>JAQMYJ010000001.1:18608353-18675057 GCA_030014305.1 Clarias laeviceps | reverse complement strand
CCGTTCCGGGCGCCCCAAAACCGACCCCCCCCCCCCCCCCGATCAGTGTCTTATCATCATTGTACTTAATGGCCAATTGCAGATCAGCTCTGGTCCCAGTGACCAATGATTCCCATTATTCCCAACGACCAATCCCTGATCCCCACTGACCTGTCAAGTGCATCAGTGTGTCTTTGTGTCACATTTTTGCCCATTTTTTTTCTATTATGGTTTTCACTGTTGTCGACTATTAAATTTTTTTTTGACCAGTTCGTTGAAAGATCAGTATGTCCTGATTTTGTAACATGTCTTAACTGATGAGGTAAGATAATTCCTGATTGTGTCCTTTTAATCTAGCCAGTGTGTTTAAAAACTCCCAGAAGTGACCCAGTTTTTAACTCCTCATTAATCTTCCTTTTTTTTCTTTGCTAGGAGTGAATTGCTTGGCCTATGATGAGGCCATTATGGCACAGCAAGACCGAATTCAGCAAGAAGTAAGTTAGGAAGTCTTGTAGAAAGAAGTCCACTCTTGTTCACTTGCATGAAGAAGTCCACAGTTTGAATAGTCTATATTTGTCTGTGTTTGGTTGTTATTAGTTACTGTGTTTATGATTCTTCAATTCTTTTATATTTCTCAATATTGTTTATAGTGTATTGTTTTTCTTTTGCCCTTGTAAATCTTAATTGGTGTCCAACCTTCTGAAAACAGACTAACATGAAGGCTGTGCGACAGAATTTAAATGCCAGACTGTTTTGCACATACTGCGTTACATTTAGGTGAAATAATTAAATAAATTGTGCTAACTGTGTACAGTAAATTTGTTTGTCGTGAAATTGTGTGCTAATATACTATATACAGTATGTTTTTTTTACAGTTACAGTGAATGTTATAAATTAGTTATTATAGTTCCTACACTCACTTGGTGTGTGTGTGTGTGTGTGTCTTGAGACAGATAGCCATCAGTATCCCCTTAGTTTCTGACAGACAGGATCTCTCTGTGCTACAGAGCGAGTATGCTGAAGAGGACACAATCTATCAACTCAAAATCAAGGTTAGGACCAAGTCTTCATGCGTACATTTAGTTAAATAATGTTTAAAACTAAATTCCATGTTTCTTAAAGGGATTATTGCCAAATCTATCTGGCTGTAAAATTTAGAATTGCTGTAATAGGCCCATGAGTGTCACAACTGGAAAGCATATGTAAATTTGGGAGTCAAAGAGAATAAAACTGACTGTGCTCTCTGTGTGAGATGAATGGCATTACTCACTTCCCTGTCAATCGTAGTGAAGCTAGACAATTGTGGGCATCTCTGAGCTGATGTATGTGGAAAAAGTCAGTTGTTGCCTTCCTCTGAGTGTTTAGATGCCTTGTGACCCCTCATTAGCAGCTGTTTGAAAAGATAAAGTGGCAGAGCTGCATGTGTTTTGGAAGAACTACGTTATCTCTTAGCTAATGGGTAAGAGCTGGCAACTCGGAGAACATGTGGTTTTAAAACAGGAACAGATAAACACAGATTTACAGTAAGTGAAAAAAGGAACAAAAAAAGAAATGCATTTGAATAGTATTTTTAAAAGATTTATTTTGTTCCACCAGGATCTTCATAAAAAATATTCATATATCCGGAAGACGCGACCTGATGGAAATTGTTTCTACAGAGCTTTTGGCTTTTCACATTTGGAGTCGCTACTGGACGATGGCAAAGAACTACAAAAGTAAAGCTTGTTCTAAATGTTTATATAGAGCAAATAGTTTTTGAAACCCTTGTGAAGTTCATCAGTTTCACCTGTAGGTATGCAATTTGTTATCTGTCATTAGAACACCGTTTCCCCACCATGGTCCTGGGGCATTCCCTGTCCTGCATATTTTGCTGTCTTTCCTGCCCTAACATTATTGATTTAGCTAACCAGCTAATTAAACACAGCACATGGAAACCACAAAAATGTGCAGGATGGGGAATTTCAGGAGACGGGTTAGGAAATTGTGCATTAGGAGAAAGAAACCACCAAGGGATGTGGTCACAAATAGACACTGAAGGACTAGAGGGCGATTAACACACAATGCATAGGAAAAGATTAGCTATTGTGTATAGTTGTATAGATCCAAACCCAGCTGTAAACTAGTCAGTGGGTTTTAACTACAAGGTTGGTATACCCTTTTATTTATATATTTATATGCATATACACACACAGTACCGATGTCAAAAGTTTGTTCTAACAAGTTTGACATATTTTCTAAATTCTAGAACAATGCTGGCTTTTTTTAAATTTATTTATTTTTTTCAAAATCTGTGAAATAACACATGGCATTAGGTAATTGAGTAACAAAAACAGTTGTTATTTTGAGAAACAAAGGTCAGCTGTTCTGGAATAGTTCTTGCAAGAACAGTATTGTCAAGTGCATTTGCAAAACTCATCAAGCACCATAATGAAACTGTTCCTTATGAACACCATCCCAGGAAAGCAAGACCAAAACTTGGCTCTGCTCTGCTGCAGTGGAGAAGTTCATTTAGAATCACCAGCCTCACCAAAAACAGCACCTCAGATTAGAGCATAAGTAGCAGACCCATCTCAATATCAACTGTTCAAAGGAGATTTTTGCATATTTTATATGCCTTTAGCGTTGTTTCACAATGTGGAAAGAAATAAAAATCACTAAATAAATGGAATCAGAAGGCGTGTGCCAAACCTTTGGCTGGTAGTGTATGTGTAATATTGCCTGTATGTTGCTAATGATGTATAAAAATGTCTATCTTAGGTTTAAAGCAGTGGCAGCAAAGAGCAAACTGGACCTTGTGAACCAGGGCTTTACTGAGTTCACTATTGAAGACTTTCACAACACGGTAAGTGGAAACAAGAAGACCGTGCCTGCATACTGCTGTAGTTAGTGAATCCTGACGTGTGTTATTGTTATTACATTAGTTCATGGACCTGATTGAGCTGTGTGAGAAGCAGCCAGCCCTCGGGGAGCTGCTGAGCTCCTTTAATGACCAGAGTGTGTCAGACTATGTGGTGGTTTACCTGCGGCTGCTCACCTCCGGCTATCTGCAGAGAGAGCATGCTTTCTTCCAGCACTTCATAGAGGGAGGACGTTCGGTCAAAGAATTCTGCCAGCAGGTACGACATCGCTGAAACTACACGGTCTTTACAGAAGTAGGCCCTCAGAGGAACACAGAGCTCAAGAAACTACACAGATGTTCAAACCAGCTTTTTAGGACTAATGGAATTTTTATTTCTTTTCTGTGCAGGAGGTGGAGCCAATGTCCAAAGAAAGCGACCATATCCACATTATAGCCTTAGCACAGGCATTGAATGTGTCCATATTGGTGGAATACATGGACCGAGGGGAGGGTGGCACAGTTAACCACCACATTTTCCCAGAGGGTAGCGAGCCACGCATCTTTCTCCTCTATCGACCAGGTCATTATGACATCCTGTACAAATAAATGTGCAACTTCAGTACCATGGTGGAGAATACACCAGAGAAATGGCCAGGAGTTTTTTGTGCATCTCTGTGTGATGGTGACACTATGGTATTGCAAAAATATGTACTATGAACATCACACAAATTTTCTTCTTGTTATGAAGCTCCCTAATGATTTAATGAACGAGTAAAAGTAAGCAGTGATCCAGCATTAGGGTTGTACAGTTTTGGTTTTCCTTTGTGGTTGTAAATGTTCTCAACTTGCTTTTAGTTAATGTTTTTTTTTGTTTGTTTGTTTGTTTTTGTTGTTTGTTTATGCTCATTTCATGAGTTTTATTAAAGGGATTTTCACCTTAGGTCTCCAGGGTTCTTGAATAAAATATCTTAAAGGTAATACAGTACTGTTTCACAGGAAGGGGGAAAAAACAGTTTAGATGTAAAATAACTGCAAAGATGCATTCAAAGTTATCTCAAACATAATTGGAACACTGGAAACACTGTGCAATCAGCCGTTCATGTGATAGCCTCATATCAAACATCAGAACCTCAGTGACTTTGATCATAGCATGGTTATTTGGGCCAGATGGGCTGATTTGAGTATTTCATAAATTGCTTATCATCTGGGATTTTCATCCACAAGGAGTTCTGGAATTTATACACAATGGTGTAAAAGTTACAGGCCAAAAAAAAACAAAAAAAAACTGTGAAGCAAAAATACCTTCAGAAAAGAACAGGCAGATTAGTTTGAGCTGATAGTTAGCGTACAGGACCTGAAATAAAAACTCTACGTCTATGGTGAGCAGAAAATCATCTTAAACTCAAAATGCTAATCATTAAGGCAGATGGGCTATAAGAAGACTTCCAGTTCCACTTATGGTAACCAAGAATAAGAAGCTGAAGCTACCATGAGCATAATTTCACTAAAACTAGCCAATAGAAAACTGGAGGGAAAAATTCATCTGTTCACATTCCCAAGATAACAGCAGTTTATGAAATATTTAAACCAACCACAAACCATCTGGCACCAACAGCCATGCCACAGTCAAGGTCCTGGAGATCATATCCTCAAGCTGTGGACCTCTATCTGCAAGAGTTTACACTTTACACTGCTACCACATGGTACTGTAGGCTGATTAGATAATTGCATGAAAAAGTGGCATCGGTTTTCCTATTAAAGTGGACAGCATGTGTATGTCATATTTCTGGAATTAAATTTTAATTTCATAATGATACTGATTTTATATATTTACATTTCTGTATGAGGTAACTTACACAGAATAACTAGAAGGCCCTTGGAATATTACAGCTCATGTTTGCACATGTATCATGATGTGTGAAAAGAAAATGCATACGCATACTGTAGTTTAAAATATTTATATTCTATAATCAATAGTACAGTATTCCACACTGGATTTTTAACAAACCAAAAACTGGCAAAATTGATCACTTATAGTTCAACCAAATATTTTCATACGTTTCCAGCATGAAATAATTTTATAAAGGTATGATACAATAAAAAACAAATGAACAAAAAATAGATCACAGAGGAATGCAGTATATACATTAAGTAAAAAATAAAAAAAAAGTATACATGAACATAGTTTTTTTTTTTAATGTTTACTATAACAAATCCACATTCATCTTTGGTACTTTTAAATGCTGAAAGGCTGATCTAAAATTTTAAGGGAAAAAAAAAAGAAACCTGACAACATATCGTTTAATACATTGTTGGTTTTAAACACTCAGCACAATAAATGTTTAACAAAGCAGCATTCTTTCCTCTAAAGAGGATAAGGATATTTATTAAAAAGCTGTTTGCTCGGTCGGAAACGGTACATTACATATGACATTTGCAACACTGCGATCATGAGCATTAAACACAAGGAATGTAAGAACTGGTGTTAAGTGATCAAAATGTTAAACACAGCTGCACTGAGTAAACACGGCTACAGCAAGAATTTCCTCTAAAGACTAGGGTACTGCATGTAGTTCTCCAAAATAAGCACCATGTTTTGTTCTTTTGTTAATACATGAAAGTAATCTTTGGCATCAAAACTAAATTTTCTGATATCTGTCCCTTACGAAAACAAAATGCAGTAAAGCACCTTATAATGAAAAAATGGCAAAAATGTCATCACTGCTTATGATTTGCCTGAAGAAGTTGACTGTTACCTGAACAGAACACAAATACCCACAGAATACCAGATAAACACAGACGGTTTTAACCTGACTGAAGTAAGAAAAGATGGATAACTACAGAATATAGTCCTGTAATATGTCTGTTACGAAACAAATTCCAGTTTGAACATAGAGTGCTGTCCAGCGATGTTACAGCTTAACGTGTTCTATTAAAAACCTTTTATTGGGCCAGAAGATTTTAGTGCTTAATTTGCTGATGTTCAAAAGTGAACAAATCTCGGTAAACAGAAGCCAAATGACTCTTGAGATCTTTCTTTGATTTTTCTGAGATTATATAAATAAATAAATAGCAGTGCATGGACAGGTCTTCAGTTTGTATTAAATGAGATACACGCATGCGCACATACTGTACATACATACACAGCATTATGTGGCATAGAGTAGTATTTTGAGGTCATTTACTGCTTAGCATTATTGATTTCTCAACATACAACATTGAGTATTACTGCTATGTGAAGGAGTGTCACCAAGTGCCACCGATAAATTCACTGTGCATGTTCTTCTTAGGAAGTCTCTGACTGTCAGTTTTGAAGATATGTTATAATGTTTATATACAAACAATTATTTAACAGAAACTTTCTTGTGTGCCCATTGATGTGCCCTTATGCACGTTCTACCTTCCTGTACTTTTCATTCTGGTTCCTGCTTCAATAAGGGCCGTATCCCAGGCCGAGGCTCTCCTTCAGTCCCCTGAGCTGTTCTTCCCCTAGCCGGATTTTGTCATCGAGCTGCCGCTGTTCTACCAGCAGTGCTGCCTTCATCTTAACAAAATGGCTGTAATCACGCAGTTGTTCTGGAGTTAGGCAGCGACCCAGCACTCTGCCCACGGCCTCCTCCCTCCGGTCCACGTGCTCCTTCAGCTCCTGAGCCTCAGCCAGCTGCGCAAGGAGCTGCTTCTTCTTATCCAACAGGGGGAGCTAGAGTACCATAAGAGAAAGGCATCACAAGACAGTGAGTGACCCCTTACTCAGCAAAGTTATGACACCATGTAAAAACAAAGAAGCACAACTCAACAACATAAGATTATAGGACATGTATATTTCTTCTCCTCCCACCCACATCTCACCCTCTCACGATGGCCGGATTCTGGGTCCAAGCAATCCAGAGCACTTTCTACTCGAAGCAGCCTGCCAGAGAGCGACAACAGAAGACTCGTCACTTTGTCCAGGTCTCCAATGAACATACGGAACTTGTCGACCTCATTTGGCTTGCAGACAGCTAGCACCAGGGTTTCCACCTCCTCTCCGAGCTGAGTGTTGGCTCTTATGTCCTCCTGCAAACCTCTTTGGGCTTCCCGCAACACACCCAGTTTCTTACGCAAGCTTTCCATCAGCTGCCTCTGCAGAGAGCATGGAAAAAAAAAAATCACAATTCAGAAATGAGAAAAGGAGCCTTCCCAAGTGCAAAACTGAGAAACTCTGTATTTTTATTCAGCTAACCTACAACATAGATGCAATCTATGCAAATCAGATCAAACCTTGTAATTAAGCTCTTCATTCTCTTCTTGCATCTCTGAGTAGTTTGGCATCTTATTGAGGAGTTGAGCTTTGTTGGTGGGCGCTCTGTAACTGGTAGAGATTGAGCCTTGAGGGACTGAAGGGCTCTGTCTAGAAGACCTGGGGCAATAACCATTCAATGTAAGCAATGAAGCCAAGTAACAGAAACCCTGCAAAGCAATCGTTTCCCCCTACCAATCCTGATGGCATTTCAAAATGCATTTTAAGAATGCCCCATAATATACAAATCAACTAGCTTTGTACTAACATACCTTTCTACCATGTCTCCACTCATAATATTGCCTCCTCTCCAGCCTTCTGCCCCACTCACTGTATACTGAGGGAACAGTTCTCCCATAAGCTCCTTTCCAGCTCCGCCACAATCCTCTTCTAATAACGAGCCCACAATGGACGTCCTTTGCCCTCTTCTCATCCCTGATGAAGACGCTTCTTCATCATTCACCATGTCGATGTCTGTCTCCAGTACCGTCACTGGCTGAGCAAAACACTGCATCTCTATTCTGTCTTCTGCTTGCCTTTGCTGCTCCACTGCTGTTCCTTCATTTTCATGGAATTCATCTATGTCTGTCTCAAAGGGCAAGACTTGAGCCTCACTGGAAGGTGCACTTTGTGGAGAAGGTTCAAGAATCTTGATGGTGGTGCCAGGCATGCAAATTTGTTGAGGCTGTTTCTGTAAATGCTGCTGGTGGTTGTAGTTCATTGAGAAGTAGGACTCAGGGTAGACAGGTCCAGAGCAAGACCCATTCTCCAGGGTAGCGACAGGGACTGGTGACTTGCTAAGATTATTGCTTGCCGTGTAGCTGTGAGAAGTCAAGTCCCACTCCGCTTTGTGCTTACAGATGAATGGATTCACCACAGCTGGTCTGTACTGATCTGAAGGCTCGGTCAAGCTTTGCTCGGAAAGTCTGAAATGTGACAGAGGATTGAGATGTGAGTGAGGTCATCCACAATGAAGCAATCATAAATGTGATATGAGGTAAGAGCAATAATGCAGAAGCATGACAAGAAACAGGGTCCTTAAGCAACATCAATGGCAGGGAGAGCTATCGGACTCGGAAGAAAAGTTGCACTTGTTTTTTTGCAAAGCTTACTACAGCAAAAGCACCAGAATGTTAATTTCAAGTGAGTTAATTTCACAATTTAACTGGTGCTGTTTATACCAGATGTTGACAATATTATTTAAATGAATTCAGAGCAATTTGGCCCAAAGGCAATTTTCATTCAATCAGGTGATATCTTAAAAACAATACAAGCTGAGATTTGCCAACAAGGACTGTGAAACAAAATATTCTGCCATAGCTTTAGAGTTGTTTCTTACTGGTTTCCATGGCTAAGGTGTGAACATTTAGTTCTCACCATTGTAGCCATCCCTACAGCCATTGCTGCTTAAAGTCCCCATTATCCTTAAAACATACCTTTGGTTCGACTCATTTGAGGATGTTGTTGTATACTCAGAACTGTTTGTGTCGTACTGCTGAATTCTGGTAGTGTCTTGTTCATTTGGAGGCAGGTCCACAGGTTTGAAAGCTCTTTCATTTAAGGCAGGGTTCGGCAGTGCTTGGTGACTTCCTGTGTAATCCCTTGGAGGAAGGCTGTAGGATCGCTGACGAGTCATTTCAAGGGAAGTGGATGGACCAGGTATGTAGGTTTGGAGCTGGGAAGAAGAAGCAGGTTGGGAAGAAAAGAGATTGTGGTGAGATGCCCTTCTTTTATGGAACTGCTCCCATTTTGGAGGTGGTGGACGAGGAGGAGGTGGACCTTTTTTCTTCCTTGTCTCAATTACGGATACAGTGTTCTCATCCAGTTCCCTGACGATGGACGGAGACATTCTACTGTTATTGCTAGCAGCTGCACAATGGCTACGAAGACACCTGGTCTGTACGCGGAGATCATTCTCAGACATGGCACGGTTTTTAAGTGTTGATGACGTGAGGGGATGACCCTCAATGTTGCCATCTTGAAGTCTCTTGTTCCATTCGCACTGAAATCCCCGACCCACAGTAACTTCTCCTGGTCTTGAATCTCGTCGACACTGAGTATAGTCCCTACAGAAAAAGAAAATGAGTCATAACAAATAGCCAAATCTTCTACTGTTGCACAATGTAAAACCCTTGGGAAGTTTTAAATCGATGGAACATTTAATAGTCAGATTCCAAATCAAACGCCCATAATCACAAATTATTAAAACCCTTAGGATCCACTAATCTGTGACCTCAAGTATAGGAAGTGAACATACCGTTCAGTCAGGCTAAACTTCCTCCTTAGTTTTGTTTGTTCCAGCTCATGTACAGGAAAAGCCTGTGGAAGAGAAATGATTCAAAACAGGAACATGTTCAGATGCTATAATTTTCCTGATACTTGAAGCACAAGAGAAACCCAGTGGAAAGCTCTTCTGCAAAATGTAATTAATTGGCTACAGACCATTCTAGCTATACAATCTTTTTATTTTCCTCTCAAAAAGGAAGGCACTTGGGGACAATAAACAGTAAAACCCTGTCATATGTAATTGTTTTTACTGTTTAAAGTAAATCTAAAATAGTTATTGTCAGTGTAACAGTAAACTGTTTGACATTTCAATCTGGAATTATTAACAAGGTGAAATAATGTGATAGAAATTTTGAAGTTTGCATTCATTTAGTTCAGGCTATTTTGCTTCCAAAGGATTGACCTATACCTCCAAGAGGCCACTTGTATGTTTCTATAGGGGTGGGAGATTTAAACACTTACACAATATGTGCTTAAACCTTTTTTTCCCCACATAGCTTCCTGTAGATGCTAGGTTGGAACAACAATTCCCAAAGCATTAATCTTGTCCTATATTATTGTTGGCTGCCTGCTAAGGTCATAAAGCAAGCGGCTCTTTTCCAACAGTTGGAGCTCAATAAAAAGCAATCTGTTTTGTTCCATATGTATTAAAAGGATTTCTGCATATCTCTGGTGTATGCTGCAATGTGTCAATGTTAAATGTATTTATGAGTGACAGTCTCACCTCTGTTGGAGTGCAGCTCCTGGCCTTGTATCCAGGGTGTAGATGGTAATGGTCAGATTGATACTGCTGGCTAGTTACAGGTCGGAAGGCTGAGCATGGCTTTTGGATGTCATGATCGGGCTTGTTGTGCAAACTCTCAGAATGTGAATTATACAGGGTTAGGTTTTGAGATGCAAGTGGTTGTTTTAGGTTATCATGAGGCAAAGGTGGTAGCACAGTGGGATTGTTGAGGTCATGTCTTGCATAAAAGTGATGTCTACTGGTTTCCCAGTCTCTCCCCATCTGTTGCAATCTTTGGTGTTCTCTTTCGTTTTCCTTTCTTGCTCTTTCTCTCTCCCTCTCCTGCTCCTTTTCCCATGCCTGTACTCTCTCTTGTTCTTTACGTCTCTCTTGTTCTCGTTCCTTCTCCCTCTGTTTCTCATTTTCCCTTTCCTTCTCCCATTCTCTCTCCAGTGTATTTTCTCTCTCTCTGTCTCTCTCTTGCTGCACTCTCCTTCTTCTAGTATCAATCAAATTGACTGAGTTTCCATCATTTATACCACCCTGGTAAGAAAATCTCCTGCGTCCAAGGTCAGGAACTGATTCAAGGGGTTCAGGAGAAGTTGGACCTTTCATTCTCCCATGCTTCTCTGACCTCTGGCGATGGCTTGTAAGGGCTGCTAGGTTGGTAACAGACTGGCTCAAGTTTCTACTAGTTTCCTCAAAGAACTTCCTGCGGTCTGCAAATGGAGGGATGTCACAATCATCAGCTCGGGCAGAGCGCCCACCTGAAGAACCCACTCTTCCCCGTGTTGTTTTGACAAGATTTGAAGAAGATGGTACTGTTCCCTCACAATTTCTCTTCATTTCAGTTTGTTCCATTTCTAGTTGTAGCTTGTGCTGAGGTGTCCAGCGCCAACGTCTGGCTTTACCTGGTGGTGCCAACTCTTCGACCACACGCACGCATACAGGTCTGTTTACCTCGGCTGACTGGATTCCACGGGTTTCGTCCTGTGAAAGATGGATAGTTTCATTCTGTGAAAGATGGATAGTTTCATTCCTGCTCCCTGAATGCTCTGCAGAATTTGTTCCACAGCACCTGCCTGGAAATGTTGAGTTTAAGGCAACTGTTCTGGCCTGAGATGGACCAAAATTCTGAGAGCTGTTGTGTTGACTAGTCTGCATTTGGGTCCTGTGCTGAGGGATTGCTGGCACGGCTGATGGGGATTTTTCTTCCATATCCTCTTCCTCTAAAGTCTCTCCATCACATAGCAGATCACCAGAGCCTTTGCTCTTATGTAGCTGAGCCTTCTTTCTTTGGATCTCATTTCGAAGGTTTGTGGCAAAGCGTTCACTTCTACGACGAGACTTGGATGAACGAAACTGGCGCTTTTGAGAAGGCTTTGAAATTTCAGCATCATCTTGTTTGCTTTCTCCTTGTTCCTGGTTCTCAAGCAGAGTGTCCATGCTGGATGCTGCACTAATGATCTCGAAACCTTTCTCTTGAAGTTGAGACTCTACACAGGGTACGGACCCAGCAAATCCATTTGCTAAAGTTTCAGCTGGAACACTGACAGATCTTCCCCAAGTATGCTGGACAGGAGTAAGTCTTTGGCTTGAATCAAAAGGTTCTCCATCCACTCTGTGTTCCTCTAGCTCTGACGTAGTAAGTGAACCAGGTGTCGAGCACCTGCTTCCTTCCCATTTACCCTGAGCTAAAGCCGAACTGTCTTCACTTAATTCCTTCCTAGGATGTAGAGGATTAGGCCACAGACTAAGAGGGGACATGGAATGTGAACTGTTGTCACTGGAGAGCTCTATCATGTTTAACTGAGAGATAAGTAATTTTTCTGGAGCACTATGTCTGTGCATCCTGGGCTGAAGAGTGTTACCTAAATTATTGAGTTGGCCATCAAGATTCTCTGCTGCTGGAGGATTAGGCCTGCTTGAATGCCTCTCTGTGGGATGGAAATGACTGCTCTTTTGGCATTCTTCTGTTGAACTGACCTGGTTATCTGTAAATAATTCTTTTTGAGAATTTATTGTGTAATAAGATTCTGTTTTGTTTCCCTTCAAGTCCTGGTCATTTTCTTGACCATTCAGACAAGCACTCCCATTCAGTGTCTTGTGGGTAAAGGGAGGGTCTTCAATAGTGCAGCAGGTCAAACTTGACACACCAACAGGAGCAGATGCACAACGTTTATCCAAAACCTCTGGTAAGCCTCTGGTAGCTCTAAAACTATCCTTCCTCATGGGAGGTTGTGGAGGTCCACGCTTTACTTCTTCATAGCTATAGGATGATGGGCGTACTTTAGCCTCAGGCCTATGAGGCAGAGACCTAGACTTGAGAACCCCCTCTTCACAGTGCAGTTCTCCAGGGCCACTGGTTGCAGAATGTGAATGACCCTCTGTAAACCTGCAGGAGGGGCCAAAGCCCTGCAGGAGACTGTCCATAGAGCTGTTTTCTTCAGGGCGCAAAGATACTGTGTAGTCAGATGTGTTTGAGCTTGCAGAAAAAGAGCTATAAGCTGAGTCACGTTTGTTATTAAAGATGGCAGGGTCAATAGGAGAGAGCTGGCTGTCGTAGTATCCCTGACTTGGAGGGTTTTCCAGACTTTCCATACTCCCCACAGAGCTGCTGCGGTCTGTGCTGTAGTGCCGGGATAGGTGGCCCAATGGCACGGACAGCTCACTAGTCAAAGAAAAAATTTTAATTATTACAAAACCCTTAGTGTATATATTGTACATAAACCTATTGTATAGCTGTTAAAAAAATTATTATTATTTTTTATGCAACTGAGCCATATCTGACAGAGCTTCACTTTCTCATCAGTGGCAGTACCAAAAAGAAAGGAAATTAGGTTTCCAAAAGGAAATCCTATCCTCATCATCATCAGCTATATAACATGGAATACATGACAACATTCCATGACACTTCAAATGCACGGTTATTTCCACAGAGACGATGCTACAGAAACATTTGTAAATAGTTACCATATGAATGGAACCTTTTGCAGGAAATGGTGCATGCAACGTTAGTTTTAGGCCTACTAAAAATATGTACTGTAGGTATTGTATATCACTCAATTAAATTAACAAAATATTTTAATAGTTTTTAAAAATATAACATTAGAATACAGGCATTTACTTTTCTCATCATCATCATTTAAAAGTGTTGGAATACTGGAATGGGCGGGATTTGATTGTCTTGATGTTTTGATAATCAAATATCTTTCCAGGATAATGACAGAAAAAAAGCCCAGATACACTTGGTGTATCTACAATCGCACATTTGATCCTAAAGGAAGAGTTAATATAGACAAATCACTTTCACTCACTCATTCATTCTCTATACCGCTTATAATGTACAGGGCCACGAGAGGCCTGGAGCCTATCCCAGGGGACTCAGAGCATGAGGCAGGGTACACTCTGGACGGGTGCCAATCCATTGCGGGGCACACAGTCACACACTAGTTGCAATTTGGGAACGCCAATTAGCCTACTCTGCATGTCTTTCGACTATGTGATCTATGTGGCAAGCAGCTAATCCGGAGTACCTGGAGGAAACCCACCAAGCACAAGGAGAACTTCAGGCAGGCAGAAATCAAGGCCATAGTGCTACCTAGTTTGCTAAGCAGCTAACCATAATCAATCAGTCAAAGAATCAGAATTACAAAATTAAGATACTGATTTCAAATTTTTGTTTCTTTAAATGTCTTCATTAATCTTTTTTTCTCCTTCTTCTTGTTGATTTTTGCTCACAAATCTGTAAGGACTGTCTCCATCCAAAGTAGAAGAAAGGGAAACACGATTCAGCAAGGTTTATGTTGACATAAAAACCCGAGATCAGATAATATCTATCTTTACACAGTCATTAGAGACCAAAACATTTCCCTTACTGAATTGCACATGCATGCAGAATAAATGAATCAGATCATGTTGTCGCCCAGATGTGGTAATTCCCATGCATTTAAAGATACAGTACATTGTTTAAATTGGCTACTTGTCCATACAACAAAAGAGGATGGGGTATCATGGGTTCTTCCTGGAATCCCTTTATATGAAGCTCTGTGTGAGGGCATGGGAAGACATGTAAAGGTAATGTATATGTATGGTATATAGATCATTACCTGTCACCCCCAGAGTGCCACGGTACACTGAAGAGTGTGGGGTGGAGCTGCATGGCCAGTGGGCCCTCTGAACTGCCCGCTGCACCAGGCACAGAGGGTGCGTCTGATAACTTCACCAGGTGCCAGGAGTGAGGATGAGTCAGCGGCACAGTACGTCTGTTAGGAAAGCGCAGGAACAGTGAGAACTGATGTGTTAATGCTTGCCCTTCCTGTTTCACCTTAGTGTGCTCAGTGAAAAAGCTGTCTCAAATCTTCCCGAGTTCTAAAACGATGTCTGGATTTGGTATAATATGCAGTGTATGTGTGTGGGATAAGTTGGATTAGCTGCTTGCCACATGTGAAGCAGGAAGGCTATAAATCCCACCTTGTCATGTCTATGAAATGACTGACTTTAAAACAATATCTGCCAACAATCACTTCACTGTCTGAATCAATAAATCCAAGTTTCTTCATTCTCATACTTAAAACCTTTTCTGCTTTTCACATCATTCCTTATCCAGAGAAAAAATCTGTCTCCTGCAAAATACCCGGAGCCTTGTTATTAATACAAAGTAAGCAAACATGATCAGACTTTAATATAGTCATTGCACAATAACGGTCACTCAGTATTAACATTTTGCAAAGACTTACAGAAAATTTACATAATTTTATTATTATTATGTTCAGCTACAACCTTCATGGAGCAGCTCCAAGTTTCTAGGTACATCCCATTACTCCCATTGACAAAAACAATATTCCCAAACATTCCAGATGGCGATATGCTTCCCAGTGGGAACAATGGCCATGAATGGCTTATTATTATACTGATAATAATAACGGTGTTCTCAGGCTGAGCTAAGGAAAACAAAATTCACCAAATAGGATATTGTGGCATAATCAGACCCCTGCTGGGAAAACACTGGAGGCTTAAAATATACTGAATTACATCACAGAGAATTTAGGGCCGGTTCTAAAACACAGTATGACATGCATTCATTTAGCTATTTGTTTAACCGTTGATTAGACTAAGAAAGTTAACATAAATTAAATTATTTAAAATCCGCACTTCCCTTTACTCTTGCACTTTTTTAATTATATGACAGCTAAACAATAAAAAACTGAATTATACGAGACATTGTCTGACTGAAGCTACAGGAGTTTTGCTGTCCTGAGAAAGCCACAAGCATAACATGTAATAAGCGACTTAACAAGGAATATCTTGTCATTATGAAGTTCGGAAGTGGTCAGGAAAATCAAGACACAACAAGCTTCTGTTTATAATTTGAATTAACGAAATATTCAAAGATAGTCAAAGACAAACTTACAGACTTATAACAAATATCTACCATTTATAATGTTTCACCCATGAACAGCTGTAAGCACAGCATCGACATTAGTACCTTTCTCTGAATATGACTTTAATGTCAAAAAACATCAAATGCAAAGTTCTCAGCACAAATAATAAAGAATATAAGTCCAACTGAAGACAGATACTCACTTGCATAGACTGGAATCCCATCCAGTTCAAGAGTGCAAGAAGACAAATACAGGTTCAGGACCAAATGTATCAAGACTATATAATAGTGCTTGGTGAAAAGAAAAAAAAAAGAAACACTTAAAACTAAAACTCTAAGTTACTAACTTGCTAAAAACATGTACTGTTTTAAATCTCAGAGCTCACAAGCTGAACAGCTCCCGTGAATATGAGTGAAAGCTTGTGGTCACTTAGCGGTAATAAGAGTCTGAAGCTCTGAAAAGATTTTTTTTTAGTCCAGGAAAAATGAACACACAAATACCCCCCCAATTGCACACCCCTCGCTCCCCCCCTCTCTCTGTCTATGCCTCTCTCTCACTCTCTCCCTCCTCTGTAACATACTTCTAGTTAGAACCAAAGACCAAGCAGTCCAGTTTTTTGCCTCTCTTGCCCTTACATGCACACACTCTCTAATGACATTAGCAAGAGGAAGCGGCTCTCAAACAGAGAGGAAACTATGTTCGGAGCAGATAAAGAGGCAAGTCGCTGCTAAAATAATAGCCAGGGTCCTCTCCTATTATTGTTTGAATGTGGGGAAAAATGTGAGGGCTGCTTCCTGTCTCTCTGGGAGAGCTGTCAGCTTTGGCCAGGAGAAAGACGGGGGCGGGGGGAGAGAGAGAGAGAGAGAGAGAGAGAGAGAGCAATGCAAAAGAGGATGGAAGAGCAAGAGTTGAGCAAAAAGTACATGTGAGGCAGAGGAAGAAGGTGTGTGTGTGAGAGAGAGAGAGAGAGAGAGAGAGAGAGAGAGAAACTGCACCGTTTTAGTGGCCTCCTGCCAGGTAAATGTTTTCTCGCCATTCCCTCAGTGCTGAGTGAACAGCAACGCGAGATCTCGGAGTTCTGCTGTTTAATCAGCACATGGAAAATTAGAATTAGAGCAACAACAAAAAAATCCTTCATGAGCAATCTCCACTATCACAATAGCTGCAGGAAGTTTAAACACAAACAGTCAACAACCAAGCGAGTGAGGAGATGAAAGAGAAACTGGAAATAAAAAGCATGGAAGCATGTCATTATGGCAGGGCTGTTACCGTAATAATACACTAAACTGAAATTAACTGCATTTGTATTTGATTTCTTTTTTAGAGAAAATGCAATAGTTTGGACGAGGCTGTAATGGATGTATATTCAGGATTATGATTGTGTTTGTGTTAACTACCACAAAGTACACACAGAAATGACTCAAAGGTACAGTATGCGCTCGATGACTAAAAATACTCCCGTCATCTCATTGTCTAGTTAGATGTAAGACTGTATGATATGCTCCACGTGAATCATCCATTAAGTGTTCACATGGATGTAAAGCCTTCACAGTGAAAAAAAAAAGTGACTAGACCACAATGAAGCACAATTCTTGAAGGGGTTATGAAACAAACTTCTAAATGTCTGTCGTGAAGAGGTTAATGAAAAAAAAGAACAATGAAGGTTTGATCCCATCTGATGGTGTTGCCCAATGCAGTAGAAAAAGGCTCTAAACTCTTAGAGCAAGACAGATGAGGTGACCACAAAAATGTTACATACAGTAGTAAGATAAAGTTCAGCTCACCTCCATGTTTCAGGGCTACCATTATATGTAACCTCACCCATAACCCTGTTTTATTAAAGGACTGGTAATGGACAGTGGTTATACTTAATCACAGAGGAATCACAGAGACAAGTTTTGTCTGGCCTTCACAATGCAGACTAAATGGGGTGTTGAGTCATGCTCACAGGTGCTAGTCAACTCCAATATCCATTTAAAGAAAATAAATAGCAATAAAGGACAAAAAATATTTAGAAGTTAGAAGCCTAAATTAAGGACCTAAGATATTAAGTGAGATACTTGATACTTCGTTTTGGGAGTCAGATGGAATATAATTGACTGAATTGGGGTCCCCCTAAAATGACTATTATTATTATTTTTGTTGTTTTTAATAATAACAATAATAATAATAATAATAATAATTAAAAAAAATAAAATAAATCTTAGTATTATAGACATCAATATAACACTACACTCATGGGTCCCTTTAATAGTGTATAACTATATTACTGATTAGAGCCACGAGATTCTGATTAAAGCCATGAGATTAGAGGCGTGAGATTCTGCTCCACCTTGTGTCACATAATTACTGTAGTTTGTGAGGGCCACTGAAGAACACATTTCCATGTTCATGAAACCAGTTTGAGATGACTTTTGCTTTGTGATCTGGTGTACTATCATGCTGGAAGATGGATAAATTGTGGCAATAAAGATGGATATATATCCAGTGGCAATCAAGCAATAACTGATTTTATATTTTATAATACTGATCGGTATTAATTGGCCTAAAACTATCACACCACCACCTTCACCAGCCTGGACTGGTGACAAAAGGCATGTTGGCACCACAAGTTCTACCATCTGTGTGCTTCTAAAGAAACGAGATTTATTAGACCAGTTTTTCTGGTGTTCAGCTGTACAAGTTTTGGTGATCTTGTATCCATTGCAGCCTCAGCTTTCTGTTCTTGGCTTACAGAAGTGGATCCAGATGTGCTCTTCTGCTGTTGTAGCACATCTGGCTCAATGTTTGACATTTCTGGGATTTCTGGGATGCTTTTTTGCTCACCACAATTGTACAGAGTGTTTGTCTGAGTTACTGTAGCCTTTCTGTCAACTGGAACCAGTCTGGTCATTCTCCATGTCGTCTCTCATCAACAAGGCGTTTCTGTATGCAGAACTTCCTCTCGCTGGATTTGTTTCTTCATTGCACCATTCTGAGTAAACTCTACAGACTGTTTTGTGTGTGTGTGTGTGTGTGTGTGTGTGTGTGTGTGTGTGTGTACATCCCAGGAGATCAGCAGTTATAGAAATCTTCAAACTAGCCCGTCTGGCACCAACCACCAGGCCATATCAAAGTCACTGAGATCACATTTTCCCATTCAAATGGTTGATATGAACATTACCCAAATCTGCTGGCCTGTATCTGCAAGGTTTTATTCATGTCTGCCACATGATTGATTGATCAGATGGAAAGAGGAAGGATTAATTGTACAGGTACATTACAAGTGTACATACATTTTTTTGAGACATTACGTTAATTTTATAGTTAATATATATTTAGTGATTTATACCAAGTTAAAACATTTATTGTATATTTAAATCCCCTCTAGAATGTCATGACCCATGGCAGTTTGATCCCATCTGATGGTGTTGCCCAATGCAGTCTGCACCCCCATATTAAAAATAATTAGGTTTATGAATAAAAAGCCATCAGATTACTTATTTTTGAAACCAGAAGACTTTAGAATATGCACAGAACATTTTTAAAAAATTATTCCCTTGTGGCCTCACTTGGCTACTCAACACTTCAAGGATATCACTGTTGCAAAGGCCACCATTACAACGACAATCAGTATTTATTTAATAAATGCAGCAACGTATTGATGTATTCACTATATGAGTGTGCGTGTGTGTGTGTCGGGGCCAAGAATTCCTCTCCATGTTATAAAGACTGTTGATGTACACAGTAGGATCTAAAACGGTGTAAAAGGCCGTCCCAATTGTTTAACACCTTCACATTCCCGTGGCTTTAAATTAGTGAGAACGTTTGTAGAAATTAACTGTCGGGTGTCCCTGTTTATTTTGACCTTTAACATCTAACCCAACTGCCCTTAGATAAACACCTCCACCTCACACACACTCAGATTCCCTGCCTCTCGTGTAGTCCCCAATCACCATTGTTTGTCCTGTGGTCATCCACTTCCCAAAAACACATTACCCGCATTCCAAATAATCACTAGAGCTCTGGGCATTAATGGCACGGTCTGAAACTAAAGCCCTCAGGAAGGGAGCCGTCCAAAACTGGCCTGCTCAGTACAATGGCTTGTTTGTTGTTTTGGTTTCATTGCCTCTATCTCACTTTCTTAAGCATTTTCGTAAATGAGAAGAATGTATGTGAGAATATCCCCAGACAAACAACTTATCAGCGATTCTACCCCCCACCCTACTCAAGTTTTGTCTGGCCTTCCTAATGCAGACTAAATGGGGGGTTGAGTCATGCTCACAGGTGCTAGTCAACTCCAATATCGATTTAAAGAAAATTAATAGCAATAAAGGACAAAAAAGATTGCATAATATGTATATCAAAAAAGTAAAAGAAGGCATTTCATAATCTAAAACAAGCTTGGATCTCAACCACACACACACCCTCTTGGCTGCAGCTCACTTATGTAGCTAATTTAGTAATGATTGCAGTGATGTCCGTCTCTGATCCCACACATTCCCTTCCTGACCGTAGGCCACAGCTTGTCTGCATGTGTGCAGTAATGTTCTGGTAAATGTCTATCTCTGTAATGTAGCCGTGAAGAGGGTTGTAGCCTCCCAGGATTAGTGCTGCTAATAAAAAGTAGTTGTGTTTCTTTGTGTGGTCAGCCAGCAATGGAATCCTATTGGCAGCAGGCCCTAGGCCCCACACTGAGCGGGCAGACTGCACTGATGACTCTGCATGTTTTACACCAATGTCTTGAAGTTTCATTTACACAAATTACTCACATGTTGCAAAAGTGTACAATTATGTACATCTACCCTGTACACAAAATAAGTCAAGAAGTCGAAATGGGATTGCATACATACAGCACAAACCGTATATCCAGAGCACAACATGGGTAAGTCGTATGGGGGAGCAGGAGGGAGTGAGAGTGGGCTTGAGAATGCTTGGAATGTCCATTGTTTTGGCAGGAGCTGCAGCTCTTTTGTTTTTGAAGCTCCTTGGCACTGCAGAATGGGGTCTAACCAAATCCTCAAAGTGCTTTTATGGAAACTTCCTGGCGCTGTTCACCCTGAACTTGTCCATTCCTCTGCTTCCCACCTCGACCTCTCTTAGATCTGAAGGAGCCGATGCATCGCCTGCGGCCTATAAACTCATAAATGGGGATGCTATTAACCGTGTTGTCAGTGGAGTCGGGGACAGAAAAGACTCCAAATGTCTCACCCCACTTTGTCCTCCTGCTGTGAGCATTTAGGCCATTTGCTGCTTTTACTCTGGATGAGAAACATTTGGACATTAAAGCTCTGGTCATTCGTATGTAATGATTTAACAGGCTGCGACACACCGAGCCAAGTGACCACCTCAGGGCAAGAACAGGTAAATTATGTACAGAGCATTGATATTAATAAAAAACACTTTCAATCAGTTGGTTTTAAACTAATGAAACCTCAGTGGTGAATAGAACAAGCTAGAACAACATATGGACAACCACTGATTAACATGTGAAATTGTGTTTAGAGACATGATAACTGAATGATGAAAGCAACCCAAAAAGACAATCAATGTCAGTACATGACTATCTTAATAGTGTTTTACTAAATACACCAGTTGTTTGGGCACAACTTCTAATTCCATGGTCTTTCTGGATTTTCTGGTAAGTTTCGGGTACTTCTGACATGCGGGTTAGGTTAATTGGTGTTTCCAAATTGCCTGTAGTGTGTGAATGATAGTCAGGCTTCAAGCTAGCAACCCGTCAAGTAACTGCCACTGAAACAACACATATATCTCCAGTGTGGGGAGTATTTGTCACCCGATGTGACAAACGGCACGTGGATGGAGCAAAAACTCTGATCTTCTCTTCTGCAGCAGAGGTAAGTTTTGGTCTTGCTTTCCTGGGATGGTCTTCATGAGAGTTAGTTTCATCATGGGGCTTAATGGGTTTTGCAAATGCACTTGACAGTACTGTTCTTGCAAGAACTATTCCAGAACAGCTTGTTCTAGAATATAAAAAATAAATCCAAGCTTTCTGTCCTATTGGCAGATAAGTTTGCTGCTTTTTCAAAAATACTTCTAAAATACTACTTTCGTGTCTACTGAGTGAAATGGAAGAATTTTGTCCTTATTATTATTAGTCATAAGGACATTATTTTGTCCTTAATAGTATTATTGTGCACACACTGTAAATAATAATGATTCAACTCTTCTCACATAAACAAAGATAAATACAAAGAGCAGACAACAGCACTTCCCTCTTTCACACATTTTCCCCATAGCATTCTGCCTTTCCTCTTTGGATGTGTCTGTGTGTGCTTGACTGATGCATGCACTCCTCTATCTCACTCCTGTACGCTCATAGTCTAAACAATGTCCTGTGCTTCTTGTCCTGGGCTGGGACTAACGGTCAGTCCCTTGTTATTAGTGTTGTGAATGCATTGCCTAACTATGCTGCTACAGTCAGCAACTCAAACAGGAAGCAGCAGGAGGAAGAGTAACTGGGAGGACAAGGAAGTGTGACGCAAGTGGCTAGGAATTTCCCAAGGAATTGCCCACCACAAGATGTGCACCGCAAAAACTATACAGAGGTACAGGAGATAGAACAAGATTGCATTTTATATAAAATGGTCTGTATGGAATGAGCAATAATTTGGTTAGCCTGTATATAATTATATGCTATGAAGTCAGAAATGACATCAGAGAACGACCAAAACACAGGTTAACTATTCAGCTTTGAACAATAGCATGTATGTAAGCAGGAAGGAGGTACACACCGTTCCCAGCCAACGAACACTGTAAACATCCTATTTACTGCATGTGTCATGTTTCCCTTTTCACATACTATAAACGTGTCATCTGCTGGTTCAAGCAGACGACACAGATACAGCTCAAGAGTACATTTGCATAATGAGCATACACTGGCCAAGTAGGTTTTCACACACACAGAGTAGAGGACAGATACAGTAGGAAGCTATAACGGCATATGAGGATCAGGTTGAAAAGATGCAGTGACTAGTGACACCTGTCATGGAGTAAACTTCCTGACATATAATTAGCTGTTGTGCAAATGCGAAAGAGAGAGATAGTGGGTGGAAACTGGCAACAATTTGTACTGTGGGCGAAAAACTGAGTGGAAAAGAGCATAGGAAGGGGGGCGGGGGGGCGCATGTAAGGGGACAGTTAAGATTGAGTTTGGTTTCCAGATGGCTGGCATATGGCACACATGCACAGAGAGGCATAGAGAGGCATAGAGGGGCATAGAGGGGCATAGAGGGGCATAGAGGGGCATAGAGGGGCATAGAGAGAGATCACAACCATGGCGAAGATATACTGCACCTTTCTTGGTGTTTTATCAAGAATGGAAATGAGCTTTGGCAACAGGCACATGTCCATTACTAGTGGCCAACACTCACAAATCACACACACACACACACACACACACACACACACACACACACACACAGAGACAGAGTGAGTAATTTGGACTGAGTTACTTTTAGACATCTGTAACAGTAACTGTTTTTGTTTTCATGACTTTCGTGTTGAGTAAAATGCCATGGAAGCACAAGAAACAGAGTCATACAGGAATAGACAGTCGACTGTGAGAAGCTCTAATAGCCTATGTATGTATAAAATTACAGTACTGACTGTGATTAAGTGAGCCAAACTAACAGTGAGGGCTCTTAAAGTTTAAGAGACGGCCTTAAAGAAGCACTTCAGGAACTAAAAGACTCATGACGTATGTAGAATTGACACAAGGGAAGAACAAGAAACCAGCGACTGGCACAAAACGGCCCTTAAAACACGCAAAACAGCCTTAACTCCACCACTCAAAAATGACACCATGGAGCTCTGTGATATATATCGCCAAGAATCACCAAAGAGAAAAGTGTGCTTTCTTAACCAGCTACCCCAAAATCACATCCTCACACACATAGAACTCAAAGAATACACAGATATAATTCGTCTATATAGTAGAAGCCTAACTAGCAACCCAGGCCCCTTATGCACCACTCTTCTCCCTGTTGGGGTGGTAAGAGTTCAGTAATCCACAGGAACAGAGAAGCACAGAACACACACACACACACACACACACAGACCTGGGATGGCTTGAAAGCCACAGAGAGAGGAACCACAGGCAGGCTTCTAACACTGAAGCTCAGTGGTACATTTCTGAACTACTGCCAAATAAATGGATATGAAATAAGAAAGAATTTTTCCATTTCCCCCTCTTCCCAACCACCCTCAGCCCACACTCCTACTCTCTTCATCCTCTTTGCCCCTAACTCTATCATTTACCTCATGGCCTGTTCCTGGTGCACACCGCTACAGTAAGGCCTCTTCCTGATTCAGTAGTAACAGGTAATATCTAGTAACTAATGTAAAAGAAGCATCCAGCTAAATAACCATGGGGAAATTCCCACTAATTGTAGACATCCACCCCTCAAACACACGCAGACACACACCATCATAATGCATGTACAGTCTCATCAGCCATCAGCGTTGCAAGAGGAAGAATGCGGCCTTTCATGCACATATACAGTACATTGTAGTTTCTCAATTCCACCACTGGAAGGCACTATACAATGGGAAGAAATACATTTCCATGAACTAACACTTTGGGAAGTAGGTATGGGCAATACCACTGAATCATCCTGATACCAATATGCTCACACTCAAAAGTTTTCTTGTAATTCCGACAATAAAGTCTGATAACTGAAACCATCAAATGCAATGCATGAAAACCTAGTATTTAATAAAATGTATGCTTGCGGGTTAACACAAGGCTTTTCACAACGCACCCCTTGTACTATGATTAGTAGCACTATCTAGATAATCTCCGCTTCTCTAAATGACTTCTGTCAGAGGTGCTAAACGTACTTACATTCCTTATTTTATCCAATGAATCATCTAAATAATAACAGTTTGAAAATCCCAAATAGATATTTGAAGTACAGCTTCCCATTCTTCACTCATGTTAAAATTCCATCTCCTTAATGTATAAAAGTAAAACTATACATGATAAAAAAACCTGTCTTTAATCTTATAAATGATAGTTACCGCTGACAAAATTAGTACCCTTGTTTTACCAAAGAGGAGCCAATGACTGTGGGGAAACATTAGATAAAACTCAAAAATATATATTCTGAACTTCTAAAATGTTAGCTAGCATAATAAAAAGTCTGATGACATACAGTACTGTACATACAGTATAAAAGTCTTGAGCCGCCCCTTATTTCTTAATTTTGCTTCCAAATAAGCAGATTTCTTTGTATTTTAATTTGGGAATCGTTCTTCGGGCTTCCTGGATGCCCTTTTTGGCCAGTCCCTGTACCTGACTAAATTCAGAGAAATGATTTGTTTGTTATTGCACACAGTGACCTATGAATCATTTAATCATTAAGAGAAAAAAAACATCTAATTTAAGGCATGAACCAGTGAGATACAGGTGCAGATGATGACAGATGGTCAGGACGATGATTAGTATACTGCTGATGCTGAATGCTAAGTGTTTGAAACAGATGAGAGGGGAAATGAGGTTGCTGCTGAGGTTGTTGCATTTTGTAGACTGGCATAATAAAACATTTGTTCTTATTTCTTTAATTTCATCTACATCATTTAATTTAATTTAATTTAATATGAGGAAAATAATGAGTGTCTCAAATATTTTACACAGTACTGTACAAACTAGATGAATGCTAATAGTTAGCTGATACGATAAAAGCGACCTTAAATACAAAGCGTCCATATCAATATATATCTTACAGTGATGGGTAATGTTTTTAGATTTGTTTAGAGAATTGACATTTATCATTCAGTGAATATATCCTGATACTGCTTCGCTAGATCATGGACTAAGAATGCAATCAGTCTAAAAACATTCTTTTTAGAACAACACAAGAAGCTCTTTATTGAGAAAAGTCATTTTACATACAGATGTAGTAATACTATGTAATAATATGTAGTAGTACTACATTTGTTCCCACCTACTGTATAAGCTTTAGTTAATTTATGTGGCTGATTTATTATTATTATTATGATAAAAATATTACTTATATTATTTGTTCTGATAAAAATATCTTTGCTTAATTACATGTAATAATAACAACAATAATAATATAATCACAGTTTAGTGAATCGAGACGACTGTAAAAGTTACTGGTCTTGTGCTCGGAGACTGCAGTAGCACTGAATGAGTCATACAGCAGTCACGGGGCAGAAGTGACCTAATACTCATCTGCCTAATATCAGCCTCGCTTAAACAAACACCACACACAGGGTGGCTACTTCCATATATACTTATATATCTTACTCCCACACCCTCACATACAGCTTCCCCGCAAAAACTTCAAAGGTCACGGTGATGGTGAGGTCATCGAAATCACTTCAGCCCTTTCCTGCCTTTGGTCATACACTGCATATTAATGTGTGTGAAGAAATACTGTACCTCCGGACAATAATTTTGAGGACCCTGTAGGAGCCTTTGATGAGAATCAGAGCTTCTTGGCGAGAGCCGTAGAGTGCGGAGCCGTTGATGTTGACCAGTTCGTCTCCCACCCTCAACTTCTTACATTCAGCTGCCTTCCCTCCTTCTTCTATCTTAGAGAGAGTGGGAGAGAGAGAGAGAGACAGAGAGAGAGAGACAAAGAGGTTTTTATAGGTAAACCCATGCCAGCTTTCTTTGCAAAATGAGGTTGATCATTGACTAAGTACTTGTACACTGTTGTAGACCCAAACTACAAAGGCACAGAGGGGTTAAACTCAAGCTCAAATCGAAAAGCCCAGACACTATACACACATTACTACAGGCCTCCAATCAATTACTGTACATATATACGCTGTGTCAGACAGACAGTCTCTACTTCCTCTATCTGTGAAATAGTACAGAATGGTTAAAGGTCAAATAAACTTATCATACTGTAAACATACATAATTCCCACACTCACACACCCATGCCTGGGATATTGATAAAACTGCCATAAAACTAGTACACAAATCTAAATAACGTGGTGACATAAATCTCACAAAAATAAACAATGGCTCTGTCAAAACATTATCATGCACTCAGTCAGATACAGTGGAGATCACCATGAGAAGCCAAGAGACCAAAACCAGACAGCATTCTCAGCATATGTAGTGCTAGTGCATCTGGTAAAAGAAAGTTTGATCTTTAGCAGTGCCTAAAGCTGTTATTTTCAACATGAACTCTACAATATCTACAAATAACATCCACATAGCATGAATGTAAAATATTATATAGGTAGATCAGACGAAGTGCAGTTACTTCTTTAAATATTTCAGCATATTATCTTATAGGATCTTATTGTACGACTGCTGTTCAATCCTCAGTTTGTGTTAGTGTCTGTAAGTTCTCCTTTGTTTCCATGTGAATTTACTTGAAGTTTTACCTTGACTATTATAAATAGTTTATTGTGCTTCCCAACAATGCAAATCAAATGACTTTACCCTGACACCGGGGAAACATGCGTTCTAATCGTAATGATGCTACGACCCTGTGCTGCTGGGAGTCAAGAGAGCAAATCAGGTCGTTTAAAAATAATAATACTAATTATTTTATTTTTGCTGTTGTTGCTGCATAATTGCAAAGGAAAATACAACATCATTTAAACTCGTGCCATGTCTATCAAAAAGTAAAAACAACATGAATGCCCCAAAATGCCCCATCATGTGACACTGGAACACCCAATCTTGACTTCTGATTGTTGTGAGGGTTTGAAGTTGTTGAAATGTTCAATGACAAACAACATAACCATTGCGATTCGCTGATTTATATTTATCTCTCATCACATGAACCTATATTAAATAGCTGGCAGCTACACTGCCTGGCCCTCCCCAAAAAACTTGACATTTCAGAAGAGTCAAATTATTGGGATGCATGAAGCAAAGAAAATAACCAAGGATATTTGAAACTACTGGAACTGGGTTAAAAACCCTTCAATACGTTATCAAAACCTGAAAGGATAGTGATAAACCGTCAACTTTATGGAAGAATTACGGTCAGAAAAAAAAAATTAAAATCATGAATGGAGATAAACATTTGATCAAGTTGCAGGGTAAAAAAATATCAACAGTAAAAAACCACAGCCATTTTTAATGAATAGGGAAAGTAAGATCATTTCCATATGCAAACAATGTGACGAGAACTCACAGGATTGGGACTAAACTGTGTGGCCATAAGGAAAATACCTGCTAGTGACACTAATCATAAAAGTTTGTTAGGGAGCATAAAGATTGGACTTAAAGCAAAGAAAAAAAAGTCCATGTGGTCTGATGAGTCCAGACTGACCCAACTGCCGCACAATGGAGCATCAGTGTAAGAAGGGAATGCATGAAAGCAATCCAACCATTTTGCATAGTGGCCACTGTATAAGCCTCTGGATGCAGTGTTATGATGTGGGGTTGCTTCAGTTGGTCAGATCTAGGCATTAACACTTCTTTAAGTTTTTATGTCACATTTTTATATACTGTATACCGACCGATATTACATTTATGGATAAAGCTGTTTACTTCATTAAATATTACTTCAATTAGGGGTTAAATACTTTTGCACCCAGCGTAGATGGTGAATATTGCTGTTATAATTTCTACAATATACTCTGCAATATTACAACAACTGTAAAAATGTCTTCACATATAAAAAATTGCTTCATATAGTAAATCAAACTCATATATCTCACCCTTTTATCTTTTCCAGATTAAAACACCAAACTCATGTAATTTCTAGATAACTTCATCTGGATGACTGAGAATCTTCACAGACGCTAACTCGTGTAATCATGCATATCGAATATAACAGACTGCTCACTAAATCAACACCTTTCATTACTAATAAACACCTCGAGCTATTCCACCACTCACAAGTCCAGAGGAGAGAAGGAAGTTTGCTGCCAATAATAGATAATCTCAGTAACCCATTCTGTGGGAGTAACGAGTATCTGTATGCAAGGTACAGTCAGTTGTAAAGCAAACAGACTGAAGCCTGTCACAAAGTGGATTCGCTTTTAAGGATGTCTATCATCTCGATCTCTGTGTCTGTGTATGATGAGGACCACATGCCTGCAGCTCTGTGCTGTCTGTCACTTCATCCCTCTCTCTATTTTTCTTTTGTTCTATCTCAAAGGCTGTAAAATGGGAAACATTTAAAAATGTATTGGTGAGGTAAACAGTTGGAGGCATGTAAATACACACATATGCATACTCTCGCTCACACACACACGCACACAGTCCTAAAGTGGCTTTTTAGCACACATACACACACACACAAACACACACACTTCATCCTCTACTCCCATAGTAATTGCGAGCCTCTCTGCAGCAACCTAAATAAACACATAAGTGTTGTTCAGGCTGTGGTTGTGTGGGAGAGTGCCTCTGAGCATTGCAGAAATACTTCACTGTGGTTTCACTGAAGAATCACTAGACATGAACGAAGGATGGGTCCCTGTAAGAACTCAAGGACACTGGAAGCATAAAAAAAAAATTCTCATGCTCTTCACATGCATATAGCATGAGCGTGACATGATTTGTTCAGGAAGATTTTTATTTAATCACGTCCATTTATGCTGTTTTCCTCCAATAGGAAAATAATGCTAAGTGATGAGATAAATGGGACATTTGGGAAACAACCTTTGAAAGGAAACATTGAAAATACATCAACGGTGGACTCAAGAATGTTGTGGGATCATAGATTATGCTTGCTCTTACAGAACAACAGCTTAGTTTGCTCTCCATGACTCAGCAACATATTATCTGGAACCTTCAAGAATTACTAATAATACTAAATAGTACTTATGTTATGCTATATGGCAGACTCTCTCTCTCTCTCTGATTTTCCAGAACATATTTGAATTATTTTGCATCTGGTGCATAAGGAAACTTGATAGTACTTGTCTAAACAAACACTCCCCAGCAAATACTAAAATATTTATACATAATTAAATATGTGCTCATTTCCATCTGCACCATGGATTACCTGCTTCCTCTTCAGGTCTGTTGTAAAACAGCTGGACCATTTACACTACACCTTTACACACTGTTATATATAAGGCTAAAGGAACACCATGTTTTTATTGCCCCTTGTAATACTTGACCACAACTCAGTGGAAAAAGGAACAAAACACTTCCAGGGCCCAAACCAAGCCCAGGTAGGCTTTATAGTGGGATTTGTAATGCTATTGCATGAAGCCAGCAAGTTATTGGACTTGCACAGCCGGCAGCGGCGGCATCAGCCAAGTGCCCGTTCGTATTTAATAAACCACAGACACACACTTTCATTCTTACCTCATCGGTTTCCAAAGTGCTCACAGCTCCTGAAACCCAGGACTGAGAGTTGCACATGAAAAAAAGAACCCACAGCGAGGAGATGGATCTCTATGTTATCTAGCTCTTCCCGTTAGAACAGACCCAGCTGCAGTAAATCATGAATAAACAGCACTTTGTCCTTGATTGTCAGAGGTTTGTTTACAGGCAACAGGAAAACTACATACCTTCTTCATTCTGCAGTAGCCTCGGAGGAGCTGTAAGCTTCCACTGGTGCACGCCACATGAACCTTACAAAGCTGCTACACCTCTGCCTTTGGCCTTCAACTGTTCCGCCCTGGCTTTCATTTCCCCACTGTGTCCACCCACAGCTACCTTTCCTTCTCTTTTTCTTTCTGTCTCTCCCGAGGTCATGCTCTCCTTGGAAGGTTGGCGATAAAAATAACTGTGGCGGTGTGCATGGCACACACCACACCTATGTTCCACTGGGCCTCCCTTATGTGTATTTGCATGTGTGTGAGCGTGCGTTTGCGTGTTTGGCTTGGGCATGGGTACCAGCTAGTTTGTTCCACACTCCCCGGTGACCATAAGGAATCATTTTTTTTACAAAGAAGGCTTTTATGGAGACTGGAACAGTTCTCCATCTTTATTCCACTTCAGCCCCCCCGCCCCTGTTTTTAGCCACCTCCCTGCTCATTATGAGGCATAAAATAAAAAACTTCTGCACTCCGTTCTTCAAACGAGGCCTGGCGGACAACAGTGTTGAAGAGGCAGCTTGCACTAGTGGGAGCTCGATGATCGCTAGCTTTTAATTAACATATTTCATTTGTGAAAACAAACAGTGGGAGGAATGAGGGACAGGCACTGGGGGAGGAGAGGAAACAAATGGCATCACTGTACCTCCTTTCCTGCCACTCCTCAGCAAGATAAAATACACTCTCCGTTTCAGCCTCAGGAGGTGAGAGCCATCTCAAATTACCCGAACAAGGCTAGAAAATTATAAGTCCCATAGTGGGAATAGCCTCACTACAATAAGTGGCTTTGAGAAGCCATTCTTAGCAGTTGCCAAAAAAGTGTATACAAACCCAAGCCCCAAGTCTCCGCGAAGGGGTGTGTGTCATGAAATTGAGGGAAAATTCTATGGAATTCCATAAAGACAAATATTTGTCTAAATTATGTGGCTAAAATTCTAACTTAACAAATTGAAATTCTACAACTGATGATGGACCAGTCAAACTGAATATCGCTAGTGTTTTTTTTTGTCATGGCTATAATGAAAACATTTCTCATTGCTGTTTAGAATATGTTCATTTTAAAGCTATTTGGGTGATGACGATAAATATTCTTAGGCAATACATTTCACTTCAAAAATGCAATTTACTGTATAGATTTACTGAAAATGTATTTATTTTAATGCATGTTTTTATTTTTTGAAAATGTGTTTATTATTCAGACAACAAGCCAATTAATACTCATAATAATGATAAAACAAAATAAAAATGATAATAAAATATGCTGCATAAACTTTTTAATACAACATATTTCTAGGGCTGCACTTGCATGTCAGTGTAATTGATTACTTTGATTATATAAATATGTTGACTTCCGTGGAGTGCACTGATGCATACCAATGTTTACTTTTTGTCCCAGATTTGGGGGCGCTTGGTGGAACATGAGACTTTATCCCCAAAAATCCAAACCCAATTGTCTAGCATGTGGTAATTCTTTAAAGAAACACCTAACAGATGCATTTTTTTTTATTAGTAAAAATTATTGTGTCCTCTTTTTCTGAATGGCCACTGGACTCTGGATAATTCTTAGCATTTACTTTTTTATGTGGGAAAAAAAAAAGGTTTGTAAAATAATTATTTTTATGGGAAAAACCTTTTTGAATAAAAAAGTTAAAAGATAAATATCATTATCAATATTACAATATTACAATATACATCAAAGTTATGGTTATTATTTACTGGCAAGTTAATAAATGGATTAATCATCCAAACAGAATGTCACTAGATAATTTGTGAAAAATAATAGTTAGAATTAATAAATAAATTAATAATGAACGGTTTAGTCAATTAACCATTTTTTAAGGTGCAGCTCTCCATATTTCTCGAGCCCTCACTTGGTGTTCAACTCCAATCTAATAAGATGGACTTGAATATACTTCAGTGATGTCATTTTCAAGGCAAATGTAACGATATGATGATGAGTTACAAAATAGTTGCGAATAATGAAAGTGTACGAGAGATAAAAACCATAGTATGTTTAATACAGAAATACTTAATGGAATATGAGTCAGATTACACTGAACATAAACGCTGATTCACTGACAGCAGGATGGTTTGTTCCTAATCTATTTCTTTATGAGGTTATAAATGAAAGCAGATTTCCTGAGTCCCGAGACCTGTTTATATTCGTCTGTCAGACCAACAACACGACAGACAAGAACACACCAGGCTTGTTGGCTCCCAGTAGCTGAACTGGGCTGCCAACATGCTCCTACAGGAGGCGATGGAGAAGAATGAGCTTGCTGTCTCCCAGTCTGAACCCACACACTCCAGCCTGACTGGATGAGGTCACTGCCGCTAATGCTCTATAAATAACAGGGTGCGTCCATCTCTGCTTGCCTGGCTACCTGGCTCACTGCCCACCATTGTGCTACGTTTGGGCACATGAGGGCACCATACAGCTGCCTGGTCACCTGATGGACCTCAACAGTCGTGATCGCATGGCCAGAGAATACAGGTCAAGCAGGGAAGGAAAACCATCTCTCCCTGAGAAAGATTCTGAATTTCTTGGAAAAGATCATGATGGATAGAATCTTAGGCTTAGGAAGCATCTTAGTTGATGACACACAGAGAAGCAGAACTTAGTGAGATGATCTCTGTTGGAAGGAGATAAATACCTCACACTTAATAGCACTAATCTGGGGGCTTTAGCATATTAAACACATTTGAAAGACATGTCAAAACTTGTTTCGAAAGAGTTATGAGACGGGTTTCAACACACTTGTTTGGAACCATAATTCAAGGAGGTGTCCAAGAGAGGCCAGTGCTGAGGAGCGCTGGGGAGCAGACTCGTCCAAGAATGTAGCTTTCAGACAAATGCTTCTTTATCAATGCTGGTAATGATTTCCCCAGTCAGAAAATCATTAACATAGAAGCAGCCAAAGACATGCAGCTCGAAAACACTCTGGAGTATTTCTGGGTGTGGGTGAGGAATGTCTAAAAGTTTGGCCATAATCTGTAAATCCTTTGAGAGTGGGTCTATACAAGCCTGTCTGATGTGGGACTTTTCACGGATGAACACAAATGCTGCTGATATGAAGAAAGTTGCCCAGTATGATTACTGCCAGTACTGTAATTTTGAAAAGGACACAAATTCAGTAGCTGATCTCTTTTGATCAGTTTTCCTTTGAAGTTGTTTTCAATTTATCCTTCAGTCCTGCTATCCTTACCAGAGCAAACGAGTGGCTACTTTTAAACCATACATATCCTTCATTTAAAAAAAAAAAAAAAAAAAGCGTAGGAAAAAATTACCCTGTAAATTCTTCATGAGCGTATGCATAACAAATAAACACGTCCCAGGTCTATGGCATGCATGAGTCGCTGGTCGTCTCATTTCAGACAGCTGTGTTTCAGTGATCACTCTCCTGCGTGCACTTAAACGCCAATACTGATATATCAGCCATGGAGCAATACTGATAAACCTTCAATGTCAGAAGATGATATATATTAGTGTGAGTCTAGGGAACTCATTCGTGGACATCTACATGGACAGCGTGTGTGTGTGTTTGTGTGTGTGTGTCAGACGACAGGCAATGATTAACACATGCAACATCTGTTGCCATTAAATAGCTTGCTCCCCGCGAACAGAGAGTCATCTCCCTGTCTCTTTCCATCTTTCCAGGTTTTCCTTGCTCCCCTTCTCTTTCAAACCCCAGTCATCCATTCTTCATTCATACACTCAACTAATTTACTGCAGATTTATTAACAGTGGGGCTTTTCTTTTTCCCACGTTACTGAACAAACATTAAGATGACCTACATATACTGACAAAAAAAAAAAACTCTTCCCTGTCCAACAGCTGAAACAAAACAAGAAGGGTTCGAATGTCCTGGCTGAAACAAGAGCAGGGATAGAGGATTTGTGTGGAAGACAAGGAAGTGAGCAGGATGAAGAAGACATTACGGGAAGTCTGGGCAGGCCAGACTGGAATTCTCATCCGCTTCATTTACACGGAGCCTACAGGAAAAAGCAACTGATCTACTGTATCACACCTACGTGTGGCAAGATTCAAAGAGACAAAAAGACATAAATGAAAGGCAACAATTAAAAAAAGAAAGAAAGAAAAAAAACAGGAAAAATTTTACATCAAATCTTTACTTTTTGTCATGGTAGATCCATATGAAAAACCGGTCTCTATAGTCTATATAGCCCAGTGTCTATAGTGTATATCTACTGTATGGACAAAAATGCCTGTGAGATGAACTCTTAATGCAGTTATGCTGAACCATGAACCTGAATCTAAGACAAATAAAAACAGAGCTTTGTGTGTGACATACTTCTTCTCTCCTTGACTGTAGCATAATAATAGTTCCCTGGTGCTCGAGTGCATATCAATTAGTCTCCCTGCGTGTGCTGATACATATTCAACATGGAAACTGATACCAAATGCCACAGGGGAACTTCATTCAAGAACAAGCACTCTGTAAACACGAATATAACTATTCTCTATCACTGTTTTTCTCTCCATCACACACACACACACACACACACACACACACACACACACACACACACACACACACACACACACACACACACACACACAGAGCTTAGATTCCAAAACCAATCAAAGGCAGGTCACTACGGTAACCCCCTGCCATGCAGTGCAGAATGTGCCAGCGGTCGCAGCTCGACGAGGCCTCACAGCTGCAGGAGGAATCCCACACACACCCCTCTCCTGTTCCAGAAGCTTCCACATCTCCTGTTGAGTCTGAAACTTGCCTTTGTTTGTCTGTCTCCTTGCTTAAAGTTAATACTTTACCATGTTTCGAGCCAAAAACACTGCATGGTCTTTTTTTTCATCCCTGAGCAAATCTATTGCTCTTCTTGTTTCAGTACAATATTATCGAAATTTCTAGGGCAATGTAAAAGAAGAATACACGTCCCCTATGGGCCCAAGAGAATGTGGACATTTGGCCATAATACCTATATGAGGCCTTACAATTTATCCTTGCAACTCCAAGATCTGGGTTCGTTACCCGCCTCGGGGTCTGCATGCATGCATGTTCTCCCCGTGCTTGGTGGGTTTCCTGCCAAAGTCCAAAGACATGCAGATTAGGATAATTGGCATTCCCAAATTGCCCATAGTGTGTGTGTATATGTGCACTCAGGTGTGTGCCTTGCAATGGATTGACACCCTGTCCAGGTTGTACCCCGCCTCGTGCCCCAAGTCTCATGGAATAGGCTCCAGTGAGTGAGTGTGTGGAACTCAGGAACCCTGACCTGTGCACAAAGCCAGCTCTGCAAGGACAAAGTTAGCTAATGTTGCCATGAAAGACCTCGAGTGGCTTTGAGATATCAGAGATGATGACACATTTTATTAGGAAATTTTCTATGATATAATATCAAGGTTGCCTTCAGAGCTGGACGATATGAAGATATGATATTGTGGTCCTCTTTCCTAAGAATTCTGTTCACCGGGTGTAAACTGTTAAGTCCAGTGATACAGCAGCAACTGATTAGATGTAAAAATCCACTTTTACTTTCTCTTCTCCAGTAAATATTTGAAAGATTTTACAATAAAAAGATGGCCCCCTGTTTCGACCTCTTGACGGAAGGAGCCAAAAGAACAAGAGTAACAAAAACAAGAATCTTGTTTTATTATGTCTCCACAGTTTTGTTGGCAAGTCATCAGCAGAGCTTTAGCTAAACTTAATATTGTGGTAGATAGAAAATACAATTTCGGTCAATCGACCCAACAAAACAACATGAATTCTGATATGCTTTCCTGATCACCAGTTGTGTGTTAGAAACCCTTGTTCAATGAGACGAACTTAGGGAAATTTAGTGTAGTTTGTTCCATTAAAAAAACAACAACAACTGATAAACAAGTGACAATAACTAAGAGGATGGAAGAAAAGTCTTGAAACATGTTGATTCATCAAAAGTAGGTCAGCAGGTTACTTTATTGATAAATGGACCTGCAGTGATTAAAGGGTTGCTCTGAAAGCGACTCAGCTAAAGTAAACTGATTGCTAAGCAACGTAGCGTAGTGCACGCTCATGATTAGTGAATGCCCTCAGATAACCCAGCCGCTGTGGGGCTGAGAAGCTGGCGACTGAGAGAAGCCTCTCCTCTCGAGCACGGCTTTTGTCTATGGCCTGAGAAGGATTTCAGCCAGTGCCCTGCACAACGCACATACAACAACACTGTGACATCTGCATGCTACCCTCAAGCGTCCTTTATCTCGACTGTCAACTCAATTCCCTCCCCCTCACCCCCTCAACACACACTCTCAAACACAAATTCTTTAATCTCCTACACCACTACAAAAGTGCTTATCAGTGTGTTTTCCTCATATCTTAGGTCAGTTGTCCTTGAACACACGGCTACAGAGTTACTGATTGGGAGGGAGGGTAACCTGGAGCACGGACACGCACTTAGATACCATTCATGTTGACCATCCTGTCACTGGCACGGATTTAATTCAAAACAGCGCGAATAAAAAGTGGATGAAGCAACATGGAAGTGGGATTGATCAAGAGGAGTTCGGGATCAAAAGGGAGAGTCAATTGAGATTAAATGAGATGCAGAGATAGAGGCAGAAAGAGGGAGGTTGAAAGAGACAGACATTGTGAGAAAGAGTGACAAAGACTTTATTGATGGCTCAAGCTGGGAAAAATAAGTGTGTGTGTGCGCGTGTGTGTGCGCTACCTCAGCGAGTTGAGCTGTGTTGCAGCCTGACTGAAACTTAAGTTCCATTGTGCTGCTGGACTCTTAAAGGTGTGACACACAACCCTGAGGGTGTATGCCTGCAAGTTAAGGCTTTTTTCCTTCCTCTAATGAAGTAAAGAAACACACATGACATAATTTACAAAGAACGTTTTGTCTTGCCTTTAGTCTAGGTTTGTTTGAAGATGTGTGCGATGAGCGGCTCGCTGCGAAGAAATGTGTTGTGCAGTCCTTGTTTTTTATTTCACCGATTCGATTCGAACCGTTTGCCAGTAAAACAACCACATACATGTGGCTAGCTGCCCTGAGCCGTGTCAAACCATTTCGCATTGTATGCCTGCAGCCGCAATAGCAGAGGACGAAAAAAAGGTCTCTCGCAACAGCCAAAATACCGGTTTGCCTGAAATGCAGTCCTTAAACAAACACAAACAGCACAAAACGTGAGCAGTCTAAACATTTTGAGGCAAAAATGAGGCAAAAAAATAATAATCAGTTCAAATAGGACATTTACGTTGTAGATTAATCAGAAATTATCTTACCCCCACCAAAACATTCCCAATCCAGATAAGGATCTCATGACTTTACAAAACACACTCGCAGCTAAATTACAAGTAGCTCTGATTGCAGCACACACAGTCAAAACATAAACCAATCTTTTACATTATCAATACAAAGTTGTCAACATGTCTAACCATGGAAGAACCACAAAATGCCTGCAGAATACAATTACACTCAGGGCACATCTCGTTCATTCGAAAGCCTTATTTTAGACAAACACAATAACACACACACACATACACACACACAAAGTGTGCTTACATTGTAACAGACGGTTAGAATAACAACTTGGCTCTGTATCACTTCATTACTTAGTCATACACCCAAATCAAATGTGTATCAAATGGTACTTAAATATCCACTTACGAGACTATCGAGACACTATATATCACTGCTGGCAATTGTTTGCAAACATTTCGATGTGATCAATCACGTCTCGGACTTGCACAGAGCTTTTGAAGCCTTTCCAGAGGCTGTGCATGCGCTCTCACAACAACACTACGAGGTGAGAAGGCGCCTTTGAAATGTGTCCAACGAGATGAACTAAGGACGTCCCGATGGGACAGATCTGCCGTTCGTTTCCCTGAATTTAAATTTAAAGGGCAATTAAAAGCTCATTGGTTTCCTGGTGCACTTGGCAGCATGCTTGCTCACTGGTAAAGGTGACTTTCCTAATCCAAACACAGGCGAATGTAGGTCAGTGCGAAAACAAGACACCAGTGTCCTGACCTGATTAAGTTTTCCATCATAAATATCAAGCTTATTACAGGACGTGTTTCTGAACAGAAGAACAGGTGGTGTCAAAGAGTCAGCGACCTCCTGGGTCAAGGCGAAGACAGATTGATTCGTCAATGTCATATCAAACATGAACGTATAGAGGAGGGAGAGTGCACCGTGACAGCTTAATACATGACCTGCCATCTCTCGGTTTCCTGCTCCTCATGAATAGGGCCATGGTGTGTCTTTTAAGGATGTAATGAGTAAGGAATGACCTTGCACCCTTTCCTAACCTTGCTCAAACAAAGTTCCCTCTTATGTCCCTCTTTGTCCTTCCTTCTCTCTCTGTTCGCTTGCTGGCTTAAAAATTTTTTTTTTTTTTTTTACTTCAAAGTCTCAAACAATATTTATCATGCTTCATAGATTTAAAGGGAAATTTTACATGTTACAAGTTAACTTGGAAACTAAAAAAATAATAAGAGCTTCATCAGCCTCATGGTGAGAGGAACTGTTTGGATTGAGCTTAAAGCACTTTTGAATCCGGTTGATTTCGTTTAACCTGTTGACATGTGAAATGTTGATTGACAGCACAGAGAACTAGGGTCACGGACATACAACGTACTATATTTCTACCTTTTATTATTATGATTATTTTTTAATTCTGACAACATGAGATTGCAGAGGATTACCTGGTAAACTGGTTGGTATTTGGGTTTGACTGATTCGGCATTCATACCAATACTACACTGAAAAGAAGGACTTGGGACATTCATAAAACATAAAGCACTTTCACTGCACTTACAAACAATTTAGGTTTCCTACAAGCTAAAAATTTTCTATTTCTGCTCACTTGCATTCAATTCTCTGCTACACGTATTATCAGCAGTCTGTTCTTGTTCTTAATTAATCCACACACCAACCCCAGAGCAAAGTCACACCAAGCAGGACGTGTAGAAACAGAAATGTCCAGTGGTTTATTTGAAGCAACAAGACCCCGATATCTCTTTCTCCATCAAATCTCCTCCACCCAAGACAAATGCTACAGGAGCCAAACTCACATTCCTACCAGCTATCAGATTCTACCCACACCCAAAATCAGCTCCAGACTTTCTAAGGTCCAGCCCAACATATAAGAACTAAAACACTGTTTCACCCACTTCCTCTTCAAGCCCATAAAATCAGTAGTACCAAAATACCCATTACCTCACGGTGATATCTTCCAAACAGTAGTCACACTGATACTGTGCCTGCTTGGGAAAAACTTTCCAGAAACAGCAGTCTGTAGTTACTAGATGACAGAAAAGAGGAAGCGGTTCTCTTCACACGGTGATGTTATAGAGCTGAATGAATGCAATGCCTTGAAATGCCAATAGTTGCACTGAAACTGCGGCTCAGAGCAACATTTTCGTGTTTACACCATTTCCAGGACTCCTCCTTTATCCCAGAACTATGGTACATGGGAATAAGTTCCATTGGCCGATTAGAAAGAGGGGAGAAAAGTATGACTAAAGTGCCCTGTGGTCTACATAAACTTCGCAGCAGAAAATGAAAAAAGCAAGGGAATGTACAATGTTTCCATCCTAAACCCTGCGACTAAGCAACTGAATAACAAAATGGGGGAAAACACAGGGTCTTTGAGAGATTTGAGATTAGTTGCCGTTTATTTAGTGGTTGAGTATGAGCATGGAAAAGTCAGTGGCAGGTTTCCATCGGCATTCCATGTCCTGCAATGCCACCGTTTGCATCTGCATTACATCTATCTTCAATCGAACTCCAGAACAGTTTCAATTTCTGGACAGTCAAATTTTTGCTTCTACACAAATGGTACACTTGTGCAAGAAATGAAGCACAGTCCAATGTGTGGCTGGACAAAACATTAGACAAGGTTTTAAGAAATTGCAGGATTCCTTTGACTACAACTTTCATTTTAATCAGAGCAGTAATAAGCATTAAGTTTAATAATTAAATATTAGTAGAAAGTACAACTAATACTAATCACTGTGATAGTTCTTGTGTGGCATAGACTGGAGAGTCTGGAGCTTATTCCCAGGCCAGAGCCGTACTGGACATATCAGTCATGTCCACTGGACCCAAGAAAACAGTAGGGTTGGTGTGTAAGTCCAGAGATGGTTGACAGGTGAAAGAATCCATCAAACATGCAGGTTGTGCCTTGCTTTTAAATCACATGGAAAATGTGTAAATAGCTTAAAGAAAACAGCCCTCTGGCAAATATCTTTACAAAGAGCCACAACATAATGGCCACAGAGGTAGAAAACCCCTAAATGAAATACAACATTGTTATCAAGTAAGGGTAGCATGGAGGTTATCAGATTGGCCATGGTCCAAACTCCAAAGTGTGGTTATAGCTCACTGATTACCCAGTGAGCTACATGACTCTATTAGGCATGGATTAGCACAAAACCACTCATTTGTTTGCACAGCCTTGCATGAAGTTTAGGCTTTTGTTTTTAAAAAAATGCAAACTGAAATAGTGAGCCACATGGTCGGACAACATCCCTCAAATCATATTACGTTCAAATACAGTGATGATGTGAAAATCCAGAACTATGATCAAGTCAATATCTGCAACACCTCTTTATCGCTGCAGTCACACTTCAGGTCATGATAAAGCCCCTGGGGTCAGTGGGACACATCTGAGACTGGGTGGAGTTGCAGTCATGCAGCACATGATACCATCTGGAAGAGGAGGGGCACACCACATCAATACATCCTGAAAAACGGGATTCAATACCCTCAAAGCCTGGGTACACTTACATGCATGTTCTATCCCACAAGGTTAGTTAATGCTCATCTTGAAATCAATCTGGCCTTTCGGTAATCCTCTGGAACTGTGTCGCAACTCTATACATCTTCAGCAGGGAGCAATATAATATTACATGTAGAACGCCTGAATTATGATAAAAAGATGAAAAAAGGATGAAAAAGGAAAAGTATTCACTATGTGAGCTCAAAATAAGACTGAACTAAGCAGATTTCTTCTTACACTCACTAAGTTCTCCCCCACCTCCCTAACCTTTCTCTCTTTCTCCCAGTGTCCTTCCCCCTCCCCCTCCATCAACTCAGGAGGGGTGAGTCTGGGAATGTGATCTTTGTGGCTCTTGTACACTAAAACATTTTCATTCAAGTAAAACAAATCAACACTTTCGACAGAACGCAGCAGTGCTGAAACATGCAGGGGAAAACATCTGATACAGTTCCCTGACCACCTCCTGCACTGAAACCTACAGATCGCATTCGTTAATGTGCAGCGGTTGCATGGGAAAGCCGCACAGATAAACGGTCTGAATTTATTACTGACCAGAGACAGGAACATAAGAGATTAAATAGATGTCTGCATTCTAGTTCAACTGTTTGCAAAGTTAATAAAAGCTTGCTGAACCTAGCCAGGGCTATTTTTTTTTTCACATATTCCAAAATGGATATACAGTACCTACACATGAGAGAAGCTATAAATTATATTTTAACTAACATGCATTTTTAAGATTACATGTTAGGAATTGGGCTGAGATTTCTTTATTTTATAAACTTGAAATGCTTTTTGAAATCGATACACTTTGTTACATTTTAAACCCAAGTTTTCAGAGTTCTCTCAGAGAACAACAAAAAAAAAAGTTTTTTTTTTATAGCGTAGGCTATGACTGAGGGTTTATAAATGACAAAGCAGTCTGAACTATCAGACATGAATTCTCATTACATTCTATACAAAGTCTTAAACAGCTTAAAGTTCAATGATGTAATCCAGAAATCGGACATTGTTTCCCTCAAAAGATGGCCTAATATCAAATAAGTATGAAATCATTTTCCCATGGCTTAAGATGCAGAGGGATAAAAAAAAAAAAAGTGCATTTAATGCCTGCATAGGTACGCTCCCACGGTGCCTGGTTTATGGCCTTGTGTTAATGTGCTCTATTTAAAAAGCTGTGTCCAACATCTGGGAACGATGCCAGGAAAGAACTATACACAACTGTGGTACACACAAACATGGAAATAAAAACATCAGCTTCTGCTTGCAAAATGTCATCCTGTTTTTATTTTTGTTATTTTTTGCAGAGCAAAAAAAAAAACTGAAAGAATTTGATTTATTTCGAGGATTTGAGTTGTGAATGTTCTGCTTCATCTGTCAAACTATTCATTCTGATTGCTAATATTCAAAATGGACTGGAGGAAATGAATTAAGAATACGTTTGTCCAGATTTTGTTGTAAGCTATAGGAAGGAAGAAGTACTCAGGAAAGTACTCTGGAAACCATTCATTCAGACAAGAGTCCAAAACACTTCTGCAGCACAACACACACCAAATTCAACGTTAAAAGCATTCAAGATGCAAGGAGAAAAAGATGTGCCTGAAATGTGACACCAAACTTTCAAACACAAAGTTTTTTTTTTCTTTTCTAACTGTAAATAACTGAATGATCATCTGCAGCTCCAACACTTTCAACTTACTCCAGTAGATCAATACAGAAGTGCGTGACTTCTTTGTGTAATCACTTAAATAGCAATGCATGTTAAAGGAAAGAAAAGGAAAACCTTCAGTAAAAAGCGTGAGCGCGTTCCCGCACACCGCTGCCTCACTTACTTTAGTTATGATGAGCGGCTCTCCGTGCTCCAGTCCTCCTTTCAGCGTGAAGCCCCACGGAGCGCCTCCGGTCAGCTCGGCGTGGATGTGATTAAAGGTCACGAGTTGCTCCACGGTCTCCATGCTGGTTCCGGGACTTTTTTTTTTTCACTCGAGCCTCACACTTCTCACACCACGAACTCTTGTCCCTCCATCACTAACAACAACTCGGGCAGCCGTGGTATGAGGCAGGGGAGGGTGAGGGCAGAGGAGGAGGAGGAGGAGGGGTGTGCTGTTCACAGCGTGCATGCAGAACTTCCGCGTGAAGGAAACGCTTCAGGCTGAAACGTTACTTTGATTGACAGGTCGAACGGCCGTTAGAGGTCGAGTTTCGGTAGAAGTGTCCACTGCTGAAGGGGCGGGACGTTGCTCCGCGGCTAACCGTTGCATTGTCCGTTGTCCAGTTTTGAGCAACTCCTCCTACGCAAATCCCACACTTAACTGTTAAAAAAAGAAAAACTTTGCCAAAACTGCACCCAGGTCAGGATACAAAACTAAACTCCCCGCTCCAGGCAGGACGAGTAAAATCCTTGTTATACAAAGTTTTTTGTATCATTTTTTTTTCCAGACATAAATCAGTCCTGCTCAGTTCAAACGAAATTGCAGGACTTTAAAGATAGCACTAAACCTCAGAACTATCCCTAGCCCCCCTGAGGGGTAACCCTTAATTGTAGAACCCAATGGTTTTCCTCTTAGAAAGGTTTCCATGTAAAACCCCCTTCTACTTGCTTTTTATTATTATACTTTTTTATTTATAACAATACCATCTATAGTATAGGCTCCCAATGGGCATTAAAGAAAATCTAAAATGTGATAGATCAAAACTCTATTAGGAGCCATATAAGAAAAATTAGCCATCCTGCTGGGTGGGAGGGATGTCACACTCTCTGTCCTGTGTCAGTCATACACTGATTGTGGTCATCAATTAGCTCATGTATGTAGAAGTGGGTAGTGTTTTCCTCATCATGTATTACAGTATGCTGCCCTGTGGTGAAGCATGAGCAGCAATTAGAAAAAATATATATCAATATCACTATGTGTGTCTCGTAAAAAAATTAAAATAAAATAAGGCATTTGTTAGCCTGATGGGTAGCTGTGGTATGAAATGTGACAGCTGGCTGATAGCTTGGAATGGACTCAGTGCCAAAACACTTTTGTGGAATTTCAGGTTCCTTTACTATATTTACAACAGTGGTATTTTACAGTTGAAGTAGTCCAAAGGGGAAAAACCAGCCAAGAGCCTTTATATTTTTCCTCAGAATTATATCAAATAAAATGCAGAGCAAGGATCAATTCTTTTACTGATTTTATTCATTTATGACAGAAAATCTATGCTAGGTACAAACATAAAGGTTATTATATATTAAATGGTATATACAGAATCTGGAAAGGACTTCATTAACCCGGTACATCCAAGTTAACTTGGTCATAAGGGGTGTTCAAATTAAACTAGGACTTGTAATGAATTCTTGTGAATGTGGGACTAAAATTGACATTTACTGTCCAAAAGACTTCAAGCAGATTACAGTGATGTAATTTTTAGCCACAGTAAAACATTTGAATTGTGTAAACATTTTAAGCAGGTCGTACATCCATGATTAATGATCCCACCCAATATCTTAGGTGTCCCTTAGTCCACTGCACGCGTTCCAGTCAACATTCAGAGAGTGAAAGGCTTCATCTTTGAAAATCCACAGATGAGTTATTGTCAACTTGCAGAAGAGAAGCATCTGTCGATGGGAACTGTACACACAATCATTAACAAACACATTGCATTGCATTCCAGACGTGAATCAGGAAATCTCATCATGGCTCCGATGTAGTGAGAAAACTTCAATCACTATTAAAACTCTGGGATAAGTACATTAGTGTAGCAGGCGATTTTACAGAGAAATAAAAGTAGTTTTTACTCTCATAACTGTGTTCTGTTATTCTGCATAATCGACGGTTTGACTAGAACGCTCCTTGCACATCTGAAAAGACCCAATAAGCCCAAGTCTACTGAAGTATGACCACATGGGTGTTGCAAGGTCACATAGGCCATTAAAATTAGCCATCCAACAAGTATGACCTCAAATCATATGTCAAAAAAATCATTCACTCATCATCGTCATTACCACTTAATCCTGTATTCAGGGTCGCAAGGAGCCTGGAGTCTATCCCAGGAGACTTAGGGAACAAGGCAGGGTACAACCTGGATAGGCCATTAAAATTAGCCATCCAACAAGTCTGACCTCAAATCATATGTCAAAAAAATCATTCACTCATCATAGTCATTACCACTTAATCCTGTATTCAGGGTCGCAAGGAGCCTGGAGTCTATTCCAGGAGACTTAGGGAACAAGGCAGGGTACAACCTGGACAGGGTGCCAATCCATCACAGGGAACATAGATATACACACACAATCACAAATATGGGCAATTTGAGAACACCAATTAACCTAACCTACATGTCTTTGGACGGTGGAAGGAAACTGGAGTACCCAGAGGAAACCCACCAAGCACATGAAGAACATGCAAACTCCATGCACACAGAGACATGAATTGTGCCTAGCCAGGAATCGAACCCGGACCCTGGAGGTTAAAGGCGACAGTGTTAACCACTAAGCCACCGTGCTGCGTCAGAGAAATCAATTATTATTTATTTAATTCACCTGAATTTCAGGGACCTTGTAAAGTTCATTCAAATAGTTTTTGCTACCTATTATTATTTTTTTTAATCAAACCTTAAGTCAATACATTAAAAGCATTACACTGATGTACATCATGCATTTATTATTATTTTTTTTTTTTTTGCTAAGCACTAGATATGAACAAGGCCTATGTATACTCCAATCTTGGGAAATAAAGGCTAGAAACTTGTAGGTTCTTCAGGGTAAATTATTAAGCCCTAGGAGAAACTACTTAACCCCATACATCCCACTTTAAGGAGAAAAAAGGCACTCAATTGTACCTTTCTCTGTTAATTAAGGAGATGGTGCCAACAAGAGTACATATTTTGTTGGAGTGTGTATATTTTACCTGAAAACAAAATTTTTAAAAATGTACCCTTGAGCATACCACTTGAGTGTCAAGGAAATGCAGAGTTTAGTAGCCTAAATTTTTCATACACGGTTGGCACAGACAGCTACTGTTACTATTCACAAAGTCAATATGGCGGCATTAAAAATATATTCGCTCGCAGGTGCGTGACTCAGGTGATTGCCGGTCGCGTCGCTGACGTCAGCAGGTCCGGCCAGGCTGAGGATGTTAATTGAGAGGCCGCAGAACGCTTTGTCAAACAGCAGCAGTCAGCTGACTCTCTTTGACGCTGGTAGCCTCGCCGGTTGTACTCCTCCGAGCTAGAGGATAAAGATGAAGGCCGCCGGCAGTCATGGCTTCCTCAGACTTTGTGTACTGACGTGTTTCTTTTTGTTGTTTGCCGCGTTCACGTGCGCGGCGGATAAAATGGCTTTTTCCCCGTCACACCTCGGGGTGCTGGCGACGGAGCAGAGTCGCCGAAAAAGCCACCCAAAACAGAGAAACCCCAACAGTAACGCGTTTTATAAAAAGCAAACGGAGGACCAAAGTCTGCAGTTCATGTGGGGTCTGTATAGGAAAGCGGCTAATTCAGACGGCAGGCCGAAACAACGCAAATTGTTTGGGTCCAACACCGTCAGGTTGATTCGTGCGTCCGGCACCGGCAAGCACTTCTATTCTTCAGCAAATGGTAAAACATTTTATTCACTCACTCAGTTTAAGTGCATATGTGATGATGCAGTGACTGGCAGCACTTCTTACATCATATCTCTAAACCAACCTATAGTTATTGCATATGTTCTCAGACTATCCAGTGAGTTTACAAACCATCTGTGTGTCTCATTACTGAGAAAATTCTCACCTGTTAAATTCTTCTTATAGCTAAGAATGTGTTTTACATGAGTGAGCCAAACTGATTGCTTTCCAGAAAATGATTCTCTTTCTCCCCCTCCCTTTTTCATGTTGGCTCGAACCCTGCCCTGGCCAGACCTGCTGTATACCTACACTGTGCAATATGAACTGAAAAACCTCCCACTGAACAAACTAAACAGGGCATCTTTCATTCACCTGAGGTCCCCTGTGGCATCGTTCCCTCCGTTTATGTGTGAGGCTAGAATCTCCTCCTCACAGCATGCCAATGACACTGATGTTGTCGTTTTGGGCCCTCGAAGCATGTGGACTGAATCGGATGTCACATCCCATGTGTCTCTGTTTAGAGGCAGTCTGTTTGTCCTCTATATGCAGTACAGGTGTTGGGAATCTGGCCCGGTTCATTCGGTTGCGAGACACAGGACACGCAAGAGACATTTCCCACCACAAAACCACTTGAGAGCCCCTGCCTTGCTTCTCTTCTTGGAAGAAGAGGAGCATCCTATGGAATGGGCAAAGTATGTCAAAGCCACTTCTCACACAGGCTCAAGGTCTCGTCGGTCCAAGGAAACCAGCAGCATTGGTTCCGACATTCCCAATTACAAGCGATCTAAAAACAGTGTGGGCAGGAACCAGTGCAAGCTTCACTCGTACAGAGTGGCCTTCCGTGACCTTGGGTGGGACCACTGGATCATTGCGCCCCCTATGTACAACCCTCGCTACTGCATGGGCGACTGCCCACGCATCCTGCACTATGGCTACAACTCCCCCAACCATGCCATCGTCCAGACCGTCATCAGTGAGCTCGGTGTTGCCGACATCCCACTGCCATCATGTGTCCCTTACAAATACAAACCGATCAGTGTGCTGATGATGGAAAAGAATGGCAGCATTGTCTATAAAGAATACGAGGACATGATTGCAGAGTCCTGCACATGTAGATGACTGTGGGTTTGAAATACTACAGCTGGATATTGAAGAACTGAATAAAATGGACTTCGCTGCAGTTCTGCTACCATTTGTGACCTGCTGCTGCCATTTGAGACCTGCTGCTGCCATCTGCTGCCCACAGCTCACCGATTCTTTGTGAAGGTATGCTAAAGAAGTGTGAAGGAGTTATTGCCTGATGCATGGATAGATAACATCCACCAGCTGTGACAGTCTATTTTTTCTTAAATTTATCCTTATTTTTCTGTGTTTGTCTGTCTGCCTTATTCATGTGTTTGTTATATTGATGGAGGGGAAAGAAAAAACTATAGTTTTTTTCTATTTGGACTATTGAACTATTTGGTATTACATGTTTGCACCTGGCAAAACTGTTCAAGTTCAAAAAAAAAAGGGAAAAAAAGAAAAAAAAAAGATCCATGATGAGAGAACATGTGGTGTCTTTGTAGATCAACCTGTTTGTTTGTGTGGCTGGTTGGATATAATACATAGAAAGATGCTGCTGCTGTTTCAAATGCTGCTATTGTAACCTCTTTATGAAATTATGCATTTTGCACACTTTTTCTAAAGAAAGACAAAGGAAGAGGGACATTTTCTTGAATGTTCTTTATTTGTATGAAAGATGTGCATATGGTTTATGGAGGAAAAAGTTTCATACATGTTTCTTAAAGATGGATTGAAGCAATTAATCATGAAATGATTGTTTTAGAAATGTAAAAAAAATAAATAAAGGGCATATTTTGTAAAAAATAAAAAGCCTTTTTATTTGCCATGTCACAATGTTTAATCACTTCATAAGTTACATCATTTAACACTTAAAAAAATTACTAAATCCATTTTTTTTTTTTTTGCTTATTTGATCAGGCCTGTTACTTTACCCAAGCACGTTCATGTCTTTAGACAGCTGAGCACCTTTTATGGTGTCCCGTAAAGCGTATAAAATGACTGGCCAATGATCTGTCAGCTGGCAGTCACTTCTGTGTGATGGTCTACAGGCCACAGTGGACACATTGATGGTCTAAATTCTCCACTGCAAAAGCAGAGAGAATGATGGGTTTATTTATAAGATTTTCTGTTAATACCTTTGGCAGGGTTCGGCTGTACGGAGTGATATGCTTGTACTCTAGGTCTGAATGCAGACATTACATACTGAACAATAATGCATGCAGTGTACCAAACTTGGCAGCCGAAAAGCTGTCACAAGTGAAATCTGTTTTATTTTCCCATCTTCAGTAACATCCCACAAGAGCCACAGTTTAGGAGTTGCTCTGACCCCGTCATCTAGCCATCATAATTTGGCTCTTGTCAAAGTCGCTCAAATCATCACATATCAAGCTCAGGTGCAAAATGTTCACTTGCTGCTTGATGTATCCCACTCACTAATGTTATTCACTTTACCTGCCAGTGATCATAATGTTATGACTGATCAGGGTATAGTAAAATGTTTGTGCGTTTATCATGAAATCTAGATCTTAGTGCAGTAACATTTTTACACACAAGTCAGACATTTTATGCTTCCTTGTGTATAAATGAAGCAAGCACATTTACAAGAGTCTGAGTCCCTGCAAGCTTGCAAGTATTCAGCAGGTGCTTCCAGGGGTCAGGTCAGTGTGTGCTCTGTAATGATGTGTATAGTATAATCCTCATATATACAGTACAGTAATGTAAGGTGTTGTAGTACTCTGTACATTTGGCCACAAGTTGTCATCAATGTTACATCTTGGCTGTCTCCACACCATGCGTTCATGGCATCTAATAAGTAAATATGGATGCAGGGAAAAAAAAAAAAAACTGTGCTTTAGGAAGGTGGAGTATGGAGACAGGAATGGTACTGATATTCTGGGGTGTGCAACAAACTACTCTCTGACTGAAGCAGAGAGGTGAAATTCCACATTATACTACTTAAAATTGAAGGTAGGGGACAGTATTGCACACATTGTATTGTTGGCTCCCCCTGGTTTCTCTCATCCAATCATATTTTTCTGCAACATGTTTTTGCAAGGTTGATTCTGCCTTTATCAACAAAGATGAATATGTTTGCAATTTGCCTGGCTTCAACCTCCATTATGCTCTAAAATCCAATAAATAAATATACGATCATTATATTACGGATTGCTGGTTATGTAGTGTTTGTTTGTTAGACAGGCATCTTACTTGAACATATTAATGCTGAAGAATCATGAACATGGTAATGGTTTCTACAACAGGCTACAGTGTACCAGTCTTTTATGCCTATTTTATGCATCTCTAGGACTTCAGCAATTGTTGTTAAGTTTGCATACACAACCTTAGGAATAATATAAGAAAAAGCTTAAACCAATCCTTCAGGCAGAACATTGTTCTTTCTAAAAGTGTTTTCCAACCACATACATTACAGCATAAGGCCTAGTGCTGTTTTTTCTCTCCAGGGAAGGAAGGTTTTACCTAATATTAATTGTAAAAGTGATAATATAGAATTTGCACAAAAAACCCTAACGTCACCAGTTAAAAAAATCCCCCAATGCATGCTAAATATTACTTGCGTTTCTTTTTTCTCATTTTCATGACATTAGCTGTATTTAACTTTCATTGCATATTGACTATGTCTCTAGCCCCTAGTATATACAAACAATGAAACCAGAGATTTAAAAAGTGGGTCAGCTCTTTGCATACTTTGTACCACTAAATGTGGACTGATTTGGATTCTATTTCTGACTCATGTCTGTTTTAGCATGTGTACCCATGAAACAAACCCAAGTGTTATACTGAATGCTTAAAGATTACACCTTTCTTCGTACTGCCAGCGATAATTTGAATTTCCTCTTGTCATCACATTGTGCATTATAACGCAACACATCTTGCTACCAGATTGATAATTTTAGAGAGAGTTTTTAAGCATTAAATTGTAGGCTTTAAATAGTTTACAGATAGCAGTTGCAACAATAATGCAGTCTTACATACTGTATTTTGTATTATATTTTCCTTTATTAAGAGGTAGTAGCAGTTAAATCATTTGTTTCCTTGAATCAATATTTTAATAATTTTCTCTGAAATCATTCTGGTCCAGGATGGTTCTTTTCTCTTCTTTGGCAGCTGCCCTAGTTCCCATTGGGACAGTGTACTTTTTTCCTGCTCTTTTATGAGTCCTTGCCAAGAGTCACAAACCAGTGCCAGAAATCTGGCCTTAGAGCAAGAGAGAAGCTTCTATACAGATGGACCACACGTAATATATGGGATCCATAAGATCTTACCATGTAATTATCTGAAAGGATAACCTCCAAGACTTTTTTTTTTTTGCTAGCGCCATGTTGAGTCTAGAAAAAGATTTATGTAACACTTTAACTTAGTACTGTAACTAATTAACATGATTAAACCATGTTCTTTAACATTATTCATTTTCTTTGGTAACTTCATTTATGGTAGTATAAATTTGAGAAAAATATTATAAAATAATAAATATAAATAATGAAATCTTAAAAGTGTTAAATACTTTTGCAGAAACAGTACATTCCTATGTAGTCACAAATTGGCAATGCACTATTTAGTCCACTGCTCTCAGTAGGCCCTTTTGCATTTATGGCATTTGGTTTACATTTGTCTCATTATACATTCAAGCAGTTAAGACTTTAGGGTCTTGCTCAAAGACCTAGCAATGGTGGCTTTGTGCAGCTGGGGTTTGAACCATTAGCTTCTGATCCACAGTTCAACAAACAAAACACAATCCAATTATAGATTATTTTATCAGCAACAACTTGTGTTAAAAGTAGAATTCTTTAGCTTTGATGAAAGCTGGAATGGATTTGACATATTGAAGTTTTAAATGAAAGTTTCAATGAAAGTGGTGAAAACATAAAGAAAAATATTTTGTACAGAAGAGTTTAGATGAGCCAGTATGACTTTTTTTTTTTTTTTTTTGCTTAAATTTAATTAGTCATCTACAAATTGTGGTTGGTGTTGAACGTTGAGTATTCATAATCCTGACCATGTCTTTTTTCAACTTTCATTAAGCATGAATAATTTCGGACGTCACTGCATGACAAATCTCAAGGGGTTAACCATTAAATGTTTTCCTAATTGAATACACCTATGTATATCTTATCAGTTTACTCAGACTTTTGGTCCCTAATGTATGATGTATGATTTTTTTTTCTAATGGAGTGTATACACACACACATACACACGTACTGCTCTATCAGCTGGGTCTATGTTGGCATTACCTCACTGATTCTGATTGGCTTATAGACTGGTACAGGGACCTTATGGCCAAAGTGAATTCTAGGTATGACTGTCAGGCTTCTGAGGTCATAGTACAGTTTGTGGCCATTCACAGCAAAAGGCAGTCTAGTCTATTCACTTATCAGTTGGCATGCAAATAAAATTGTGTAAAATTCCAAGAATCCTTATTATTAGATTTCGACTTTTAAGTCTAGAGTTGCTGGCTGTTTAAATCCATAGTCTATCCCACATACACTGCAATGTTCTGTGCTTGAATCATTACTGCTTCTTTTTAGCACGGGCATTATTTTGATTTATGATTGCTAGCTAAAATGTTGTGCAAAATTCTTAGCATATCAAGAATTTTGCACAACATTTTAGCTATTAATCATAAATCAAAATAAGTATGACCTTAGTCACAGGAGCAAGAGATATTACTGAAAATATGCCAAACATCTTTAAAACATGGACACACTCTTGTGAAATTCTAAAGATTGCTTCTGAGAAGTTCTGGTATGGTATTAAAGCACGAGACATCATATCCAGAAAACATATGAGTCACTTCAGACCTTTGTTATGGGTTACAGCAAAGCAATTAATCTGTTTCCATCATTTTATTTCTTGTCTGTTTGGCTTTTTATTTTTATTTTTTATGACGACTGCACAATGCCTATGACTGACCTGCCAACTCTGCATTTATGACTCCTAGCTGCACATTCTAAAGCATATTTGCAGTTTTACAATGCCAGCAACATTTTAGATTCGTCATTCTGTAAGCTATAGCTGACGTTGCCTTTAATCTGAATCTGGATGAAAGTCTAGTGGAAAGGTGAAGGGTGAAGAATGGAAGCTAAAAGTGAGTCAAAAAGCCTTGCAGTGGTCAATTTTTGCTGTATACTTTGTGGGCATTATCTATATTAATAATTATATTTTCATGTTTCATATACTGTAGGACCCAAAACTAGTCTCAGAAAAATTTCTGTCTGTATTTCCAGCCAGATTTTGTCACAGCATCACGCAAAACTGGCTGGACAGAATTTAGTAAAAGTGAAGTTTTGAGAAGTTTTATGATTACATCACAGCGTCTACCACTTTTTCTGGACATACAGTATATATTGCTTTTTCCCTTGAGGTGGGCGTGCCTATACATGTTACTCAACAGAGCCAATCAATGCAGTAGGGTACAGACAGACATCTAAAAGCTGCCACAATCCTCACGAAACACAAACGAAAAAAACTTGACACAGAACCTTTATAGATGAATGGGCAGATCACTCACTCTCTCACTCACTCACTCATCGTCTATACCGCTTTAACCTGTATTCAGGGTCGCGGGGAGCCTGGAGACTTAGGGGCAAAGTACACCCTGGACAGGGTGCCAATCCATCGCACACATACAAACACTACAGGCAATTTGATAACTCCAATTAACCTAATCTTCAGATCTTTGGACTGTGGGAGGAAACCCACCATGCATGGGGAGAACATGCAAACTCCATGCACATAGAGACGGGAATCGAACTTAGACCCTGGGGGTGCAAGGCTAACCACTATACCACCGTGTCGCCATGGGGAGATGAATATATGTTTATTCTTTCTGCGGGAAGTTTAAAACCAGTTTGCCTTATATGTCCCAAAACTGTGACACTAATAACAAGCAGTAATGTGAAGTGAGTTAAAACACGGGTCATTAGAGCACCGTAGGGTGCGTAGAATGTAGGGTGTTTTAATGATATGCTGTTTTACTTAACGTGTTCTTCAGAGTAAACTAAGAACAAATAATAAATAGTAAACTAAGAAAGAATTGTCATCTCACAGCACCAGGATTCTGGGTTTGATCCTGAGCAGAGGTGTAATGCTATTTGTGTAAATACTGTAGCGCACATATGATGTGGGCATGTGCATGGTTAAACTGTGGCTTGTTTTTTAATAAACCCTGCCTCTACGATGGAGTTTAGCTAACTATAACTGACCACATGATCAAATATTAGACTGACTTTAATAGTGTAGGATATGAAAGTGCAGTGTATTCTTTCATTTCTTGTAGAAATATTAAAATTTTTAACTGTTCCAAAAATGAGGTTATTTTTTGCTGCTTTACCTTGTGTTTTGCTTTTCTTTTCTTTAATCATGGCTTTGCTTTACACTTTCTTTTTTTAGTTGATGTTTAGTTGATGTTAACTGCACAGTACCTTAGTGGTTAGTGCTGCGCCTTGCACCTCCAGGATCCAGGTTCGATTCCTGCCTCTCCCTGTTCTTGGTGGGTTTCCTCTGGGTGCTCTGGTTTTCTACTAATTGCCATTCCCAAATAGTAGGTGTGTGAATGAGCGTTAAGTGTTTGAGTGTGGCCTGAGATGGATTGCCACCTCATCCAGGGTGTACCCTGCCTCATGCCCTAAGTCTCCTGGGATAGGCTTCAGGCCCCAGCGACCCTGTATACGGTATAAAGCTGTACAGACGATGTGCGAGTGAGTGAGTGGTAGAATCACATTAGGTAGAATCACAGCTATCTTATTCTGCTATCAGCAAAAGTTTAGGTGGAATAATTTCTTGCATACTATGCAATACTTGTATACTGTGATTGATTATTTTGCATGACATACACTTTACTGATAATTGGATCTTCAAATGTACATGAATTTTGGAGAAATATAGTATGTGAATATGCCTTCTCCTCACCTGGAGAAATGTGGCAGAGCGTCAGTCTGATGCCCTCCAGTTCTCCAGTCTCCTTCCATCTCTTAAAAACATGCCAGTAGGTGAATCTGAAGACTAAGACAAAGTAATTATTGAAAGTGAGTGGGTATTATATGTTTGTAGACTAAGGCATGGCTTTTGTTCTGTCAAAATAGCACTGTGGTCTGATGTTTTTTTATTTTTTTTGTTATATACATTTCACACACAAAATTGATAAAGAATTTCATAAAGTAACATAAAAAAAAAACAGAAGTTTTTACAGTGTTTATATGTACAATAAGACAATTAATGCACTGTACAAAATAAACAAAGCTGCAGTAAGAAGTATAAGTGGAAGAAAAAGAAGAATATAGAATAATGACAGTTGATCACAAAATAACAACAACAAAGCATGTATCAAAGAACAGAACTCTACAATTTAATAATTGAGCTATACAAAAAAATATATGTTATGTTCTTAAAGTGCCACTCTGAGATTGACATTTTTGACTGGGAGAAGATGTCGTGATTTCTGGGCATGATCTCAGCAGTAGAATACAGAGGTCCGACTTCCACATTGACCTTGATCTATTGTAACACAGCTGACTAACCCAATGAAAGAGCAGCTAATGTACTTGGAATTTTGTTGTCATTCACCTCTCTGCATATTTTATCTACTTGAGATAGAAAAATGTCAGAGCTGCAGATATTTAAAAAGAAAAAGCTAAGTTTGGAAGATTAAACCAGCTCAAAGGTCATAAAATTTTCATTCTGCATGCAAGGCTCCAGATATCGACAATTTTGAAAGCCATTGGTTCTTGGCTTACGAATTGATCTAATTTTAAGTCAAAAGCGACTTGTATACACTATCCAAATTATGAGGTTTTTAAAAATGATTTGCAAGTGGACGACTTTTTAATATGCTAGGTTTATAAAAATGAAAATATGTATTTGTTTAATTTGTGTTTGAAAATGGAGCTGAATAAAAATAAGCTCTTTTAAGGTAGCTTTTTAGCAAATAATACCTGGTAAATAAGTTCTCCTAATTATGCTGTATGTGTGGGTAATACACCATGATATTTGAACCCTGCCTCAGATATTTGAAAAGGGGGCATCGTTCTGTGTCAACACAATGAGGGATATTAAAGGGCAAGGCTAACGGTTTGCCAAGATTAATTGCGTAATCAGACACTTTGCAGTATTTAGATACCGGATTGAGAACATATTTAACAAAGGTCTCTGTACTAGACATATTTAAAAGAACATGATTAACTTTTCATATTTTACTATACATTTACTAGACAACAGAAAGCAGGCATTTTCAAATAAGATAAATTTTTATTAATAAGATCTATTTGTACATCAGGCAGTTGGGTGTGAATAAAGTAATTGAAATCAAAATGCCATTTTATTAATGTTTCAGAAAAGAGAGTGACAGTCACTGCTGGGTTGTAATTCTATTAAATAATCTGTAATATTAAACACAAAACTCATACTGTGGTGGCACGTGGTGTAGTGGATAGCACTGTCGTCTTGCACTTCTGGGTTCGATTCCCGGCCAGGTTTGATTACTGTCTCTGTGTACATGGAGCATGTTCTCCCTGTGCTTGTTGGGTCTCCTCTGGGTACTCCTTCCAAAGACTGGCATTCCCAAATTGCTCATAGTGTGTATGTGTGTGCCCTATGATAGATTGGGACCTGGTCCAGGGTGTACCCTGCCTCATGCCCTAAGTCTCCAGGCCCCCTGCGACCCTGAATACAGGATAAAGCGGTATATATTACGATGAGTGAGAAACTCACACTGTCTCTATAAAAATCTTGTTAGCTCTGTATTAACCATAATAACAAGCTACCCAATCTGCATCTTCATTCAGTAAGCTTCTTGCCCTGTAAGAAGGGGAACACTCAGGTGAAAGCTAGTTACATTATAATTTATAATATAATGAGATAATTTCTTGGAGAATTTTAGCAGATATTCATCTAATGCTTGGGCTTTGCCAGAGAGCATTATGTGCATAATTTGCAACAGTTTTGCTTTCTTTGGTGGGTGTTTTTTTTTAAATTAATTATTATCTCATTATATGATCAGATAGTATAATCATATCATACTATCGGATCTGATCTCATATTGTAACCTCTTCTCAGTTCACAAGAACCACTAATCAAACAAGTAAACAATCATAAAAAAAGTTGACCTCAGTTTATCTCCATGGTCCACCAACAGTCAAATAGTAGGTGTGTAAATGAGCATTAAGTGTTTGTGTGTGCCCTGAGATAGATTGGCACCTTATCCAGGGTGTACCCTGCCTCATGCCCTAAGTCTCCTGGGATAGGCTTCAGACCCCAACAACCCTGTATAAGGGATAAATCTGTACAGACGATGTGCGAGTGAGTGAGTGGTAGAATCACATTAGGTAGAATCTAATGTGAACCATTTGACCAGTTAATACCAGTCCTAACTGCCTATTTGGAAGATGACTGTATGATTTCCTGGACAAGAAGAATGATGTAAGATGAATCATCTATATTTATCAGTAACATTTGACCACGGACCTATGATGATAAGCCTGAGATGATTTGTGTTGTCTCTCCTTGCATTTTTGCTTAATTTCACACTTCCCATAGGCCAGACTGTAATTTCACCCAGGCCCCCAGAGGACTGCTTATCCCCATCACAAATATTCAGCAAACATGTGATGTCACAACTGGGTACAAAAAGGCAAAGAGAGACAGGGAGGGAGGCAGAGAGAGACAGAGGTGAAAACTGGACTGGAAAATATAAGAGACTTAAGATTGTGACAGCAGCCACTGTTGCCTGCGGTTACGCATAAAGTTCTGAGAAAGTTGTGCTTAAACCCCTTCTCTCGGCATGAAGGAGCAAAGTCATTTCAGCAGAAAAGCTGTTGCAGCCTGGTGCTTGGTGTTTATGGTGCTCATCCAACAGGTATGTGTATTCTTTCCTTGAAGTTGAATGAGTTATAAATGGAGTTTCACACAAAGCTGTTAAAAAAATATATTGTTAATAATAATAATAATAATAATAATAATAATAATAATAACACCTGTTCCATGTGTTGAATCATGTTTGCTGCTATACAAAAATTTATATTTGAGGTTTTAAACAAATAAAATATTTAACACGGTACTGTCTCTGTTCTCTTACCTGAGTATATCCAAATGTGTTTTAGGTATCTTCCAGCCCTGTTCCAGAGATGGAAGCCGCATCAGGCTCTGTGCAGGGAGTTCAGAGGTCACTCAGGAGAATGGCCCGTATGACGCCCCTTTGGAGAATCATGGGTACTAAACCCCATGGGGCATACTGTCAGAATAACTATGAGTGTTCCACAGGAATATGCAGGTAATCATATTTTAATATAGAAACTGATGATTACATTATGTAGAATTGTGAGCTGTTGTTTAATGCATGCATTTTATAGAAACAAATGTTCATTATTATGCTTACAGGAAAGGACACTGCTCCTTTAGCCAACCTATAAATTCCTAAGAGTGGAATGGCTTGCACGGTTTCCAGCCCAAATGTCACTGACTGTCCAGAACACTGCAATTAAAGGAATTGTACAAAAAGGTGGTGAAAGAAAATGTAATGTGCAATTTAATGTCAGAAATTTTGGCAAACCAAAGAGTAAATCTGGTTATGTTTATGTCGATAGAGAGTAAAAGTAGTTCTTAGATGGGCAAATAACTTGCTTAACTTAATCACACAAGTTCATATATGCAAAAATTCACAGTACAAGTAAACTTTTTTTTGTTTAACAACGTAAACCTCATAACCTGCAATTTAATACATATTTTTATATTATTATTATTATTATTATTATTATTATTATTATTTGTATTTAATATTCAGTTTTCTCATATACTGTTCATATGTCAGATTTTGGCTGGTGCTAGTGATGTGGTAATGGATAAAATGCAAAGAGAGTTGGCTAACACAACCAGGGCTGAGAGAGGGTGTTTCTATAAGACCGAATGTTGGTATTAGACTTCAGACTTAATGCCTGAATGCTGCACAAGACCGAATGTTGGTATTAGACTTCAGACTTAATGCCTGAATGCTGCACAAGTAGAACTAGCAGCAATTTGCACGTACAGCCTGGGCAGACTTTCAACCCGAGTGTCATTGACCTACAGATATCCTTCAGTAGAAAGTGAGAGAAAGTGTGATCAACAGTGCAAAGATTAAAGATCTTAGTTGAATGAATGAAGAGAATGCTATTGCAGTTACACAGATTACTTTTCAGTTTTCTGGTGTGCTAAAGTTTTATTGCTTTTTATGTGAAAAATATTTTCTGCCTTTTTTTTTTTATAAGCGCTGATGGAGAGCTGATTTTTCTCATACATCTCACATAATCCTCTTAGAATAATTAATATTCTTTTGTTGGATAATCTATTTATTATATTTGATATTTTATATGCTTCAGTGTGCTTGTTTGTATGCTTTTGAATGACGTAGAACATGTTTCTAAAACTGTCACCTTGTATGTGTAATGACATTAGTGAATGCACTGAATGTGTTTAGTTGCTTTTATGTATGCTACATATAATGTTTAAATGAAACAATATTAACTAATAAAAATGTTTTATTATCAAACATATGTAGCTGGAATGTCTTATATTACCAATACAAGGCTTTGAAAATGAAGTAAAATGAGTGATTACAATACACACACATAGAAATAATCTCAGAAAGCACAACACATCAAACCTTGCAGCGAATGTGGTACCACAGCAGAAGACCACATCAGGCTCCACTTCTGTCAGCCAAGAACAAAATGATTAGACTGCAGTGGGCACAGGATCACCATAAGTGATGAAGGCACACAGATGGTAGTCAGAATTTGGTGCTAACAGCATGAATCAATGGATTCAGCATGTCTTGAATCACAAGTCACCAGGCTGGTGAAGGTGGTGTGATGGTGTGGGGAATGCTTTATTTACTCAATTGTTAAATACAAACAATCACTTAAATGCCTATTTGTCTATTTAAGTATTGTTGCTGACCATGTGTATCCCATCATGTGTATCCCATCATCATGGCATTAATGTATCATCTAATGACTACTTCCAGCATGATAATGCAGCATGCCACAAAGCAAAGGTCATCTCAAACTGGTTTCAAAATGAGTTGTACCTCATTGACCTTCTTACTTAGAAGACCTAAATCTAACACGACATATTTGGGATGTGTTGAACAGCATGAAAGTGCAGCTAAATAATCTACAGAAATTCCATCATCTCGATATGGACCAATATCTTAATTGAATCCATGTCATTAAGAATCATGGCTGTTTGGAGGGCAGGGGAGGCCGTAATCAGTATTAATATAGTGTGAGTGTGTATTCTTATGTTTCTTATGGCAGTGTCTATACACTGTTCAGCCATAACATTAAAACCCAAAATATTGTGAGGGTTCTCCTTGTGCTGCCAGGGCAGCTTTGGTCTCGGGGCAGGGCCTCTACGGGAGTGTTGTGGTGTCTGGCGTGAACATATTAACAGCAGCTTCTTTGAATGCTTTTAGTTTGCTGGGTGTGGCGACTCTAGATCTGATTTTTTTTTTGTCTATGCGCATCCCATGGGTTCTCTATTGGATAGAGATCTGGGAAATATTGAGGCTGCAACCTTGAATTCTTTGACTGCTAAGCTTTATACACAGCAAGCTGTGATGCATTGTGTCCTGATACCTTTCTATCGCTGCCAGCATTGACTTTTTTAGCAATTTGGACAGGCCTCCCCACAAGCACAGATGCCCATGATCCTGTCATCAGTTTACTGATATATAATTGATAATAAATGTTATTCAATTCAACTTGTGGTGTACTTAGTTTTGTGACTGATTGGTGTATATACAATCCTCAGAGATTACAGCTGCTTTTGCTTTCAGAGATTTCATGCACACATTAGAAGGCTGCTTAAAAAAAGGTTTTAACAGTGGACTGGCAGCAGTGTGGACCTTTAGATTCAAGTGCCAAAGCCTCCATGAATAGATGTATAGAAGATGAATGAATGAATGAGATTAAAGAGAGTGCAGCGCCTCCAATTCGGAATCCTGTTGAAGACATTGCATTGTGTGTGCTGCCACCTAGTGGCGAAAAGTGATACAAATTTAGCAGAAAAAAAAATCCGAAGAAAAGGTCAGCCTTTCACTTTATCTCCTTTAGTTATTGTTATATCCTACGTTAGTGTGGATCAGAAAGGAACCTAAAGCTACGTCTACAACAGCTAAAACCTCATTTGACACCATACTATTTTGTTACTATTTAAACACAAAAAGCATTTTCCTACACAGCAGTATGAACATTGTCTGGTTCTCTGGCTGTTCGGATTATTAAAAGTAGTCTCTTCCGTTTTGTGTGAAGCGAAGCCCATAGTTGGCGCTCTTGTTCAGGTTTTTGGCCTGCATGTGAGGTGTTCACGCTTCACTGCTCTTCTCCTGCTTCAAAGCTAGCTATCAAAATACAAGCCTGATTATTTAATTCACGTGTTCATTTTTGGTTTTTATACGTCGCAGTAGGGCAGTTTTTGAGCTCATTATACACTTTAATTGCACTCTTCCGGAACACCGCACCTCGCGTGTTTGTTTACTTTAAAGTGTTACTTTGTAGCCGCGGACGGTCTCACATCAAAGGCTGAAACTGCTACAAGTAAATAGTTAGAGTGTAACGATATTTGACAGCTCTGCATTAATGCACTACCGGTTCGTAGACCTTACTCTGGATATGTGCAGTCTGTAGATTTAGGGGAACTCGTCTGAACTACATTTGCACTACATTTGCGGTTCGTAAACTTTTTATAGGATGAAACTCGGGGACTGAAAGAGCAGCAAAAATGAGGAGTCGCAGTAATTCAGGAGTCAAACTCGACAACTATGCTCGGACAATTCAACAAACTATCCTTCGGCATCAGGTGAGTACATATATGGAAGCGAGCTGAATCAAGTGGATGATTCAGAATGTTATCTTCGACCATGTTCACTTGTTTAAAGAACACACACACATACACACACACATTGTGTGATAACGTGTGATATTTGTCCTACTTGTTCCTTGTCATCAGTGTGACTTGTCATCAGTTCCTCTCTAGTTAAAATTCGAAGCAGGCTTTGTTTTTAATGCCAGAACTGGTTGTGTTTAGCATCATAACACACAAACAACTACAGTAACTGGCCCAGTATCAGTTACAGTTCAGATCTGATCTGGCTAGTGTTATATGTCCTTCAAATATGCATAGTTATCCACACTCTATTTCAATTTCCAGCGCTTTCCTAACTAGAACATAGTGCACTTGCTGAACTGTTTCCTCGCATTGAAATTCATACATATCATCTTGCAGAGTTCCGGGAAAGTCGCATACACAGAAAGACTATGAATACATTTAGTCCAGTGCATGCTGTAATGTTCAGTCGGATCAATTTTAGCTTAGACTCATTCAGTTACATTCTTTTCTTTCCTGCATTTAACATTTTTTTTTTCACAATCAAAGTCATCCATGTTATACGAGGGGTTTTCAAGTCAAGACGTGACCTTTGATTGTGCAGAATAGCAGAACACATGAGTAAAAACTCCTTTTTATCTCCGTTATCCCCTCCTACACTGATGCACTTTTCAGTTTTAACTACCTCTTGGATACCATCAAGGTAGAAAGTTTTCTCAATATGCCGGAGCCATGATCGGACTGCCTGCTTCATGCCCTAAAGGCTGGCCTCCCAGGAACTCCTTTAATGACGTTTAATTAGAACTGTACGGGGATGTCGCAATGACTCCCAGCCGAGTTCCTGTAACATGCGAGTGGTGTTCACGAACGATTGTGTGTAAAGTTCCCACAGACAGATCTGTCACTTACGCAATTTAGTGACAGGTTACCTGTCAACTTTTAAGGATCAGGCATTCCCATTCCACTCGCTGAAGGTTCATGGAACGACTGCAATGGGCTCTGAGCCACCTCGGCCAGAATTGTCATTCACAGACGTATAGCCTTCTTTAAAACATTTGCTGCATTGAAATGATTTATTGTGACAATAGATTATATAGTGCTATGCTTTTTTGATCAACAAGCTTTTAAAATATATACACCGACTAGTCATTTTTTATTTTATTATTTTATTGACCTTTATTTAACCAGCCAAGACAGATTAAGAACAGGTTTCTTATTAATCTTGTGCATCTTGCAAATGTCTCTTTTTGTCTACTTTCAATTGTATGGATGATGTGAAGGATCCAGTGACTGGTCTTCTTCCTGCGAGTAAGGAACAGCCCGATGCCTGGGTCAGGGATAACGTCTACAGCATCATCTCAGTGTGGGCTCTGAGTCTAGCTTACAGGAAGAATGCAGACCGAGATGAGGACAAGGCCAAAGCTTACGAGCTAGAGCAGGTAGAGGACTTGATGGATTTGACCCCGGAAAAATGATCTGCTTAGGAATTAAGTCAGGTGTGCAAAGTGTGGTGCATTATACAGATTATAGACCCAGTTACCCTTTTTTAGATCTGAATGGGAAACATGATTAAGCGTAATCTGTCAAAAGGATGCAAAATAAATGAACGCATGGTAACCTAGTCAATAGATGAAATTAGTGGAGGGTGGGGGATAGGAAATCTGTTATATTAATCTGCATCATATATTAATCTCCCAAATGTCTATGGGCAATAAAAAAATTTTAACAGTATGTTTTTACTTAAAACACTTCCTCTATATGACAGGTATTTCTTTGTAAAAAAAAAAAAAAAAGTTTGTCTCTTATCATAAGTATTTTTAAAGATGTGTTTGGGGGGAAAAAAGAATTATACATTTTGTTAGGTATTTTGCTACAACGTCTCTTTGTATGAAGTCTTTTGGCACACAACAGTAAAGAATCACCTTTGAATTTTTTTTTTCTAATGTGACCTACTCAAGTAAACCAAGCTGTCCTTATTGTATATACTTGAGAGATGTGTGCTTAGCTATTTATGTGTATACTGGGTATGTGTGGACTGGAAAAGCCTTTGCAGTCTCAGATTACCATCTAAGGGTGAGATGAAAAGGGCAGAGCATGGTCTGTGCATTTGTCTCTTTTTGTTACCATTTGTAATTGATCTATATTTTGTCTCTTTCTGTCCTTTACCCTCACATTAACCTTATTTTTTCCTTTATGTAGAGTGTTGTGAAGCTTATGAGAGGCCTCCTTCAGTGCATTATGCGGCAGGTATTTGAGCACTTTTTCTGCTTTCTTACCTCTTCAAGTCATGAAACACACTGACATAAGATTTATGTACACACCAACCCTTAAAGAGCCCAGGGGTCGTCATGTCATTCTATTTCCCAACGGTACACTTTAGGCATACCTCAGTCACATCTGTCCTCTCTTTGTCCTGTACAGCCGAATTTACGATCCAAAGGGTTTGTGTGACTGACTCTTGCTTTTGATCCTCAGCTGGACAAAGTGGAAAAATTCAAGTACAGCAAGAGCACCATGGATTGCCTCCATGCCAAGTACAACACCTGCACTTGTGCCACAGTGGTGGGCGATACTGAGTGGGGCCACTTACAGATGGACGCCACCTCGCTCTTCCTGCTTTTTCTAGCGCAGATGACGGCCTCTGGTATGCCGAGCAACGCATCTTTACCAAAACATACCTGATTGTTCTTAAGCTTTAAATGACCAAATCAGTGTTTGTTTATAGGCCTCCTGGTGATATTTTTTTTTCCATTAGTGTGAGATGCTGCCCATCAGTGCCAACCTAAAATAGTAAATTGTTGTAAGAGACTGGTAGATCAAAGTTGGCGAGATCAAAGTTTTGCAAGATTGTTGAAGCATACAGAACAAACAAAGCTCAAATAAATCCAGCCTTGGGTGTTTGAAACTGCATCTAGATAGTCTGTTGTGATTTGGGTCTCCGTAGGTTTGCACATTGTTTACACTCAGGACGAAGTGGATGTGATCCAGAATCTGATGTTTTATGTTGAAGCTGCATACAAAGTTGCAGTAAGTCTCTCTAAATAATTAGAAATACAGTATGTGTTTTACATGTGTGTGTGCTGTATGTAGGTAATTTTTCATTATGTGACTCCAGCCTTAATAAATCTTTTCTGGGCAGGATTTTGGAATGTGGGAGAGAGGAGACAAGACTAATCAGGGCATCCCTGAGCTCAATGCCAGCTCTGTCGGCATGGCCAAAGTAAGTTGGTTCTGTATACATTGTTGGATGTTTTTTTCAGTATAACAGATTAAACATGTGCTGATCAGAAATTTTAGTAGGACAGTATTATTAAATATATAAAGTCTCAATAATGTATTTAATGATACAAAAGATCTGTTAAGTCTTGTGGCCATGTCTTATTTACACCACACACTCACATGCACATTCCCACCAACAAACTTTAGATCACTGCCTCTGAGCAGCTGAGAATGCAGCTAAGGTTTATGACACTTTCACTGATGTGCTCGACCTATTATGAACTCAGCATGTCATCTCTGCCAGACTCCTTTCACACATCTCCCACGAAGTCCAGCCAACTGCAGTTCCTATCAGTTCCTCTGTCTTAGTGCAAACAGTGAAAGACAGTGAAATCATTATTCTCATTTGATAGAAAAAAATGCTATTGATTCTGTTTTAACTCTGAAGTTAAAACAGTTCGGAAAGGCTCTGTGAAAAGTTTAATTCAGTGCCTAGATGTGTTAACATGCACAGTGGATTTAAATGTTGTGTTTCTGTTATGGGCGGCACGGTGGTGTAGTGATTAGCACTGTCGCCTTGCACCTCCAGGGTCCGGGTTCGATTCACGGCCAGGGTCGATTCCCGTCTCTGTGTGCATGGAGTTTGCATGTTCTCCCTGTGGGTTTCCTCCGGGTACTCCGGTTTCCTCCAACAGTTCAAAGATATGCAGGTTAGGCTAATTGGCGTTTCCAATTTGCCCGTAGTGTGTGTATGTGTGTGTGCCTTGCGATGGATTGGCACCCTGTCCAGGGTGTACCCTGTCTCGGGTCCTGGAGGGGACCTAGATAGGCTCCAGGTCCCCGTGACCCTGAATGCAGGATAAAGCGGTATAGAAGATGAGATGAAGATGAGTTTCTGTTATGAACCTTGAGTTTAAATGCAATGTATGAATGGATGCTTTGTTGCTGTAGGCAGCACTGGAGGCACTGGATGACCTGAACCTATTTGGGGCTAAAGGAGGGCCAAGGTCAGTGGTCCATACTCTGCCAGACGACATCCAGCACTGTCAGGTGAAGTCAGAATAAATGAATCTTAAATCTTCATTACATAATTGCCTTAATTCAAGTCATCAACTATTGCCTACAATATTGCCCATAAATTGCATAGGCCATGCTTTATCTATTAATTTGAATAGTACTTGATATCCAAGTATGCCTAATCTGAAAAAATAAACAAATCACACCTTAAACACAAATAAGGAATGATCTAAACTCATCTCACATGCAACTGAAATTAAAGAGTCTGTTTTACCCATTGCAATTGACACTTATGTTTTTTTTTTTTTGGTTAAAATATACACTATCTTCGGTTATGATTACCGAGCTCTCTATATAACCCTACTTGATGGAGTTTGTTGCTTAGGGACTATCATCCATAATGAAAACAAATTTTCTGTCTCTCTCATTTTTGCTCAATGTGTTGCATTTTCTTGCACGTATTTTAAACTGGGAATAACCTGAATATGGTTTGAATATACTGCATACAAATAATTTGACTTTAGTTACTGTCCTTGTGTCCAGGCCATTCTTAACTCCATGTTGCCCAGAGCATCCACATCGAAAGAAGTAGATGCTGGCGTTCTTGCTATTATCTCATATCCAGCCTTCGCAGTGGAGGACATGGAGTTAGTCAACATCACCAAGGAGGAAATCATTTCCAAACTACAGGTTATAAGTCATTTAAGCATACACATTATGGTTACATTTTGAATGCGAATACCTTTTTTAACTGTGTTCTTTGTGTTCTGTAGGGGAGATATGGTTGCTGTCGGTTTCTTAGAGATGGTCATAAAACTCCTAAAGAGGTTGGATATTAGGGATTCTGCATCACGTGTACATGATATACATTGTAGATATACAGTGTAATGGTTGGTATTATGTCATATCATCATTTTCCGTTTAGTATATCTTCTCTGTGTGCACAGGATCCCACTAGGTTGTATTATGAATCTGCTGAGCTGAAACTATTTGAGAACATTGAATGTGAGTGGCCTCTCTTCTGGACCTACCTCATCCTTGATGGCATCTTTATAAACAGCCAAGAGCAGGTGAAAACCCAATATTTTAGAAAAGTTAAATAGTAATGTGGCAAAATATTTTTTATATACACCGCGTTCCAAATTATTATGCAAATTGGATGTAAGTGTCATAAACATTAAATGTTTGGTTTTTAAATTAAACTCATGGA
>JAQMYJ010000001.1:18581564-18596454 GCA_030014305.1 Clarias laeviceps | reverse complement strand
TCATGTTTGTGGCTGTAATGTGACAAAATGTGGAAAAGTTCAAGGGGGCCGAATACTTTTGCAAGCCACTGTATATACTGCTTCTTTGCTGAATGTCCAAAGCTGAGCCAACTTTTAAGTGTTTAATATACAGTTCATTCCTCATCTGTCTCAAAAAGTAGGTTTAGACAACTATATCCAAGTACATCCAACTTCACAATTATTTACAAAAGATTTAAATCTGTAACAAACATTTTCTATTTTTAGCTGTTTTAGTGTAGAATAATGACTGTCATAAACATGCATTGATTTCAGTAGTGAAAATGTAAATCTAGCCAATGGGATCTCAAAATATTATCCTTCACATTGTATTGTTGACAGAGCACATCAAATGTTTACTATGGTACAGCTTTCTGCACCATCTGTACAATCTGATAGCCATATAAATAGACACTGTATTTTCAGCAAGTACTTTATAATTATAGAACTTTAAAAAGATTAAATATATGCAACCTTCTCTCTCTCTCTCTCTCTCTTCCTCTTTCTGATAGTGTCATGGGCTGTCCATTGAAGGCTTTGTCCTCCCATCGTCCACTACAAGAGAGGTTTGACATTAGCCTAACCTGTTCTTTGTGTGATTAATGTATTAAATAAGGCCGTATTTGCGTGTGGGTTTATTTCACAAAGATATAAACAGAAGTCAGAAGTCTGTGTCCCATGAGGCTAGTGTGGAAACCAATACATTCACATATGCATAAAAAATGACATTTAAGTCAGGGCTGTTCAAACAGGCCTGAATGGCTAGTATCTAGCACAGTTTGGTGATTTCTCTCCTGAAACTCAGCTGATCTAATAAGAAGTTAATTGCCAGTTTCAGTGTTAGTGAATTACAAACTGTGCTGGACACTGGCTCTCTATGACTGGGTTTGAACAGCCCTGATTAGAGCTTTATTGCTAACAAGGAAATCTTTTTATTCTGCCTCTTTAGATGACACCAGGTGAGATAAAATTTGCCGTGCATGTGGAAACAGTCCTGAACCGAGTGCCTCAGCCTGAGTACAGGCAGCTGCTGGTGGAGGCGATCCTGGTGCTCACCATGCTGGCTGATGTTGATATCCAAAGCTTTGGCAGCATCATCCATGTGGAGAAGATTGTCCACATCGCAAATGACATGTTCTATCAGGACCAGGTACAAGTATGTGTGTGTGCGCGCACGTGCAGGTGTGTTTGTAAATGTAAAACAAGGTGTAATGTTTAGAAAAGTAGTAGTGGAAATCTGGGTGTGTGGCAAAAAAGGTGTAATTTTCATTCCAGATTAAGTGCTAAGTATGTATGTATACCTTCATCAACAACAATGTAAAATCCTGATTTATTCAAGTTCATCCAAAAATGTAACCATTCTCCTTTTTTCAGAAAGCTCTTAATGCTGAAGAGAACATTTTAGAAAGAGACACAGCCACAGGCATCTGTCGGCTCCTGTACGATAGCGCACCCAGTGGCCGCTTTGGCACAATGACGTACCTCACAAAGGCAGTGGCTACCTACGTACAGGACTTTCTGCCCAGTGGTTCATGTGCTTTGCAGTGATGTACTTTCATTAAAGTAAAGATACAGTAGCATGGTTTTAAAGATGTTTAAAATGATTCATATCACTTTAGGTCATTGTACATATTTAAGACAGGAACTATGATGGAGAAGATGGTAGTTATTAGTTTTCATAGCCATTGTGAGTGACTGCAAAGTTTCTCTGTGAGTGTATTTAACAGTGTGCAAACATTGGGTCATTTTATCATGGATCGTTTGTTTATGGTACATAACATAATAAACGATATTTGGATGAGGTTGGTTACATGAAAGTACTGTAGTTAGTACAGCAGCTTTTCTCTCAGACAAGAGGAGAGTTCTGACTTTTTTTTTTTTCCTTTTTAAGACAACAGTTTCAAATCATCTCATGTCACCCAATGGTCTAACTGAAGTTTAGCCATCAGATAAGCATTTAAGACAATTTCTTTTTGCAGCATGTTTACTTGTCATCAACATTTGTATTGTAATTCAGAGATCATGATGACTTTTACTAGTTAAAACATTATTTAATTTTTTTCAGCCTCATCAGCAAAATAATTTCTTTTAAATGCCAATATTTTTCACATGTCGAACATAATATGGAAATTATTACATAGTTTGTGAAGCTAAAATATGTTTTCCGATGTGGTGAAATAAATAAGTAGATGTGAACTTCAAACTGCTACTACTACGAACTACTTGTTTTACAATAATTTATTTGCATGACAGGAAGTTACAGAGAAAATGAACAGATTTTTACAAAAAGATCTTGTTCATTGAAATAATCAGTGAATAAACGCTCATATTGCACTATTTGTTCAATAGCACTGGAAACTTACTCACATTTTCCTGTGATATTGCTGTTTGGAGTTATAACGTTTTCATCATTATGTAAGACAAACACTGTAATGAACAGAAATAATTATAATAATAAAAAAAAGAGAAAATTGTTTTTGTACTGTGTTTGTGATAACCTCAGATACCGTAAGCTACTATTTATCGCTGTTACTTAGTTTTAGAAAGCAGACACAAGTGTCTAAAAATGCCTTTGATCAAATGATTACTACCGATAATTTGCTTTTATATGAAAATGACATGGTTTAGTAATTTACATTAGAAAGGCAGTCTAATAAAGTCTGGGGTAAATGCTATCCAATGTCTAAAGCATTGCCAACTAAACACGATTTTTGGAAGTTTTTGGAAATTTAAGCTGTCAACTTTTTGTGATGCTCCTTGCCATTACATCATCATCATCTTCGTCATCCCTCAAAAATAAGAAGAGGCTTGCAGTGATAAAAGTTACATATGTCTACATTATATAAAAAAGGAAGTATTTGCAAGATTTGCCTTTTAGCAGGTGTTTTGAAATCAGAAGTTGAGACAGTGATGAATCAGAGTAGTATTTTAAAGTACTTTTACCACAGTAAAATTGTAAACAGGGGACTTATACTTTCGCCTTCAGTAATATTTTACCTAGGGTATCTCTACTTTTATTGAAATACAGGATTTGTGCACTTTGCCAACATCTACTTTAACCTCAGATAATAAGGCAGAGACTGATGCTGGTAATCAAATAGGTTTTACATTTTAAATATTAAATAATTCTTTCAGTCCATACACTATAATTCATTTGGTAAGAATTTAATTACTTAAGTACTAAATTAAGTTTTATGTTTAGAGGAAGCATAGAGTCTTTAGTACTTTTTTGGGGAAACTACTTTTAAATGAGATTTTCTCATAATACAAATTTATTCAGGTTGAGATACATGTGCAAAAGTAAACCTGTAGTTTATAGATCTACACTGTAAAAAAAGGTCACATTCAGACTAATACACGTGTGAGCCCACGAAGGTTTTCACCTTAGAAAAATTAAGCAGTTATTTTAAAAACTGGAAATTATTTTATTTTGGTCACTGAAGTTAGAATAAAAGTTGAACATGGCATTTAGTGTAATAGAATTTTACAGTTTTTTAGATACAATTTACCAAGTCTCTGAAAATACCCCACTAAGATAGCAATATGTGCGTGTGTGTGTGTGTGTGTGTGTGTATGTGTGGTTGCACGGCTGGAGGCCCCTGGAAGACTCAGGTGTCAGTGCCACGCGTATAATGACAACAGATACGGCATGATGGATTTGCCAGGAGAGTGGAGATGAGAAAAACAGACAGGGACGAGTGGCGAAGTAGCAAGCGGACAAGAAAATGTAAGAAAGACGTAAGTGTAACTTTGCGTTTGTGTGTGTGTGTGTGTGTGTGCGCCAGGGAATGGGGATGGCTTCATGTCAAATGGATGAAGTAATGAAGGAGGTACTGGTGTGTGTTTAAACTGAGTTACAGGTCAGAGAGACAAATTGAGTCGAGGGAAGATCTTGGTCAGCACGTTGCTTCAGGTCAGCAAGATGACGAACAAATGCGCTATGAGAGAGTGTGTGCAAGTGATATAGCCCATTAATATGAGGAGCAGAGCCAATGAAACATGCTTGGTCTGTATGCTTCTTGCTCGATTGTAAATGCTTTGTGGAACTGGCTAAACTCTAAGATCTTGCTGATGAGTGCTAAATACCACCACATTTTCCTGACTGCACATCAATATAACAAAATGTTATAATCTGTTTTCCATTTCTAACTGTGTCATCGTATTGTTACTTGAGAAAGTGTGGTATAAGGGATGATGTTACAGTTGTAAGTGTTGGGCCACCCTGTTATAGTGATAGACACTGTATGAGATCTTTACCAAAGTTAAGCACATTGACTCTTCTATGTGTATGTCCTGATTTGTGATGTACTGTAAGATGACATAAAGTACACATGCAAAGCCACATGTGCCAATTACTCAGATGCCCATGTGTCATAAATTAACCTTCTTACAACAGGGATGTACAGTAGTTATATACAGTGTTGTATTCTCCTGCCAGGGAATCAGTCCATTAAGAGAACTGCCAGTTCGTCTGGAGCTCAGGATCTGGTTGTCACGGTGACAGCAAGCAGACAGGTACAGTATCTGAAAGGTAACACTTGTTGCTCTTCCACCTCTCTCCTGCAGTTTCCCTGTGTCATGCTTTTAGTTCAGCTGAAATATAGATAGCAGACATTTGAGCATTTCATTCTTATTACCAGCTGCATCAACAATATGGCATGATGTTAAGGACCAGCTGATGAAAGTGTATAGATGGCTAGGGAAAGCCAAGATCTTGGGAAAACACGCTGAAGTGACAAAGTCGTTTTGACGAAGGAAAAGGGTGAGTGCTCAGTTTGTGTTTAGTAATGGTCTAACTTGGCTCATTTTCACAGTGTATGCATTTAGTAATAATTTGTTAAATGCAATGTGTGCAGAATCAAAGCATAAAATTTATCATATTTGGATAAGAATGTTTTTTTTTAAAGTGCTGCTCAATCCAGCAGCTTTTCTTTCAACCAGGCAGGAATTCCTGCTGAAATTCACTTTTTAATGTCTCAAAATCTCCAAACATCTTTTCTTAAGCAATTTATTCTACAAAGCCCATCATTTTAATCAAATCAGAAAATGCTTGCATTTATTCAGTATTATTTTACTTAATAGTAAATATATAAAGTTTTATTCTACTTCTATAAAAAAAAAATCTGTGATTCAATTTTTTTTTTGATTTTGTTCATATGTAGTGGGTACTAAGTTAATATATTTTTACTGATTTAATATTTTATAAAAATATTAATGTTTTAAATTATACAGACTTGCTTTATATATATTTTTTTATTTGTAGTATATTATGAGAAAGAAGTGTGCAGAAAAGCTGTTAAGAGTTTGCTACAGTTTGGTTTTTTTTTCTCTCTAAAGTTTATTAATTGTTAAAATAGTAGTAAGAATAAACAATTTAACCTAGAGTTTATTTCTCAGTTTTTTTTTAGCATACAGTTAAAATGCTTTTAAAATATATAGTATAATGTAATTTTTTTGCTTCTTAATTCATTATTTGTGTTTGTTATATTGTATACTGTACAGTACTTTTGACTAGATGTACAGTTGTTGATCAAATCAAAATATGAACACAACAATTAAATGCATTTATGGAATACATTTTCATGTCATCTTTCAGTCTATTCAGTTCTTTTATCTCCTTTTAAGCCCTTCTTTACATTTTTGTATATTTTATATATATTTATATATATTTTATTTTGTAGAAATGTTTTAGTGCATCCAGGCTTTTCATGCTGTAAATAGATTGCCTGGTTTGTTGGAAGAATGTGGGGTGATAGTTATGGCCTATATGGAATTTGCATGAGCTCTTGAACCCACAAATTATCCTGGCATACACACTGACACAGACTAAGTGCTAGATCATATTTTGCCGCTCGCTCCTGGCCCCAGGCCTGCCCCTTTGCCCCTGCCAAAATCCAAACAGCTAAAATTTCCTCTTTGAATCATAGCTGCCTCCTTTTCTCTACCCATCATTCAGTGTTGACTAATAATCTGAAAGAGTGTATCTGTTGGTACACAGTCCGTCAAATCAAGTATCAGTTTATAATATTTAGGGGCTACTCTTAGTTTTAAGATTTATAATAATTTAATAAATTAAATTATTTCAAGGAAAAGTACTAAAGACCTGTTGCAGATTATTCTAAACAAACTTTATTAAAAACCTGAACTTTTAGGGTTGAAACACAGCAATACAATACTTTTCCAATAAGATTTAAATTGTTTCAAGGAAGGAAATCGTAATTTCATTTACCCATTTATGTATACTTGCTAATTAGATTTGATCATTTCCAATAATATAAGATGATTTATAAACTCAAAATTCTAACCCGAAAATACATAAACTTTTATTTTACAACGATGACCTTGAAAGTAAGTTTTCTGTTTTGAAAATCTCAAGAGGATTATTGAATACTAAATCATTTGCTTCCAGTGCAAAGCATATTAGCTTAAAATAAAACAGAGAAACCCATCTCTGACACTAAGGCTAAATGTGAGGACACCTGTAAAGCTTTGCACATGTCTTACATAATGAAATATTCATCTGCAGGGGTTAAATGCTGTCTATGACAATATTGGAGCATGTGTGTATAAAAATTGATGCGGATCTGGTGAAGATAGGTATAGAGGTTTTTATAAGATTAAAATCATGTTGCGTCCTCTGTCTTGTTGTCCTGACACTCTCTTTCCTTGCCTCTGCAGGATGCCACAGAGAGTTTCTCTATTTCATGGTCAGAACTATCACAAGCTCAAGCGAGCCTGTTTAAGGCATGGAGCACTTTTCAAAGACCCACACTTTCCTGCCTGTACTCAGTCATTATTCTACAAGCGAGCACCACCTCCAGGACTCACATGGAAAAGGCCACGGGTAAGAAATATCATAATCTATGTACTATATGGACAATAGGTTAATGTTAAACCAAAGTTAAAGTTAATATTGTGTTTACTAGCAATTATGTTAGCCACTGGTACAGGTGTACTCACCATTACTCAGTTGAAACTCAGGTTTCAACTGAGCAAAGAATATGAACCAATAGGGAACCTCTGACACAAAAAAATCACTAAATGCGCACCATCGTCACCTCCTTGTCAAAAGTGAGCTGGTGCTGCTGTTTCTTTGGGCTATAGATGGCAAGCACATGAAGGGTCAGAAGTTGACATTCTCTTTATCTGGGCATCTACTGACTGCCAGTCTAATTAAGGTTGCACAGTCAGCGGTGCTATTACAGATATGTTTGATTAAAGGCCTTTCTGATGGTGACAAGGCATCAGCCTATTGCAATTCGAAACTGTAGAAGTTTGTCTGCTGTGTGGTTGGCGTCAGGGGCATTACCAAAGTTTAATTTGGTTGTGCTGTAAAAAATATTTGACAGTGATTAAAATAGTGTCTGTATCTATAAGTCTGTAAGTGTGGCCAGTTAAGTATAGCAGTAAAGGGGCTTCCAGTGGTGGGTCTGTGAGCCGTGGTTGAGGTTTGAAGTTAACCACACAGACACAAACCACTAACAGCTAGCTAATCTGAACAGCATCAAGTTAGCTGGTATAAAAGCATATAGTTTGGCCAAAGACTGCATGTGAATAATCATCACTAACTCAATGGTGAGCTCTTACTTTAGCTTAACAAGATGCTAGCAAACTAGCAGACATAAAGCTAGATACCTGATTAGCAGCCAATAACATTAATGTAACTGTGCATTTACAGAAAGCGTTGATATTAATTTCTGAGGTTTACTTGAGTAAATCTGTCGTTTCCTTTTCCATGAAAAAGACACAAAATACTTTATTAAAGGACTAGTATGGGGTATTTAGTTAGCGAAACAAAGCTAACATTTATGTAAACAAAGCTCATAATTTCAGGATCTACCATACATCCCTAAGAATTAAATGGCCAGAGGAATCTGATCAGATCTAAGGACACCATCTTCTGACAAAGTGGTTAACTGATATCAACCTGATACTTGATACTTGGTCTAAAGGGCAACAACTGTGATCACTCAAGAGGATTAAACGCGTGGAATAATCATCTAATTAGTAATTATCTGTTGAGCAATTGATAAAACCACTGTTAGTGTTAGAAGTGTGAAAACATCAGTCTTTGTTGAACAAAAATAAACATTTCTGTTAATATCTAGTGCTATAGTATCCAATGCTATAGTAGACAAACATGTTGACACACACAGTGGTAATCTTTGAAATGTTTTAGGGTAATTTTCTGAAAATCTTTGGAATATATATTGTACAACCTGCTATCCAGTGCATTTTTATTACTATATGTGGAATGAAATTCTACCCCTGTTTGGCATCAGTAACCTGACACCAGGAGATCCAATGTCAGTGTGTGTAATGAACAGGTCCTGGGTGACAGCACTTCTCTCTTTTGTACAGTATGCACACTTGTTTATTAGAATCTCTCACATACATGTCCACAGTATTTATCCACAAGATATGATTTATGCATATTTAAATTATGTTAATAAAAAAAAACATTAAATCAATGTATTATACTTTAGGTAACGTCTTATCCTGACTACTAGTAACACCAGTTGTGACAAACTCTCTCTCTCTCTCTTTCTCTCTGTGGCCCAGGAACTGTATAAAGACCCACGACTTTTTGTGGATGGAATCAGTACCAGAGATCTGCACCAGGGCAGTCTGGGTAACTGCTGGATGGTGGCAGCTACTTCTTGTCTTGCAGCAGAGCCATCGCTTTGGAAGAAGGTGTGCATGTAAAAGAAGGGGTTGAGAAAAGTAGACTATGTAGATTTTCCTCATTCGTTAACATTTCCCATCCCTCCCTGCACATGATATGCATATCCAGGTCATCCCAGATCACATGGAGCAGGAGTGGAACCCCAAGTGTCCACATCTGTATGCAGGAATTTTCCACTTCCGCTTCTGGCGGTTCGGTCAGTGGATAGATGTTGTGGTGGACGACCGCTTACCGGTCAGTGAGGATGGAACTCTTCTCTTCTGTCGTTCAGCCACACCACGGGAGTTTTGGAGCGCCCTGCTGGAGAAAGCTTATGCCAAGTATGACATAATAATAATTTTTTTTAATAAGAATACTGCAATAATAATCTACTTTTGAATAATCTACTGCAATAATAATCTACTTTTGAAAAGATTCTCATTCTTTTTCTTTTAGACTCAATGGCTGTTATGAAGCCTTAGAGGGAGGAAACACTGCAGAAGCTCTGGTAGATTTCACTGGAGGAGTATCCGAGCCACTGAGTTTGAATGGAGAGCAACTGCGCCAACATGGTGACCAAAGGAGGGCACTGTTTCAGATGCTAGCTAAAGCACACAGCTGTAAAGCTCTCATCACTTGTTCCATACGGGTATATATATAAAAAAAGAACATATTCACATATTTTAAATGTCTCTTCATGTACAATAACAAACTGTATGCTGGCCTGAATATCCAAAGAACCCATACCAATTAAGCAACAAGTTGAACAATTGATGTCTTTTTAAACCACTGTTTAATTTCTCTGTCTGTCTGTATTTATGTAGCCAGAAGAAGGAGAGCAGGTTGAGTCTGCACTGGAATGTGGTCTAGTAAAAGGCCATGCATATGGTGTAACTGCATTTAGGAAGGTCCGTACTGGGGAAAATCTGTTAGCTGTTTGCGGAACATCGCGGCTCTACATGGTGCGAATGAGGAACCCATGGGGCACAGCAGACTGGACCGGAGCCTGGAGCCAGGGGTAATAAGTAGCCTATCATATCTACAGGCACAGATATTTCCTGATCATGTGTCTAATTTTAGTAGTCCTTAGGCTGATATGACCACGGTAGTCATAGAAGATTTTTTTTCTGTACAGGTGAGAGTCCATGTTTTTATTATGCTTATCATTTGCATATTTTGGTGCCATCTGCAGGTCACAGCAATGGCAGCAGGTGGGTCGCTGTGAGAGAGAGAAGATGGGGCTGATTGTCAGAGATGTTGGAGAATTTTGGTAATAAATCCATTTTTTTCTTCACAAAAACTGAATAAAATTTTAAGTAGGTTTGCATCAATAATAATACTGATATTTGGTCTGATGCTGTGCTTGTATACTTGTAATATGCCTGAGGCCTCCTTTATGCTCTATACTATTAATCTTAAATTTAAAACTTACCACAAATAATACATTGCTAGAAGAACACTAAAGTTCCTTACATAAATAGAGCTAAATAAAATGTTCTGTGATGTTCCAGGTTTCTTAACTCTCAGTAGTAATTTGGGATTTCTTGTTAAGATCTATAATATAATGTATAGACAACTTGTTATGAGATGTAGCAGACCTTTCTTGGTTTCCCTTATCAGGATGGAGTTTGAGGACTTCTGCCACTACTTCACAGATATGGTGGTGTGCAGGCTAGTTGAACGATGCCCGTTGTGGCGTCGGGGTCACTGGAGAGAGACACATTGTACTGGAGAGTGGAATCATGCTCCTCTAGACTCAACAACACCAACTGATTCTCAATCCTCCAAAACCCAGAAGGTCTTCTCAAGTTCCCAATGGTCTCGTCCAGTTATTGTGCCAAGAGGAGAGAGAAAAGAAAAAAGGCTGAGTGAAAAGCAGCTGCATGAGAGGAAGGAAAACTGGTTGAAAGAGAAGAAAACAAAAGATGAACATAAAACTGGGCCAACACAACGAGGAAAGATTACAACAAGGGAGAACAAAGACGAGTTTCAGGGAAAAGAGAAAGCAGTGGCTGAGCAAAGTTGGCGAAGAGAAATGGACAAAAGAAGCAGGTGTGGGGGATGTATTAACCACAGAGAGACATTTCTTCATAACCCTCAGGTACAGCAGACAGGTCACCAGAGAACACTGAACTTTCCACTGTCAGCAAATTCAAGGAAGATCGAATGATGGCATGTAAAACACACAATTTACTCATTAACGAAATAATCCATAAATGGATTTTTGGGTTGAATGGATAAAATATTTCTTGCACAGTTAAAATATATTTTCTAATTGCTCTTTACAGAATAGGTGATCTGGATTTTTTTCTTTTACATTGTTCCTTTAGCAAGATAATGTACTACACTTTTCCTCCACAATCTTCTCTTCATCAGTTCATGTTCGAGCTGGAAGGAGAGGGGGATGAGGTGCTCATATGCCTGCAGCAGGAGGACAGAAGGATAAAAAGGAGAGAAGGAAGAGGTGAAAATCTTCCAATCGGTTTTGAGGTGCTGAGGGTAAGAGCTGTTACTATTATGAGTTATGAGAAGATACGGTACATGGAGAATTAATGTTGATAGAAACCAAATGTACTTAGGAGAGGAGATCCAAATGTTCCATGTTTTATCACATTTCGTGTAATATTTATAAAATTGACAGTAATCAGGACAATAATCAGACCAAGATAATCTAAACTGTAGTGTTACTTTTCAAATTGCCTGTATATTTGTAATGTTTTTTCAGGTTGAGGTGAACCGTGTGAGTAGGGTACAGTATTTCACTGAGCAGGCAGCAAGTTCGGTCTACATGGACTCACGTAGCATTACCCTGCGTGTAACCCTTGAACCTGGACGCTACGCCCTCCTACCCACCACCTTCCAGCCTGGGGTTACTGGACGCTTTCTTCTCCGCCTCTTCTCACACACACATGTCAAACTCAGGTGAGAAGCTACAGACCATGTGCACACTGTATTAAAGTGCTTCAGACACTACTTATCTACGTATTACATTGCTTTATCTTTCCTACTATTTGCTATTTTATAAAGCTACATAATGTACAGGCTCCCTCCAATCACTTTTAATCAATCTCCCAGTACATGAGACTAAGTGTGTATGGTCCACTGTTTTTCTGTCTGTAGGGAGCTGAAGGATGAGTTGCCTGCTCCCTCTCTGTGGCAGTGTTGTGTGCCTCAGCCATGTGCTGTTCTTACAGTGCATCTTCACAGAGCCTCCTCACTCAGCAAACCCAAACAGCTAGGTTGCTACAAGTTCACCACGACACTACTACTATTAACGCCCTCAGAAGAACACAGCAATAACAGCATCAGTTTTCTCTTTATGATTATATAATTTATACAAGGCAACTGAAATGCCTAAAATCAGCAATAATTGTTCATTCATATTTGAAAGGTGCTTAAATTAAAGTAGGACTTTTTATATGGAATGTGTCCTGCTCCTACAATTCTGTACTTGGACCCATGCAGACGGAGTTCTAGTATTGTATGTCCACGACAGTCAAAATCTATTTTACTTATATTGCTTGAAAACAGACCAAAATATTCCTTAAAAATCTTATGATTTTATTTCAACAGATCTGCATAAACTATCAATCTTACATCTCTCTCCATCTTTCTTTCTCACAGCTCCAGATGTATATGCTCTCATCAAGTGTGAAGAGTACACTATAAGGACACGTGTCTTTAAAAAAGATGGAAGTCCTGAATTTAACACTAAAGCCATTTTTTACAGGAGAAATCCTAAGAGGAAAATATGCATAGAGGTAAGTTATATTATCTTCTGAAATTTGCGCAAAAAGTCTCAGTAATATAGAAAGTTTCACCAGTGTATGCATGTGTGTGTTTGTGCGTGTGCATCAAGCTATGGGGAAGAGGTTTGCTTTTTGACTCCTTCCTGGGAAGAGCTTATCTTCAAACAGGGGCCAGTGAACGAGGACGGACTAGAGTGATTGAACTGCAAGGTGGTCAATCACACGGCTGCATCTATGTTGAGACTTCCACCAGTCTGTGCCTGACAGACTTATGACATTTCCATTGACTTTTACAGTGGAAATGAGCTATTACTGAAATCCGAAAACTGGCTAGAAAAGCAAGCTTGGGACCAGACTTCTGCAAGTTTCTTTTCTACGGTCTGGTATTGAAATGCATTTACCTGCTTCTCATGAGGCCAGCTACTTTAGTTGTTTAACAGGTACTGTAGCATGAATGTGTGTGCATAGTATCTTTTGTTGTGATTGTAGGACAGGAATTCATGTCGGTCTGGCCTTATGTAAAGCAGAAGTTGTAGCTCACAAAATGTTTGAATATCTCCTTAGTCCAATGAATGAAAAATAGCATTTGCTAGTGTGTTTTACACTAGCAGTTATACATTAGTTAATTAGGAATTAAAGTACAATAGTTATCTGCTGGTCAGATGATCAAAGCTATGCCTAAAATTTACATAAGGATATTGTTGCTGCTGACACTGTTGTATGTACATGTAACCAGGCCTCTGATGCAGTTTGTTAATCCCAGGCCACCAAAGATTTTTTTTTTTATCATTAAAGTTTAGCTGTGTTTCTGTTTTCTTTGAATAAAAAGATGTTGTCTATTGTGGGTGGTTAAAAAACCAGTTCCTGTTAAAAAGATTGTGACACACATATTTGGCACACTTATCATCTTTACAAATGAGATAAAAACACAAACAAATAATAATAAAACAACAACACACTTTTCTCTTTTTGAACTACAACTTATGAAGAAATTTGAGCTACAAAAGCAATCGTAGGCATCATTGCTCCTGATTTACAGATCTTGTACATTTTTGTAGTCTTTAATCCTCAGTTACCCTCATAATTTGTTAAATATGTTATCTGTCATCCAGTCCAATACATACAAAACATGGAACCATCATTTTTTAAACATAATATTCAGTTAGTGGGAGAGGCTCTATATCCACCCAACTCTGATCAATGACTAATGTGCACTTTCATTATTTTTTTCATAATTGTTTTAATAATTTACATTATATTTATTAATTGTATCCAGTATATCCAGATACAGTAATATGTAAAAGTTAGTGCCCCCTCTTAATTCTAGGAAATATTTAAAGGCTATAGAACTTAGTATCACTGGAACACCATCCCATGGTGCACCACTCCATTTTGTTCTCCATTTGGCTGGGGCGATGAGGACTGCATGAATGGCCTCCAAAAAGTCTAGATCTCACTGCATGTGATTTTTTTCCTGTGTGGCTACACAAAGGAGTAGGTGTACAGGATTAAGCCTCGCACACTGGAGGACGCAGGCACGGATTCTGGAGGTTCTCACCAATATCCGCAAGACTTTCTTCAGAAGACTGTGTATTCCATTCCTGGCCATTTGAGGAAACTGATCGACGCCACCATTGCCTACGTAAAAATTTAAAGATTTGCTTTCATTTCCCTGTGTAATAAAGTACATGTACAATTTGTTTCAAAACATTTATATTAGAAATATGGACTTTTTACCAATTAATAGTGCCTAGTTACTTTTCACACACCCTGTATATACAGCACAGAAACCAAAACTAGTGACCCAAATAATTATTACTGCCGTTCAAATGAACTAAAGTAGCAGAGGGGAAAATATGGTTGATATTGTAGTAATGAGTAATACATTACATCATAATAAGTATGCCTAATTAGTAACACACACACACACACACACACACACTACTCAAAGCATCATATGCTAAAAAGATTTTAATATATGCAATAAAAAAAAAATCCAAAATGAAAACCTGCGTGTCTTGTTGTGGAGCTTGGCTTGAGGCACATTACAGAGAACTGATAGTTGCAGTTATAGAAAACACAATTTAAGCAAGTTTAAACAAATCTTGATTCAATGTTATATTGCCAGATTTAAGTGGTACAGAGAAAACACACACCAGCAATAAATTTTAGGTTTAGAGTAAATTTCTGGGTGATGGTTAGTATTATTCTGTGTATTTTTGGTGACATACATATACAGAATTTGTAGTATTAAATTAAAACTTATAGATTAATGGAGTCTTTACTTCACCAAATCAAAACATGTTTACCACATAATAGTCAAAGCAGGCAGATAGGATTGTGGTGTGATTAGATAACATCCAGGGGTCCGTTCTTCGTTCTTTGATTGTTGTGGATTTGTCCTGATCTTGGATTGTTTCGTTCTTCGATGCCCATCTCGCATTTGCTGTCATAGCAA
>JAQMYJ010000001.1:18502794-18536711 GCA_030014305.1 Clarias laeviceps | reverse complement strand
TGTAGAAAATAAATCACTAAACAAAAACAAAGAAATTTGCAAGTGACCCCAAACTTTTGAACGGTAGTGTATATATTCTATACATATAATAATACTGTAAATTTGAAATTTGGCATGTCTGTACATTAAAGATATTTGCGAAAAAATTATTGGGGGGGGGGGGGTGGCGTAAGATGAGTAAAAGAACACATCAAGTTGTTTTTTGGAATTTTTGTCCTTCAGTTTGTCTGTTTGTTTGTGCACACATCATGTAAAAACTACTGAATGAATTTTAATGGAGTTTTCACAGTGTATTTGGCCGAGCTTGAGGTAACATTCAGGCTTTATTTCATCACAACCGGCCGACAGGAAGAGAAGATATGCTACTTAGAAATTTATATGGAAAACACCCTCATATAAAAAAAATCAACCTTTAAAAATAATTAGTTAAACTCAAAATTAAACAGATGGCACTGTACATCTTTCTATATGTGCTAATGCGTGTGCAATTGAAATCTATTTAATAAACGTGATCTCACATGTTCATTCACAGTAACACACTTCACGGTTACATGTAAAAATATTAGTTCATTCCAAAATTTGACAGGTTGCATTGTACATTTTTAAAAACGTGCTCATGAGTGTGCAATTAATTTGCACACTCATGAGCTAGAAAAAGCAAGTAAATGTGCGGTCACATCTAGTATACATACTCGTTATTATTTAAAAGTTATTTTAATCTAGTTATTCACAGCCATCAGTTATAAAATACTCAGATTTACTTGTATTATAAACGTACAATGTTGGAATAAAGAAATCCATGACGAACTGGTTAGAGGAAACAGATTATGCAGTTTTATAATATCTCAAACATTAACATTAAATGTTACGTTAAAATATCTCGAATGGGACTGGCACTGCATGCACTGGCTGGATAGTATGGGGTGTAGCAACCCACCGACGGTGGAGCTCCAAACCCTGATCCTCAGATCTGAAAATAGATACCCTAGAGACGTAGCTGTCTGAGCCACCACTCACAGGTATTACATTTAATGTATTCTGGTAAAAATAGTTCCCCTTGAAGGTAGCTCGAGGACAAAATGTCATTTTTATTCAATCTTCCATCTTCTTACCTGGTGATGTTTCTTCAGGCATCTTATTATCTGCGTGGCATTATCACACACAGCTGGGGGAGCCATTAGGGTCAAATTTGTTTATATGATTAATTTTTCGTAAAAAAATTTAGGCATTTGGCAGAATGAGTTATCTAGTAATGCGCTCAAATTTCTAGATTAATCACACGCATTAACGTGTTAATATTGACAGGCCTAAATAAAACCTAAAGTCGAGCCCTAAAAGAGAAAGTCTATACCTTGCTAATGCTATTGTTCTTTCTTAGAGCTCTGATAGGTGAAGACACCACACTGTCTGTAGACAATGTCCCTCTGCTTATGGAGCGCTCTGGAGCTGATCTGTTGCTATACAGACTGCCAGGTGCTCTGTCTGGGGTGCAGCCGGACATAAACAAGCTCTATTCCAGCAACTCCAGCCTTGCTTGGAGTCTAAGTAAACACACTTCAAATTTGCCCGCACGCCTCTACCATATGCTGCTCTTCACCCTGCCTGGCACCCCAGTGTTCAATGGAGGGGATGAGGTTGGATTGCGAGAGGGGGTGAGTACAGATGTACCGTATGAGCAGAAAGAAACAAGGACTTTGCTTGACTGGCCTTAATACTTTCAAATACTTCTTTTCAGGAATCCCTTAGTGGAATTTGGGACTTGGAAAACTCAGCTGAAGAAAACAACGAAACAGCAAAGGTGACAACAAACACACTATTGCAGAAGCTCACAAAAATAGCCTTATTGCACCTAAGCAAAGGTCTACATTTCCTTTGCAATACTGATATCTCACCATGCAATATGCAAATAAGAACTCGTAAAAAAAACATATGTGGTCTGTGACTAGTGTGATCAATCACAGATGTTACAGATAAGGCTTTTGTGGGTGTCTTAATGATTTGTGGCATTGTCATAAAAAAAAAAAATCATATTTATAATAATACAGGGCTGTCATTATTGCAGGTTCATCAGATTTAGCATTTTCATGGCACGTTTGTTGAAATGTAATTGCAATATATTATATATTAATATATGACAGTAAAATAAATTGACAAACATATATGTAGAAATACAACGGGCGTTCAAATCTAACTGGGACTTGTGATGAACTGTCTGGCGAATGAAGGCATAAAACCATTTGACATTTACAGAAGACTTTGAGCACAGTATGGTGAAGAGACTCTTAGTCTCAATAAAACATTTGAATTTTGCAAATATTTTAACAAAGGCCATATGTCTGTAAATGGCTATCCCTGCTGAGGTGTCACGAAGCTTACTGCAGTCATTCCCGTGAACATTCAGCAAATGGAATGTTCTCAGAACAAGGATGACCTCATACTGCTCACCGCACCACTTGCACATTACAAGAACTTGGCTGGGAGTTATTACACATCCCTCATCCAGTGCTGACCTCACTCCAAGACATTTCCACATGTATGGGCCATTAAAGGAGTTCCTTGGAGGCCAGTGTTTCAGACATGAAGCAGGCAGTCCAATCATGGCTCTGATGTACTGAGAAAAAATTCTAACTTGATAGTATCCAGGCACTAGTGAAATGCTGGGATGAGCACGTTAGTGTAGCATCAGGTTAAATAGGTAAATAAAAGTAGTTTTTACTCTCACAACTGTGTTTTATTATTTTGCACATTCAAAAGTCCCAGTTTGACTTGAACATCCCTAGTATGGTTACAGCAAAATGAGATGCCTGTGTATGTGTTGTGTACAGTTATGTGTAAAATTTAGGGCCTTTTCATTCCATGTTTTTTTTTTTTTTGCATAAAAACATAATAACAATCATCTGATCATAGCAAGTCTTACTGTTCCTTAGAGTTCTAGACTTTGAGGTCAAAGGTAAGGTAAGGGGGTTAAAGTAAGCGGGTACTTAGTATTGCCCACATGTTTTTATTTTTGTCTTCATTTTTGTTATATAAATAATGGCAAAAAAAAAGTCTCATGTTGTTGTTGTTCGTCTGAGGTTGTATTTACCTAATACAAAGACCTACTATGATCAGATGATGTTTGATTATGATGTTTTTACACAAAATCACATGGAATTAAAAGAGGGGAAATGACTGTATACACATAACTGTTACAAATTTGTAAATGTAAAAATTACAAAAATTTTAACAAATTTTTAAATGTGTTTATAGTTTAATCTTACAGACAAATATAGTGCTTTGTCTGTAAGATTAAACCATATATGTCCACAAGTTATTCAGGGAAGCTTTATGAAAACAGGACCAAATGTAAATTATGATATATTTGTATGTCATTCTCTCTCTCTCTCTCTCTCTCTCTCTCTCTCACACACACACAGACTGTAAGAGCAGAACGCAGTGCAGTGCGAAGCTTCTTTAAAACTCTCAGTGACTTACGCGCTAAAGAAAGAGCTCTGCTGCATGGTGAATATACATCTCTGTACAGCTCTAGTTCCTCATTTGCATTCCTCCGTCTGTGGGATCAGAGTGAACGCTTCATCACAGCCTTAAACTGGGGCGATTCTCCTGTCACAATGAAGCTGACCAACAGCGATCTTCCTGCTGAGGCCCGGGTCCGTCTCAGTACAGACATAGAGAAGCTAGCTGTGGACCACATGGTGCCTTTGGATAACCTGCAGCTACAGGCCAAACAAGCTGTTTTGTTGTCCTACCCTTATGCAGGATAGGAATGTCATAATTAAAAAAACACACGCACAACAATAATAGAAGGCCCCTTTTCAGAATAGAAAGCTAGTGTTAAACAAGCTATTTCTTCTCATTGCCAGGCTTCTTTTGGTTTTGGAATATTAAAGAAAGCAGAGTTTAGAAATGAGTTTCCTAAAAATAAGTTCTGTGTTCTAATATTTAAGTAGTATTTTTACAGCTGAATAGGACACTCTAGCTTTGTGTGTGTGTGTGTGTGTGTGTGTGTGTGTGAGAGAGAGGGCCACCATGAAAAAAATAAATGCAAAAAAAAAAAAAAATGCATAGGATGCATCTGGTGTCATGTTACTGCTCTCTCTCTGTCTCTCTCTCTCTGTCTCTCTCTCTCATTCACGGTCTGTTACAGTATACATATTTTTGATTTCTGTCACTGTGACTTTATATAAAGCACAGGCAAATGTGTGTGTCGTTTGGCCATGTGCCACTTGCCGTTATTTCACAGGGCAGGAAAAGGAAGAGTCTAAGTATGTACAGGTGTTTCTAAGTATGTCATATACACCACTATTCAGCACTATATAAAACTTATGTACTTCCTCTTTACTGAAGCTAAAGATGAAGAAGCAGGTTTTTTTTTCCATACAACAATGTTTTGGTAATTAATTGTCATGGTTGGTTTAGTAATTTGTCAAAATTAGTATGATACACTCACTTGGGTTGTGATAACAGATTTGCATTAAGATCCTTGATTTAAAATTAATTAGTTGTAAAACTATTATACCTTTAAATGCATTGCTTATCATCATAGACAATGATCAAGGTCATGGCAATTTTTTTTCTTCTTACAGTATATCAATGCTACACAACCACAGTACAATACAGCGTCAGACACGCTGGAGGTGTACATATCTGCCCACTTTCCTTTTTTCCCTTTCTAATGTCTATTCTTTTAAAGCCACATTTTCACACACATACAATTAACACACACATAATTAACATACATATATAATTAAATTAAAACAGTCCTCTGTGAATTTACAGGTATGTACTGTACATATTTCCTCTCACTGATATAAAAAGAAACAGTTTGCAAACAGTGGTTTGCATTTCTTAAAAAAAGAAAAAAAAAACAATATGTGGTAAAATAAACTGCAGTAAAAGTCAGTAAAATTCAGGATTTTAATTAAGTTTTCAAAAACACTGCATATGAATATTTTTGATAGAATTTGTAAATACAAAAAGATTTCTAAACAATAACTTATTGTATTTTGTATACAAATTTTGCATTTGTATTTAAAATGTATTTTAAATATAATCACGGAACAAATAAACCAAATGCTCATAATCAACTGTGTTCATTTTTAATAGTTATTAACTATGTTAATGTTAGCTATTAACTATATAATATACTAATGTACATTGACATATACAGCTCTTTGTCAGCTCTTGGAAAAACTGGTAAGATAATTAAAATGTCTAGAATTAGGTAAATAAAAAAAAACAAATGTAATTGTGCAAAAAGCAATAATACTTTGCATCAATCATTTTTGTGTTTAATAAAACACTGTTAAATCTTTTCAGTCAATTGATGGATAAAGTTCAGATGCTGACAAATTTCTTAGTTAAAAAAAAAAAATTATTTAAGATTATTTTAGTCATTTTTTGTTTTTTGTAATGGAAAACAGACTGCCAATATACTGTACCTAAGACATTTGTGAACGAGTGATATTCATTTGCTTCTTTTTTCTACCTTTCTGTCTAGTGTCAGGTCTGGTTACAAACCTGTAGATTAGATAAACGGTAGAACATGAAGCATTCTAAAATTAATAAACAATTGCAAATACTACTAAATGCTAAAACTAACAAAAGAATCTAATCACAAAAGATATTTAATATTATTACTATTTTTTAAATTGGTGGTGAGTCTATTGAACTGAGTAAAATTGAACTCATTCATAGAGGACAAATAATTTTGTTTGCTGTTGTGTATATACGGCATTAACCTTGTGTGGTCATGGATTTGTGTGTGCATGGAAATTCATGAGATGTTTAGTGTTTGTTTCTTAAAACAGTTCATTTTATAAATGATTCAGCTTTATTTATGTTATTGATTCAAATTTATGTTAGATCCCTTTAAACTTATATACTTAATAATACTAATATAGTTTAAGGGGAAAAGAATTGAGAACTGAATCTGAAAATATTAATGTAAACCCATGGACAAATATGTAATAGTGAGACTGTAGTTCCATATGCACATACAGTTTTTAGAAAAACATCATAAGACTACTTTTATAATGTTACTGTACAGAAGCCACAATACATTTTGTGTGTGTGTGTGTGTGTGTGTGTGTGTGTGTGTGCGTGTGCGTGTGCCTGTGTGCGTGTTTTCAGCTCCAGCTGTCAGTGGGACATGGTGATATTTGAAGTTATACGATAGTGTGTGGCAGATTTCTGGTAAAGCACGACACTGCTGTCTTGTTATGACAATGTGTGGTCGCGGAGCTGTGGGTATAACATGTTAAGGTGTGTATATATATATATGTGTGTATAAGTGTTTTTTTTCAGTGGGGATGGGTGTTTCAGTTTGAGTCAGGTGAGCTTTTGACGGCAGTGAATAGGGTTTTTTTGTGTGGGTTCGAGAAAAGGTCTTTTATACAGAGACTAATCTAACAGTCAGATCTTTTTTTTTCCCTTGAGATTAAAGCTTTTACACTGCAGATGAGTTTGCAATAGATGAAAATCAAATACTTCATAGCCAGGATTCATTCAAACTGCCTTTTTGGAGCAATCTACATTTCTACACCTATTTAATATATATTTTTTATTATTACTTCCATTTAATTGCTCTTTTAGTTTTGGAATGAACATGCAGCTTAGTTCTCTCGTTGTCTCTGAAGATCTGTCTGCCTATTTGTCTTCCTCCCTTTCACCAGATGCTAATGAGAGAGAACGCCCCCTCTTGCCCTGACAATGTGAAACTGCACTTGGAGCGATGCACAGTCATGCCCCGACTCTCAGTCTTACTGGGTCAGCCCACTGACATTCACAACACTCCAACTAACTTCTTGCTATCTTCACCTTTAATCTTTACCATTATGACCTATACAGAAACAGTATGCATTTAATTGCCTTATAAGATTTTAAAAAACTTCCATTTTTTTAGCTATTGTTGTAAGCATCTGTCATCAAACCCTTCATTTTTGCCATCAATTTTAATAATTCATGAAGCTACATTACAAGTGTGAAATTATATTAGTACAAATATATTTTAACCTCTTTTTGTACTGCAACACTTTACAAACAAGCAGAGAAAATGAGACACTGTCTCTGTGACACTATAAAAATTATATTTAACCCTAATCAAAACTTTGTCAATATCTATCCTCAGCAGATTAAGATAAAAATTTATATTTTTGATAAAATTTAGTCACATAAAAAAAAAAAAAAATTAAATGTAAGTGACAAAGTGAAAGGACAAATGAATGAAAAAAAGAGAAAGAGAGAAGGAAAAGGATGAGCGCTTTGTCAAACTGAGAGCTGCTCTGATGGGTTGACTTGGCGCGTTACATGTTTTTTTTATTCTCTGTGATGTTTTTTTTCTTTTTGTTTCCAGAATCCCAGTGACGAAGTCAAGAGATCAGAAGAAGAGAGACTGCCATACCAAAGCACAAACCATTACCAACGCCTCCACTGTCTCTCTCTCTTTTCACATATGGGTGTATGCCCAAACATACACACATATATACACACGCACACACAGACACACACACAGACACAAGACACACACACACACCTCTCATCTCGTGTCTTCAGTGTCAACATTTGGCAACTTCCAGGTCTGGATTAAGACTTGAAAGGTAAGTCATATCATTCTATATTTATGATTAAATCTCTTCTTAAGTAAACGTATGTTTGACATCAATCGGTGTGCAAACAACATGCTGTATGCATATAAAAAAACTGAAATTTTGAAACCATACCGCTGTTATTGCTCTTCAAGTACATACGTCGTAAAAAGTTTTTCAAGGGTTTAACTAAACAGTTAAGAGTTATTGCTTTCCTAAAAGTAGTATGTTTGAAACCTTTTCCAACCGAGAAACAACTACTGCATTTCTATGGTTCATTCATGAAACATTCAGTTCCCCAGAAGGACTGCCAAAGAACCCTTACTGGGGTCTTTTCCCTCCATGATTGCACTAGTATACTTTAAAACACAACAAGATTAGTACAGAAACCTGTAACGAGCTTTTTGCATTCATAGCCCAATGCAAAATGTTGGCTTTACATCAAGACTGTTATTTAATATATGAATTAGAAAAATGAAATGGCCAAATGCAAAATTGGCTGTGTAATGTGTCAATATTTTAAGTATACTCATTTATAAACAGTTTTACATATTCACTTTAACCATATGTTCACTGACAGGCAAAATTTAGTTCTTCAGTTGTCCCTCTGGGGACCTTTAAGCTTCTGTGTAGAAGCCAACAACCAAGTGTTTCCTTATCAGAAATAATTTCAAGCAGAACCCTTTTAGAAGGCCAAGATAGCTTAATTATATAATGGACCTAAAAAACCTTTATTAATAACTATTATTTCCAAAGAGTGAGCAATTTCGTAAGTATTACAACTTTTCTGCATATGTTAGTTCATTCGCGTTTGACTATTTAAATCTAAGAGCATTAGATTGCAAACTGTACATACAGTAGATAGATAAATGTGATAGCTTATAGTGTTTTGGGCCGAAAATCCTATTGGGCTAACACTAGTAATGGAAAGAACTACTGACTGTGGATTTTGCGGACATGAAAAGACAAGAGAACGATTCTTTGCAAAGTTGTGCCTAGCAATTTATATCTAAAAAATCATCTTTAAAGTAAATGACACAACATATAAATGAATCTACAGTAAAGCCAATCCTGGGATGTTTTTCGTTGTTTGAGGTTCTGATGGGATGCTGGGGAAGAAGCAGCGTTGATAATGATGTTTGCACGTTTTGCATTTCTTTATGCAAATTGTGAGGTCAGAGGCATTATTGGAAAGAAAAAAGCAGACTGCTGATTTATTGAAAAACCTTGTTCCCCAAAGTGGGGACGACAGAACAGCAGGTCTGCAACATCCATGCCGAGTCCAGTTTTATCAGAATTTATCAGTAATATTATGGCGGTGTTTGTACAGTATATTATAGACGTTTGTATACATTTATTTAGTTTCTAATGGTTATAAGTCTTATTATATGCTTACTTTAATTACATTTGTTTAATATGAAGATTATGTAGTAAAAACGTATAAACGAAGACAAATCTGTTAGAGTTTTTAAAATATGGAAATATTGAAACAAAAAACACACACACTATGCTTTAACGCATTGTAACGGCTGGGTTGAATTATCTTTAAAGTCATGAAATAAAAAGCTTAACATTCTCCAGTGAGTAAATATCTTAAAAAAGACAAATCTGTTTGATGATATTTGAGGGTACAAGGTCTATGTGCGATCATAAGAGGTCTATTTAAAAGATTTAGTTATTTTGGCTATAAAACATTCTTGACTGAGAACCTCCCCAATGCTGTTTGGCTGGATTTTGGTGGACAATCCAATGGAGACTTGTTAATTAAGTAATTTCCTGTATATGTAGTTATTTCACTTTCTCCTTTGTTCTGCGTAGCCCTACTTCCAGTTTGCACCACTATATATTTCATCATCCAGATGGCAGGTCAGGAAATTCTGATTGCTCAGCAAAAGCTGGTGAAGATTTATTTACAGATAGTAAAGATTGAAAGACAACTTGCCTAGAAACCTGTCACATTGTCTAACCAGAATTATTAGATATTTAGTCTAAACTTCTTATCACACCTATGGGCATACTGTGCAATTGTTTCTAGATGATAAACAGAGAGTCATTAGGAGCAGACACTATTCTTTTTATTTTTTAATCTAATTGTCAGATCTTAAAATGTAATGCATGTCATAATATATGACAAGCATTAAATTTCCTTACCAGGAAAGGCTCGTGGCCTTGGTGACAATTAACCTACGTAATTTTTATTATAATTTACTGCCATAATACTGTAATAATATATAATATGTTTTTGCATAATGTCAGGAAAGTTGCAATGTTTCCTTTATATAGTACTGTAAAACATTTTTTAAATAAATCTACCTGAATTTCATTTCATGATATACTGTACAAAGAACAGTACAGAATAAATACGCATTAATTAATTTCATTTATGTATTGTATCAATCCAAATGTGTCACTATCCTAGTTTATTCCAAATGTCTGTATGCCGTATGACAAAAAACAAAACTTTGGATATGGATAATCAAAATGATCAAAACAGGCATTTAAGAGAACAGACATTCGCTATCAATTTCTCAATTTAGTTAATTGTAATTTTATCAGTTAAATGAAATAAATTAAATTCGCATGCCGATTTAAGTTTGTTATTTTATGCATTCATTTATTGAGGAACATTTGGAAATGTGTGTTCTTACACTGACGAGTGTTCTTGTAAATGAACAGACACAAATATTGCATGCATATTTTGGATATAAAAAATTATTACGCATTTATACATTAATCCAGTTACTGAATGCCTCTTAATCTCTGTACAATGCTACAAAGTTTTAACATGATTTAATATATGGATTAAGCTGCATACAGATTTATATTAATGTGGTAATAATAATTTTAACCATGTTGAATATTTGTGAATTTTTCTATTTGAAAGTGAGAATTTAAGGGATAATAATTTTTTTTTTCTGCAGGCAAAGAATACAAAATTGTCTTTAACCTGTCTCTGCAGATCTCACTGATCGGTCCAAGGTCTCTGTTCAATTAATCTTAGACAGGAGTCCAGTGGATTCTAAAGAAGAGGAAGAAGTAATCGTTAATTTAAAATTGAAATGTAACAAAGCTTATGAAACCTGGTGCTCTTAATTGCGGTTTACACTACTTGTAGGTGAGAGATTATCTATGCATCAGTATGGTGACCAAAATCACAAAACCCATTTAATTAAAACAAAAAATATTTTTCTAAATTATTCTAAAATGTAAAATGACTTATTCATGTGTCCCATTTTACTACCAAAATCTTATCGCGCTTACATATGCCATAAACACATCATGTATTCCATTAGACACAAAATCTGTCTGAGAAAAATAAGTCTTTAATGTCAAATTGTTGTGCAGAAAATCGTCTCATTTGGATTTCTCATTCTTCACTTCCCTTTTTGTATTCGAAAAAAAAAAAAAACGCCTCATAGTGTGACTAGATCGATGGAGACAGAGAAAAAAGTCCAAACCGCTCCGCTACTTTCCCCCTCCTCTGTTCACTCTTTCACACATCTGACAGAAAACTAGACCAAAAACCTCCACATTCTTTCCTTCTTTTGCATCCTGTGTTTCCAGTCAGTTACCTGTTTGCGTCCTGTACATGCTTGTGCTTTAATGAGACTCATGTGTTGCACACCTGCATTACTTGACTTGAGCAAAGACTGTTCAGTGATTGAAGTGACAGTTGCGTGTCTGAAAAATAGGTATCTAGAGAAATCATCTAAACATGCAGATGTTCAGATGATTTTATAGATATCTTTTTTTCTGAATTTTCAGCACTTTATATGCAGAGGGGACAAAAAGTACCCAATTTCCTTAGGCAAGTAAAAGTGCAATTACTGAATTAATAATCAAGTAAATTTAGAAAAGTACAACGTTTGAAAGTAAAAAAACAAGAAATATCCAGGGAAGAGAAACATATCTGCCTCACCCAACATACTGATTTTACTGATATTAAATTAGTGATTTTTCCTTAACATCAAGGAATGTGGAAGACCATTAGCTACGACTAAGAACAGCTTAATTAATCAAAACTTAGCTAGCATGATAAGTTTGACGATACGAACTATAGTATATACAGCACACGTACAATACAAACAAACTTGATAAATACAAAGTGCATCACATAGATTAGTGATGACTTATAATTTTACAAAAAGAAGAAATTTGGTGATGTAGTGTTCGAAAATTGAGTAGAATGTAGAGATTGTTCCAAAGTCTTACGGGAAATAAAATCTTAAATAAAGTACTTTAAAGACTGTTGTAAAGTTTGATCGTAAACCAGCACGTAAAGTCGGTCCTAAACCATCAGCAGAGAGTAGTAAGTTTAAAAACAGCGTGGTAGAATTTCGATTGCATCAGAGACACTTACAAGATATATCAGAACTAGTAATGTAAAATCATCATGGATAGAGTGAGGTATTTCAGAAATATGAACATAAACGATAAAGATGTGATCAAGATGTGGGAAGACACACAACAGGGGATATCGTCCATTTGGATTTTGACTGTTACATCATGTAAAATATGTAGATAAACCAAATCAAAAGACCTACTATAAAAATCGTTACTCGATTTATCTATTTCTTGGATCTTATGTCGATCTGCTTGTGCTTTAGTGCAAACAAAATTAATGCCTTTTTTAATAACGAATCACTGCAATGAAAAAATAACTAATACTTGCAAACTTAATCGTTAATGGTAAACTTTTAGAATATTTTATGGTAGATATTAAAATATAAAAAGATAGTCCTATAATTTGTCCATTTACAAACCAAAACTGTATCTCGGTGAAGTTACAACATCCAGTCATCTTAGACATTCGACAAATTAACCACATAAAGACATCAAAAACAAACAAACAAACAAACAAACAAACAAACAAACAAATAGACAAAAAAACAAGTTTAGATCCAAATATGCTTTTTACTTATCAAACGCACTGCTCACTTTAAACAGAATCACAAGGGTTTTTAATTTGCTGTGACCATTTTATCTACTAATGCTTTGTTTCAGCTTAAAACTATGTTATAACCATACATCTTTAAGCAACTGTGATGTTATTAACAGTTATCCATTGACTCTGAAATAGGCTATAACTTGTGTTCAACTGGAACAGTTAGCTACTGTATGTATAAGTGTACTTTGAGGAACAAGAAGAAGTGTACTGTACTTTTTATATTATATGCTCTAAGCATTGGGTCTTATTATGTAGGCCAAGATTTTGTCCAGATTTCTTACCCACAATACAGTACATCTGAGGTTAATGAAGAGGAGTGTCTAAAATGCATTTCACACATTGCAGACCTCACAGTTACCATTCACCCACACTGTCCTCAGCATTGTTGTAGTGTGGCTAAGAAACCAAAGGTGTAAGACAACATGTGGCAGTCCAGACCAAATCTGAGCCTGCAAAGTAAGGCCCAATACATACAGTATAGTTTCTACCAACTGCATCTTGTCTTACACCTTTAGTTTCTTACCCACACTATGATAATGCTGAGGTTAATGGAGAGAATTATTATACATACATGCACACTGTACAGACATTACACCCACACTGTCCTTTTGAAACCACAAGAAGCACAGGCCAGGGAGATTTAAATTTCTCACCGTGTGTGAACTGACTTAACATACCATACTACAGTACATTGCATCTTTTCCAACCAACATCAAGCAAAGGGCAATATACACTCGTTAGTACATTTAAAAGAAAAACTGCATGATGAAGTCGCAGTGTTTTTACATCTTTCCAAATTCTTATTGTGACTATTTATATGTGAAGACTTAGGAAGTTTGATTACTAGATGCAAATGCACTGCCATATTTATTTACTTCTGAACATCTATCATCCCTATTTCTTGACAAACTTTGCAACGGTACTTTTCGTTAATGCCTAAAAACAGGACCAATACTGGTTATATTTAGAACATTTAAAAATGACAACTAAATTTTATGCTGTAGAAGGCAGAGAGAGAGCAGGAGAGGAAGAAGGGAGTTACACAGGGGAACCACTTTGTATAGCCAAAAATATAGATAGAGTAAAAGCAAGTGATGTATGGAAACTATACTCATGTTGTGTGTTGTGGGAAAGAGAAAGATTCAAGTATAGAAGAAGGAGACGGAGAGAGAACAAACGAGCGGAGGCGGGATGTACGGAGGTTTCCCTTGTCCACTTCCTGCACTGTTGTCGTTTCGTGGTCAACTTCCTGTCACATGACTTTGAAACACTACAATCTCTGACATAAACACAAGTGTTCTTCTCACCAACATAAATACACACAAACTGACATAGGCTCTCACACAAACTGACATAGGCTCTCACACTTACGCACACACACACACACACACACACACAAACACAGACTCACACTCACACAAACACACACACACACACACACACACACACACGCTTACACTCTGACACACACACATAGAAACAGTGTTGACAGGAAGCTTTGCCACTCGCATATCGTATATACACTCACACACACGCCTACGCTCTACCTGATGAAGCCTACATGTCGACTCATACGCATTTCAGACCTAAGACGAAGTGAGTCACTCACCACATGAGATGCTCAAGATAACACACTCAACCTTGTGAACAATGGTTTTGGCGGAGGTTGTGCTTTTACCATGATCTGAGATCAGTTTTGCGGTCACTTGTAGATAATGTTAAAACTCAGGTGGCGAACAAGCCAACAATTTACAAAAAGTTTTATCTTGGCTTTCAGCAACATACTACATTTGCCTGTATTTAAGCTTTTGGTAAAGAATTTGAATTCCTGATTAGGATTTCTCATAGAGGATTTCTACATGCTTACTTCTGCAAATCAACCGAGAATATACTAGACATTAGACAGAATCAGATTTTTTTTTGATGTTCCGTGTGCTGTGAGTATATATTTACTTGTTTGTTTACAAAACTGGGATACTGTAATAAATAAACTTGGTGGAAAAGAAAGAATAAGGGATGGAGCAAGACAGAAACAGAGGGAGATCCGTGACTCTTTCCCCAGGATGTGGTTTTCTTTTCGGGGTTTTAGGGGTGAGGTTCTCTCTGTGACAAATATAAGACTTACTTTTGATCGGTAGCACCTGCTTGCATGTGTCTATGTGTGTGTTCACGTGTGTTCCTGTCAGCATGAGTGTGGGTGTGCTTCTTTTAAATGTTTATATGAAATGTTTTTACATACCAAGATAGGTAGGGGGGCGGAGGGGTGGGGGATGATTGGGGGAGAGAAAAAGAAAAGGTTTGCACGTGTGAAAGTCTTGTAGTTTCATTTGTAAGTGGAGGAGATCGCACACTACGGAATATCTTTACGGGTATCTATCATGTATTGAAGAAAAAGGAAGGTGCACAAGAGACAGGTATGTTAAAAGTGAGACAAGAAAAACTTTCAGTGCTACAAGGTAAAATGGAGTGATGAAGTGTAAAGCAATTGAAAGTAACTATTTAGACAAGTGATCACAACTTATCTTTCCATCTCTTTCGCAATGTTTTTCTTCTTTTATTGGTTTAACGCCAAAAAACTGGGGAAAAAACAGAAACAGGAAAGATCTTAGAGAAAGTAAATAGCAAAAAAGACATTTGAGATTAAAGCTTTGACTCTCTTATTCTTCTACTGTTTCAGTTCCCAAGGCTTTATTTGGTTATATGATCTGATGTGTAATGCAAAATGGTAACTGTGTGTTCCTCTCATTCTTTTCAGTTTAAAAGATGCCATGACTGTCCTGTGACTTTAGCTTGGCAAATAGAGAGCTTTTAAACAGCCTCTGACTACTCTCTGGCACAAAAACATATAAAGCATCTAAACATCATGGCCGATCACAGCTCCATCCACACTTCAGAGTCTCCACCCTTTTCTGCCATGTACCGCCTTCAGACGCCAGGTCAAAGATCAAACTACAGCCTCTTTGAGAACAGTTCTGTGAGCAGAATAAACCAGTATGAAGATGGCAGCGTTTTAAGTGACCCTGCTGACAATTGTGCCAGTGCTGGAGCGAGTATGAATGGAATTAGTGAGCAAATAAACTCAGCATACTGGGACATGGAATCTTTCATCTCGTCTCAACCTGGTGCATTCAATCGAACCAAATCCCACAGTGAACGATATGAGGAAGAATGGAACTCCAGTTCCCAGCAGCAAGATGCAATAGAAAATTATGGTACCACAGAAGGAAATCATCAGAAACTTGACTCTTTCTCTGAGGCATTTTATGGCCGCAGTATTTCTAGAATTGCTAACTGTGTTGATCAGGTTGGATACAATGTTGATCCAAACAACTCTCCCACTATTTCATCTCTTCCCTCCCTCTCTATACCTTTGGTTCTAAGTCCCCCTCCTACACCTCTTCCTCAGCCATCTCTTTCTCCTCCTAAACGGGGGCTTTACCCCCCTCCTGCACAGTCACTGAGCCAAGCACAATCGCAGTCCCCTTCCGAAGGTTCATTGCGATTCTTTCCAACTCTACCTTGTACAAGTTCCATTCTTCCCGGGAGTTTTACTCCTAGTCACTGGCTCCCACTTTCCACCAACACCAGTGTAAGTGGAGACATAACACAGCATCTCCCTCAAGACTCTGGTCCATCTACAGCCTATCCAGAGGGGGTGCAGATTCATCTAAGACAGCTGAGTGCTACGGAGGGAGACACAGGTAACCAAAACAGCTCCTAAGGAAAATGAAGATTTTGCATGATTGTGTACCAACCTGATTTCTGATAAACTCAGGGTCTCTCCTCTGTCAGACTGTTCTCTAGAGACATCTCCATGTTCAACTCTGGTGCAACATCCATCCCAACAATCTATTCCAAAACTTGAGAAGGAGCATTGCCCTGTGACCTCTGAACATCACATGACCTGGTCCCAGGTAGGTTTTCTGAGTCAGTGCTCTTTAATGAATAATCCAATTATTTAATTTTTTAGCATTCATCTATAAAGCTCCCCCCTCCCCATAGATGATACCATCATCTCAGCCTTTTTGCCCCCCAACCCATCACTTGAACACTCAGGCAGAGGGCCTGGGGGTACATGAGGACACAAAGTCCATTGTGGGGTTCCAGCGAACACCTTCCTTATGCTTGCCCAGCTCACAGGTATGAAGGATTCCCATTAGCAAAAATACTGATCTTAAGTACCAGAATATGGAACCTGAGCGAATGACACTAAAGTTTGGACTTTTGGTATTATTAGAATAACTCTGCAATCTACACTGGAGTTCCATTCCACAGTGTTCTCCAGTCAGGAGCACTAGGGGAAGATCGGGAATATCTGACTCGTCACTACACTCCACTGCCCATGCTGAATCCCACACGCAGTGGAACAGGGTTGTACTGTAACCTGCTGCCTCCACTGAACCATCAAACACAGTGGCCAGAGGAAACAGGACATCATGTTCAACAGAGGTGAAAAATTTTGAAACATTTGAAAAATTTGTTGTCTTCAGCTGTTTTTTGGTGTAGTGTAGTACAGTACCTTGAAAAAAGACAATGCACTATTGCGTTAAGCAATTCACTCATGGTTTTTCTTTCACGCACCAGGCAAATAAACATAGGACTGGATTTTCAGGCTGAGATACCTGAATTGCTAGAGCAGGAGGATATAGAGTTTTGGTCTGAAGAACCACTTCGGGAGGAGTTACTTTGGAAACCATGGGTGGAATTAGAGAGCAATGATGACTTACTGGAGCAGGGTAAGTATCCCAGTAAAGCAGTGTTAACCCTTAACCATATACAAAGTACAGTGAAATCTTGGATTGCAAGTAACTTGGTCTGTGAGTGTTTTGCAAGGAGAGCAAAATTTTTAAATACATTTTAACTTGATAAGCGAGCGAGGGCTTGAAATACGAGCACTGTAGTATGTATACACTTTGTCTGCCAAGTGTCACTTGATCACAACAGAGCCAATGGTTCTTCTCTCGAGCGCCCTGGGATTGTGGGTAATCATCTTTCATACTCGTATCGTCAACCGTGCGCGCATGTTCTGTTTACTATTACATTGTGACCACTTGTGTGTGTGTGTGTGTGTGTGTGTGTGTGTGCATAAAGATTTGTAAAAAAATTTTTGTACAAGTGCGGTGACTGCAACAACGACCCCCATGAATAAAAAAAAGTTACAAAGGCTGTAGCAGTGTGGGAGATCAATCTGTTTAATACATTACATTACATCTCCACAAAATCCTCAAAAGGAAGCAAAAGCAAGTGTCATTAGAAAGGTTCCTTGTTAAAGATTCCAAGACTCTCTGTCAGAGGGCAGTGATTCTGTTATAGTGTGTATATGTGTGTGCGTGTGTGTGTCTGTGTGTGTGTGAGAAAGTCGTCGTACACAGTAGCCCCCTCCTCCTTCTGTTTTCGTCTCACACCAGCCACTATTCTTTTCAATGGTAAAAGTGCAGATGAATTTGTTTTGTTTTTACTCTTTATTTTGTATTAATCATTTTATATGAATCTTTTTTAATTGTGGAATAAATCATCAGTGTTTCCATTAATGGGAAAATTCGTTTGATATATCAGTGCTTTGGATTACAAGCACACTTCTGGAATTAATTATGCTCGCAATCCAAGGTTTAACTGTATGTTTACATTTGTAAGTAGACCTACACTACATCCAACCAGCCTAAAGCTTCCTCTTAACTGACTGATTAAATATTTCTTGTAGATCATATTAGATCTGTATTATTCTTGACTCTAGCATTGTGTATACCCAACCCCTTATAGTGAGTAAGGAGCACTAACAAGGGTTACCATTGCCTTATTAATATAAAATACTTTGTGCTGTGTGTCTCCCTATATGTTAAGTTCAACCATCTAATTTAAAGGCATAAGATTAATATTTTTGTACCTTCATCTTGCATTCTACAGTTTATAACTAATTTCCCTTTCATGCCTGCGAAAGTTTTTCTATATTCATTTTCAGTTTCTATTGAGGGACTTCACTTCCCTTTTTGGCAAATTAACTTAAGTACATGGTTTAATGCATAGAAACTAGAGAACAGACTTATAAAGTCTAGAAGATTTGGTCTTTAGTCAGGTCCATACATAGTAATTGGATAACTGACTCATACAAGGCATCATGACTTTTTCTTCTTTGTCTTATCGCAAATTAAGGAAATAAAAGGTCATTAATTCAAAGTGTTGAATTTGCATTTAGTAGCTGTTTAGGAAAACTCTTAATATGAGGGTTCTAAGAGGTACCAATGCAAGTGATTGCCATTATTAGGTGCATTTACATGGACCCTAATATTTCACTAATAATTGGAATAATAACCCAATTGTAATAGAATCAGAATGAGAGATTCCATTTAATAGGTGAATAATAACAATATAAGTACTTTGATCCTATTGTTGTGTTGGATTAAATATATTGTTTCTACATGTTTGCCCTACATGGGTGTTATATTAGATTATTTGATGACTTTCTGAGAGGGGAATTTTGCTTAAATTTCGACTGGTGGATTATGTGAGAATAATTCCACACATGTCTTTATCACCAGTCATAATAACCAATCATAATGCAGAAACTGGAATATATCGGAAAAGACAGGAAGCCTAACCTAACCTCAAAGAAAAATATTTCTTTTTCTGTTATATTTGCAGAAAATTGATTGCCTCACTGTGGACATGCACTTTCCACAAGTCAAAAAAGTAATACAGTATACTGATTAAATGCTTTGAGCATGTAATCACACATCTTATTGAATCAGCATCCATGAAACCAGTTAAATAACATGACAATAAAACTGTAAACGTAGTATTGACTTAAAAAAATTTTTTAACATCCAATTATTAAAAATAATCCTAATTTGTATGATAATGACTTTTAAATTTGTTAAAATATAGGGGATGCAATATTTTTGTTAAACCCCTTGAATTAAAACTGAAAGTCTATACTTCTGTCACATCTGGTTTGCTTCACTTTCAATCCATTGTGGTGATGTACAAGTGCAAAATTATATTACTTATAAATACATATAAACGTAACCTTCGATACTACTAAAAAGTGGCTAACAGGAGCATCTGACAACAGATGCCAGTGCACAAGGCATAATATTTGTTTCAACATATTCCCTTAATATCTCTGCTGTGCACTGCATATTTTGACGTGTTCATTAATAGACAGATAATCGTGTGGAATATTAGACAGATAACCATGTGGAAATCTTTTGCAGTGGAGAATCTTCTAGATCTCAGTACTTCTACTGCTTTACCTGGAGGTGTTGCTAATCTAGAGCTTGCTCTGCATAGCCTGTCATTATGCCAAGGAAATGTATTGGTAAGAAAACAGAAATAAAACACTTAGTCATACATTACGCACCAGATTTCCTATTAACATCACTGTCTTTTTGAACACTGCCTTTCTATTACAGGCTGCTTTGGAGATGATGTTTTTCACAAACTCAAAACCCTCCAGAGACTACCATTATACTGGTACAATTCTACCTCTTATTATCATCATAGAAAATGGGGACTAATTGAGCTGGTGTATTTATGTTAGAAAAAGGCAGACATGACGTACATTAACATGGATATGCAAATTACGAATATACTTTGAGGTTACATAGAGGAGCCTACAGTCTTTAGATCAATTTCTTTTACAGTATAGTACACTGTACTATTTTCCATTAACCTTCATATGTCATCTTTACTATCATTTCGAGTGGAAAGAGAAAAATCTAGGATTCTTTGTTTATCATGTGTTTCCTTTCAAAAGTAAGCAGTGAAATCACTCTACAGTACCTGTGGTCCCTCTTTTACAGGCAGTGACATCTGGTGCTTGAGTGAGCAAAAGTTGTTTCATAAGGCCTTTGCCATGTATGGAAAAGACTTCTCATTCATTCACAAAATGGTATGTTAATATTATAACATACATCTAATATTAAATATATTGACAGCCCAACTCATACATAACAATACACCAAAGGTGCAGACAAAGGGGGTGTCACAGTGCGTGGAATTCTACTATCACTCCAAACGGCTCAGAGAAAAACAGAGGAAGCTAAAGGAAAAAGAAGTGCAGCAGCAGCAACAAATGGCTGCAGGAACACTTACACCAACTAACCAGGTCATTTATACTTATTTCATTACACATTGTTAATAGATTCTACCTTTACAGTATCATTTGACAATAATTTTATACTTACAGGTCATGGTGATGAATCCTATTAATGTAGACAGGATGATTCACACACCTGCACTCGCTCCGAGTTTTCCCTGCAAACAATGTGGAAAGTAAGTGTATTCCTGACTTCATACATGGCAATACTCACTAGCAAATTCAAGCCTTTTTTTCTGATAACTAACAAGTAATTTTCTTATGTCCACACAGCTGTTTAGTCCCAATCCTGTGAAATCTCATCATATTGTGTGCATATGGAAATGCTCTTACTTTCACTATTAAACATAGCTGTGGTTTTTACTGTGGATTTTTTTTTACCATGCAACTTTACCAAGTGTTTAACTGATCACCAATCATGATTTTTTTCCGACCACATTTTATTATTTTTTTTTACAAAGTAGACAGTTCATCACTACCCTTCCAAGTTCTGATACTGTGTTAAAGAATTCTTAACTCACTTCCAGTAATTTCAAATCTCCTTAGTTGTTTTCTTTGTTTGATGCAGCCAAATAATTTGACCGTTCTGAAATGGTGCCTTTTTTTGGCCAGGCAGTATATAATAAATACCAAATGTATTGTAAAGGTCTCAACACAATTATTAGATCTTCAGTTAAAACCAGATTTAACCACACATTGTTTGTTCATTTTTGAATAAACTATTCCAGCACATTCAAACTCTTGGATTGCTTTCTAAAATTTAGAAATATCAGTATATTTTTCTTAAAATACAGAACTCATAAACCAAATTCATTAATTTTCTCTTTGTTTCTCTCACTCTGCATAAACCATTCTTAGGATGTTCTATAAGATCAAAAGCAGAAATGCTCACATGAAGATTCATCGTCAGCAGCAGGAGGACTGGAGGGAGAGAATCCATCCAAACAATCACCTTAGCCTGACCCAGGCCCTGCAGAACCAAAACCGAACCCTGGCCAATCCAAACCAGCTTGATACGCAAGGTCTTACAAACCAGTTAATTACCCAAAGCTTTATCCAGAACCTGGTGCAGTCTCAGGCTCAGCTCGCTTTTATTCAGAGCAGCAAGACTCAAAGTCCATGTTTCACTACTGCCATCAGCAGTACAAATTCAACACAAAGTCCACAAATGGCTACCAAAGCCCCAGCTTTACCAATTTACAGGGGCCCCCAACAGACATGGGGAGCCATTCATGGTAGCTTGGACGCTGGGCTATATTATGACTAATAGAGGACACAGTTGGGGGATGCTGATTTAACTTCTTAGCTACAATTCAATGATAATTTTCTTTGTTCATTTCAGGAACAGTTAAACTGACATGTAGCTTAAGTTTGTATATAACTGAATTTAAAAAACATGTTCATTAAATGTCTCTATCGACTTAACACATGCAGTCTTTTTTTCTCATAGTTCTACACAAAATACTCCACAATGACAACGTAAACAGTAAAACCGGTGTTTTGTTAATTTATTAAAAAATAAAGACTAATATATTCCATTTGCAGAAGTATTTAGAGTCTTTGTTATTAGAGTTTTTCTGTAAGGATAACTTTTTCCAATTTTAAATGACTTTGCAAGTTGGCTCATAGATGACCGAAACCCTGTGATTGCAGGTTGTCCAGGTGAAGGCCAATGGGATAACCCTTTCTTCCATTGCAAGAGACGTATTTGTTCGAAATCTGTGATTTCTAGAATATTGCAGCTTTACAATGATTCTAAATCACAAGTCCCCCCAAAAGGCTGGGTGTTAATGTAAGACAAGTGCATCTGCATAATGCGGAGGCTCTCAATGGGGAATCATCATGAATTCTCGCCAGTTCAACAGTGTAGTTGAACAGGATAAGGATAAAGTCTGACGTTTAAGAGAATCTGGCCCACTCTGCTGTGACCAAGCCTTTGATCAGCAGAAGGAATCAAAAGGCAAGGCTGACCTTCACTGAGAAGCATGCTGTGTGGACAATGGAGAACTGGTCCAAAGTTGACTTCAATGATGAGAGAGAATTTATTTGTGTCCGTTTGAAAACATTATAATAGGGGAAAAAGACTGACCACAAAGTGCACAAAGAAGTCAGTGGAGGAGGAAATGTCATGGTTTGAGGGATGATTTCTGCAGCAGGAGTTATGCCTCTTTTACGGCAACATGTGGTTAAAAAAAAAAAATCAGAGCATGTGGTTTCTTCCCTGTAAGCATCTCCCAATCAGCCCACAATTTTCATGCATGACAATGCCTCATTACAATACAAAACAAAAAGCTAAAATCTCTGAAATATTCGTGGCCACAAAGGTATGGCTAAGAAACCAAATACAATAACCAAACTGTGGAAGTAACTTGAAGGGCTAAGGTCAGAGAAACACTAGAAACTAGCGATGTCCTGTCAGCTGAAGATGTGCTGAAATCATTCAAAGAATGGGCCTCTGCACTTCCTACTTATTTTTGACAACTGTAACCTGCAGTAATCTTTTTTCATGCTAGAGTGCTTTTCTCATTTTGACCACTGTGTTTTTACAAATAATGGAAGTGCCTTGGTTATTTTGTAAAACTTGCTAGTAGAACTAAGCTAATATTCCTTCAAATTCTAACCGCTGAAGATTAACAATATTTCAGAAAAATCAACTGTTTATTCTGTAAATTGTACTCTAATTTTGATCTCCTTGATATTTCTGCATAACAGCATCTATAGTGAAAAATAAGATGCAAGAAATAATTTAGCTCAAAGTTTTTTATTCGGAAATTAGCTATTAGGGTTGTACTAGGCATACAGTTAACATCCAGGTCTAATACTCAAGGCCTGACAAAAATCAAGTCAAATCTATTCATCATTTGCACAGAATGACAAGGCATACATAAACACATGGCCTAAGAGCACAAAAAAGTATAGAGCAAACCAATGTACAATATATACTATAATATAGTGAGAAAAGAGAAATGCTAGCTACATCACTGATAATTGCACTAAAGCTGTGTGAAGTGAATAGTAACCCTAAGGCTAAGGTGAAAAAAAAAACAGGTCTGATGAGTGGATCTCATTTACATTAACAAATACAATGCTATTCAAAAATCAAGCCTGATTGCTTTATAATCTCATGCATGGTATTAAAGGTATTAGAGAGAAAGAAAGTTACCTCACCGGAGACACCAGGCCAAACAGCATTCTATCTGGATAGAAGATTCTCTTTCATTAAATTCTTGTTAATAGAGATTATTATTAGCCCATGGCAAAAATTCATGCCATGAATTAAAATCTACTTTAAATACCAGTTTTATTATTATTCTTTTTTTTATAGACACACGTCAGAAGAATTCATTTCTTTTTCACTCCTTGCTGCATAGGGCCTGACCTGCATGTTCTCATACTGTCTGAAATAGCTACAGGATTTACAGGCATCTTTAATTTCATGGGCCAACATGTAAACACAATAAAAATTAATTGTTTATGGGGTTTTAACAATAGACTAATTAAGTTAAGTTAAGAAAAGTTGCATTTATAATTATTTCAGAAGGAATGATGTCAGTATAAATCTTCTGTATGCGGTGTCATTTCAATCAAGTCAAAACAGGACTTCTTACTTTCAGAATAACAGAACAGTTACAGTATGAGAGTAAAAACTTCCAGAGCAACTCCCAGCCGAGTTCCTGTAATGTGCAAATGGTGTTTGTGAATGATTGTTGATAAGAATATCATCAATATACTTAAAGTCTGCTGTAAATGTCAATTAGTTTCACACCTTCATTCATGAGAAACTTTATCACAAGTTGATTTAAATGCCTCTCATACTATCTTTAACTGAATATGGATAAGGGAGACTTTTTTAGGAAGAGATTTCTGGCTGTATTTTATTTTATTCTCATATGAACCTAATTTATGTCCTTTAACACCTTCTGTATGAAAAAAACGTTTGTGTTAAACATTATCACCCAATAACGTTAAAGGCAGATTGTATCAAAAATGTTCTTTGCTTATTTATATGGTAATTTCCCAGGGTAAAATCTGTTGAGCTAACTTACAATCATGGTAGTGTCATAAGAGTCCAAGCTGAAGTTAAACGGAGCTCTGGAACTGTCTGTTGAGGTGGGTTTAAGATGTGTCTAGGAGACAGGTGCTGTTAAGTTTGTTTGGAGGAATGGAGCAAGTCATTTCCTTAACCACCACTATCCTTTCTAAGTGTGGGTAAATTAAATACAACCATCTATAACTTTAATGAAGGCATTATGTAGTGAACAAAAAACATATACATGATGAAAAGGAAGCAGTCATTAATAGTACTCTTTATAGTCATCTTAATAGTACACTCCTTCTACTGTTTGCAATTTACCCAGCAAATCCTGAACAGGCAATTTGCAGCACTGGACAAGGGAGTGCTCCATCTTCATCATCACCATTGTTAACAGCATTGACTTCCACCTTAGCAATCATGCTTTTCAAATTTAGATCACAGAGTACAAAACATTGTGTAAAATACTCTATTAATGAATAAGAAAGAAATTAAGAATAGGAGCAACAGACCACAAGATGGCAGCACAGACAAAAAAAAGACTATACTGTACATTGTGAATACTGTATATACTGTATGAGAAATATATGGATATTCGCCAATCAGCCACAAGGCTCATGCATGCCTGTGGGGACCAGAAGGCCAGCCCATCCAGTCTGATTTCATAAAAATGCCAGACAGAATAAAAAACAATGCTGACCACAATAGAAGGGCACCACAAAACCATGCTCCACAGCCCACTGTGCACAGGGCCCAGCAGGCAAACAGCCCAAGGCCGCTGACCGGGCCTCCAAACTCCCCAGATCCCAATCCAATTGAGCACCCATGAAATGCACAGGGCAAACAAGTCTGAACCACAACCCACAGTGCCCAAAGGATCTGCTGCCAATGTCCTGGTGCCTGACACCAAAGCCCACCCGCAGAGGCCTTGTGGAGCCTCTTTTATTGAAATATTTTCAGATTACACTCTGATAGATAAAATTAATTGCATTGTTTTGCAGAAGCTTGTAAAGTCTTTGTTAGTTTTAGTGCACACTGCCAGACATAAATGGGATAAACAAAATACTAATAAACTCTAAAATTCATGTAACTATCTCAGAAATTCTTTGTTCCAAGTAAGTTGTTTTAAATAATATAATTTGTAAGGGGTAACTGTTGTATTAAATTAGAAAAGAATGCAAAATAGAAGCATGTTCACTAGTGGCGTTAGACGCAACAACACTCACTTAACACATTTTAGAACACTTGTAAAGCCACTTATTTAGGCAATTACTGTATCTAATCAGACAATAATATGGCAGAGGTGCAGCACATAAATCATGCAGATAAGGACCAGCGGTGTCAGGTTATGTTTATATTAATCAGTGAGTGGCAGTTCTTTAAGATAGGAGGGAGAGATCAGTGGCAAATGGCCAGACTGGTTCAAGTTGACAGAAACAATATAAAGTAACTTAGCACAACACATCAGACCAATAGACAGCTGACTGCCTACTGTTCAATAAATATCAATCTTTTTTACCACCAAAGATGTGACAACAAGCATAAATAGCTGTCTGTTAGCCCTGAATCTGGGGCTTAAGTGGATATTTTCATGCTGATCACCTAAAAGAATTCCAATTCAAAATAAGAACACTCTGAAATTTCAGTGAACTATTGGTTTATTTGATTCACAAAAAAAAATTCCACCAAGATTAAGAAATAAATATAGACACTTTAAGAAGCCACCGAAAAAAATATCCACTCCCACACAAACCTCATAAGCTATTCCATGGCTGTAGTAAGGTATCTCTTAACGGAAATGATCATCTCCATGATTCAGCTTGTAGCCACACAGCTGCACAAGCTCCCAATCCAGCCTACGGAACCTGACATACAGCTCCTGTTGGACATCCTCTGAGTCATAGTGTTCCTCTCCAGAACTTCTCTCTCTGTACAACTGCCCCTCGGCACAACTGGAAGAGCTGGTAGTGGCAGAGCAAAAAAAATCAGGCGATAATGTTAATGGAGATAACAGTGTAGGCACTACTAAAGAGGGCAATATTGTCCTTAAGAAATACAGACAAAAGTATGTAGTTCTTACAGTTTACTTACTGCTAGGATTATAGTAATACATGACATAATACATATTAGGTGGGCCAAAAAGGGGCTCATCTGACTGTTTTTGAATAAACATTAAATTAGTTCTATAGCTGAAGTGCTCTTCTTTAGAATAAAAGATAAGGTTAAAGGTCAGGGCCAAGCTGTGCCTTCTGTAATATCCACTGATTACCTGAACAAAGACAAACTTCCATCAACAGTTCTTTTTCTGGAAAATTGTATTATATTTATTTATATATACTGCTATAATTCTGAAAAATGCCTGAAAAATCTATCTTATAAACTTCAACTGTTTGAAACAGAATGCCTCATCCTCTTGGTGACCATGGAGTGGGAGAAGCGAGCCTAAAGATTATAGACATGGCTGCCATTGCTGAAAAGTATCAGTTTCAAATGAATATTTTGTTGTTGAGCCTCTGTCTGTCATAGTGTCACCTCCAAGTGTAATATTTTGAAGTGACACATCAGCAGGAAATATACCCAGAGTGATGGAGAACATCTCTGTGGTGGAATCTGTGTCTTTAAAGAGCAAAGAAACATAGAACATTGTTGCTGGGATGAGATAATCAAAATGATTCAAAATACAGCATTATACAGTATCTGCACAAATCATCTTTCCAAAATAGCCATGTTGAATGACTAGATAATTTCCCACATGACTCATATGTGAGTGGATTCCTACTGTTGAGAACAATTGGTGTTTGAGGCACATATGGTGCTCAGGAGGCGTAGGAGGTGAAAGATATGGTGCTGCGCATAGCCAAAAACGTGTCAGACCAGTGGTACATTTAAAAGAACTTTACGGACAAAGACTGAGCATAATGTCCCTTACGGACATGGCAAATAAGAATGAAAGGTCAACAGCATTGATCCCATACTTCCTCCGAAAAGTTTGCTTGAAATGTACATTATATGAGATAAAGTACAGGTTTCTTTCCAAAAAGAATATAGAAACTAACTGGATTATAACAAGGGTTATAGGAATGACCATCAAAAATCTGAAACTGGAGTCATGTACTATCTGGGTTTGTTTACCTTCATTTTTGGTCCTGCTTTGTTAAATGGAATCCTAATGTTTACTTTTTGGTCTTTCAGTGAGTCATTATAACCCCTGTTGTGCATCTCATAGTCACACAGCACTCTGCCGTCTACTTCGAAATCTCAGCGCACCATTTTTAAACCAACTTTGCACCAGAGGAGATAGGGCCAAAGGGAAAGATCAGAAAAGGTACATGCCATCATCAGAAAAGGTACAGCTTCAGCTAAGAAACAGGACAGAACAGAAGGTAGTACCTGTAAATAGACTGGACTATACTATACTAGACTAGAAAGTTGAGTCATGTCAACTGGACTTCTTTCTTGTTCAGTAGATATATTTCACTACTCATCCAAGTAGCTTTTTCAGTCTGAGGTAAAGCTACTTGGATGAGTAGTGAAACGTATCTACTGAACAAAAAAGAATTACAGTAATGGCTTTTTCCTGGCCCAGCTCTATTGAGTGTACAGCTTATTGTGATCCCATGCACAGATACACCAGTCTCTGCTGTGGAGCTCTGCAGCTCCTTCAGGGTAACATTTGGTTTCTGTGCTGCCTCTCTGATTAATGCCCTCCTTGCCCGGTCTGTGAGTTTTGGTGAGCCCCACCTTGATTTGTACTTTGTCCCTGAGTTGTTTGGATGGTGTGATGCCTATGGCTTATTGGTGTTGCAGCCTCTGGGGCCTTTCAGAAAAGGTGTGTTTATACTGATAGATAATGTGACACTTAGATTGCACACATGTGGACTTCATTTAACTAATTATGTGACTTCTGAAGGTAAATGGTTGCACTATAACTTTTGAGGCTTCATAGGAAAGGGGATGAATATATACAGTATGCAAATGCCAATTTTCAGATTTTACATTTTTTTAAAATTCTTTTTTATATATATTTTTCTCATTTCACTTCACCAACATTAACTGTAATTTACAGGTTATAATGTAACAAAACATGAAAAATGTCAAGTGGGCGGTGAATACATTTGCAGGGCACTGTACACACACTTACATACTACAGGCAATTTGGGAAAACCAATTAGCCTAATCTGCATGTCTTTGGACTGTGGAAGGAAAAATGGAGTACCCAGAGGAAACCCACCAATCACACAGAGGTGGGAATCGATCCTGGGCAGCAATCGAACTCAGTCCCTGGTAATGCAAGGAGATAGTGCTAACCACTAAGCCACTGTGCCACCTCATTTAATTTCTCATCTTTTTGTATGTGTACCCTTACATGATATGGAGATATTGCGGTCTGTGTAGAGAAAGTTTTTTTTAAAATCATATTATTAATTGGTTAAACACCTACAGTATTGCACAGTCATGTGTAAAAACATCAAAAAAATCATCTGATTGCAGCAGGTCTCAGTACTAGGCAAATACAACCTTAGATACACAATTTTTTTCACAGCACCATTATTTTATTTATTTAACAAAAATGAGGCCCCTAAAATAAAATAAAATAAATCTGGGCAATACTAAGTACCCCATAATTCAATAGCTTGTAGATTGTTTACCAGAAATTATTTGATGTAGCTATTTCCTGTATGACTTCCAGTCTTTCACACTGTTTTAGACCATTCTTCTTTACAACATTGCTTCAGTTCACTGAGGTTTTTGGGAATTCGAATATGCACAGCTCTGTTAAGGTCCTGCCACAGCATTTGACTTGGGCTGAAGTCTGGATTTTGACTAGATTTACTAGTATGCATCGCATCATTGTCCTGATGCTGATTTTCACCGGCGTGCTTGGTAGTGGGTATGATGTGATTAGATGCTGAAATGCTGTTTGGTTTTCGCCAAAAGCGTTTTGGCATTAAGGTCTCATTTGTTCATAGGATATTGTTCTAGTGTCTTGTGGTTTGTTCGATGCAGTTTTGCAAAACTTAATCATGCTTCCATGTTGTTTTAAGACAGGAGAGACTTTCCACTGGCAACCCTTCCAAACAAACTGTACTGGTTCAGTCTTCTTTTAATGGTCTGAGATCTAGCTCTTAAGATTTTTGTATTTCTCTGAGTATTGCATGTTCTGACAATGGGGTGAATGTACTGGGACGTCCACTCCTGGGAAGACTGACTTGAATGCTTTACATTTTTTAAAAATCATTCTCACTGCAAAACGGAGAACTCCAAATTGTTCATAAATGGTTTTGTTTATGTCTTTTCCGTTGGCATCTTGTTAACACACACATCTGAATGCTCCAAACCAGCAAACTGCCAAAACGTCTGCTTTTATGGAGGTCTGCACACAAGCTGATGATCAATTAATCAAGAGCACCTCTGAAAGCAGTAAGGGGGGACTTACCCACTCGGTTTCTTTTCTTTTTGGCTTAATTAAAAAAATAATAAATATTGGCAAGGTGAAAAATGTTATATGTTCTTCGTTTGAGGTTGTATTTGCTTTATACGGAAACCCTCTACAATCAGATGATTTTTACACCCCCAAAAAATTTTTGAATTAAAAAGGGGGTACTAACTCTTGAACATAACTGTATTAATTATAATAATGAATAAATCCCTGTAAAACCTAATTCTCCCAGTGCATGCTGTTTACAATAGCTTTGTATACATAACAAGGGTATTTACAAAGATGGTACAATAAATGCACAAATGGCTGATGAGCCGTTGTTCGTGCACGTCAAAAGTGAAGAGTTACTCTGCAGAAGAATTAGAGTATCGGTGACAATGATGTGGTACCCTATAGCCTTGACATCCTCAATCAGTCAAGGTGTCATCTAGACTGTAGAAGAGAACGTTCCCTGTTCTGGCTGCTAAGCTCTTTCTTCCAATGACAGACTTAAGTCTTGCCAAACAGGCCATGGGTGATAAAGTGCAGAAAGTCAAAAACAATAGGTGCGCGGCACAAATTCCGTCCCGGAGCTGTTATTTTAGACATGTATAAATAACCATGTATATAAAACCATCAAGAAAGAAATAAGCGCTTAGGGGATATCTGCATATACCTGAGACTGTAGCTGAAACCAACTGACTCCTTCATCGGAAACAACCAGGATCTGTCATTTAACGGAAACCTTCGAAAATAAACTTTATTTCAGTTTCTCTATTAGTCTCAATTCTAGTTTATAGGGAAACTCCCTGAAGTCTCACCTCCATGTAGGTTTTCTCGCAGACAATCTCTCTCTGGCTCCAGTGTTCAACATGAGAGCAGTGAAGCATGTATGGGTCAGCATTAACACTGCCATCAGCCTGGCTGTTGACAAACCACATGCTGATCCTAAACTCAGTGTCACCCTGCAGCCACATAACAAAGGCAAAAAAAAATCCTTGCAAGTTGTTGCCAAGGAATGCAGTCCTCAGGTTCACAAGAGTAGCATGCTTTCAGACAAAAACATGATCCATGTTGTGCCCGTGAACAAAGTCAAAGTCAAATCTAAGCATGTATCACCACAGTATTTCTGCCCAATTGCTAATGATCAATAGGCACCACTACAGTTACAGTATGTATGTTTCAAGAAAGGTTGGATGGACTATTATCTAAATTACAGGCAAGGTCTCCCTGGTCATCCATTACATGGAGTAGTCACATTTTGCAGTCCTCTGACTGGACAGGAAGTAAATATCAGTGCTGTCTGGGAGACAGGAAATTAGGCATTTTTTCACTGCTGACCAGACAGGGCAGTTACTGAATAAGGCTTCCTATTAATGTTTAAAAAACAGACAACCTTCAATACAAAATTGCCCCATGCTCCCCAGAAAGCTGCCCTCGACAGATAACCAGAAGTGGTATTCATGAAAGTGCCTTTAAAGATGACATCATTAGAGATCAAAAAGGTGTCAGTCATTAATAGAACTCCTTAACTCACACTGGCAGGCAGATTATGTTATAGGTTTCTGTAGATAATAATTCTTGAGCTGTGGCATTCTGAGGCAAACAAGTGAACAAAAAAAATTCTGTGTAGAATCACTTCCTGCTGCGGTGACTAAGGCAACGAAATGACATCACTTTTCTAAACTTCAGACTTAGGTCATGTGGAGATGACATATCACACAATGCTATGTCTACAGACTATGTCTCATCTTGTCTAATTGACATCATCTGGTAGTCAGTGCTTTATTTTCTCTGCCTTATATCTAATATTGCATCAATCAATCAATTTTGTCTTAGATACATGTCTTTATGTATTGTCTTTGATAAATATACACCAGTACAGTATAATGCATGTGTTGTTTTCAAATGATTTTCTTTTAATACATGTCTAATAATGACTCTATTTTTCCTAAACCCTAATACTGTCAGAAAGAAAGGACTAAACTCTGTCTTTTATTCCACTGGATGGTACCCTCAAGTGTAAATCTTTTTTAACCTGTAAACTTCAGTAACAGCTTCATCATGGTCAGGGCCATGGTGGACCTGAAGTCTATCAAGGCATAAGGTAGAATTCACTCTGGATGAGATTCCAATGCATTGCAGAGCACACAAACTTATTTACACCTAGGACTAATTAAAATTAGCACTTTAGCAACTGCCTTTTTTGGGAGGTGAAAAGAAAAAAAAACAGAAGAAAGACATATGGAGATGGGAAGAACATACTTCAAACAAACAGCAATACAAGCTCAAGAACAAATTGGGAACCATGTTGATGTAGCGCACCCATGAAAAAGTATTTAAGGCACGTAACTGGACCTGAAGGACTACACAAGTCCCCATTTCAGAAGGGTCAAATGATTGGGCTGCATCTGAAAAAAAAAAAACACTAAGCAAATTTGAAATTACTGGAACTGGATTAAGAACCCTTCAAGCCATTCACAACCTGGTAAAAAAAAAAAACAGTGAAAACCATAGCTATGTTTAATAGTTAATGTACTGTAAGAGCATTTCCATATGCACACAATATGATGAGAGTTCAAAGAACTGGGATGAAACAGCTGTGTGGCCATAAGAAACCCATACATGTGGTCTAATGAGTCCAGACTGACCCTAGTCCAGAGTGATAGGACATCAAGGTACGAAGGGAGGCGCATGAAGCGATGCACCCATCATATATAGTGCCCAATGGAGCAAACCACTGCCACTAGATGCAGTGTTATGATCTGAGGTTGCTTTAGTTGGGCCGGTCTAGGCTCAGCAACTTTGCAACATGGTAATAAAATGAAGTCAGTTGATTGCCTGAATGTACAGAATGACCAGATTATCACATCAATGGAATTTTTGTCCTTTTTGGCACTGGCATATTCCAAGACTCAAATTGTGAAAGAGTGGTTCTGGCAGCAAGATTAATCATTTTCACACATGAACTGGCCACCACATTGTGTGCTATAATCAAAGTTAAAGGTGATTGAATGAAATCTTACAGTGTGCATGTTTTATTTGTTTTGCCAAGGAGTGTATATACCCTTGAGGGTACCACCTTTGACAAGGAAAGTTTCAGTTATTGTCTGAAAGTTTACATTTTCAGTAAGTTATTATAGGTCCTGTGAGAAATATGAATTCATAAAGCCTGCAGAGTCAATACTATAAATTGTGTAATATTTTGAACCCATGATTTATCCTACCTGCAGATGCTACAGGGCTGAGCAGCTGGTAAGAGGGAGGCATGAGCAACAGTCTGTAAACTATAATTTAAGTGTCAGTATTTAGTATTAAGCAGTACATTTTTAGCCTACACTCTCTAATAATGCCTCAAAAGTTGCGTACCTGGGAAATATATTATATAATATATTATTTTATTTCATGTATTACACTTAACGTTCTAACAAATTGTTACGCAAAACATTTGAAGTGTGCGTTGTAGTAGCGCAGAGTTTGCGCTATACAAATGAACCAGAGAAAGCTGCGCGCAGGTGCGCAAATTTGATTGTAACCAACGCACCCAAACAGTTAAAGTAGCACCTGTCCCAGTCCTAACCGCCTTCTAATGTACAATTAAGTTCCTCAAACTGCTGTTTTGACAACATCTAATTCATCAAGTGTGCAGAGCTATTACGTTATTGTTACATTTAACAATAACTTACTTGTAATAATTCTGACTGATATGCCAGTTGCGCTTTTGTGAAAGTAACGTTACATGATCCCTGAAACTCGTACATTCAATTCAATTCAATTCAATTCAATTCAATTTTATTTGTATAGCGCTTTTAACAATTGACATTGTCCCAAAGCAG
>JAQMYJ010000001.1:18487892-18502694 GCA_030014305.1 Clarias laeviceps | reverse complement strand
ATTAAACTGAGCAACTGTATAACCAAGAGCAATTTCCCTCTGGGATTAATAAAGTTCTTTGAATCTTGAATCTTGAAGCGGGGCACCAGGATGGGTCAGACAGGTCCGGAGGGCAGAGATAAGAATATACGTGATATAAAATAAAATAAAATTCAAATTTATCTACAATTTAGTATATGGTTGCATGCACAAAAACAGCCCATTTAGGTTAAAACATGTTGAAAATGCATGCGATGCGCTGAAACAGCTGCGCTACTGGGTTTCTGCAGCAGTGCGCATGCGCCAGCTGTACTCAGTATGCAGAGTTAAAGCTTTCGTGCTTGACTACAGCTGTGAGCTACATAAACAAGCTTGTCCATTTGTATTTAATTCCACTTTATTTCAATATAAAACATTTTTGTATCTAGAGTGTGCAGAGGAAAATATCGGATTTAAAAATAAACCATAATGACAGATAAATTAAAGAAAATGGTGAAAATGTCTTTCTTCCATTAGCTCTCACACAAAAGGCGTTGCTATTAGACAGGATACAGTTTCCTTGATGTAAGTATTTAGGTCCACATATGTAGTCTCAATAATTAACATTTTTATTGGTCTTCATCTGAGAAACTATAGCCAAGAATAAATATTTTAAAAGGAAGTATCATTACTGTAACTTTATGTCAGACAGGACAGGGAGAGACATCAAATGTTAAGAAGTTTTTGTTATTAAGATTCTACCAGGTTGGAACACAAGCTAGCTACAGTATGACACAGTAAAATCATTTCAACAGTGTTGTCATCGTACTAAAAAAATTACACTCGTTTGTGCTTAACTGTTTGATGGCTGACTGTTGTCAATTAAGATTTGGTAGATTTTGCTGAAATTCATTAGTGATCATGAATTTGAAATTTAAACAATTGGCTGTAATAATTATATTACGCACTTTGATTGACAACTGATATACAGCTTAGAGCTTTGATTTGTGTCTCTCATACTCTTTTCCTGGGTTTGCTGCCTTAGTTTTATTGTCCTGCGCCAGTTCTACTTGCAGTATCAGGTATAGGAGGGTATTATTGGGAATGAAGCTGTTTGACGGCAGCACAGTGGTGTAGTGGTTAGCACTGTCACCTTGCAACTCCAGGGTCCGGGTTCAATTCCTGGCCAGGCTCGATTCTCGTCTCTGTGCATGGAGTTTGCATGTTCTCCCTGTGCTTGGTGGGCTTTCTCCCACAGGCCAAAGATATGCAGATTTAAACAATTGGCTGTAATAATTATATTACTGTATGCACTTTGAATGACAGCTGAAATACAGCTGATATATGGTTTTCCTGGATATGCAGATTAGGCTAAGTGGCGCTCCCAAAATTGCCTGTAGTGTGTGAATGAGTGTGTGAGTGAATGTATGTGGTGTACCCTGCCTCATGCCCTAAGCATCCTGGGATAGGCTCCAGGCCCCCCGCGACCCTGAATACAAGAAAAAGCGGTATAGATGATGAGTGAGTGAGAAGTTGTTTGACTTGTAAAGCAACTCAAACCCCTGATCCTTGAAAATGGACAACTCTTTAGGAACTGTTCACACAATCATTCAGAAACACCATTTACATTACAGGAACTGGGAGCTATTACCACATTCATCCTGCAGTCCTGACCTCACTTTAAGCCACTTCCTCATTTGGGCCATTAAACATAAAATTACTATTATATGATATTCAGATGCATAGAAACAAGAAGATTTCATTTTTGAAATACAAGTGCTATTATTGAGAACTTTTTCACTAAATGTTCAAGAACTGTTTATCTTACTGTAGATTTAGAAACATTTAGAGGCACAGGTATTGTACTGTCATTCCAACATATTTCACTACATTTATACACTTATTCAGCAACACCTTGTCTACTATATTACTGTGGTTGAAAATGCAGTGTCAATTTGTTAAGTTCTATTGATTTTCTCAACTACATGGGAGGTTTCACAACTGTAATAAGGGCTCGGTTTGTTCTACTAGTGTGCAGAAAAAAAAAAAAAAAAAAAAAAGAGTAGGCAATGACACATTATTACTGTATAAAAGTTTAATTTTTGAAAATACATATATATAAATATGGACACAAAATTAAAACAAGTAAAACAACATGCACATTCATTAAAAACCCTTGAGCAGACAACTCCTGGAGGCAGAGCCGTTGTCCTTGTATTTTGGGGAACACTTCAATATAAATTATATTAAAATCAATGAGGATAAAAAAAATCCAAAACATTACTGAGTCAACTGTCTAGATGTCTAGAAGGCTCTGTACATCAACATTAACATGCAGATACTGGATGCAGTGCCGGTCCCTAGCCCGGATAAAATAGGAGATGTTGCGTCAGGAAGGGAATCCGGCGTAAAACCTGTGCCAAGTTGTAGTGCGGACTGGATAGTCCGCTGTAGCGACCCCTTGTCGGGAGCAGCCACAAGACCAACAACAACAACTTCCAATAAAAGAATGCATTAACAACATTGGCTGTAAATGAGAGGAACCTCTGGACGGGCAAGTACAGCAATAAAATTTATAACATTTGATTCTGTTGAACATACTTTGCTCATGATACTAAGCCAAATGTTTACAGGACTAGTGCTCTTAATGCTAAAATACACACACAAATTAGCATTTTGATCTCTCATTTAGATTACCACAGACATGCAAATAAAAAAAATTTAAAAAAAGTCAAATTGATGTTTAAAACCCATAGTTCTAGGTAGAAAGTAGACTAAAATAGGAGGAGCATAAAGGAATTAAAAAAGGCCCTTTTGGAATGCAGGTGCACGGCATGGATCCTACACGACCGCTGAGGGCACATCGTGTTCTTTCACTCACTGTGCTATTTATTTCCTCTAGGGAAATTTCTGGCTTATTATCGAACTTTATGGTTAGATATAAAGGAACTGCATGAATCATACATGACCGCTGTAGTGTAGGATTAACTCTGGAAGATCAAGTCTAATCTCAATATAGATAATCTAAAGTATAATCCACTTAATCCTTTTAATTACAATTTTACAATGTTAAAGGAATAAATTATAAAATAATGGTAGAGAAGTGTGTCAATTGTCCGCTGGTTAGTAACTGCACCAAAGTATATGTGAAATTGTGTGCAACATGTAATTTAGGTTTGCATCTGTGGTTTTGGGTGGTAATAGGGACAGAACTTACATTGCACCATTGTGGTTTCTGCATCCTCCCAGTTATTACACAAATAAATTATGCAACATGCCTAAGCACCATTCCTGGATTATGTGTTTTTTTTCCCACCATCCAAGCAGAAGGGAAAAATATCTTATTAAAAATCAGAATTAAAAGAACTTTCTTACCTTCATTCACCAGTTAGGTCAGTTTTACTTAACTTTTGATATACAGTATGGACAAGTACTTGCATACAAGTCATTAAAGGCCCCAAGTCTTGAAATGAAGATATAAACAATACTGTTATGAATAAGTGTTATGAATACATAAAAAAAAAAAATGACCAGCATATGATATATAAACTATTGGCCCACCCCACCTTGTCAGTCAACACTGTATGTGCTTTAAAGGAGCAAGAACAGCAACTTTGGCAACAGTCCAAAGTCTAACCTCAGTCTATAAAAACTGTATTGTCTTAAACAGAAAGGTTTGTTGGAGTCAAGCTATGACAGGCCCAGCCGTTGTCATCTGTCATTTTGTTAGGATGGTGGGAATGGAGAGAAAAGTGCCTTCTTGTTGGTAGGATCCCATAGGGGTCAAGTGGTCCAGTAGCTGAGAATCTCATTGCCAATTTTCACTGGATGAGCCACGTCTAGTGATGGCTCTCAGAGGACTGCGGGAAATTGAGCCCTTTTTCTTCCAACGAACTGCAGACAAAGATGAAGGATACATGACATTACATTCGACCACAAAATATTACATACTTACAAATACAGAACACAATATACCCCCCATTCAATTCATGAACACTTTGCTTTCATTATTGTAAGCAGCAGAAAATTTCCCCCCAGCCCTGCTTACCTTTTCCTAAACTGGCTGGCAGCGTCAATCCTTTGGCAGCAGCAGGGGTGATGTCGGTCTCATCTTTCTTAGTGATGCCCTCTGCCTTTGGCAGTGTAGCACAGCCATCTTGCCAGTCATTTAGCGCCCTCTGAAATGAGTTCGCCAGACAGGCTGTCATATCCTTTGCTCTTTCCACACGACTACACCAGAACACCCTACACTGCAGCTGTTGTCCAGGTTGCCTGCAGATATAGAGGAACACATTGGGATGGGCTGTGTGTGATGCACAGTAGGCAATGTCGTGCAGGTAAGTCTTGGTAAGCTGCCGTCCTGTGCTCAACTCTTTTACTTCCACATATCGTGGTCGCACCACCAGAGCATGGTCTTTGGATAACTTTCCAGGTGCACCATCCAGGAGCCGGTCAATAGCATCCTCAGCCTGCTCCAGGTCTAGGGAGAAGATCTTCTTGGTGCCTAGATAGTGCACTTTGAATATGGGATCTCCATGGGAAAGGCTTTCTGTGCGGTCACGTTGAAAGTGTCTGCGCAGGGCTGCAGGAGAGTTCTTTAGGGCCTGCATTAAGTGGAAGGAGGCCAGAGACATGATGAGGCCTGAATGTGACAGGTGCCTTGGGAAAAAAGAGATCCTCCTTCCCTTTTTCCAGTAAATGTCAGGATTCACCTCCAGGGATCTGACACAGAAAAAAACAGAAATATTAAGTGGACATCCAAATGGGATACATCATTGGTAAATTATTACTGTACATTACAGGATAGGATTTGTCTGGAAAGGACAATACTGAAAGTAAGGCAATGATAACTACACCTATCAGGGAGATTCAGGGAATTAAATCTTGAAAGAAGTTAACTACATGAGTTAGTAAGGAAACTCATTTTTCATCATGTTGAACTGCAAGTGACTCATTAGTTACTGGCTATCTGTAGCTATAACAAGAGCTTATCATTTCAAGGTTTTGTAAAAAATGTAAAAAAAAAAAAAGGAGGGGGGGGAAAGAAAGTTTAGATACATTTTTAACCAAAAGCCCTATTTGATATGTAATAGTTACTACTGCAACCCCTGGATTTAAGCCTTAAAGCTTTGATTAACTCAATAGCTAAATTAAGCAGTTTACAAAAATCAGCTGTTACCCTCAATAACAATTCTTGCTAATGCAACTACATACATTATCATGGTGAAACAAGCAGACCTCACATGTGCAACCTGTACATGACAAGAAAATAGTAACCCTGGCTATAGTTGAGACGCAAACCCAAACATACTGAGCTTTGGTATATGAGGTGGCTTTACAGACCAGAGTTATGCAACAGTCAGATATACTTTTTGTCTTCAGTTCACTGAAAACACTTCACTACCTTTTTCCCAGCACGCCACTTTACACTGCACTTCAGACTATTGTGTGGTGTTTTTCCGCTTTCTCCTTTCTGACCCATTATTTCACTATCCCTGACTACGTCTGATGTCGGGCAGGAACAGGGCCACCAACTGTTCAGGCTGCAATGGCCATTGTTGAGGCAGTTGCTGACAGGATACAGCTTTTATACACATCCCGACCAGCCCCACAAATATTTCTCGTCCAAAGAACAATGGCATGCTTGGTTGTGTAGATCACATTTAAGGAACACAAACAGGAGATAACTTAACAGTGATATCATTCCAAGTAACACTGCTGTCTCAATGACTTACTGAATTGTCAACTTTAGTCATGGTAAGAAGTAGGTGCACTGTATGGGGAAGTGGAAGGGGATGGTGTGCTGGAATGAAAAAATATCAGTCAACACATTTGCTAAAAGAAAATACACCCCCAAAGATTTATCTTTGTGATTCCTTTAGTCAGTTATTCTCACAGTTATGTTAGGGATATTGGATAGGAGATCAGGTTAAATAAAACACCAGGGTTTAATTTAAAAGCAAAGTTTTTTTTTGTGTGTGTAATAAAAAATAATGTAAGTTAACAGGTACTTTAAAAACAAGTAGCATATTTCATTCAAACTCTGTGAAATGCAACCAACCTACAACTGAATGAACACTGCTGACTTTAAAGGTATACTATTGAAACATTCATTATAAAGTCATGGTGGAAATAAAGGAAAACTTCCAATAAAACACATTTAAGTTTATTTCCCAACCAGCTGGGAAATTCATGGCACAATCAGGCAACGGTGCACAAGATGTCTAGGCTAAACCTTTTAGTTCATCATGTAACGTTTGCAGCAAAAACACGCTTAACCGGGAGGAACAATAATAAAAACAACAAAAGAAATACAATCATTTACCTTTCATTCGCTTTTTCTGCGTGTCCGTACCCGGACAAAGGAGAAAGGGGAAAGTTTTTCCTTCCAGTATCGCAGTCAGGTTGCTTTGCGGCATCTACTCTATTACTCAGTCTCTTTCTTATTTTTTTTCCCCTAATTGTCCAAAATGTTGGTTTTAATGTATATTTCTAAAAAGTACCTTGACGTACTATTGTGATTTACGCTATAACTAAGAACTTTGTGGACTTTCCAGAATCATTCTAGCACATACACATACAAACACAGAAACACGCTCCTCTTCTCCTTTTCCTCCAGACTTCTCCTTAGGTCTGTAGGAGTGAACGCGCGTCCACGACGCTGTATTTGAGAAGCGCGGGCACGTGCACTACCGCTGCGTCAGCACGAAGCGCGAGCAAGCGAGTGCGAGGGGCGTGGCCGCATTCAAAAGTCGCTTACTAGTCTACTAAACAGTATGTCAAACTATACAGTCACTGTATTATACTGTTGTCTAGATATATTGCTTTTCTTGCCTTTATAAGTCAGTCTAAAAAAAAATCTTTGTCAGAAGTTTTCCTTTGAATATGCTGTGCGACAGTGCAATAATATAGTACAAATCGCGTGTTGTATTCATATAGGCGTACTATTTAGTGCAGTAGTATGCGGTTTTGGACGTGATGTGAGGTGCGTGCGCGGCTACAAGGTGCACGAGCTTTCCTCCAAAACAGTTCTATTTGTTATTGTTTTTATTTCCCTGTACCATGTGAAAGATAAACTAGAAAGCAGTCACCTGACCAATATGTAAATATGCACATATATAACATCTAAGATATGGAATGACCAAAGAACATAACACCTTTGTGTGTTTCAGTCTAAACACTGTTTAGAGCATAAAACTGTCTCACAGGCCTAACTGAAGAGAGACAAAAAAAAAACTGACACATACTCATATACACACCTAAAAAATCTGCATATTATCCTATTTGTTTTTCATGATGGCTGGACATGACACTGACAAACTGCAATAGACATGAAAGTAAAACTTCTAATTGTTCCCTAGATTATCCAATATTTCTGATGAGGTCTGCTAGTCTGGTGAGTCTGTTAGCTAACGTTTCGCTCAGGGCGTTCTGAGAAACCAGTGAAGTGAAACAGCCTAAACAGGACCATGTGTTGTGGACGTAGAGGAGAACACAGAGCTTCTGTGTAATCAGGACATGGGTCTGTGCGGCACACCCACCTCCCTACTTTTAGCAGCACAGCAGTGCCATTATTGAGGTACAAATGACGCCACTTGCACCCCCCTTCTCCCACTAACACAAAATGCACACAACACACCACACCACATAAAAGCATGATTTTCCTGGCACTTGATTTCTATACCAAGTATGAGAATGACTGACTTCTTGTTAGAGGTACCTGCTCTTGGTGAGGGTGGGTTCAGAAATAGCTATTTCAGTCTGTTGCTTATTTGTTTGACTGTATTTTAGGTACCTACCCTCTGATATTATTGCTTGATGGGAAGGTATATATACTGTATATGTACCAGTCAAAGGCTCAGAAGGGGTTTGTTTACTATTTTCTACATGATAATTTCAGTGACATTTAACACTATAGTAAAATACAGTGACCAAAAACTGAAACAAAAAGTAGTAGTACACTTTTGCGGGGTAGCCACTTGGGATTTTGATGGCAAACAAGACTTGTTCGATTTTTACTAAACTGTGATTTAAAACAATTTACAATTACTAGCCATTTTTGCATAATGCCTGTATACACATTATCAGCATCTTCATACTTACTATCTATTTGCTTTAGTAAATTACTAAAATACTTAGTACTTCCCCCATAGCATTTTGTTTTGATTTGGACGTATTAATTCTCTTTTTAAATGTCTAAACTATGGAGAGGTAACCATGTTTTCTACCACCATGCATTATGTGAGCTTCTTTCTGGTTCTTTTCATTGTGTGCAGTCCTCTTTTTCACAAAATATGTAAATTATGTGCAAAATGGTTAAAAGGTTCAGGCACTGCATTTTGTAAGTTAACTTTAGGATGGGTGATCAGGAAAGGTGATTTTGAAACATGAATACCACAAGAACATATGAAAACTGTGCAATACTGAAACTGTGATCTTTGGGTCCTTTGCTTCCCTTACCGTATGTTCTCATACTATTAAACTTTCAGTCTAGTTTTGTGTTTTTTGTCATTATAAGCCTGAATGTTACTGTATAACGTTTCTAAGCCCTACAAAAAGGGGAAAAACCTTGACATGAAAAAGCCAAAATGAAATGCAAATATACTTAATGATGTTTTTACCAGCAGCCCCGTGTGGCACCGCTCCCAAAGTAATTATTTGTTTCCCTTCCATCATTTCCTTCTTTCACAGCGAGAGAACATTGCACTAGTTGTGTAAACTAATGTAAATTATAGCATGCAGTATTTTATCACTTGAGTACTTAAGATACATTTGTTTACATTTGTAGAGAAATTACAATTATTTTCTGTTCTGGTACAATTGCTAAAAGTCAAAACATATTCACATGTACTTTAACAAGGCTGTTTGTGTGTGTGTTTTCCTGAATCAGTAGGATAATATAATCAAAACAGCCATACACTGTTTCCTCATTGGCCATCTATCCAACAGATGTTTTATTGGAAAAAAATATTTATACATGAAATCACTTTTCACAAAAGTGGACAAATTTAACATATAAAAAATTACAGTAGATAAACTAGTTATTTTCATTTTTATTTTATTATATACCATGACCTTGATAAGATTGTGTAGAGAGAATTATTATTTTTATATAATATTGTAAGAGAACATGTTGACATCTCCTAATTTCATAAATTTGTCTCAGAATTCACATAGATTATGGTTTGATATAGTTTGTGTTAGTATATGGCTATTGTCATCATAATCATTACATTTATGACGCATATGTAATAAAGTCACTAAAACAGTGAAAGAGTTGGAATTTATTTTTAAAATAGTTCATCATGTGGTTCAATGTGCTGTGAGTCAGTGCGTTATGAGGTAATTTCAATGATTGCATAATATATTGTATCCCCTTTTTAATACCTACATACTGACTCCTTGTTTTTGCATACATAAAGACTTTTACTGTTATTCACACATACACACATGCAAACACACACAGACACATACACACACACAAACTTATTGTTGGCACTGATGCAATCTGAAGCAGGGTAAATGTGTGAATACGCACTTTGTGTGGAGCAAATTACTCAGATTTGCCATAGGCAAATGTGGGATTCAACACATGGTTGGTTTATTTAATTGGTGGTGTATGGAGAAACTACTGGTAATTTATTTTTAGATTTTATAGCTCTTACACTACACTAGGGCATTAAGCAATGAGCAAGAGTGTGAATATCCATGAATATCCATCTGGGCTCATGCCAGTGGGCCATATTCAATATAGCTACATGATTGTGAATGTTATACAGCCATTCTATAAACAAGACATTTATATCAAGTAAGTTACTTTTCAGACACAATATGAGCAATTCTTATGTTAATGTTTTAGCAGAAATGGATCTTTATCAAGCTAAATTAACTTAATACCACCTTGGCTCAGCTGTTGACCTAGCTCACATTGATTTGTACAGTATGCTTCCAATAAAGATGTTTCCAATAACATTGGTTTCCCTAATTCCTTTTCATCTACATCTTATGAACACATATATTTTATGACAATTTTTATTTTCCTAAAAAGTCTGCTAATGATAGCAGTTTAATGCTTAAGATATCTGACTACTAATCATAAGGTCTCAGGTTTAAGCTGCCATTGTTGGGCCCTTGAGCAAGGCTTTCAACCCTCAACTGCTCAGACAGAATGAGTGATACACACATTGAAACATTCCAGTGCGGTTTCAGGAAGTATAGGCACTTGAAACATGACCCATCAAATTAATTGACTGAAACTAACTGATGTATATAATGTCTGTTATATTACTTTGTAAACAATGTGAAAATTAAACAACTACAGTTGGTTCAAAGAACATATCTTGCTAGTTTAATATTTTGTCTTTCAAGTTATATTTTAAATATAGATTGAAATGATTATTCAAATAAGATAATTCTTGGGTAATATGAAAATATAGTCCATTTGAACAAATGAGAGATTTCTTCTAGTTTGTACTAATGTGAGTTACTTCTCAGTTACTTGAATGATATCCTTTAAGGCTCTTTCTAAAGACCCTTCTAATTAGACTGGCATTATAAGGTTATTCATTTAATTGCCCTTTGTGTGCATTAAATAGCAGTTGCTGAAAATTTTATGTGAACTAATTTTAATAATTTAACTAATCATTTTAATAATGAACCTTTAATTCTATGAGCTGCTATTGAATTTAAACACTGTAGTGCTCATTAATATAAGAATGACACAGAAATTACAGTTGGAACATAAATATTTTAAATAGTGACACATTGTTTTGTAATGTTGCAAGCGGGGAGTGTGTATTACACGGTCTCCATTTTCCCAGACTCAGGGTAATTGGACCAATCAACATAATTATAAACATAAGAATTATTTTTTAATTTTGATTATTATATACTTTGCAGTTAATGACCTCCATTAAGGCTGGCTCCCTTGACTGAGTTTTCACTCTTGAAATGCTTTGGACTTGGACTTGCCAGGACTTGATAGCAGCCACTTTTAGTAGCTGCTTGTTTGTGGGTCTTTCTGCCAGCATGAAAAGCATGCTCACTTGCACTGAGTTCAGGTGACTAACTTCAGACCATAAGAACATTCCATTTCTTTTCCTTAACCTTCTGAGACCCAAACACTAATATTATGTACCTTGTAAATTCCTTTCACTGTTTTCGTCAATCAACACTTGATAATTATTGGACTTAATCAATGTATTCAAACAGGAAGAGTTTTGGCAAAAGAGTAATACCCAATGGTCCTCATATGAAGATTTTACTATACAAAAAATTTATTTTGGAGAAAATGTGTTGTCCTTATATAATGACAGTGGAATCTATGGTTAAGAAGCGCTTGATTTGTTTTCATGGTACATTTTGAATCATTATTGTACTGGGAAGGAGGTCAGTATCCATTGTGAAGCAGTGAACTGTTAGTTTTGAAGCACTTGACTGAATCTGAGCAGAAAATAATGCTCTATACACTTCAGAATTTATCCTACTAATTCCAGTGCCATAGCATGCCTCCACTATCCCTGATTATGATGCATTATGCTTTGGGACATGAACCCTTCTTCCCCTTCTCCCTATTCTTCTTTTCCAATCATTCTGACTAATCTTGTTTTCATCTTTCAAAAGAATCCTGTACCAGAACTGGGCAGCCATTTTTGGTATTTCTTGTAAAGTTTTATCTGGCCTTCCTATTTTTCAGTGTAACTAGTAGTTTACAATTTGGGGTAAAATGTCTATATTTAAATTCATGAACGTGTCTCTTCATTGCAGACTTTGACTAAGATGTACTTACCTCAATCAGAGCGTTACCAGTTTGTTGATTTGGCCACTTTTAAAGTTTATGCTATTTATTTTTTTTTTTTTTTTGGTGTCTAATTAGCTTTTTCAATTTCAAAATAATTTTATTTATGATCTCCTTTATTTGCCTTGGCATCTCTTTGAACTGTATCTTGAGAGTTCCAAGAGACTCCAAATGTAAATTCAACACTTGAAATCATCTCCAGACCTTTTATCACCTGTAAATCCTAAATAGTTAAAGCAATATTTTTGTTAATCCCTGTGAAAATAAACACTGATATGTTTAAACTTTTTTTTTTGGATTTAAATATAGTGTGGTAGTGTTCAAAAGGAAAACTGTGTCACTGTCCAAATAATTATGGACCCATCTCTATTTTTGTTTTTATTCTTAAGATTGTGTTACTGGCAAACCTACTGTTGTTTGTACTGTTGTTAATTGATGTAGTGACTTTTTAATGACCTAAAACAGCATGTACAGTTTCAAATGTTCCAAATCTCATAGAAACACAAAAAGAAGAAATTGACACACACCCTTGAGGCCCAGAGCCAAAACGCAGTGTGCAAACCTGTGTATTTATAAGACAGATAAAGACAAAATGTGCAAGAAAGCTGAAGAAGTAAGAGAAGAAAAGAAAAAAATAAAATTGATAACATTAAAAGTTAATTTGTGCGATTTTGTTGTCATCGCTTTAGGATCTGCCCAGAACAGTTGGATGTACGAATGTATTTTCAACAGTACAAGTATGATTAATTTTTAACTTCAACAGTGTTTTAAGCATGTTTTTATTTGTACAGTAAGACAATGTTCCAGACCTCCTTATCTGACAGACATGTGGGTGGATCTGCTTATTTACAGTAGCCGTATGTTTCCACATGTTGGCACGAGTGTTATAATAACAAATGTGTGCTTACTAAATAGCAACTTGTTTGAATACACACAGCAGCAGCAGACAAACAATTATACTTCCTGTAACTCTTGGGTTCTAATTTTGTGTCAAGTGAAGGTCAAGAGCCTAAATTATTCCTGCCTTAAGTTATTTATTTGTTTGTTTGTTCTATTTATACAATTTCCCTTTTGGATTAATAAAGTACTCTATCTACATATATCTATCATATAAACGCTACTGGCAAGTGGAAGTGAGATTTCTAAAATATTCTGAAATTCTGTTTTAAAAAGAATTTTCAATAGTTTTTGTTAATATGATTGACAATGTCAATATCAATATATGTATGTCTTGTATTACATTAAAATTAAAGTTTTGAAATGATTTTTTATTTATTTTTTACTTTCACTGAGTCAAATTATCTTTACTCCTCAGGCTAGTATAGTTGTAAAGTATCTTTACCACTATTCCAATACACTGTAAAAGTGCAACTATGCAGCAAGAAAGGTTAGTGAAACTTCTTTGCTGCTATAATCAAGAAACTTCCATATAAGGAATATAAGAAGCAACTGTAATTGCCATATTTGTGTGAAAGGTTGGATATGAGCTCATCAGTCATGTGACACAATCCCTTAAGACTGCTGGGGTTATGCTAAACCTTTACCACAAATATGTTCAATATCGCAACACATTAACTTAACTGTTAATTATTTTCTCAGCTATAGTTGGATACAAAAAGTAACTGCACTGGCTTAAGTATCTAATCTTGGTGGCATTAGAAAGAAAAACATGGCAGCAGAGAACATCACGTCATAGTCTAATCAGGAAAAGGAGGCAACTTCCTGTGTTGCACATGGTTGCCTCAGTAGCTGTTCCTCTGGTTTCTCATGTGCTGGTCTGGAGTCTGTTTTTCACACCAGAATAATTTACTATTATCACAAGGATTCTGATCTCAGATCAGTCTCATGAAATTTTGTCTACATGCTCTCTACGGATAGCAAGTCAAAACTGGTACAAAAATAAACACTACATCATACCCACCAAAATTTTTTTACACAGTCATAAATGCACATTATTTTGGCAAATGACAGCTTAGAAGAGCGATTTAGATTTAAATGATTTACAAATGTGACGAATGGCTATATACAATACACTGTATTGTGTATTGTACAAATTTTAATAATATAAAACATATTGTATATAGCCAATATGTGTTATATTATTAAAATTTGTTATATTAGATAATAACATATTTTAAAACTTTTTTATGTTTCTGTATATTATACCTAGCACAGCTTTAAGAAAGAGAAATCTATGATCATATTTACAGACATTAATGTATAAGAATGTTATTCATGATCAACCCACTCCAGCCATGTGTGACTGATTTATCATGGAACAAATACTGGCCTGTGGTCAGCAGGATTTACTTTCCATGTTGGATTCAATTCATTCAGAAGCTGATCTAACTCACAGTCTGACTAACAATTAATATTATTAGATTACACCAACCAGCATATTGGGTTAATTTTCCTTTGAGTTTCTTAAAACTCCCTTTACCAGTTTTATTGTCTTCAGTGTAAAAGGAACAGTGCTGTGCACTATTTTACTAGCTATTGTCACTGTAAATTAGATTGTTAAATATATACGTATATATTTTTTATTATTTCTGAATATGTCTGCTTATGCTTAGTTTGATTGCAGTTTATTTCAATAATTTAAACTAATAAATAATTTTATTAAAATTTACTTTCATAGACTAAACTTGACTAAGTTTAAACTTGATAAGTCTATTATCTATTCCAACTCACTGATCTCCAAACAATGTACATAGATCAGTAATTCTATTAAGGGTCTATCAAACTGTCTCAAAAGTTTGTTCATTGTCCTTTGATCTCTCTCATCAAGAGGGTGTTCCAGCCTGCAGATCCTCTGGTGTCAGGATGTTTGTTTATCACATCATTCTGTGAGCAAAGAGGTCCAAATTCTTTCCTATGGAGAGCCAAAAATTAACCTGGATGGAAAGGTATAAAAAAAGTTTATACTGTGGGAAATTGCATTGCATTAAAGTTTAAAAGTACTATAAAATATTCTATTTTTATTTCTATTTTATGTACAGTATACTTCTATTTTTATCCTAGTTAAATTTAATTTTTCTACCGTATTT
>JAQMYJ010000001.1:18445687-18465947 GCA_030014305.1 Clarias laeviceps | reverse complement strand
CATAACTAAAACAGCAGGTCTTTTTTTTTTTTTTTTTTGATTCTTTATTTATTAAAAATTTTTGGTTTATAACTTTTTACATTAGAGCCCGAGATCTGCCCATTTAAGGAAAAATATAATAATAATAATAATAATAATAATAATAATAATAATAATAATAATAATATTAACAAAATAAATAAATAAATAAATAAACACATTCAGGATTTCAAGAGGTCTGATACAATGTCAATCAGGTCCAACCAAATTTGTATTGTCTTTCTGGTGGCACCATGTATTTTGGCTGTGGTACACTCCACTCTCTCAGCAGGATAATCTGCCCTACCACACTGCAAAAATTGTACAAGAATGATTTGAGGATCATGATAAAGATTTCAAGATATTCACCAGATAAAAATTCACTTAAGAATTTGAGGGATGTGCTGAAAAACAAGCCTAAACCATTGAGGCTCCATCTTGCAACTTACAGTATTTAAGAGATCTGCTGCATCTGCTGTCCGGACACTGCAGAAGACATTTAAAGTTTTTGTGGAGAACATGCCATTAGGGGTCAGAATGATACACAATATTTGGCACATGCTATTCAGATGGCTGATCAGTCTATATGACTAATTTACATTTTTACACAGATTTCAGTGTGAAGTGCCCACTGATTATGCACCATATCAAAAGATGATAATTAGAACTAGCAATGCTTCACACATATCAAGTGTGTGGGATGTGAGTGGTGCAGAAAACCTTGTTTTTTGTATTTGAGCTTTTTATAAAACTTTAGACAATTCAAACACCATTCAAAAGAAGCATGGTGTCACACTCAAGTGCTATCTGACTATTTTTGCAGATTTAACAGTGGTGATATTAATATATGTATGAGATTGTGCAGGTGTGAGTTTGTGAGTATTAGAGAGAGACACTCACTCACCATCATATATACTGTTTATCTGTGTTCTGGGGGGCCTGGAGCCTATCCCAAGAGATTTAGGGCACGGGGCAGGTTACACCAATCCATCGCAGGGCACACATTCATGTACATTATGGGCAATTTTAGCCTAATCTGCATGTTTTTGTACTGTGGGAGGAAACCCACCAAGCATGGGAAGAACATGCAAACTCCATACAGGGGTGGGAATCGAACCTGGAACCCTGGAGGTGCAAGGTGACACTGCTAACCACTAATAGTCTGTGAACTTGAGTGGGTGATGGCATGTTATAGGCTAACTTATCATGTAAACCAATTCAAACCTCCCATGATAAAAAATAATAATCCAGTTGAAAAAAGGCTTGAAACCCTTTGATTAGGCTAACTAAGCAGTTTTCAGTCAGCACTCAAATATAATTTGGCCAAAACACTTGACTCGTTTGAGAATCGCTCTGCTCGTTTAACCTGTAAGAGTTGATAGAAAAGAATCGACTCTTTCGCGAGTCTCCTGTTAAATTCTCAGAGGACGAGGAAGTGTGTGACGAAAATTCACCAGCACAGGTCTGTCAACTCACAACCAGACCGTGTTTTTTTCAGCTTAACTTTTTTTGGGGGGGAAGGAGAAAAGAAACATTTTTAGCTGTGGGTCTGAGACAAACACACACACACACACACGCAGAGAGAGACGCCAGTTTCGTCCTGAGGCTGCGACACTCGAGGAACACAGCACAGTGCGCGCGCTCATGACCACCGTCGGCAGTCGCGCTTGAAGCTCTACGTCGCGTGTGCGCGCAGGGGGGACCAGACAAAAAAACTAAAATGTGCACGCACAACGCGTCCGCAATGACAGGGTGGAAAACTGCGGAGTGGTGAAGTTGCAGCAGCAGCAGCAGTAGCCGTGCGTGACGATGCATCGGATAGTGCAGAGAAGGCGTGCTGGGCCGCTCCGTTCCGCGTGGTCGCTGCTCGGTGCCGTGGCGCTTGCGCTCGCTGCCTCCAGCGCCGTGTTCACCGCATGGACGTGGCGACAAACCCGAGACCTGACCAGGTCCGTCCAAAATCTGCGCGAGCGCTTGGATCAGGTAGACTGTTCATTCTGCACAGACCCGTCAACACCTATCAGCTTCTCATTCCACACGTTTCCGGGAAAATAAGAAACCCAGTTGAATAAGATATGGATTAAATGCATCACTTGAGTGTGTTGATTGTGTTCACATTAAACTCAGTTGTTTTATATTTATTTCCTAATGCATTGTATGTACATTTATTATTATTGACCATAAACGAACTGTCCAGATTGGTTGTGGGTACTGTTACAGGTTGTTTTTTCCCATAAGTGTTAGTTTACACCTGGCGATACAAGTGACATATCCATATTATTAGATATGAATTGTATCTGAATAAGACAAAGGCGAACTTGCAGAAAATCATCTTTCTTTTCTTTTTGTATTTTTGTATTTATTTTTTATTTTTAACTTTGTGCGGAATAAGATGCCACATAATGAACTTTGGCTTCATTCTAACCATGCAAATGAGCTCAACTCTCTACAGTTGATTTTAATCAGTTTGACTTAAAATGATTGATTAAATCTGCGTGACGTGCATAGAAGTAATAGCCGTCTTAATACTAGTAATACTGCAGAATCACAAAGAACTTTTCCCTCTGGCTGAATGTTAAGAATGCATCCTTCTTAACTTTCAGAAAGTCGCATGTTGCCTGTCTTAGACAGTTTACTATCCAGCAGCAGCTTACATTTGTGGGTAGTGGCCAATCTAAGGAAACAAAGCAGAAGATCTAGCGCCACTGGCCGGTCGGTAATAAAAACTCGGCTGAGTGTTATGCTCGATCATTTTGTAATTGTGCGTCCTGCAGACCAACATTCCTCTAATGGCACTCTCACGCGTGTCTGGGCAGCGCTTTAACTGTCTGGCTGCGTCTTGAGGACATTTCGGGCAAAAGCACACATGTAATGTTCTTGATTATACAAACAGCTGTGGTAGCACATGTGGGGGTCTGTGGGGCGCGTTTTTATCGCTCCAGCGCAAAGGCACTGCACGTTGTGGCTTATTGTGCCTGTCCGTTTCTGCCAAGCCACGTTTAGCGCAATTTACTGGAACTGCTGGTTCACTTGGCGCGCGCATGCGCCCGAGCAGGCACACGGACCAGGCTAAGGCAGCCTGTCCAGCGTCTCTCATAAGAGTCGATTTGTGTAATTATAGTACTGTGATCGGTAGACTGCCATTCACGTAGGAAGTCCAATTGCCTGCCACACAGTGCAAAGCTGCAGATGTGCATATTGTCATGCACACACCACTCATTTTCATGGTTTAGGGCTCTGGTAAGAGTTCTGGCCGAAAGATGAACCAAAAGACTCCACGATATGGTATATATTTGGCATTTGCAGTTGTATTTATAAAATACTTGTATTTATAAATACTTGTATTTATAAAAATCTGCAGTATTCCTATGGAGCCGCCATGCAATTACTAAAATGTTTCATTGCATGCTTGTCCAATATCATAAGTACCAGGATGTTAATTAAGCATTTCATTCATGATCCAACCAACAATGCATGCTTAAAGAAATTAGTTTTAGCTGCCTAAAGAGATTCTATTTGCAACCTTTTTTAAAAGGCAAACTCTCAATGTTCGGATTCTAGAGTGTCTTTAATGGTTCCCCAGAGAGAGAAAATATTACAAGGAAAAAGGAAAAAACACTTTAAGCCTCTATGTTTATGTCTTTAACAAAGCTATGTCAATTATTTACTGATGGGTTTTAATCTATTACGATGGTAATGTGAAGAAATATAATGTATTTCCATATGTGCAACTCGAACAGACACACACATGCATATGCTTAGAGAGACATGCTGAATCAGCAAGCAGTCGAGCCACACATGATTCTGGCAATAACTTAGTGCTGCATAGTGGGTTGAACTAAATATGCACTAGCCTCTGTGGCATTCACTTGATTTATGCAGTACGAAATCACATTGCTCAAAGCATTTTTTGCCAACTATTCCATGGACCTGTTGCATTTCTTCCTCAACACAATTCGGCTCTTATTAAAAAAGGCTGTGTGAATGCTGACCAAGCCTGCAAGCCCGTCAGAATTTGTTACTAATATTGTTCTTGGTCCAGTCTCAAAAAAAATGTTTAAACATGCCAGGAATTTGTAGCTCTTAAAAAATGTCTAATGTGTGGCAACTAGTTTTGTGGGTTACCTATTAATAGAGGTGTGTTGAAGTGTGTGCCAAGCTCCAGGAAGGGAGATGGTAATGTTTGTTTGTGTCTGGTTCAGAAAAGTCTATGGGTTTGATTATTTCGCAGCCTTTGCCTGGTTCAAGTGCTGGCCACATGAAACACCAATTAATATCAACACACTCGTCCTGTCTACCCACACACCAAATATTTATGTCCCCCCCCCCCCCTATCTCTCTCTCTGTCAGGTGAATTTGCAGCGCAAGGCTATTGTCCAGCTTTTTCTGGAGAAGAGGGAGCTCCTGGAGAGCATGCGAGTGAAGAGAGAAGGTATCAAGAGAAAATGACTTTCAAATATTAAGCACTTGATGTCAAATACTGTATATCTTTTCTGACTTAAATATGACGAGAAAGTAAAACTGACAAGGACATTGATTGAAGTATAAAATAGTAAAGTAACATCAAGCTGTAAAAAGGACTTAAAAAAGAGGTAAATTATCCAATTAAAACATGGACACAAATAGATTGCTGTTCAGGATGTAAACTATATAAAACTTGTGGTATGCTTGTGCATCATCTGCAAAATATGCAGCAGTTTTCAATCACTATCTAAGGCAACAAAAAATAATAGAGCTTTGAATGATATTTACAGAGCCTTGGACAGCATGGCATCTTGGGTAAACTAATGGGCACATGTTTCTAAAAGCTGCAGCTGGAAGCTGGAGGCTACAGACTGAGTGACAGGAGAAATTGCAGGGTTCAGCTGGACATGCACCCAGCAAAACCAACTGGCACGAGCGCTGCACAGGGTTGGCGGTTTTGGGGAAATTCTAAATCAAGTGACCCCATTGCTAAAGCCTGAAATAACCATAGTTTGTTATTTTGTGCAATTATAAATGTTCTTTGATAGCTCCTGCAATTATGCAATAAAGTATCTGGCCTAGTTAGGCAAGTGCAGTAACGGGGTAAAATCAGCAGGCATTCTGCGATAATAGCCAGAAAAGTGAGAAAAATAAAGATTAGCTTATAACAGATGGATGATGAGAGATATATTGAACAGCTGAAATGCTTCAAAAGACACCTGATAACTGTTCGATATCAAAGCCAAAAAGCTCAGCCACAGTCTTTTATTTTTTATTTTTTAAAGCATGGTTGTTCTCTTGCCTAAATATAGCAGCCCCCATGAACAGTGCGAGTCTGCTAGTTCACCCAGTGTGCCAGTAATAACATTTGGGTGAAGTGCTTCTCTGGACCTACTTTGATGTGTACGGTTTGTGGTCTGAGTTGTATCAGATTGTAAGGCTCACTTTTTGAAGGTCGTCCGAGAGTTCAGGCAGCACTCATAAACAGAGAAAGAAAAAAAAACAGAACCTTTGGAACATCTATTAATTTATTACTGTTAGCTGAATAGTAGCCATGGCCATTGCTCTCTCTCCCCCCTGCCCCCCCCCCCCATTCACACATGGAATCTTTATAGCCTCTTCAGGGTCACAAAAGATCCAGTGCCTTTATTCATATACAGGAAAGAGAACTTATTGTGCATGACTGTGATAAAACAATGGCTGAAAGGTGTAGAATGAAGGCAAGGGAAGAAAATATTCGACCATCTGCACAGAATATCATAAATTTAGTTGGTCAGCAAATGGTTCTAATTTAATACATGGTGTTTGTATCTGCACAGCTGTTTTATTCAGTAACTTACTAAGGCCTTGCACAGACACCTTGCTTCTTATTCCTCTACCGGAATTTTCTCCAAAAACATTTATGACTTTTTCCAAAACATTTCTTCTTTTTTCCTTTATTTTGCAAGCTGGAGGGGCAAAAAGAAAAAATGGAAATCGAAGGAGGGTGGCCTCTCACTTCGAGAGTAAGTTGATAAAATAGAGTTTTATCTATACATAAAAATAGAAAATTGCTAACTTTCTTATCCCAAAGGTTCTCATTCTGAACGGTGTAGAACAGAGGAAAGGGAAAAAACGTTTTGAACATCTGGACAGACAATCAGGCCTCAGATGATCTAGAAATGGTACTAGGTTAATCATTGGTGTTTGTATCTGCACAGCTGTTCTATTCAGTAACTTGCTGAGGCCTTGCAAAGACACCTTGCTTCTTATTTCTCTACCAGAATTCATGCCAGAAACATTTATGACTTTTTCCAAAACAATTCTTCTTTTTTCCTTTAGTTGGAGGGGCAAGAGGGAAAAATGGAAATGGAAGGAAGGTGGCCTCTCACTTCGAGAGTAAGTTGATAAAATAGAGTTTTATCTGCATATAAAAATAGACAGCTGCTAACTTTATTGTCCCAAAAGTTCTCAAATTTGATTCTTGTGTTTAACAGTACCCAGAAATTCATTGAAAAAGGGTAAGACCAAACAAGAATTTTTTTATGGTAATACTATGGTAATGTGGAGTGCACTAATGTTTGTTCGCATGTGTCACAGTTGGGAATGAGGGAATCATTAAAGGATGGACTGAGCAGTACCTGAATATGACACAAGCAGTGGAATATAACACAGAGACAGGCACTTTCAAAGTAGTGCGGAGGGGTGTCTACTTCCTTTACTGTCAAGTAAGATGCTACAACTCTTTATTTTTTCATGTCATTCTTTGTTTACTTGTTGTTAGCCTTTAATTCAGCTCTGTCTTCTTTCTTTGACATTTCTTTTCTTACCATCACTCCCCTATTCTTCTTCAGGTGCATTTCAGTGAGCAAGAGAGTCAGTATGTGAAGCTGGAAGTGACTGTCCCTCAGGGCCCCTCACTTCAGTGCATGGAGGGATACAGCACCACTCCAACCACAGGTTTTAAACAGTTCCACTTCCTGAAGCCATGCCAGGTTTCTGGCCTTCTGCTCTTAGAGAAAGGGGCTGAGCTCAAGGCTATGACCGGAAGTCATTTCACCCTGCAGGACTCAGGCAAACATTACTTTGGGCTCTTCAAGGTGAACTAGTGGATCCGCCACACAGTTCAGCCTCATTGACTGCATCTTTGGAGGTCTACCACAGTCGATACTCACTGGCTGGACAAATCATTGTTGGTTCCTTTGTTAAATGTGGTAAAGATCTGTATTTTTTTTTTTTAAATGACACATTTGATGGAGTCAAGGCAATCATGGACAGTGGCTGTGATGGAGACAAGGCACCTGGGAATAGCCTAAATGATTACTGAACACATATTGGTGCCCTGAATATAGTACTTGCCAGGATGGTAAAGACTTGGAGACCATGACTGCTGGACAGTTAAAGTGGATCTATTTTGATTTTCTTGGTTTGGACATAAGTGCATAAACACTGACTTTGCCAACTGTGCCTAACTATTTACTTGTAGCCTGATGAGGGCATTGTGCCGGACCCATGGCTGCATTCCCAAAACAGTGGCATGTTCAGGTTGATCAGATGGCGCAGTATTGGTGGTGTTAAGACTGGACGTTAAAAAGTGGACATGTCAGCTTTTCACATCATTGATGGTCAGGTTGGATAAAGCATTTGCTCTGACCACCACTGTAAATGGATCTGTTCAACGCTGAAGATTTACCAAATACACACAAAGCAGTACTCTTTATATGTCCTTATTACTGACCTTCACTGACACTTCAACTAAAGATTTAAATGGCTAGTATATTGTTTTATAAGTTTTTTATGATTGTGAAAATACAGTACAGATTGGCATGAAGTGGTGGTGTGCTAACAACTTACAGTGATCCACTTCCATGTGTTCATTACTATAGAAATCACAATATACATATGATGTTTTTTAATACAATGCACATTCAAGTGTTATAGTTTTGTAGCGATAAAGATTTTATACCACCTTTATTGCATTTAATCTCACTGGTTGATCATACGCGAGATGAATAACATTTAATTTTGAACAACATGTCAACGTTTCTTGACGTTAAGACTACCATAAATGTGAAAGTTTAATTAGGTCTGAAATGGAATGGAATGGAATGCCACTTTACATGCACATTGTGCTGATTGGATTTCTTAATCATACCTCAGCTTCCCCTTTGTATATCTGCACCCCCGTTGTTTCCCCATGCCCTCAACTCTCACTTCCTTTATTATCTCAAGTCAATAGCCAAAAAACCTGGAGCAGTAACATTCCCATTTGTCTCCACTGTCTAGTCACCCCCCCCACTTCTTCCTTTTGCCATTTTTCTTTATTTTCATTTTTTGGGGTTGCTCTTTGCACACAATCCACATTTGGATTGCTGCAGGGATTTCTGCTGTTCAGAAACGGTGTCCAAGATAAACACGTCTGGGTTGAGGTGAAGTGTGGAATGACTGTGTGTGAATGTAAATGCATGATCAGGGTAACTGCAGTGGCAGTTGAAATTTCACGGCTCTTTAGCCTGAATCTGAACTAATATGATTAAAAACTGGTTTGTACTTTTTACACAAAGCCAAAATTAAAACCGAGCCAGAGAGTTCATAAAGGCCACATATAATGTTTGAAATTTGCAGTTTTCTATTTGTTTTAACCGTCATAACTTGATTTTATACAATAAATAGGGCTAAAAATGTTGCCAGAAGTGCTATTGTTTCTTGTTCAACAGTTTATATAATGTTAATCGCCAGGTTCCTATTCATCGTGTGTAGCTATGACACTGGACATTGGGATGTATCATTTATTCTGATTAATCACAGCCGAAAACAGTAATGACATGACAGTCAAACACATCCGATGTTTTCTCTAGTGTTTCGCCCTTCGCATATAATAAGCTGTTTGGTTTGCTTTTATAAGGAAATTAACACAGCTTTACATGTTTTCATTTGAATCTTTATTACAAACAAAACAAAAGAAAAGAAAGATGCATTATTAACATGTTCCGTTCGTCCACCCGGAGTCAAATCACAACATAGCCACTGATTCGGAACTGGTTCGAAACCACAGCTTACACAGTGACACTTGTTAATGAATGAAATGTTGGAAAAGAAACAAACAAATAATAATAATAATAATAAAAAAAAATACAGAGTGGACAAAAAAGTGGTGCTTGATTCAACACTTGGACTCTCCCAATTTTAGTCAAGCACTGAAATGCAATTTTCTCAGTCTTCACACAGGAGGTCTGCAAGGGAGTGAAGCAAATAAATTAAATTTTCAACTCGTTATCTATCTCTCGGAGTTGATTCCTAGCTAAGGATAATGTAAGAGCAAGCAGGTGCAGAATTACATACTCTGTTCAACTCTTTACAGTTGTTTTGCTGTTAAGGCGCTTATGTCGTTAATACTGTGCATTTCAGCAGCCAAAGGTGTCAAGTTTAAAAGTTCTTAGACAATCGAGGGATTTTTCGCTTTCTAATCTTAGACAGAATAGATGAATTCAATATACTGTATTGTCAATGCGTTTGAGGATTACATGAGTGATCCACTGTGTGCAGGTTACTGGCAAGCCCCAAAATCTACTCTAGGTAGGTCGCAAGCTAGAAAGGTGTTAAGTGTTCCGAAGTTCGTTCAACCTCTTCGTTGACTATTATAACAATATGCTGTATATAGAGAAACATCTTGGACCAAACATACAAAGAATTATCTTTCTTTTTTTTTTCTTATTTTCATTTGGTAGAAGCTTCGCAATTGTAACATCGAGGATGACATTAACAGTAACGTTAATAAGGAATAAGAATAAGGATTAAAAACAGGAAAAAAACACAATGAACTGAGCTTAAATATGCAAACAATTCAGAGACTCTGTAAAAAGGAGAGATATGCAAAACAAAGAAGAAAGTAGTGCAGAGATATAAAGAAGTGGATGATTTAGTTTTTTTGTTGTTGTTTCCATAAGAGGAAGGAAGTGTAGAGTGATTTGGAGATTAGGGAAAGAAAGAAAGAATGGAGCCAAAGGGAAATTAGAGTAGGTAAAGCACTGTTGAACTTGATATAGTAACCATCACGAAGATGACAGCGAAAAAGTACTTTCAGATGTTTCATTTAATAACATGTCATGGGTTAATTCGAAAGTGCCAATCTAAATTCCTATCAATGCTTTTGCTCCAAAAGCTAAATGAGCATAAAGGCTTGTCTATCCCATAAAGAGCCCATGACCAATGCCCCTGTCCTATGTCTGTCCTCCGTAATCCTATCAGGCAGCTCGAAATCCAAATATTACAAGAGCAAGAGCTGCATCTTAAAGAAACTGATTTTAACTCAATAACCGTAACTGTTAATGTACAGAACAGCGTTAATCTCAGCGTTAGCTTTATGTCTGTACTCAAATGACAAAAAACGTCCTGCTGTTGCTGAGACTGTGGTAAGGAACAGTAGGCACAGCTGAATGCATGTATGTTTCTTTTTTTTTTTTTACATGAAACAGAATGGAAAAGCATGCTGCTGATACAAGGGGATGATATGAAGCCTGGCGAATGCTTTCACACACACATGCAGCTTCATCTCTGATTCAGAGGGAGGCAGGATGCTAATGAGGTTCTGTAGTTGTGTGTGTGTGTGTATGTGTGTGTGTCTGTGTGGAAGGTGTTTTGTGTCTCTCTCTGAGTAATTCCAAGTGTGTGAGCAGTTGGTTCAAGGCAAAATTTGAGCGAGAATAGACAGACAACAAGGAGCATATTTGAAAGTGGTTTTATATATGTGTGTGTGTGTGTGTGTGTGTGTGTGTGCATGCTCGTATGTGCGTGTGTGTGTGTGAGGGGGGGAGAGTGTTCTGTTTTGTTTATGTAGCCAACTGGTTTTCATCAAAGCACTGCTATTATAATAACTAGGTAGTTTGCCAGTTAAAGTTATGTGATGTTTGTTCAAAGGATTTTCTTCCCTAATTTGTTGTTCATTTTGCCAATTATATCCTGGCCATAGCATACTTTCATCACTTTAGGTCTGCTGAGAGAACAAGAGAAAGACTGGATTTTGTGTGTGTGTGTGTGTGTGTGTGTGTGTGTGTGTGTGTGCTGATGTGTGCGTGTAGGGCTGGGGATTATGGCTGGCCTCAATCGTCAATGCAGATCACTTCTCCACTGCGTTGCTCCCTCCTTCCCATCATCAGCTCTGCCTCTCGCTCTTTTTTGACTGACATTGGAGGCCCATTCAGCACTAAAGAAACACACACACACATGGATCACATTTAACTTTTACAGTCAGACGAGACGGACTCTGCCTCACTGTTTAAACAAACCTGTCTTTTAATTACTTTCCTCATTCATTTTTAATACTCTCCCTTTTGTCTCTTGATCTTATATCCGTTCTTCTTTTTTTCCCTTTTCTTCTTTTATTTCAGGTGTTTGCCTACTCTCTGGCATCTTTTTGTTTCCTTTAGCTTACAAATAAAATAACTAAAGATTACAACATAGCAATGTACTTTTAAGTGATCACATTTTAATGTGAGATTGCATATACAGTAAGATAAAAAAGAAATCATGGAAAAACATAAAAAAGTCACGACTTGGTTATACAGAAAATGCACGGATCATTGTGGCTCCTGATACCAAACTGTGAATCATGTCATGCTACAGCCTGTTAGCACATGCCTGCTGGTGTTACAGTTTTTTTCCATACTAGACTTGGACACAAAACTAGAATTACTGGGTGTTATTACATTATGTGAATGAGATTCCATTTCCCTATCCTGTCCTATCCTCCAATGTACAATTCCACCACAGACTACCTCTGATGTGCAAATTATTGCTGTTCCAATATTAACTAGGAATTTTACTGTTTTTTCATACACCAAGGACCATTTCTATGCTTGTCTGGCGAACACACTCATAAGTGCAGGTTTGCATTGATAAATTCCTTCTGAAACATGACACAATTTCACAATTCCATATGCCACATTCTGTGCACACAAGTTTGCAAACTGCAAACACTACGTTCATCCATTTACTTTTTAAAAATATATATATTTTTGCACCAACAAACAACAAGTGAAGGACATCTTTTTACATACATGGCATGTTAAAGGAAGACAATTTCTCACCAAGCACTTGCACCACAAAGGTAAGATAGATCCGGTCCTAGTCTAGTCCTAGTCTAGTTTTATACAGAGTCAGCCATAAAAATTTATACACACTCAGGAAAAGAAAAACATGTATAAATATTTTAATACTAAATTATTGCTATACATGAAGATATTATGATGATATTATTATATTTATATAATATACACCATACAATTTCTTCATTTCCTGATGTGTGTATAATTTTTTAGCTGACTCTGTATATCAGTGACCATAACCCCTTTCCCTGGCATCAGAAAATAACATGACAAGTTGAATCATCATATTATTCATGATCATGAATTGTTACAAATATTTCTTAGTAAATCAGATCCAAAAGTACAGGAAGTAAGGAAATGTGAAAGCAGTAGGGTCTCTTGAGACATCTCTATAACATACAGTAGCTAGCTATTTATTTATCTTCAATCAGTGCTTTATCCTAATCAGAGTCAGGGACTAATGTATTCTGGATCTGTTTACACTCACATTCAACTTTGATATCAGTCCAACCAGCAAAGTACTGGAAGGGTTAGGCCAATTCTTTTGTTTGCGTGATACACTGAAGATATTTGATATTTAGCTCAAAAGATGATAAATTAACGGAACTAATATTTCAGAAGTAAATTAGAATAAATATTCATATTTGTTTGCACATCTATTTCTTGCAATAACTGTATCAAGCCAGTGATGCACTGACATCACCAAACTGTCACATCTTTAGTTTGTGATGCTTTTCCAGGCTTGGTCTGTATCTTCTTTCAGTTCAAATGTTTTTGTAAGTTTCTTCAGGTAAAGTGTATGCTTAATTGGTTTAAGGTCTGGTGATTAAGTTAACAAATCTAAAAATCTTTTTTCCTTTCTTGCCTTAACTGCAGGTTTATGGGCGATGTCATGCTGTAGGAAGTATCTCCCAATTAGATTGGATGCATTTGTATGGAAACTGGGCAAAATTTTTCTTTAGATGTCTAAATTTATTTTAGATGTACTGTAGATTTAACCATGGAAGCACAAGCCATTACACTACCTCCAACATGCTTGACTGTTTGATCGCATGTTTTGGATCATGAATAGATCCTTTCTTTCTCCATACCTTTGAATATTGACTTCAGAAATTTTGTGGTTCAACTATTTCTTTGCTAATTTTAATCTGGCATTCTGATCCGTACAGATGATGAGTGCTTTGCATATTGTGATATGGTCTTTTATGGTCTCCCAACATCTTCCTTAAATGGTGGCCACGTAGATGTTATTGGTGATGGCAGTAACTGTTGTTTTTGGGTTTCCTTTACACAATTTTTTGTTTGTTGCTTCGGCTATACCCAAAACCTTATTGAATGTCTCTGATCAATATTCCTTCATTTCTCAACCTTAAATGACAAATCTCTGGTGTTTATATTGGCTTATCCTTTTAAACAACAAAAGCAGTTTTCACTCAATCCAAAAGTAGAGATTTAGAGCCATTAAAATTTTAACAAATAGCAATTAATTTAACAGAGCATGCCTAACAGAGCAAATAATCCCTGTCGATGACATTCTAATAATAAAAAAAAAGATTCTTAAAAGAGTTTAAACAAAAGAAGCCATGTTCTGAGTTGTTTAACAAATCTAGATATAAAATACGGATATGAAAGTTAAAATTATGATCTAGTGGCTCATATATATCTTTTAATCTTAAAACCAGAAAAACTGGCCTTGCCGTTCCAATAATTTCAAAGAGGACTGTATTTAAGTAATATTTCTAGTCCTTGTATAACACTATAATGAATGAAAAGGGATATTTTTATACATTACATTTTGAAGCTAGATATTGCAGAAATAATAATTTAACTTAAAGCAATTTCCTGTTCAGTGTATTAGCTAGTAAGCTCTCAGCAAAAGAAATATGGAAAACCAATCAAATTCCTCCATCCTGTCAGTGATTAGGTAATGTGTAACTGCTGTTTTGCCAGTGGCTTTAAAGTGCAATACAATTATCAAACATCAGTTTTTAATCCCGGGGGCATGGTGGCCTGTTGCCTCGCATAAACGTTCTGTGCTTGGTGGGTTCTCCCAGGTAGTCTGGATCTCCCACAATCCAAAAACATGCATTGTACGCAGACTGCCATTTCCAAATTGCCAGTAGTGTTTGATTGGGTGTGTAAGTGAGTGTGTCCTTATGCCCTGTGATGAGCTGGCACCACATCCAGGGCGTACCCTGCTTTGTGCCCTGAGTTCTCTGGGATTGGTTGCAGGCACCACCCCTGCACACAGCCCTACACAGGATAAGCATTATTAAAAAATTAACTGATTGAATGAGTTTTCAAATGCAAAAGATAGCAAGGTTGGTGAGAGAATGACTTACAGGGTATGTTTATAGCTGCTACAGTGACAATGCTACAATGCTATTGTTTCACAGATGTTCCACAATATTAAACATAACCATAAAGGAATACAAATAACAATGCATCGTTTTTTTAATAAACAAGTAAAATCTGACAGCAAGTCTAGTCCTTCTAGTTACTAATTTGTTTGATTGACATATGGTACTCTTAAAATATACTTCAAACAGGAAGGAAACTATTAATAATAAGATATTTCAGACAGACAGTGTGACAGTGACCCTATTAGGATCAATTCCAAAACCTAATCAGTCCATCTGCTGGTTACAATGATATTTACATGTAAATCCCCTAAACTTTCAACCACTCAGTATTGAGATGTCGTGCTAATGAGAAACAAGTGAGGATGGACAAATGACCCGCAAACAAAATACCTGCTACTGGAAGAGGCATAACAAAGAATTGTTAGCATTGGCATATTGCTGAAAAGAAATAAAATATGTCAAGATATGCTGTTTGTCAGGGTTCTGCCGCTGCATGACTTGCAGGTTTGGACTTTTCTGTGATTGTGGGGAACTGTGAAGTTCATATTTCTTACTTTTATTCTCAGTACTGAGCTCAAGTGTTTCTTAGTGTCTGTTAATTAGTAGCAGTTTGGTGTCTTGTATTGAATATGTTCATTATCCATTGTGTCTCCATTTGTTTTGTCTCCATATTTTATTGCTAATGCTCAAGCTAATGCTATCCTGTTTCATAGCTACAGTATAACTGATTTTTGGATGTAATGGGCAAGCTCCCCCCAAAAAATGTGTGAGGGAAGTCAATTAGATCTCCTTGTGGGAAGGCGACTGGGTGGGTTCCCACTTCATGTTAAAAAAAAAAAAGGCTGGCAACACAGCGTGTGTGACTGAGGCCAACAGTAAGGCTCATTGAGCCACACTCTGAGAAAAGAAAGGCAACACAGACCCGAGATTGAGGCCGACAGGGCGGCTCCTCACATCACACTCTGACAAGATGCTGACAACATAGAGGGCCAAGCTGTGCAGAGTGAGACTGGAAGGGCGGCTCAGGAGCACCACGCGCATAAGATTCAGCAGCAGGCAGCGCAGCTTGCCATGCAGAGGTTGAAGAGACGGCCATCCACACCAGATCTCAGTCTAAGCCAAGCTTGATCCCTATAGAAGCTGATGACGCAGCATCAAACCCAGGGCAAAACAATGCCCTGATAGCTTAGAGGATGTTATTTTGGCAACACCTCCTCACATTGCAAACATCCTACTCGCCTGGCTCTTGCCAAAAGCCCATGAGACAACCTGTCGTGTCCTGAGCCAAGCTCTGGCCACAAGCTCATTCCAAGTTCTAGTCCAGTACCCATGACAATGTCAGCTCTATCTCAGGTGCCAATCTTGTTACAGCTACCCTTCTTAGTTCTGGCCCTGCCATTGTGTTCGGTCACTACACCCACACCAAGCTCAGTCCCAGCTACTCATCCTACCTGACCCCCATGCCCAGTCACAGACTGGCACTTACGTCATGCTTCAACCACTAAGCCCCTTGGAGCCTCTGCTCCGTCCAGCCACAGGCTTGGCATTTAAGGAACTGACCAGAGATGGTTTTGTGGCTACCCTGGGCCATCTGTTGGTGTGTCAGGAGCCAAGCCTTAGAAACGGGGTTATGCCATGGTTCTTCCCTTGTGTGGCATGTAGGTTTGAACTTTTATGTTGTTGTTGTTGTTGTTGTCGGACTCTTATTTTGACTTTTATGTTTGCCTTCAGTTATATGATAACATTTCATGTTCACCACTGTTCTGCGTATTGAGTTCATGTGTCAATTAACAGCAAAATTTTAAGACCTTGAATTTGACCATGGTGGATTAGCCTATGTTGGCTAATATCGTTACTACATCTCCATTTGTTTTTTGAGCTTCGGCTAATACTAAAGCTAACATTGCCCTGCTATATAGCCATAGTTTTGTTTCATTTTCGATTATTTGTACTAAGATGTATTCTCATAAATGATCATCTGTGCTTACATACTTATAAAATATAAGTATAAAATAATACATAATATAAAATAACATTGGGCCAAATCATACTATCATCAAATCATACCCATCATTGATTCTATTCCCATAACAGCACACCCAATCATATTTTATTCCTTACATCTTGAACATAAACATATTTTAAAAACACATTATTGCCTTGATAGTGTATTGTGCTACTGTATTGATTAAATGATGCTACTTGTGCAAAATGCTTATCAGAAATTATGTCTACATGTATTAACTCTAGTACAGTAAAGAAAAATAAAGAAAGCGAACTTATCAACTTGAAATCTGATTCAGACTATTTTATACACATTCTTTTCTGACTGGTTAAAAGAAAAGGAACAAACCTTGGGTTTTTTTCCAGTCATGTATGCACGGGACAAGGAAAACAACTTATATCTCACATTCAGATCTTTCCTTTTTTATTATACTCTCTGTCTCTCTCACTGAGCAAATCTGATCCGGGGGAATCAAATACTTGTATTCATTGCCTCACTGCGCAGGTTTGCTCCTGCATAACTGCCTCCTCTCGTTCAGTTATCCAGAAAAATATTCAGTTGGCAGAAAGCTTCTGTGACCCCTGCCTGTCTAAACAACCACTTCGCTTACACGATTAATCACTCTCCTAGCGGCAATGGGAACAAACCCACACAGAGCATCAGTGTCAAATCTTAACTTCGCACCATGCACAAGTGCATACATAAAAACACACTACCACACAACAGCTCTCAAAACTTTATTTTATGATTTATGCACCTTAGACTCTAAGTGTGTACCTGTGAATATGTGTGTGTGTGCATGCACAGTGAGAGTCTGAGCACAAGCCGTTCTGCACTGTATAAGGGTCCCACTGGGGGTCTGCTCTGGCTAATCTGATCTGGCTCTGCTACTACACAGGAATTCAAGCATTGTCCCTTTGGACTGCTCCCAGACCTGCTTGTCCTCCAAACCAATCTCAGATTCTAAGCCACAAAATCCCATCTTAGGCCTACCATCCTTGGAATGTCAGCATGGCATTGCCATATATTCTAGAAAAACAAGAGTTATGTTTACTTCCCCAGGGCCAGATGACCTGCTTAGATTTGAGGCTACTTGTGTCCTGCCAACACACACCACACACCAAGGTCAGTCAGCATAAATTAGTGCCATACAGCCATAAAAGGTTCATATCATTTTGCATTTATAGTTGAAAAAAAATGTAGTTTAAGAAATGTTTAAAAACTGCTTCTTTGCATCCTCCTGGTTTCAAGTTTTTTTTTTTTTTTTCAGATGAACACTGATACGGAGAAGTAAACTTTATGCTTGTCTTAAAAAATTACTCAGTCTACCATAGATTTGCAAAAAAATAAAAAATGAGGCTGTCCATGTCACTGTTCAATCTGTGGATCCCTAAAGCCTCTGATTAGGATGGGAAATGCTGAGAAAACAAAACAAACTTGCAATCCATCTCAGGAATTCCTTGCTTTTGACACTATGAAATGTTTCAATACTCCCTCTGTATGTGTGAAGAAGCTCCAGAGTGAGAGAGAACGGGAGAGTGAGAGAGAGAGAGAGAGAGAGAGAGAGTGAGTGAGTGAGATTTCCACAGGAATTAGGGAGTAAAGGTCCTGGGTACTTCGACATGCGCACTCATTTCTCCTGCCAAGTGAAAGATGAATCCACTGGGGTTTCTGTCGAGAGAGAGATAAAAGCGAGAGGAGTAGTGAGGGTGAGAGAGAGGGGTGCTTTTGTAGGCTGTCTCAATAGCTCCCACTTTTCACTGGAGACGATTGGGTGATTTCCTCTTTTGTCATGCTTGCTCGCTTCACTTTTTTCAGACTATACACCTTGCCGTCTGTTCTTATTACTCCTGATGATTTTATTATTTTGCTTTGGCAGTCAGGGAGGTCGTATGTACCTTAAATTGCTTTCAGCTCTTCCCTCCTTTTCTTCCTTTTTCTCTGTGCTATGCTGTTTCCTGATAGCCCCTCTTCTGTACCCCTTTTACTCTCCCTCTCACAATTTATCAGGTTTGTAACCTTCTCAGTTTGACTTCCTAAGCTTCTTCTGGCTTGATTTCTAGTATTTCTCTCTTACTATCCTCATCTCTATCGCTTCGTTATTTTTTGTTTTCTGAGTGTGTGTTTTTGTCCATGGCATCTATCAGTCAGGGTTTTTTGGGACGGCCATTGCGAGGAAGGTTCTCCACCGTGTTGCTGAGACGGTATTTGACGATGATGCTGTGCACGGTGGATTTTGGCATGTGCAGCTCCTGTCCGATAGACCCTTCCGACCTGCCATCCTTCCAAAGGTCCACCACACGCTGGCGCTGTAGGACGTTGTGCTCTTTGGTCTTCAGGCAGAGTGGGGCTTCTGTGGGGGCACAAAGGTTGCAGACTGTAGACACTGGCGGGGCAGCGAGTGGGTTAGCAGCAGCAGCAAGTTCAGAATGAGTGGAACAGTATCAGTCCTCAAAATATTCACAGCCAATCAGTGGGCAGGAGGAAGGCAAGACTTAATAATAAAAAAAATGCAAATACAAGAGTGATGGATGCTTCATATCCATAAAACTTTAACTTTCAATAGTGTGGACTCTAGTGTGGAATTTTTGTTTGATGTCCTGTGACAAAATATACCCAGAAAGAAAAATGATTGGCTAATTCTGTTATTTTTTTCTTTTAAAGTAAAACAACAACTGACATTTTGAGCTTCTGACTATGCAACACTCAAGCCTTTTAACAGAGTCTGTGTATTTTTCCTATGCACTTTAAAAAACCATCAATCTTTTTTATTTTAGCAATTTTAAGAAAAAACGAACTGATGTGAAATAGGTTAAGGAGTTCAGACTTTTCCTTCCCATCTGTCTCAGGCTCTTTAACTCTCCCGCCATTTCTCATCTTTTCCCCCAATATTTCTCTCTACATTTTTTTATTTAGTCTGGTGTGTTTTGAGGCTCTCTTCTCGGCTAAGTTTACATCGGAGTCACCACAGTCATCTTAATCAGGGCCTGAAGCACTCAAATGAGCCCCATGCACTGCATATTTTTAGCCCAGTCAGGGGGTAGCGTGAAGCCCCATCTGCTTTTATACCCACCCCCTTTAGAAAAGAGCACATTTTCTTCTGGTTCTTTTTCTTTTTTCCCCTGGTCTCTTAAAAATATCCCTGGTCTGTGGAGAAAAAATGTTCCCTCGACTGAGCAATTTCTGGCAAAGCTAAGGCAGCGGATCAGAGTAATGACATTTTCAGAAAAAGCTCCATTGCACTAAAAAAAAAAATGGGGCTAGTGCATCTCTCACAAATACACAATCAGCAGTGCACGGGAACATGAGAACTCTTTTAGGTTCAAAGTGTTCACTGGTTGCATTTGGGATTTTGAACGAACAAAATTCCAAGCATAATCAATCACATTTGTTCTATGTGTACTCTGAAAATGTTTATGCTGTTACAAACTAACTTTTGAAGCAATAAACATAATACTTCTAAAGGAAGAAAAAGTATTTGGCAAAGTTGCTGAGAGGTCTTTTCAAATCAAAACTCAACCGCTTCATTTAAAACTGTTACCAGATTTAAATTTTGCAAAATGATGCAAAACAGTTTTGATAATAGAGCACAGACGAATAGACGTGTAAGGAGTTGTAACTCATTAACATGTAGCTGATTCAAGAGCTTATTCTTGCGTGGAGAAGTATAGAATGTCTATAGGCGTGGGACAAAGGCAAGAGCTAGGCAACAAGGCAATAAAGTGCAGAGCTGAAAAGGCTACGGTCCACTTACAAACCGGATTCCAAAAAAGTTGGGACACTAAACAAATTGTGAATAAAAACTGAATGCAATGATGTGGAGATGG
>JAQMYJ010000001.1:18431396-18445587 GCA_030014305.1 Clarias laeviceps | reverse complement strand
CTCCACATCATTGCATTCAGTTTTTATTCACAATTTGTTTAGTGTCCCAACTTTTTTGGAATCCGGTTTGTATATACACAGACTTTGGGAGGAAGTGTGGACATCCCAACTAGACTCAAAAGCACATTGAAGTTGCGACTTGATTAAAATGGAATACATTCTGGCTTCAATGGCAGATAAAACAACGCAAAGACTGAGTTTACCTCTGGTATAGACACTGACAGTCTCACTAGTGGCACAGGCTAATGTAGATCTGCACATAAATCTGTCTACCATATACAGTAGCCAAATACAGTACGTAAAAAGCTAACACGATGGTTCACAAACAGAAAGTGCTATAATGAAGATTGGCTATATCCCTCCAAGGGACACAGTTGCTCCTGGCCTTTAAGCACATAATGCTTATAAATCCAATCATAACTGGTATGGAAATCCCACATGCAGCACTAAGCAAGCAAGGAGAGACATTGCAATGACATACACTAGGTCACTGGAATTGTTAATGCAGATGACAAAGTTAGTTACCTGGCCTAAATGGCATTGAGTGTTTGTACCAACTTCTAGTACATGGATGGCATTGCCTCAATTCTTGTGTCTGAAACACAAACTGGACATTTTATGGCAACAAGGTATCTTGAGGCTGATTTGCCACTAGTTTGTACCGAATTAATCTGAAAAAGACTTCTCGAACTACACATGGCAGATGTCAGGCAAGTGATGAACAAACATGATTGATGGTAACCGCAGATGTGCGTGATGCATTTTTACATCTCATACATCTAATACATTTAACATGCATTATTGCTGTGAGATACAGGAGACACCTCTCATTCCCCAACAGCAGACTGACATACCCCTGCCTTTGGGTTAGTTTTGCAGGATGTTCACAATTTGTAATTGTCTTAGAGCCTCTGTGATCACTCCTTTACACACAATAGGCAGACAGCTGGTGTTTAGCAATACAAATGACCTCAATGCACATTTGAACCTGCTAGGATTTAAAGTCATCCTTAAGTCAACCAAAGATAAGGTTCCAGGTTCAAACCCCAGCACCACCATGTTGCCACTGTTGGGCCCTTGAGGAAGGCCCTCATTGCTGAGATAAAAAAAAAAGAGATAAAATGTCACTCTGGATGAGGGTATCTGCCAAATGCTCAAATGTAATGTAAATGTATCAAGGAGAATTTACATTTAAGCATTTGGCAGACGCCTACTGCCCTAGCAGTTCATAAAAAAAGGAAGTGAACATAACATGGATGTGTAACCAAGTCACTCGAGTTGACAAGAATAGTCTAGAGTGACATAATAGAAAATTTTGGGGGTCATGGTCACAAGATTATGACTTAGCTATTGGTATTCATCAAGGAAACAAGGAAAAACATAGTTACGCTACCAGTCAAAAGTTTGGACACACCTTCTAACTTCATGAGTCAGGTCTTTCCTGAGTTTAAATACTTTCTACAATATAAAACAATGCTGAAGACATCAAAAATATGCAATAATCTCCTTTGAACAGTTGATATTGAGATGTGTCTGCTATTTATGCTCTGTAAAGCCTTCATAACATCTCTAATCTGATGTAAATTGGTGATTTTTAAGGCTGCTGACTCTAAATGAACTTGTCCTCTGCAGCAGAGGTAACTTTTGGTCTTGCTTTCCTGGGATGGTCTTCATGAGAGCTTGATGGGTGGCTGATGGGTTTAGCAAATGCACATGACAATACTGTTCTTGCAAGAACTATTCCTATACAGGACATGAGGACTAGATTAGATAACTCTGCTTTAAACACTGTAAATATGCAAATCTACGGTTTCAGTAGTACCAAAGCTCATTTGTAACTAGAAAATTGATCTGGAAGAAGTTCCATCAAAAATAAGAGATGCAGCCTTACTCACTGAAAAGCTCCATATATGTGCCTTCCTAAAGCATAAAAAACGAATAATCTGAGACAGAAAGTGAAATGCTGATGGAGAGGTGTGGTGAAGAAAACTAGAAATTTTTTTTCATTGCTGAAACCAAAATGAAGAACCTATAATCATAAAAACAAACATAGTACAAGTTTGTTTAAATGCGTGCCATATTAAGTCAAATCACTTGCCAGACACTCACTTTTAAAACACATATTTTAAGCTCATGCCTTTTATGTGCAGACGAATGCTCTGTCCTCCTGCATCCTAGAGATCATTTGTTTTAAGAATGTTTAAATACATACCTAAACCCTAACAAATGGATTGCCAGGGTGAATGACAACATACTGTTGCAGTATAACTTACACATTTTACAACATGCTTCATAATTTTCAACAATAAAATTCAAAATATACTAGGAAGTAGATCAAACTAACTACTATGTGTTATGTGTACTGTATTCAGTGTTTTTCACCTTTCAAATCTCAAACCATTAATTGTCAAGCAATACAGGATCTTAACCACCACATACTGAACATTCAACGATATTGTAGTGGTACATTACAAAGGAAAATCAGTAAAATACAGTAGTGGCTTTTATGTGTGTTACGTTTAATAAAGCTTATCTCTACATTTAGCTTTGTATTTTATTCCTATAATATATTTTGAACCCCCCAAAATATACCTCTTGAAAAATAATACAAGAGCTTTTTCAAACATATCATGATTAATGATTACTAATTTAGCTGTTTACAGACGCCAGAGCTAAACAAACAAAATCCACCTCTGACCACCTGACCTAGACTTTAAAGTGAGACTTTTGTTTAAATGGAACAGCAGTGCTCACCTGATATGAACGAGCCTGGAGGCATCTGGCTGTAGTTCGCTGCAGCCAGAGCCATGCCTGGTGGTGCTGGGGTGAACGGGGGTCCGTAGTTCTGTGGAGTTGCATACGGTCCAGGTGGGATGGGCTGAAAAGAAGAAAAAAGCTGAATTAAATAATTTCTGTGAAAAAATGATGACTGAAAGTTGGCTGAGTGTTTATGATGGATGTGTGTGAGCATTTACCGGCGGTGTGTGTGTCTCATTGCCCTTGTTGGCCAATCTGCTGAGGATGCTCCTCTCGGACATCTGCAGGCGTGCTGCGATTGGTGGGACTCTGGACAGTGTGGCAGGAAGCCGCGTTACGTCAGCTTTCATATCGCTGAGCAGCTCCTCCAGTTGGTTGAGAACTGCAATTAAAATGACATACAACATATAAAAGTGAGAGTAACTTAAAAACCACTACTTAAATTGAAAGATTCAGTATAAGCATTTTACAATTACAGAGACTTTACAATTAAAGCAGCAGTTATTGGGTGCAAAACTACTGTATCTACATCAGATTATCCATTTACATTTAGTAGACATATTTTTCCAGAGTGACTTGCATATCCATAGAAGAAATGCTGACACTTGGGTACGAGAATCAAAAGGAATCACAGAAGTACAGGAACTGGTTAATGCATAGTTTTACTTACAATGTAAACTTGAATATGTATTGGTTTTGTATTTTGTATTGTATTTTCCTTTTAAAACTTGGTATGTTTAAAAATTATATTAAGTAGCTGACTGCAGTGATAAGGAATTCTGCTAGGAAAGATTATTATTTACTAAATAAAATGAAATATTTTTTGCCATTCTCATTGTTCTAGAGAGAGAGAGAGAGAGAGAGAGAGAGAGAGAGACAAAGGCCATCTTTTCCACCCACTGAGCAGGTAAGTTTACAATCATTTCAACTTCTACCCACTAATGGCTGTGGTATCAAGATTTGGGCTTGTGATTATCCAGTAATAACCAGTTTTACCCAGTCACTTAGCTGCAACCTTCAGACCAAGCCCCACGTTGTGTCTTTAAAATGTATGCTATGAACACACAATTACGTTTTGCTTTATTGACAATTATTTACGAAAGAAAAGTGAAAATCAAACTGCTACAAAGTCAGTAAACAAACTGAGGGTAGCAACACAACCTACTGGTGAGGTAAGAACGTTTGTTAGAAAGAATAAGGTGTCCTAATATAACCCGCTTGTCTGTAATTATGCTCACTTTTAAAATGAAATGCATATGTAGAGGAAGCTTTTATGGCCAAATTGCACAAATAAAGGTTTATATGCAGATGGCATGTCTTTGTGTCTGTATACAAGTTTGCATGTAAATTTCTATTCTATATATGAAAAAAAGAGCAGCTGTGAGTTCCTTTAAGTTACAGATAACAGTGTGGAACCGTCTTTGATTCTAAATAAATGTTTTACTTTACCATGATGAAAGCTTTCATCTACTGTATGCACGTGTATTTCCGCAGCTAGCAAACATAAGCTAACCTGATGTTTTTAAGTCATATGGTTAAAAATCTTAATTTCTATTCCAGAAATAGAACTCCACTTCTAAGCAGGAACATTTGAGGGGCTTGTCTTTGAGAACACATAGGGGCTCAAACACATGGCTCCAGTTGCCCTTGCCACCCAGGAACTTTCCATTGTCTTTGAAAATAGTGACAGCTTGCAGTAGGGAGACAGTTGGAAAGTAGTAATGCTAGTTTTCTGATTTCACAGGCAGTTATTATCAAAAGCGGTTATCCATCATAAACAATGATTAAGAGACACAAACAACATGGAAAATCTCTTTTTTCTGTTCTGGCACAAGTTACAACGGTCTTGAATATTCCTGTACACACTTGACAGGTGGTATAAATACTGTGACGTGGCATCTATTGAAATGCTGCACAAGTCACACAGGAAAGTAAAGCCCTCAAATCCTACCATTGGAAACATTACAACCTAAACAAATAAGTAAATATAATGGAAATATTACAAATAATACAAAATGTACAATCAACACATCAGAGGCTATTACTTTATACAAGAAATGAGAAGTAGCCTAAATAATCTGAACAAATTCTTACTTTGTTGGTTTACATGTACAAAATGCGTTGTTGTGTTGTTTTCTGTATTTTGGATTATACACATTTTGTTTGCATTGCTTATATGTTTATGATCAGAGTGTCCATTAAGGTTGTCACTAACAGAAACAGAAAATGCAGTCAAAGCTTTGCTCATGTATAGACCTGCTGTTCCATTCCACAGCACGTGTAAGCAGTCCCGGTGATGCTCCTGTCATGTAAGTGTAGCTGTGTCTGTTCATGTACATCATGAATGTCCAATCTTCCCCAGGAAGGGCTGGCGTGGGTGCAGGCTATTTCAACCGAGCAGAAGCCACACCTGATAATTAGTTGTTCTTGGCTTTCAATTGACGATCAGGTGTGGCTTACGGTTGGTACAGTATGAACAACACACACATAGGCCCTTTCTGGAGAAGATCGGACACCCCTGATGTACGTGTAATTAGCAATAAGTGTATTAGGTGTTGGCAGTTTGTCTGTAGAGGTGTGCACATGTGTAGTTATAAAGCCTATACAATGCAGTGAGCTTCAAATCAGTGGTATGACGTGTGTGCAACAAGCTGTTTCTGTTTGACCCTATTATTCAATAACAGTGTTATAAAGTTTTGTCCATGAAATGGAATAGGGTTTCATTTGGTTTGTTTTGTTTTATTTTTGGTAACCTGAACCTCCTAAAATGGCCTTGGACACCTCCTGGCCACTCCTTTTATATAGCTCTATAATAAACCTTTCAATTCTCAATAATTTAAAGGTTTACAATGGGTTCAACTTTTTACCCACTTTTCAAATTCTGCATGTTAGCTGAAACTTATATGGCAGATTTAGATTATCAAATCAGAGAATTTTTCCAGCAAAATGCAGCACTAGTAAAAGTGATGAGCCAAGGGAAACAAGAGACATAAGTGGCTTGTTTGCCTTTGTCGATTAAGATAGCAAACAGAGCTGTGGTTCTCAGAGTATTTTTAGCTGAAAATGCCTTTTGTGGATGTGAGTGTTCTCATATCTTAGGGATGTTGCGAAATATGGCTTTCTTCCAGAAGCAGTGTTTTTGTGGATATGCTCCAAGTGTGGCCACTTATAAACACTCGCACAAAAGATCGGTGCAAAAAAATAAAACAAGGTTTTGCTATATGTTTACTGATAAAGTGGCAAAAAACCTGTGTTCAAGTACAAATGCTATGCACACACAAATACTTTTCTCACCCTTGTGTAGGACGGCATTGGCAGGTTTGTTTCCCGCGAGCGACTCTTTGCTGAGGTGTTGGTGTGATTCTGCCAGACACTCCACCTCAGCAAAACGTGCATTCAGTGCCATCGCTGGGTGAGTGGGGTCCTGCGTCATATTAAGGTACGCCGCCCGACGCAGCTGCTCCTCAATCACCAACGCCTGCTCTAACAGCTGAGAGAACAAGAAAGACAATGACATAAAATGACGAGAAGGCACAGAAAGACATCATTGATTAAACATGAAGATCCTATGTTAAAAGAGGAGAATATGTAAAGAGGAGCAAAGAGTAAAAATTATGTAAAACAAATGTAGAATTAAGACAGAAGGAACTAAGACAGAGCCAAGGCAGACGAGCAAAAAGGAGCAAAAGATTAATTTATTCACACAGACTTAGGCGGGAAAAAAAAAATCAGCACTGGGATTTCAGCCAGGAAATATATGAACTTCCTGGATGAAGCTGACAAAGAAGAATTGAAATGGGGGAAAAATCAATTTAAATGAGATTTATGAGGAAACTTAAGGAGATAATAAGTACATTATGCAATAAATGAAATGGTAGCCATTGCATTTTAAATTATGCAAGCAAGAGAGAGACAGAGAAAGGTCGAGAGGAAAGAATGAGGATGTGGAGAACGGGATATGAAACATGTAATGAAGCAAAACATCAGAAAAGCAAAAAAGAGCCGGCATTGCACAACAGTTTGTGTCAGCATGTTGCGTGTGCCTTTCATCACACTTTACGACAGGGAATTATTTAAATCTGAAATATTTAAAGAACGACTCCTGTTAGAGTAACTGAGTTTTAAAGTATTAGATTAAATTTAGAGTAGGAAATACTCTGATAAGCCCAGTGTGAAATATGTACTGTTACGTGAATAATGAAGAGCTGTTATGCTGTGGAGGACTTTGTGCTGACTTGGATTGGATTCGCATGTCGCCCTTGAGCAAAGGATCACTATAAATCAATGCGAAGTCATTCTGACTAATCACATTTACTTTTGAATAAACATTTCCCATCTTAATAAGAGTGGATGAACATCAACAAATCATGAATCATAAGACAAACAAAACAATTCCTCTTTTGGTTTTTAATTTAATTTAATTTCACACATTAATATAAATTAATATTAATATTGCTAAAGCTTTAAATATTACTTTTAATATTTTTGCAATGCTTATATTTAATAAGTAATATTTGAACAAACCACATTTAATTGAAGACGGTAGATGCTATTTTAGCCTTTTCCACGACCCTGACAGAATGCATTGGGTACTAACACAACTTTTTAAACAGGTTAACATAGCAGTCTTCTACATTTTCTAGATTAGTTGGCATATCCCTGTACTATGGTCTTTGAAGTCAGCATCCCGATAACTCATCCCAATATTTTTGGAAGATTCTGGAATGATGTATAAGACAGCCCTCTTCACGATCATTATCAAAACACCACTTTAGGGAATATATCTTGGAGGGATGCTGAAGGTGACTTCAGTAATGTTCCAGAGACCTGTATCTGTGCCAAAGCTCATTGAAGCTGTTCTGGCAGAAGCCGAACTAAGACTTACTGTTGTTTCTTCCTTGAATTTGTCACTCTTCTCTATGTGTGTGTTTATGATGAGTCATGCTTACTCATCAAAATGTGACCAAAATAACTTGCTTAACCAAAGTTTCAGTATATTGCAATGACTGACATAATGTGATCTGGCAAAATTTCTTAAAACTTCCAAAGTCATTATGTTCACCTTAAATCTCCTGGCCAGGAACTTGTTCTTCATCTCCAGGAAGTTGCCTTTGTTGGCTTGGGATTTGAACGGCTCATTGACGATGGCAAACTGAGGGTCGTTCTGAATGTCCTGCCATCTAGCATAGCCATGACTGTCATGGGTTGAGGATTAAGGTTTATTCTTGATTGTGAGCCATGACATCTACACACTTACATCATATATTTTCAGTCTTCCACTTTAACAGAAATTATATTTAGCTTAACATGGCTGCATGTGAAATACAGTACTGTGCGAAAGTCTTGAGCCACCACTCATTTCTTTATATTTCCAAAGAGCCTTGTATTTTTTATGTAGTTTTGAGAATTAGTTCTTCAGGCTTCCTGAAGCATTTTTTTGGCTCTCATTATTGGCAAGTCTCTTATTTTCAGTTCAGTCCCTGTATCTGACCAGTTTCAGAGTTAGGCATTTGTTTGCAAACCTGTGAATCATTCAAGAATTAACAAATATCTAACTTAAGGCAGGAACCAGTGAGAAACAGGTGTAGATGATGACAGATAATCAGGCCGGTCATACTGCTGATGCTGAATGATTGTAACAGACGAGAGGGGAAATGAGGTTGCTGCTGAGGTTGTTAAACCAAAAAAAAAAAAAAAATTAGGCACTTTTGCAGCCTTTTAAAGTAAAGTATTTGTTCATATTTCTTTAATTTTTATCTAAATAATTTATTTTAATTACATTTTATTTAATTTAATATGAAAAAATGAGGGGCGGCACGGTGTTGTAGTCGTTAGGACTGTCGCCTTGCACCTCCAGAGTCGTGGTTCGATTCCCGTCTCTGTGTGCATGGAGTTTGCATGTTCTCCCCGTGCTTGGTGGGTTTTCTCTGGCTACTCCGGTTTGGTCCCACAGTCCAAAGACATGTAAGTTAGGCTCCAGGCCCTCCGCGACCCTGAATACAGGATTAAGCGGTATAGATGATGAGTGAGTGAGTGAGTGAGTGAGTGAGTGAAAAAATGACGTGGGGTGGCACAAAACATTTGCACAATGCTATACATAAATGCAATAAGGCAATAATGCATCTAAATCAGGGATGTGCAAGGATACAGTACGATGCCGGCTAGCAGCCAGAAGTCGTGCCGCCGATGCCAGATCTCATTCATCTTGCCAGATGAAATTGCTGCTCGCTCCTCATTCTGCCACAGTGTGTGCAGCTCTACAAAAAAGGAAACAGTTATACAATCAGATAAAATATATATAATATTATACAGATAAATTACCAAAATATCCAACGCGACCCACACAGCTCCACAATACTGCTGATTTTATTTCACTTTTTATTGTCACGATTTGTGCAGCTCCACTCTAAGCTGTATTATCACTGAGCCAGTGTTTGTGTCAAATATTTTGCCAGCACTGCACCATTGTGTATAGAAGCTCATGGTGGGCTCAGGATCTCGAAATCATCTTAGCATTAATCTTAACGGTGCACATGCTCAGACACTGGGCAAAAATCACGGCAGAGCTGCACATCTACAAAAATATTTACAGAACACAGAATGGTGTTATCTGTGCAAGTCCAACTCATGTACACAACAATTTGTCCAATTAGTCAAACCTGTTACACTTTTGTGTTAACAGGATCTGTTCTACAAGTAGATTTAAAATTAGAAGCAGTGGGAAAATAAACGTTTGCAGTAAACACTCGTTTATACCTGTAAATCCTCCATCTGCAATGTTGAACATGAACCGTGGACGCTCAGTTGGTTTGCAGTTCCCCTTGGCTGTCTCCTCCTTCTGCACTTTGACCTCTTTCCCAGCATCCTTTTCTATCTTGGCCTCATCTGTAGCCAGAAAAGTAAACATATAAGCGATGGTAATAAAAATGACAGTTTTATGACGGGAGGTTCAAGATGCTTATGATAAGACAGAACTCTTCAGCATTCACCATTCTTAACATCCTGCACTTGGCCTTCTGCCTTCTCCTTCTTTTCTGCTGATTCTGTAACAACAGGTGTCTCCTCGCTCTTTTCTTTTTCCTCCGTGACTTTTTCACTTGTTCCTCCTTTTTCACTCTTCTCCGCTTTTTCTGCTCCTGTAACAACAATTAGAATGACTACTAACTTTGGCATACTACTCTGATACCCGATAAAATGCCTTAAAGGAATAGTTTATCTAATGAACCTATAGTGAATAACAGTCATCTTGTAAAAAAAATAAATAAAACATAAATAAATAAAAATCTTGTTTACTCAGGAAAATGTTGGTTAGTTGTTATGCGCCAATAAAAGTATGCAAGTTTTAAATATCCAAAACGTATGTCTGAATTATTCTTTAAAACACAATTAATGTATCTGAGCTGATCATTTAATATATTTTTAAAAATCATGTAACTACATTTCCCCTTAGTCATATACTTGTTAAGACGTAATTTGACTTTTTTTAGTATTACACACCTTCAAGGAATTGAACACAATTCTTACAAATCTACACTTTACCCAATGTAACAGTAATCATGAGACGTAAACATTTAAGCGATGGTAATAAAAAAAGATCGTATTGCGACAGCTAATTATTAGTACTGTTGGTCTTTGGTGAAAAAGACACAAATTTAGCACTATTCACTAAAATCAGCATGTAATTTGAGGCCAAGGGCTTTTTCTTTTGTGAATCTTTTTTTAGTCATTTTAAAAGGTTCGTACTTCACTAAACACAGGTTTCAGAGCTCCCCCAAAGCCTGTGTGTGTTAATGCTCCAGCTGAAGTACCTTCCTGACAATTAGCATGTTTTTATACCTCAAACATTATATTACTCCTTCTGCAAATGTTTCATTTCAGTGTGTATGTAAATGAGCTACTGCTGCGCCACACCCCACCAAACAACAGAAGAGTTGAACAACAAGCTGGTGAAGGAGGCCTTATATATATATTATATGAGATTAAATTAGGGGGAACAACTAATTAGCTTTTTTTTTCTTTCTTTTTTTTTTTAAAGGTCCGGCCATTACAGAAATGGAAAAAGGGCAAAAAGTGGGGAATTTTTTACCCACATACTAGAGACCCATCTAAATGTCTATAAAAGACTAAATGGTGGATTATACTACTAAATAAGTTTCATAAAACCATGCATTGCATTTTAAATTGAGAAATGAAATTTGGGTGTTTTTACCACCACTGGTAACTTTTTAACAGATCAACTGCATGTAGACTTCTTTCGTATGTGGGTTTTGTGTAGTTTTTTTTTCTCAGTACAGACAAGGGTGTTAACTGCTGTCTGATTTCTGATTTCAGTGCACTTGGCAAAATCAGTCTACCTTGCTTCTCGTCTTTGACTGCAGGAAGTTCTGATGAGGATTCCTCTTTAATTTTTTCTACACCAGCCTCTTTCTTAGGGCTGTCCTCCTCTCCAGCCTTGTCGTTCCCAGTCTTTGACCTTGGTGAGGGTGGAATGGTTTCAGAAGCTTCTTTCGATCTGGAGTCTCCTGCACTTGCTCCAGTGAGCCCTTCAGATGGTTCAGCAATTTCACTGGGTGCAGTATCTTTTTCAGTCTCCTTTAGAGTTGATACCGGGGAGAGTAAGAGGCAGAAAGAGAACATCTCTCACTGTGCTAAATACACTTACATGCACAGACACACAAAACCACAATGCAGCCAACCCTTCACTCCTATACTTACCCACACACCCACACACTTACCTCTTTAGATTCTGTAGTGTCTGTGTTTTCTCCTTCTTTCCCCTCTTTGCCCTTCTCCTTCTCTTTCTCTGCATCAGTCAGATTCTCACCCTCTTTTCTCTCTCCCTCCTTTCCAATCTTTTCCGGTTTCTCAGGTGGAGAGGGTGTGGCTACAAAGTTAAAAATCAAACTCTTGACATGTGTCTTTGAGTATGCCTGTTCATCATTTTTATATGCAAGTCATGTTTGTACATATGTGCCTTCAGCTGGTAGGTTTATCAGTGACTAGAACTGCACAAGATATCATCTGCACAGGACTCACTATCAGAATACTGGTCTTTATGATAATGAAAAAAGTACACATGCTATCCAGCTGTCCAAACTGAAAATGCACAAAAAAAACATTTCCTGTAATTTGCTGAAATGTAACCATACATCATTAGCAAGGACCATCTGGACCAATCTGTGGGTAAAAAGTGAGGATGAAGGAGAGCTCAAATTAATAGCATACAGTTCAGTACTAGAATTGCTCATTACAGTCTCACTCTGCCCTCTTGTGGACAAACACTACAACTACACCTTTTCACTTACTGCTTAAGAATTTCTAGGTGAATATTTAGTGACTGTGTGTTCATGATGGTATGCTGAATGTGCATGCATATAATTGTCTATCAACACTATACATAGACATTTATTTTAAAGTTCATGCATCGTGTGTATGTGTGTGTGCATATATATATATATATATATATACCTGGCTTTGAGGTACAGGGTGTGTTGTTGCAGCTTTGCTCTGGAGTGGGTGTAGCTGTTTTAATAGCAGGTGAAGAAGCTCTTGAGGATTTCTTAGAGTCCCCAGTGACTTCAGGCTTCAGCTCAGGCATACTCCATTTTCCATTAATGTGTTCAAATTCCTGAACCTGCACACACCAGCACAGGAAGCACCTCTGACTTTAACATTTCTGGAAACTCCATTATTTGGCTAGACGTCTCAACTGCTTCACTGCTTTGTTTCCCACATATTTCTTCCTTTTTTTTTTTAATCATAAAAGCATAAAAGCAAAAACAAAGAATTTCAACTAATAAATGTTAACCATAAATGTAGTGCTGCAATGTAAATGATTAAAATGATAACAATTGTATACCTAATGTTGAAATACTAATTGAAATCCAGATTATATATATTATATACATATTTTACATTGAGTGCATATTTCTTTAAAAGCACAATACGAGCCGTAATAACATCAATTAAATGACCTCGTATAACCTCAATCCATCAGTTACTCCATGCACCCAAACAAACAGTGTGATTAACTGTGTGGCACTACAACAAAGTAACTCCTATAAAAACAATTTCTGTAAAAACAACAAAATCTGAGCGAAGGTAAATCAATTCATACACAGACACTCTTTTAAAAATTAAAATAGTCAAACCTTGCCTTTCTTATATACAGTACATTATTTTAAGGTACCTCATTGAATTCTTCTAATATGGGCATATTTAATATACTTGTGTCAAATAAACAAGGCAGACCTTCTTCTTCACCAGACTCATGACTCCGATGCGAGTCAGCACAGGTTGCCTGCACAGGCCTTCCCTCGGCACGCCATCGGCAAACGTTTCTGAGCCGTCAGCAACCGGCTCGCACAAGTGTCTCATGAAGAGAGAAACATATGCCCTGCAGAGAGAGGGAGGGGTAGCGAGGGAGCACGTGCAGAATTGAGCAGATACCCATATTGTACGTTATTCATCTTCAATTTACAGTCATTTCTGTGTTTTCATTTAGTTTGTACGAATCCTTGCTCATCCTTACTTGAACTCCTTCTCGGTCTTGCCACGCAGGTCTCGTACCAGCCACTGGCAGGAAAAAGCATCCTGAGAAGGCATACCCCATCTCATCACCGCATTCAGGAAGGCTTTCCTCTGACGTGTGTTAAAGCCCAATACCTATAACACACAAGACATGATCCATATACACATACACTACCAATCAAAAGTCTAAATTTCTTTCTACATTGTAAAACAACACTGAAGACATCCAAAATACCCATTAAACTCCTTTGAACACTTGATATTGAGATGTGTCTGCTACTTATGCTCCGTATAGCCTTCATAAAACCTCTAATCTGAGGTGCTGTTTGTCATTTGAAGATTTTTGCGGCTGGTAACTCTTAATGAACTTCTCCTCTACAGCAGAGGCAAGGTTTTGGTCTCGCTTTCCTGTTATGGTCTTCATGAGAGCCAGTTTCATCATGGTGCTTCATGACATTTACAAATGCAATACTGTTCTTGCAAGAACTTTTCCAGAACAGCTGACCTTCGTGTCTTAACATAACAACTGACTGTTGTTGTTGTTGTTGTTGTTGTTACTTAATTAACTTATGCCATATGTGTTATTTCATTGTTTTGAAAAAATCCACTATTGTTCTAGAATTTAGAAAATAAGTCCAAACCTTTTACTGATACTGATTGTGTGTTACACAAACTGCTAAACATATGGTTTTATAGATCAGTAGTGTTTACCTTAATTTATTACTCAAACTTTGCGTAAATTAATTTAAAAAAATTATCCGATAAAAGTCTTTGTACAGTATATACACTACCGTTCAAAAGTTTGGGGTCACTTTCTAACTCCATGACCTGATTTTTATTTCTTTCTACATTGTAAAGGAATGCTGAAGGCGTCCAAAAAATGCATTAATCTCCTTTGAACAGT
>JAQMYJ010000001.1:18381422-18429259 GCA_030014305.1 Clarias laeviceps | reverse complement strand
GACGATAGACCAAAATCTCTATCGGTTGACAAATTTCTACCGGTTAATCGTGTCTACCGGTATATCGCCCACCCCTACTCTGTACATATATTTTATATGTCCTGTACAAGGAGACTTTGGGAACAAGGTGGAGTATATCCGGGAAAAACATGCAAACTCCATTCACAAAGACTCAGCATTCATTACGTTTTTGAAGAACACATCAATGGCCTTTATTCAACATAAGGGTAAGGCTGATAATGTTCCTGCATAGCTAACATGACAAACACTTAAAATATGTAATATGGATAGCAAAAGATGAAGAGATCCTCTTAGTCCTCTCTTGGGATTGTTTTATGTGGTGTATATGTCATGTATGCAGACCTACCTTGATCCTCCTGTGCAGCATCATTGTAGTTGACCTGCTTGCGGACTCTCTTGCCCTTGCCGAGGTTGCGGGCCAGATCCTCCTGCTGCTGTTCATAATGGTGCCGGAGAAGTTTCTCCCAGTAATCTGGGTCTACGTTCTCCTCCTGCTTTATGATCTCTCTCTCTATTTCCTCAATCTGTCAAAACACATGCACATATACTGTACAATGCATAACTTATTACACATACAAAATGTGAATATGACCTCAATGAACTCAATGAGGCAATGTTGTAAAGAAGAAGGAACCAAAACAATGTGAGAGACTGATAGTCATACAGGAAACGATTATTTAAAGTTATTGCTGTTATTTCAAGTTATTTTATTTTTTGGTTTCATTATTATCCAATAATAATGGCATGGTATAAAAAAGGTTGTTGTTTATCTGAAGTTGTATTTGCCTAATACTAAGACCAACTACACTGAGAAACAATTACAGAAATAGAAGAGGGGGCACTAACTTTTACACATGACTGTATCGTAACTTTCCATTCTTATTTTAATTAATATTTCTTTAACATTCCTTATTTTCTTTGATCTCTCACCTTATCATCCTCTCGGACTGTGTACTGTGCTACTTTAAAGGAGCTAAGGTACTCGTTCATGTTCTGCATGTCCGTGTCATCAGTGGCATCCTGACTCCGATCCAGCAGACATTCAATGGCAGCATTATCATAGTGAATCACGCTGCTGTCGTCATCCTTATTCTCTCCCGCTGGACACAGACAAGAATGCAATTTTGGGAAAGATATGCTGTCATTATAAGGATGTACAGTACGCCTCAAAAATTTTTATTTTATTCACAAGGTAATCCACTCATCCTTCTATCCATCCATTTTATTACACTCTCTCACCTTCAGTTTCATCCTTAAAAAGTTCCTCTGTGCCAAACTTCAGGATGTCGTCCAGCTCTTGCTTGGACATGGAGCCAGCTTTGGAGCCAAGCCCTGGCCGCACCACCAGGTGGGTTAGCATCATCTTACGCTTGGCTACCTGGGTAATCCGTTCCTCAACAGACGCACGGGTCACAAACCGATAGATCATCACCTTATTTGCCTGACCAATCCGATGGGCACGACTGAAGGCCTAAGAGAGTGAGAGAGAGAGAAATAAAGAGACACAGAAAAAAAGAAATATGAAAACAAATAAATAGATTACTTGCTTCTGAGGGATGGTATAATTAGTTATCAGAACTGACATAGACGTTCAAATAGAAATACAACACATAACGCATTCTCTCACTCCATCTTTCTCTACAATTAGACATGTGGTTAACTATACCTGAATATCATTATGAGGGTTCCAGTCAGAGTCAAATATAATGACTGTGTCTGCAGTTGCCAGATTGATTCCCAATCCCCCTGCCCTTGTAGACAGAAGGAAACAGAACTGAAGAGCACCTGGAGCTGAAATTAGAAGAAAAATTGGAAATATTAACTTTGTCATTTCCCTTGGTGAGACAGATGGTAGAAGAGGGTTATGGTTATGAGGTAGAAATAAATTCGTAACAAAAAATTAACCACCGATGAAAGAAATGCTATGATATAACTTTCAAATGTACATAATTACAAGGGTTTTTCAAGTCAAATCAGAACTTAGAACACGTCAAACACAGCATGGCGACAATCCCTAAATCCACTGCAGTTGTTTCCATGAACATTCAGTGAGTGGAACGTCTGATCCTCAATAATCAACTAATAACTTGTTGCCAACTTCAGAAGAGATTCATCTATCTGTTAGAACTGTACACACTATTATTTACTAAAGCACATACAAGCTTGGCACAGGTTTTACGCCGGATGCCCTTCCTGACGCAACCCTCTCATTTTATCCGGCCTTGAGACCGGGTGGGGTTTGGACACTGGGAATCGAACCCGGGCCTTCCACATGGCAGGTGAAACACCTACCACTGAGCCACCAGTGCCACTTGCACCTAATGGGTACTCAGCTGGGAGTTATTTCTACACCCTCTGTGCAGTCCTGACCTCGCTCCAAGCCATTTCCACACGTTTGGACCATTAAAATAGTTCTTGAAGGCCAGAGTTTCAGTACTGAGAAAACTTTCTACCTTGGTATACAGACACTAGTAAAACGCTGGGATAAGTGCATTAATGTAGCAGGGGATTATATAGAGAAATAAAGGTAGTTAAAAGTGGGTACTCTCATACCTGTGTTCAGTTATTCTGCAAAACCAAAGCCCCGGTTTGACTTGAACACCCATTGTATGTTAACCAAACATTTGTAATGAAAAATAAACATGATATGGTAGTGCTTCAAAGTTACTACCATAAAATAATTAATTGCATTTTTTTTTTTCATGGTTTATAAAAGCAGCAAGTGATTAAAGCTGAGAATAATCACAATATACAGTAGGCGATAGAATAAAAACATATAACCATCAAAATAAATAAAGAACTATAATAAATTTTTATACTTGTATAATCCCTAGTTAGGGTTTTTGTACGTTTATGATATGGACCTAATCTTTATTCTTTGGTTAGCCTGGAATTCTGGTTTAGACTATAGTTAAATTAAAACATGATTCTCAATACAGAAAAGCAATCATAAACAGATTTCTTTATAGAAATTCTCACCATTAAATCTGTCTATGGCTTCTTGGCGCAGTGCTCCAGTGATTCCTCCATCAATGCGCTCATATTTATAACCCTCATAGTCCAGGAAATCCTCCAGCAAATCCAGCATCTTAGTCATCTTATTAAACGTAACCATCAGAAAGTAAATACTACTGCACTACTGTGTGTGCTATATTATTATGTACTGTATGAGACATATATTTTAGAAATTCTGTCTGTATTACCTGAGAGAATACAAGCACACGATGTCCCTGCTCTTTCAGTTTTCTCAGCATCTTTTGCAGCAGCATCAGTTTCCCAGAAGACTTTGTGAGGCTCACTCCCTCATATGCGCCACTTGGTGTCTTTGGAGCTTCCTGTAATGCACACACACACACACACACACACAGCATATGCAACGTATATTTGGCATATTAGGAATAAAAGAACGTGTTATTCATGATAAAAATGTTCAGTCCTATAAAGCAATTAAAACATGCAGAAGCTCAAATTAAAATTATACTTCTCAGGGAGTTTTTCCTTGCCACCGTCACTCCCACTCACAAAATAATTTATACATATTTTCTCACATATTTCCATTTTTTTATTCTGTAAAGCTGGTTGGCAACAATGACCATTGTTAAAAGTTCTATATAAATAAAACTGCATTGAACTGAATTGAATATTTGATATCCTTAAATACATATTAAGTACTCATTTTTGAGAAACAAGTCTTATCCGAACTGACTAATCATGCAGTATTTATTTTGGACACAAGATGGCAGCACTATTTCTACACACACATTCAGGACAAAAAAATACATTTATATTGATTTATTTGCCAGGCTCTTTTATCCAACTGAGTGATGACATAATACAAGCAAGTATTAGTGCAAGTGCAAGTGATTTTTTTGTTTTTTATTGCTGAGTTTCAACCACTGAGGTACAACTGCCCCAAAGAAAACCACAGGGGATAGTGAACACCAGCTGTACTTACTAAGCAGTAGTGACATCACTTTTAAAAATTATATATTGTGCATGCATAGGGGTGTGTGGAAAACTCTTGTAATAAGCATGATAAATGTGACCCATCATAATAAGTCAGGCATTGTACAGTGGCAGGTCCTGGGTCCGACTCCCATGTCAGGTCTGTGTGCATGGAGTTTGCATGTTCTCCCCGTGCTTGGTGGGTTTCCTCCGGGTTCTCCGGTTTCCTCCCACAGTCCAAAGACATGCAGATTAAGTTAATTGGTGTTCCCAAATTGCCCGTAGTGTGTGAATGAGCGTATAAATGTTGACCGGAGTTCCCACCACGATCGTACACAATGGTAATAAATACGACGTCATCATTGGCATCCATGGTCCCTAGTTGGACTACAGAGGTTCCTAGATGGATGGAATACGTTATTCAGGTTAGTTTTGTGTTATGGCCAATAGTGTGAAGTAGGTGAAGAAAGTATCAAATCTTCCATCCAGTTGATAAACACCCTTATCTTCTTTATTCTTCAACACAGTTAAAAAGGGGTTAATACTAAAGATTTTTAATGCACTTTAATGAACACTATCCAAACTGGTTACTACAGCTGTAATAGAAAAGTGTGCTTTTTTCATCAAAGTTATTTTTAGGGGTAGTAGGGCCATATTAGAAATTATGCTGAGGGTTCCTGCTTTCTTACTACGTCATGCAATCTTCAATAAAAAATTCTAAAAATAGGATTTTTTTGAGGCTGTCTTTGTTAAGTCTCACTGGTTATTTCTCAGCAACCTGACATGGTAGAGTAATAAACTTGATATCACAATGGAGTTTTGTAAATCAGCAATATGCAAAATATGCATTGCTCAAATCACCCAAAATGCAACTTAATATCTGATTTGATGTGAACGGCCACAAATAAGTCGTGGTAATTGTGTGTGAGTCTCACCATGGATGCAACTGGAAAGAGGTAGGGGTGGTTACAGCATTTTTTCAGATCCATCATGATGTTGAGCAGAGTAACCTGGTTTCCTCCTCCCTTCGAGTTCAGCGCCTCAAAGTTCCGTGTCAGGATGAACTTGTAGTATTTTCTTTTTAGAAACAGACAAACATGTAAAGGTTATTACTGAAAGAGCTAGCTCGTTTTTGCTCATGCAACTTTTGCACGCTAAATGTATTTGCATTTTTCTCCCATCTTTTACTATAGTTCTCTTACAATACATTTACAAGATGAAATCATATAGCAAGCGAGAGATAAGGTGGAATATACTTGTCTTTTATGTAAGAATGAAAATATGCCTGACAACACATCAACAGCTTTCTTTCATTCTTGGCTGTACAGGCCTAATCAGGTCTAAAGCTCAAACTTTTTATGCAGCCAAACGCAACATTATAACCACATTTCATTCTCAGGAATTTTCTTTGTATCAATCTGTCAGTTACACATTTTATATCAATATTTTTCTTTCGCCTAAGGAAAAGACCTTCTTGCTTATTGCTTATTTGTGTACAGGCTGCTGAAGAAATAGTCGAGTGCTGCCAGGTCTGTGGAAGTCCTGTGCATATTTCACACAATAGGAAATTACTAACATTTTGACATGTGCTTATTTATTGGTGACATCCTGAAGCCTGAACATGCATCGCATGAGTGCAGGGAAAGAACGTTTCACCAAGAAGTGAAATAGGGCAGCAGGATTTGTTAAGCACTCGGCCGATGAGTACTGGTAAAGAAGATTAGTCAGCAACTAGAAAGGGATTGCAAAACTAGTAATGATTATTATAAAACTAGTTCAACAATCTGCTTTATGAGCTTTAGACAGCTGAGTAGATTTATTTGCATCTAATTGGTCAATTAAAATGAGCAAAGATTTTTTTCTGTAAAGTTTGAAAATAAATTTAAAAACTTTGAAAAAAAAAATTAATGAGCAAAGATTATTACAGAAACCGTTCACAAAATGCATTATGGGTTTCACTCTATCTATAATAAAAATTCTCAGAATATCGTAAAAGAGCTTAAAACAGAAGTACTCTGTTCATCATTTAAGCACGAGGCTCGGTGCTTTATAGTGGGAAAGTTATCAAATATTGACTTCTCTCATATCAGTTCTTTTCTCTGAATGATTTGTGACATGCGCAGCCAGCCACAACATCTTTTCAAACGGCTGCTCATGATGCATCACAAGGCAGCCAAGGACACTTGGAGAAAAAGCAATCACTGCTGTTTTCACATGCATAAGCTTACAGACACCCATGACTGGCTTGTGTTGCTTTGATTGACAGGGGAGAAAGTACACCATTCCTCCCAGTCAAAATCCTGGTGAGTTTTGTTCTCTTGGGTGACTATAAAGCACCTGACGACAGACTGAACACTACAAGACTATAGTCTTGTACCACAATGCATTTTAGTTTCTGGGTCTGGACATGACTATAAAAAAATGCCATCCTTTATCTTCCCTAGTTGTTTATAAACCCTCATCCCTTTGTGTTCTCACTGTTCTCTCACTTCTGCATAGGGCTGAGCTCCACGCGCACAATGAGCTCCGTTTTAGCCGGCATGTTCTTAAACACGTCCGCCTTGAGCCGTCTCAGCATGTGCGGCCCCAGCAGATCATGCAGCTTCTTGATCTGGTCTTCTTTCGAGATGTCTGCAAACTCCTCCAGAAAGCCCTCCAGATTACTTACAGACACAGAGACAGAGAGACAAATTTGAGCTCTGCGAATACGTGTGTGTGTGAGAGAGAGAGTAAAAAAATGCAGGCGTGTTCATTCTCACTTGAATCGGTTGGGAGTGAGGAAGTTAAGCAGGTGAAAAAGCTCTTCCAGGTTGTTCTGAAGGGGCGTGCCTGTTAGCAGCAGTTTGTGATCAATCTTATAGTCATTCAGTCGCCTGAAAAACTGACAACACACACACACACACACACACTTCAGCATTAGCAGCTGGATTTTTATGCACTCTAGTAACTTTCTAAGAATTTTTATGATCCTAAAAAATGAATACACATAAAGACAAATTATGTAATATACTGCACACAGACATGCATACAAGTGCAGCTACCTTGGACTGATTATTTTTGAGACGGTGAGCTTCGTCCACCACAAGACAGGCCCAGTCGATAGATTTCAAGGCAGTCTGGTCAATAGTCACCAGCTCATAGGATGTCAGCAACACATGGAACTTAATTGGAGCTTCTCTCTGGGATTCACAGGAACAAAGAGTCATAGAAAAATGTTATTTATAGTTCTAAATGTCATCTTTATTATTAATGGTCTTTGTGTTCTTGTGTTCAAAAACCCTTTACATCTTCCCACACGTTCTTGTTCCATCCTCCACCAAGCTGACCTCCTTACATAACCACATGCATGTGAATAAACATTTATCATGGAATTCTTAACAGATTTTAGGCTGCGTATAAACCTAGCTACTGCTGATGTTATTTGCAGTATATCAAATGTCATGTCAACAAGTTTAACAGGAATTCAATGAGATGAGGCAGACACTCAAAGCAGGCACTGCTGTATAAATAATGGTGGTACAAATAACAGGTCTAGGCTACAATTAGTTTTTTTTTTTTTTGTCTCCTTCTCACCCTGAGTTTGAAAGCTTTCTTTCCTCCTTTAATGGCAGTGTCATCAAAGGAGAACTCGTTCTCACGGATGATAGCTCTGCTGTCTTTGTCTCCTGTGTATGTGACCACGTAAAAATCTGGAGCCCACATTTCAAACTCCCGCTCCCAGTTGATGATGGTGGACAGTGGGGCGCTTACCAGGAACGGCCCTTTGGTGTGACCCTGAGCAGCGAGGGGGCAAAGACACAAAAACACTAAAAGATACTGGACAGAAAATTATACAATGCAATAAAACTGACAAAAAAAAACATAGCAGTGGGAGCACCTTGAATAAAGGAAAATAAAAAATTATTTAAAAATTAAAAGGAAAAAGAAAAAGCCGAGTAAGCCATTTTTAGAAATATTTACTAATTTGACACCCAATCTTGTCTGACTCTATTGGCAGATAATTTAGCTTCTTTGTAGAAATAAATGTTTGAAACAACAGAATAAATAAACTTTAAGTAAATCTAAACTGTTATAGTTATGTAATTTATTTCATAAAAAAAAAATATTTAAGTTGCCTGTATACAAGATATTTATACTTGAAGTATAAAACATTTTTGAAGTTCATGTTCGAGTCTTTCTGTGAAAATATTGTAACATTATACTGCACAGACTCTGATAATTTGATGCAGCACATTTTTTAACATACAGTATATGTGCTGTAAACATACTATTGGTTACAATATCATAAAACCACAACAAGCTCATTGAGCAGTTTTAAACCACTATTTGGCTGGTAATTATATGATTATGAATAATTACCCAAATCAGAAAAAATTCTACTAGCTTATAAACTAAATGTGTATTGATTAATGCAGATACTAATTTACAGCATACAGAACATGTACAGAAGCGATGTGTTTTCAGAACGGTGTTGAAAAAGTAATAAGCCTCTTAATGCACCAGAGAGCACGACCATTAGACGCACCTCTTTAAAGAGTGAGTAGAGAAAGACAATAGTCTGGATGGTCTTGCCCAGGCCCATCTCATCGGCCAAGATGGTATCGGTGCCTTGAGCCCAGGAGAAGCGCAACCAATTGAGACCTTCCAGCTGGTAGAGGTGGAGAGTTCCCCCTGTTACTGTCACGAAGTCTGGCTGCTCTTCGTACTTTATCGTGGGCTGGGTGAGTTATGGGGATAGAAGTATTTTATAAACAAAAATTTGTTTTGCGATTTTGTTATTTATCATTACAAATGGAGTACAGATGAAAAAAAAAAAGCAATCTGGATCTGCCACGGGCTCATACTTACATCATTAACTGGTGTGCCAGGAGCTTCATCATTCTCCTCTTTTCTCCTCATCTTCCTTGGCTTGTCTGGGTCCTCTTTCATCACCTCCTCTCTGTCAATGAGACCCAAAAGAGACTCAAATGAGACCCAAAAGAGACTGACAAAATCACACAAAATAATAATTAATTAATCATAACTGACTGGCAACTTTTTACTGTTTATATTATATTCTCTAATATACACATTTTATACACAGTCTAGCTATCTATCTCTTTGTCCGTCCGTCCATCCATCAGCTAAGTTTATCCAAAAATACACATAAACAAAACAAGCTGTCTCTAAAAGGGACTTTCAGTAATACCTGTGTCTCCAGTAAGCTGTCTTATGGATGCCAAACTCTGGGATGTCCAAATCGTCTCTTTCCCATGTACACTGATCGTAAGTTAAATCTCTCCACTTCACCAGGTAGTGGTAGTTCCCCTTCTTATCCACACTGCAAAGACACGCACGAACACACAAACACAAAACAATCTTATTTTAAAATGTTGTTAATGCATCAGCATAGGAATATTTTCAGCTTTCCTGGGATGGTCTTCATGAGATCCAATTTCATCATGGTACTTGATAGGTTCTTGCAAGAACTATTCCAGAACAGCTGACCTTCGTGTCTTAAAATAACAACGGACCTTCATTGTTGTTGTTACATAATTACCTAATTCCATATGTGTTATTTCATAGTTTTGAAATCCCCAATATTGTTCTAGAATGTAGAAAATAAATCACTAAACAAAAACAAAGAAGTTTGAAAGTGATCCCAAATGTAATCTTAATACTATGTTGCATAAAACAAAACTCACCTGTGGTTAATTATTCTGTGTACCATCATCCATTCTGGTTTAATGCCATAGCGGTAGTACTTCTCCTCTAGGATGGCGTACTGAGGGTCTTTGGCCCGGCGTTTCTCACTTTTCCCAGAATCCTCCTCTCCTCCAGAGCCATAATCCAAACTTGGTGGCTCATCCATATCGGTCTTCCGCTGATAGTTACGGAACATCACGGAGTGAAAGATCTCCAGCTGAAGAAAGAAGGAAAGGAAAAGGAGGCCTCAGTTCTTCTTTGCCAAACCATGTACATTTTGGAATATTAAGGAATATTTAATTTATCTTGCACAGGAAGCTCCTTGATGAAGCTGCTTTGGTGGACAAAGTTCTCATTGCTTCTCATCAGCATTTTCATTGAATATCGTTGTGTATGTGCGTACTATGTCCTTTTCATTTCAAAGATGACAATATACATACACAAACATTGCATTATTATCAGCTACAAAACTGACTTTAAACTTGAAACTACACCAGGCTACATCTTTTTTTTGTGTGTTTTATTTGTGCTGAACATGGATGAAAAAACATGAATGGAACTGAAAGCTCTTTGAAAGCGGGAGTACTCGGGTAGAGAGTAAGTTAATAAATGAAAGGGGTGCGTGAGGTAGAAAGTGGATCAAAATCACAACAGCTCGTTTTCTCACAAGACTTCTGACTGAAACCACTTGGTAAAAACGTCACAGTTTGTGGGTGGTAGGAACTACAAACACCCCAATACACCTGCACAAGCAATGAGTTTTCCATAATATGCCCCCTGGTGGCTGAGGTAAAAAAAAATTCCAAACAGTGCTATTGATTTAGAACGAACTTCTGGACAACCTTCACAATTTGCCAGAATGGTAAACAAATGGCAAGAATATGTAAATATTGACCTAGTTAACCTTTGTGAAAGAATAAATTGTTTCTGGAATATGAAACTGGAATAAAAGCTGGGGTGGGCATTTTACCCCATGTGGGCATCTTGCCCCACCTTCCCCTAATCTATCTATCTACATATCTGTCTAGCAGTCCCTTTGTCTTTCTGTCCATCTACCACATAAAATAGAATTTTTTAATTATATTTTTATTCACACACACACACACACACACACACCTGAAGTTCAGTGATCCATGTACAATGCCAGTAGGACTGTCCTGCCAACTTCACAAAGAACTCTCTCTCTGGCCTGCCTTTCATGGGAGGTGGGGGTGGAGCATCGGGTGGTGCATCTGGGGGTGGAGGAACAGGCACAGGAGGTGGAGGTTCACCCCATCGCCAGTGCAGGATCTTCTGCACCCGTCCTTTGATCGGTGGACACTGTGGAAACGACAGTGAAGTTGAGCAATGACAGCATATATGATCATGTTCACCAACCATAAAACACATTACTGTTGTCATATAATGACTCATCTTGCTCTGAAACGGGTCAGTCATATCAGTTCAGCACAATTCGTAATATCCTAGTTCAGTTCTGTGGAACTCACAGTACATCTGGGGCAGAGCCACTCTCCGTTGGGTATCTCAGGCAGCGGGGGGTTGAGGCAATGTATGTGATAAGAGGAAGGGCAGGAATCACAGCATAGCAGCTCCCCTCCATCTTTACACACTCGGCAAAACTCCATGTGATCATCCTCCTCTTCCTCTCCTCCTGGTCCTGGCTCCACCACCCCCCCATCATCACACTCTTCCTCGAAATCCTCAAAGTCCTCTTCTTTTGCCTCCCATTGAATCCCTTCTTTCTCCTAGGAGAAATGACATCACAGAATTACAGATTCTCAGAGAAATCAAATTAAAACACAAAACCATTAAGAAGCTATAAAAATGGTTTGACAGATTTTTTAGTGTGGAATTGATTGCATCTATACAATATATGTTCTTATATTAGTATTGCACATGTCGTTGGTGGGTAAAGAGTTAGTAGAAATAGTTAAAAGGTTAAAGCTAAAAATAAGCTGATCAGCTTAAATGTAATCAGTGATTTTATTATTTCAAGTTGAAGCCCACATAAATGTCTGTCTGTCTTTCTGTATGGCAGAACACTGCGTAACTTATTAATACAAGGAAATAAAATTTTGTAAGGTTGAGTATCTTACGTCTTGTTTACGCTAAGTTGTACTTCTTTCGTCGTCAGTCAAATACACTCCCTATTCTGTAATCGAGAGTGAATCACAGATGGGAAATCGAAAAAGTAGATCCGATAAAGTTTAAGTTCTGTCTTGAAACAACTCCAACGTGTTAAAATAGTCTAAATGCAGTCTGCTTTGTGCACAGAGACACTGTCACTCTGGAACAGGTTTAGGCCTCATTCATAATAACAGTGAAGGCACCAGTATATAATGCACTGGCATACAAAGACATCTTGTACAATTCTTTGCTTCTAACAGTTTGGGGTAGACCCATATATGGGTGTGTTGTTCAGGTGTGCACATACTGTATGTATCTTCTTATCTTCTTAAACTATGAATACATACAGTTATAAAATGTATTAAGACAGGTTACAGCTTCAAAGTCTGTGTTGACTGACTATTGGTCACATGGCTGGTCTCATGACGTTTCATGACCTGAATATAAGCTTTTCTGCCAGGGGCATATTATGAGGAAAAGGACTTTTCACGCTTCCTTCAAAACATGTTACACTGCACACCTACTACACAATATTTATAACTCGGGTTTTAACAAAAAAAAATGAACCTGATGCTCTTTTAAAAGCGTTTAAGCAAGCTTTGGAGGAGCTTAAGTATTATAAAGGTGACTCACACAGTGTGGACAGCTCCACTTGCCCTCAGGAGCTTTCTCCAGCTCGGGCTCCAGACACACTAGGTGATACGCTCTGGGGCACGTGTCACACAGGATGATCTCCCCTCCCTGCTGACACACCTCACAGTAATCCTGATGATCTGTCTCATAGCCTTCACCATCCTCATCTCCCAGCGCTGAGAGAAACAGAGGGAGATCAGAGAGAGCACACTGCAACAAGCCAACAGCATGAAGCTCCTGACACCTGGATCTCATCGCACTATATATAATATAATGATTTCTGGGGGGTTCATGGCCTCTAATTATCTTTGAAGAAAAAAAACTAAACAAAAAACAAACAGTAACAGTGGAAGTGCCACAGGTCAGTACAGCACAGTTAACAAAAGGAACAGGAAATGTCACCCACCTTTTTTCTTTTTCTTTGCTGGCCGACCTCGCTTGTTCTTTTTCACCCGGCCAGAGCTGTCTGATCGCACTGAGGAGCTGTGGACACTCGAGTTCTCCTGCTCAGAGTCATCATCGTCCACATCTTCACTCTACATAACACACATACAAGCATACAATATAACCAAATAGAACAACACACCACTCTGGACTTTTCCTGTTTTCAGTCATTATCATGATTTTCAGTTTGTCACAGCCAACGCCAAAATAACTGTCTCTCTTTATAAGCATAGAAATGAACACATACAATTACATAACATATACAATTAGTGATAATCTTAAAGGGCATGTTTTATGAAAGAAGTTGTAGACATTTTTGTAGACATGTAGTTATTTTAGACATTCAGATGGGTCTCCAGTGTGTGGCTTCCTACAAAAGAATACAGACATTCATGCTTTTTGTTCTTTTCCTATTTTTATATTGTATTAACAAGCCAATTCGATTTTCCCCCTAATGTGACCTCATATAATGCCTGTACCTCAGCTGGAGCTCATATAAGTACATAGTTCAGGTGAGGAGGTATAAGACACATAGTTTGGAGTATAAAAAAAGCTGGACCATTAACAGACACACTTTGGTGGACCTTTAAGACCTGTGTTAACTTGTTAAAGTAACAGTAAAATATAGGGCCTTTAAACTTAAGGGAGTTTTGTATAGTTTAACGTGAGCACAATATTTTTGCTATATATTTCTTTCTTTCCTTCTTTTCTCAAATAATGATCTTAATATTTGCTAAAGCTATCCCTGGAGATAATAGTGGTCTTCATCCACTGCTCCATACAAAGCATTTTATGCTTTTTATTTATCCTTAGGCTTATGTTTCAGACTACAGGTTTAAATTAGAATTTATGTCATGATAAATGTGACTGAGTTGGCTATTTGTGGGTTTCTCCCAGGTCTCTATTGTGCACCCTTTTCAAGCTGCAAGTTGTTACAAAAGTTAACATTTGATAAAAATTTGACATTTGAAAACTCAGAAATCCACTGCACTAACCAAGCAATTATGAAACTGCAATCTTTGACTTCTTCACAACCTCTCTCGCCACCCTGTTCCCTGTGTAGGTGGGCAGAATGCTCAAAATCTAAGTTTCCAGGACTGAATTTGTTTCACAGTTACAAAGTATGATTTTGGAATTTCCCTCATGCTATTGCACGCTACTTGCAGAACATTTTGTGTCATGTTCGGTTGTTTTTCACCTTATGAACTGATCTCACAACTGAGAATGCTAAGTAACATGCATTAAAGATAATTTTAAGCTGCACATTAAACCATACAATGCACACAAAGTGATGTAAATTTTAGGGAGAACTATTCAGTGGCATGCTATTTTTAGTATGCAACTGGTATACAGCACAGGCGCATTTGCCATTTACCATTCAGTGTTACAGAACTGATATGAGAATAACATAACCATGCTGCACATCAGTGTGACTGTTATAGTTACTACCTACAGTACCAACCAGAACTTGTCTTTTAGCTACCATCAGCTGATTACTTGTTCCTGTGACTACCTGATGAAGAAGGTAGTCTTCGTCGACTTTGTCAACTAATTAACAATTTGGTTGAAAGCGCTAATTAATCGTTGCACCCTTAAAACATAGTAACCTACAGTGTGAACCAGACCACTGACTGGATGTAGGGACTTTCCCCGAGATGCTGCTCATCTCCACGGCTGACAGACGCAACAGCTTACTAACACTAACTTAAATAAATCAAGGAGATTTTAGTTGTTTTCAATGTTTATTTCGTCCAGTCTGTTTTCTCCATGTATTTTGTTATCCAATTTGTGAATTTCGTTCTTCAGCCTGCCAAAAGGTCTGGCATGAGCCAGATAGTTCTGGCATGCTGGTTAAAACTCACACCAGGGGATAAAAACAAGGACCGGACAAGCAGACAGCTCGAACCACTCATTCTCATCCAATAAGTGGTCCAAAAAGAGGTCACAAGTTAAAATTTTTCTGTGGCCCTCCTTTAGGCTTATTAGGGCATGCCTTCCTTGCGGCACTGTTTCAACAACCTTATGCAATGTCACATTTTTTCATCCAGAGTTCCATTAATTTTTGGCCGAGGTCTTGCACTGATGTCAGAATGCTTGTATAGTGGCCACTATTCATGATGAGTGCATCGATTCATACGCTTCCCTTCTTACCCTTCTTACCATCACTCTGGAACGCTCACTTACGCCCATCTATCACTCACGTCCATCACGCCTATCAATCTGCTGAACGTTTGAAGGGGTTATTGGAGCTAAACTCTCTCCACTTTGCTCTCAAGAGGGTCAACAATTACAGGCCTTTACAGGTAAAGATTGTATTTTGAAGCGATAGAAATAGGTCATGTGGGTCAATCTTTTACGCCCTCTTCCAAATTAAATCCTTTTTAATTCGATTCACTAACAAGTGGTTTTCTTATGACCACACAGCTGTTTAGTTTCAGTCACATAGCGTGTAAGTAAATGTTTATACTTTCACTATTAAACATGTGACTTCTACTGTTAATTTATCACGATGCAACTTCACTTTTAACAAGAGTTAAAGTGATCTCCAATCATGATCTTTCATAATTTTTTTTCCTCACCACAATTCTTCTGTAATTTTTGATGATTCAGCTCTATCCTTCCAGATTCTACTAATGCATCATACAGGTCTTACATTTATTTAAATTATTTAAATCCAAACCGTGACTATTTGTTGTTTTACACACTGTTGTTTTAACAGTGTCATTTCAACACTTTTGTTAAAGAAAAAACTATTATTACACTACTATTATACTATAAACACTATGTATTAAGAATAAATTTTCTTAGTGTAAAGTTAAGTACTATGCATAAGCATTTTATTAAATCTCTGCAATGTGTGATTTGGTGCTTATATTCACTTAAGGAGTGCCAATAATTCTACAGTTGACTGCAACTCTCATATGTGCAGAACTTCAGGTCTCCTCGTTTACTAAAAACCTAGGGTACATAATCACATTTATATATCTACCCACACAAGCTGGCACCAACAAATTTCCTAATGTGTATGTCATGAAAAACGGCACACAAAATCATGAAACCAGTCATCTTCCTCACCGAGCTGCTCTTCTTGCGCTTGCTTCCGAGAGCTCCCAGTTTTATTCGGAGGGGAGCCATCTTCTTAGGCTTGGGCTTCTTTTTGTCAGAGGCACGTAGACTCTTCCTGCTTTTCTTATAACCAGGGCCTGTCACAAACAAACACAGGACAGCACACAACTCACACGAAAGTCATTCATACAAGTAATAATAACATCAAGCTGCTTGCCAAAAAAAAGAGCAATGTACTTTATATCTGAATTTCAAAAGAGAAAAAAGATTGGGAAAATGGAACTTCTTCATTCTAAAACAAGTGTTATACATTTTCAATAAATGTAAATTATTGCTTTACATATCATTTACGACATAAAATTCATTATTATACATAGCATTTAATTATAGAGGATTATAAACTACTAAAAATATTTACTAATTAATAATAATAATAATAATTATTATTATTATTATTATTATTATAAGACAAATGCTTTCCATTACCACTATACACAGCAACATTCTGGGTGATTCCCCCAGGAAAAGGTGTGACTATTACAATAAACAGTTTATAATGCAATTGAAGACTAAATAAAAGTTGGGGGTAAAATATGGGTCATTTTTAAAAAAAAAGTCCTTGGCAACTGTCTAATAATATAAACTAAATGATGAACCAGATTCTAGCATAATTTATACACTCTTAAGACGGTATCATGCACCTCCGTCCTGTCCTAAACCCCTCACCTTTCCCTTCTTTGGTCTTGGCCTTGCGAAGTGGGGGTGGCTGAGGGGGAGGCTCAGGAGAGGCAGTTGCCGCGGAGACCTGCTCAGCAACGGCTGCTGCCGCAGCAGCTGCTGCAGCTGCAATAGCAGCTGCTGAACCTTTGAAGGGGTTATTGGAGCTGAACTCTCTCCACTTTGCTCCCAAGATGGTCATCATTTTAGACATGGGGATCTTAGGGTTCTTCTTAGCTATCATAGGCCTGTACAACAAATTACAATTCCCAGTCATCCTTTTTTCATTTTGATGCACATGGTGCCTATAGATGCCAAATAATCCACATATAGCATAAAGTGGTGCAGTACCTCATAAACTGACTAAAAGCCTTGTAGTTGGTAAGTGTGCGATAGTCTTCCTCTGTGAAAGTATGATCCACATCCTCCAGACCCCAGTCTTTCGCCAACTGAGCAGATGTCTTAAGTTCTACTGGCTGAAAGAAAGATGTAACCAAACAACATGATCATAAACACAAACACCTCTTCCTTAGATGCTATAGTTCATCACGACATATCTGCAGAAGGAATGGTGCTTTCATCCACATAAAGAATGCTACAAAATATAGAATTCGAGCATCTGCACCTCCATCCTAAGAAAGAATATACTGTGGCTATGATCTCTGACATTTTTTTTGTTAAATACCAACATAGTTCAGATAGATTTTTTTACTTTTGTGGTCTCTTCGTGTGTACTGTCCTCATCATCTTTCTTCTTTTTCTTGGTCTTCTTTTCTTTCTTGTCTTTATGCTTTTTTTTCTTCTTCTTCTCTCCATAATCACTGAGAGCACTGTCTGAGTTCACTCCATAGTCCTGTTCTGAGTCTCTCTCTATATCACTGTCCTAGGACACAAAGGTGGCAATTTATATTTGACAAGTGACAAATTAATGTGGTACAAACATCACATTTAAGTGAAATTTATTAAAGAACAAAATGATAGATGATACATACTATTTTTTTGCGCTTGTGTGCTTTGGTGGTCTTGCCATCTTTGTCTTTCTTTTTTGTTTCCTTCTTCTTTTTTGGACCTCTCTTCTTCTTTCCCAGGATTTCCCTGTCTGATATCTCTCCTCCATCCTCACCATCATCTGAATAAGAGAACACAGACGGACATGTATGTATGCTAAAATAACCCCAACTGTTATTGGGGTGTGTGTGTGAGTGTGGGGGTGGGGGGGGGGGGCTGATGATTAAACAGAACTGACAATAATCTTTGACATGAGTTTAAAGCAATCCCTTTAACTGCATCCCAAAACAATTAGGTAGCATGACAATAGTCTGACCCTTGAGAGCATGGTGGGGTGATGGAGCAGACCTCATCATTTGTCACTCACTTACTCAACCTCTGACCTGCACTAAGCCGTCAGGTTTAACAAATTAATCTCTCTCAACTTGCTCAACCTGACATGACCTTCACTGCTATAATCTGATGCCAGTGTAAATCAGAGAAGTGAATAATCGTGATAAGGTTTCATACTGGTTTATAGAGAATATATATGTAAGGCTACACCCCCGGATTAAACATCAAAGCAAAATGTGTTCGCTTATGTATCTATGACAACAAGACTCAGATATTTAGATATCATATTGATGCTAAAATTGATAAATTATGCATACTGACGGTATAGTTTATGCAGGTTATTTAATGTAATTTATAACTGAGATGCTGAAAATGATTTGATGTGTTGCTGAAAGCTCTACCTCAAAATTATTATTAGTTTTGTTGGTTCGTGGGAACTGATCGTATAAACGCATCGTTTCAGGACAGAGTAAAGACAAGAGCGCACGCCAGGTTCGGAGTGTCGGTCGTGGCGGGAAAGAATAACCGAGCTGAAAGCAGCGTCCGCCATTGTCTCAAATCAATTCGTTTTCCACATAACGGCTTTTGTCATTAGACGCGGCGCGCGCGAGAGGCGCGATTGTTTTTTTTCCCGCCCAGCTGGCCTCTCGCAGCCAGAGGCGGCAGCAGCGCGCACGCGGAACTCGGGGATGTACAGGCCGCGCGCCCGCTTCGGCTCAGAGCGCTGGAAGTGCGTCGGCTTCAGCCCCCTGCAGAGAGCTCGCGCTCCTGGGACTCAACACAGCCGGCTCTGCTGCGGGTCTCCAGGGGCCGCGAGAGGGACACGGGGGCGCGTGCTTTAATTGATTCACGCGCTCGTTACGCTGCCTGCACGAGACACTTCCTGCAGAGAAAGAAAGGGCCTACGGCGTTCCAAACTCTAAATGTCCCACATGTACAGCGCGCGCTGTACGCCCGAGCCAACTATCACACATCAAAAGATGTTTGAGATATAACGTTTTTTTTTTTGTATTCCCCTGTATCTCTTTATCTCTCTTGTTATAATACAAATTATAAACAAGATCCCATTGTAGGTCAAGTTATCATGAGTGACATGAGATGTAAATCTGTTATTAAGCATATGTTACATTTATTGCGCTCGTCAATATTTAACGTATAAAAGAGTGCTTGAAGCTATGTAGAGTTTTAGCACTAAGACAGGACAGAAAGTAAAAGACCTAAGGAAACGGCAGTGATGTAAATAAGTGCATGTGGATACATCTTAGTCACGTTAGGTGTGTGTGTGTGTGTGTGTGTTGTCTGAAGTGACAGTGGGTCGGGTCACGTTTATTTACATTCTGTCACAACAGCACTCTCTCAATCAGGCGCGAGCCTCTCTCCAAGAGTGCACTCGCCATTCGGGTTGTGCACAACCTTATGTGTGTGTGTTCATGTGGATATTAGTCATAGTAGCTTATCAAGCGACACTACCAGCACTGTTTGGTAAAGTACATTTGTAAAATAGGAGTTCTTGATGGTTTGGGAAGAGCATGAACGGAGACGGGACAGGAAAATGTAACTCGTGAACTTTGGTTAAACTTGAAACTTCATGCTGAAGGTGCACATCTGCTTTGCTTGAGCTGTGTAGCAAATACAGCCACGGGAACGACACCAGGTCGCTGCTGCTGCAGATGTTGCGGGGTTTATTCAACTCGGAGTTGGAAAAGTATTTTGGATATCTTAAACTGTAAGCTTATGAGTGTGTGTCTCTGTCTCTGTGTGTGCGTGTGTGTGTTTCCCGGTGTGTGTACGGTACCTGGCGCGGCTAGCGCTGCAGTTTCTCGAGGCGCCGCCGGCGAGTGTATGTCGCTTGCGTTCTCGTCCAGCTCCCCGTCGTCTTCTTCTTCTTCATCAAAATCTCCTCCCTCGGAATTAACCGCCATGCCCTCATCTTCCTCACAAGAACGGAGAGGAGAGGACATTATATCCCTGTCAGCGACCCCGTCCTCGAGATCAAAAAAGTATATTCCTTCCGAATAATGTTTATTTTAATATTCAACACACACACAAAGTGGGGGGCGTTTTGGAATATTTTACACTACAAGGCAGAGAAACAAAGATGGCCGCCCTTATATTTATTTTTTAACAACCCCCCCAATAAGAAAAATCCCCTTACATAAAAAATGGCTGACTATATTATTTCAGAACGCCCCCCTCCTCCTCCTCCTCCTCCCGCTCTCTCTCTCTCTCTCTCTCTTGCGCTCTCAGCGTCTCCCCTCCGTCCTCAAAAAAAACATTCACATTGTTCCAGTGAAAAGGGGGTGTTATTGCTAATCTTAAATTGGATTTTAACTCGTTCACTTGCTTTTTCTTTTCTCTACTGAAAATCCACCATACACTCAGACTTGTCTGCTTTCCCCCCCTGACAGTGAATACAAGCTCTTAGTCGGACGCTCTTTTTTTTTTTTTTTGCACTGCAGAGAGCCACACAAATCCATCCAACATGGCTACCTTGATATTCTTAAAGGCCCCCACCGATGTATAAAACTATTTTGGAGCAAAGGCTTTGCGTTATTGGGGCTGTCTGACTGGAGGGAGGCTAAGAAGGGGGGAGAGGCGCTCTGCCGCAGCCATGCCCAGATTTACATCAGATGTTGCTTAAAAATTAACCATTTAGTGTGTGGATTTTAGTTCAGATATTCTTCTGTTTCAAGGGACAAAAATAAAACACCCTTCCATTAAGATATTAAATGCTGTTTTTGTATTCATTCAAACTAAATTATAAGGAGCTTGCATCCTCTGACAGTATAGCTTTCTGAAGAAAATGTGGTCTGTAATCCCTCTCCACTTTTGATACTTGTGAAATGTTGTAATGCTTTTGTGAAATGAACCCACAGTAATTATCTTCTATCCTACTAAACAATTCTGTAATGCTTGGCATTATTTCACTAAAGCGATGTTAAAATGAACCGCAAGCAGGGCCCTTTTATTACTAGGGTGAGATTATGTACATTGTTGTATGTTTTGAACAATTTTTTTTCTTTCTTAATAAGCCTTAGAAAATGCTATATGTCATTCAGAAATAAATATACGATACTGACAGACATTTCTGTAATATTTATTCAATAATATATACACCCTTTTACCAAATTTTTTAAAAATAATTTGAGAAGGAATATTTTTCATGAATTTGAAATCTCAGCATTTATGTTGTACAGTACTGTGCAAAAGGCTTAGCCACTCTGTGTTTTTAAGTTAAAGCTTTATTATTTTATGACTTCATCATTAAGTCAGTACAAAAACATTTCTGATTTCCAAACATTAGTATTCCAGCAAAAAAAAATAAAAAATACTACCGTTCAAAAGCTTGAGGTCACTTTCTAACTCCATGATCGTTCCTTATTTTTATTTCTTTCTACACTGTAAAGGATTGCTGAAGGCGTCCAAAAAATGCATTAATCTCCTTTGAGCAGTTAATTGTGAGATGTGTCTGCTACTTATGCTCTGTATATAAGTAAATATTATATATTACAGGAAAATATATGTAGGCCAGATAAGAACTCAGCAAATTATGTATGCAAAAAAATGTAAAAAATTTCAGACAAAAAAAACGAAAGCTCCTGGGTTTTGCATGCACAAAAAAAAAAAGAAGCAGATGTGACAAAGTCCCCAGAAGGACTGTGGCTGGTTTTGTAGGATGCTCGGTAAAACTAATTACTGTAGCTGATTTCTTATAAAACTGCACAAATTGTACCGGAGACTGTATTTTAAACAAATGGTTGTCACAATGATTATTGACCTTGTTTCATTAATTACTGTCTACTGCTTTTTGTAGTATGCTTTTGAAGGCAGAATTTTTTTAAAGAAATCATTGTTTTACATCAAATATTTGCAAGAATTCTGCACAGTATTGTATATGATAATAGTCTACTTTAGAGGTCAAAGTTCAGTAAGGTCATCGTTGAAGTACAGACATATGGATGGAGTAAAGAGGTCACGATCCAGCCGACAATGGTCTATTTCCTTATCATCATCAGGAATCGCATTTTCACTCAAAGTTTTACTCATGTCCAGAATGACACCATTGTGCTTCCAGGTATAGCTGGCTGCATGGGAGTTGTAGTGCAGGTAACGGTGCAAAATCTCATTCAGTGTTTCCTCAGAACATACCTGGACAGACAATAAAATAAAGGGGTACCAGTTGTCAGTCATGACATTATAGATTTTTAAAACCACACAGTTTTCTTCCCTCTTAAGATAAAATGCATTGCCAGGAATTCCTTCACAGAGGATTATACGAACAGTATAAGCAGAGCCTCCTGGATCTATGAACAGAGACCGGGGAAATTGTAATTTTAATCCAGTACTGGTACATTTCCAAGTGACACTAGAGAATTTTTGGGGTGGGGGTGGGGGGTGTTTATCATGAAAAGGATAAAAGCAAGACAATAGCAATAATCCTTTATGCATTGGACCATGTAGAATACCATTATGTCAGAAGAGGCATTTGGCAGGAGTGTGTTTGGCCAAACTGCAGTCACTGGACTGTAGGATTAAACAATGTATTTAGGGCTTGGACCACTTGTACACAACAACATAACATCAGGAATAGTTCCCTTTGTCAAGCAGGAGGAGAACTAGATGGAGAAAGCAAAGGGAGGAAAAAATTAACTAAGAAGTCAAAAGAGGAATGGGGGAGGGCAAAGGGAGAAAAATCTAGAAATAGATCAATCCTGCCCTCTTCAGCATGCTGAAGCACAGTGCAACTAACCCATATGACAAAAGAAAAATAACACTCTTGCAATATTTATGCTTAAGCAGACATGCATTTTGCAAACACAGCCATCACTTGCTTTTATCCACTGGGATCTTTCAACTAATCAGCGCAGCCTGGACTTCACCCTGAAGACAGGCCATGATTTTATACGAGATAGATAAGAATTTGCAACCACATAATATTTGCATATCTGAACTCATAATGTTATGCTGAGTGCAGCAGGATTTCACCTCAAGCTTCTGTTCCTGGGAAATGAGTGTGTTGATGATGCGGATCCAACGGGACTTGGTTGTCAGAATGCCAACTTCATAGCGCTTGTCTTTCCACCAAGGCTTCCCAAAATCATTGGCCCAGTCAGTACGAGGGCACATAGGGGGCACGTGCACAAAGCGCCCCCTGGGGGTGCAATACTTCACACAGCCAGTTAAAGGGTCAACATGGGTAATAATCTGGGAAAGCACATTTTTCCGTTTAGACAATTTTAATGATCACGGTCCTCCAGAGATCATGCTATAAAAAAAAAATCTATCTATCTATCTAGTCATGTTCTAAAGTTAGTACCCCCCTTTTAATTCTGTTGTGTGTTTCTATGATCATTGTATATTAGGAATGGTTATTTTTTATTCCTAATATACAGTTATTTATTGATATAAACCAAAGCAACTGATCTATTAGACTCAAAGCTATATATATATAGATCTGACCTGAATCTTGATAGATAGATAGATAGATAGATCTTCACTGACTGCAAATAGTTGCCTTCATGTATGAAATCATACTGGTCAGGTAATGGTTCTTACATCTTTTTTTTGTGGATCAAACCAGTGAGTGATGTCCTGGCCTGCAATTTCAATAATCGGTTTCAGAAGTACATCGCCTAGAAGACAAACAGAGGTATGAGGTTAACGTGGTGACGCTGGTTAGTTTACACTTAGGTGTGACACAATGTAACAGGTGTTCATTAACAGAGCAGAATGTTAGATAATCTGCGTTATATTTGCATTACAAATTAAATAAAGCAAACGATGGCAACTTAACCGCTTACCTTTGAATTCTTCAAGCAAAGGTGTCAAGTCATAAACCTTACCCAGATACGACACCCACGCGTCTCCTACTGTATTGTGCACGGACACTTCGTGTTGTGTAAAAAACCTCGAATGCGGCATTCTAATAAGATTATTAACATTAACCCGACCACCATAATATGTTTAGATAAATCTCAACAGAATTACATCAGAACTTAGCTGTTAGGTACAACCCCCCAACAATGTGATTTCAGTGTTGGCAGAATGTAAACACTGCGGTTACCATGGCAACCTCGGCACACCACGCCACGTTAGTAGTCATTTATTCTCGTTAGTACTGTGGAAACTGCACAACTGAATCATCAGACTCTTGCACAATATAATATTAAAATACGTGAAGAAACCTTCTATGGAATTAAAAGTAGAGATTATGTTAGCAGATAAAAATAAATAGAAGTTCCATTAATAGAGGTGCAAATACACCTTGGGCATCATTAAATGCTAGTGCAGGTTTTCAGCACAGCTTTGTTTTATTAGCTATTTAAATATTGTGTAAATTATTAAAATATTTACAACAGTATTTGAGATTATTATTTCTAAAGTTTCTATCAATTGAACAGATTCAAGTTTGCATAATGTCATAATTAATAATAATAATCATCATCAACACTGACCCACTGGTTATGTTTCATTGAGTCATGGAATTCCCCTACCCCTATGTTGGTGGCCCCGACTGCAGCCTCCCAGTGACCTCTAATACAACACTTGGGTAGCCAAATTTTGAAGCACACTACCAGTCAAAAGTTTAGACACTCCTGCTAATTCCACGGTCTTTCCTCATTTCTATTACTTTCTACATTGTAAAACAATGCTAAAGGCATCCAAAATACCTAATAATCTCATTGAACAGTTGATATTGAGATGTATCTGTTAATCATGTTCTGTAATGCCTTCATAATGGCTCTAATCTGAGGTGCTTTTTGTTAATTGGTGATTTTTTAGGCTGGTAACTCTAAATGAACGTCTTCTCTGCAGCAGATGTAAGTTCTGGTCTCACTTTCCTGAGATGGACTCCTTTCATGAGAGCCAGTTTCATCATGGTGCTTGATTGGTTTTACAAATGCACTTGACAATATTCTTCTTGCAAGAACTGTGCCAGAACAGCTATCCTTTGTGTCGTAAAACAACTGACTGTTGATATTGTTATTGTCATCGTTACTTAATTACCTAAATGCATTTGGGCTATTTCATAGTTCTGAAAAAAAAAAAGCAGTATTGTTCTAAAATGTAGAAAATAAATCCAAATGTTTGACTGCTACTGTACATAATAGAATTAATATTAATATTATGTTTGTGTACAGAAATACACAAGAACTGCTCCTGTGTATTTCTTGTTTATGAAATACATGAACTGCTCTGGAATGATGCTATGTGACTAGCACAGTTTCTACCATGTTTTGCATTGCTTTAGAATAGGGATTATTAAAACAACAAAGTTTTGGCAAAATTGTTTCAGAATTTAGAATGCATTTCTCAAGGCTTGTTTTCAAGACCATGAAATCTTAATTATGTATTATCATACCCTGTCAGAAACATAGGAACAACGGGATCACCAACGGGAAAGTTGGTGATTTTAGACAGTGTTATTTTCTGAAAATTGGTTTTCATTTAAAACACACTGCCTGGCCAAAAAAGGTTAAACATTTTAAGATTTCATTAAATCAACTTCAGCTTCAACCACTCTTTCACTTTTTGAGTGCTGGAATACGCTTGTGTCATCAGGATGAAATATTCCACTGATGTGATCAGGTAATCAGCTGACATTGTTTTATTGCCACATAACTTGCAGAGGCAAGACCTAATCAACTGAAGCAATCCCAGATCCTGACACTGCCTCCAGTGGCCTGTACAATAGCCACTATGCATGATTAGTGCGTCGCTTCATTCGCTTCACTTCTTATCCTGATCACATGACCTTTTCCTGTCCTTTCAAAGTACAATGTTTATGCTCCTTAGCAAATTGAAGCCATTTTCTGATTAGGTTCACTATAAAGTGACCACACAGCTGTTTAGTCCCAATCCTGTGAGTTCTCTTCAAATTGTGTGTGTATGAAAAAGCTCTTACTTTCACTATTACAATTTTTACATTTCACCAAGTGTTTAAGTGATCTCCATTCATGATTATTTCCCACCACATTTATCCCAAAAGTTGACGGTTCAGCATTATCCTTTCATGTTTTGATAATGTGTTGAAGAGTTCTTAACTCAGTTACAGTAATTTTAAATCTCCTTAGTTGTTTGCTTTGCTCAGTGCAGCCTAATAATTTGATCTTTTTAAAAATGCTGACTTTGTTTGGCCAGGCAGTGTAGCTGATCTGTCGAAATCAATTTAGACTGCACTAAAATGTAAAGGTATGACAATGTACAAATTTCTGATCTCCTGAACAAAATCTGCTGTGAATCTAATGCTTTTTATGAGAACTAGAGGAAGAAACAATGCTCCCTTACTACGCGATATACACCGTCAAACTCGAAAGCTGTGCTACTGAATAAGAATTACTGTAAATAACTAATATAAACTCATGAATATGTTGCAAATCTAACAAGCCAATAAAGGTAGTACGTACGTGCAGATCAATACTGATTACAACTAGTTAGAAGTATCAGCAGCCCATTGTGTGTTATTTTGTGTAATTCTGGGTGCGAGAGAGAACACTTAACACTGTTGTATTAATCAGAGCATTCACTCTTATTTTTAAATAGTCCATCCCACAAGTGCCTTTAAATATCTTCCTTCCAGGAAATCAGAAAACAATGAAGAACATAGCCAGAAATACCACTTTGAAAATCCCTACATCACTCATGGGGAACCTGCAAGTTTATATAAGCACCAGTGGGAGAATAGTGGTCACACAAATATTAATCATTGCAAATACTTAATACAAAATAAAATTAAGTTTGATTATCTGCCTCCCCTGGTCTGAACATTATTAAGTAAATTCATCTTGAGACCTAAAAATGAGAAGGTGGGCAAAATACATAAAGTCCTGTGTTGACACAGCAAAAGGTTTTGAGAGTACTTTGTGTAAAGTGATGTTTAAAACCTCTCTCTAAATAACGTCTCAAATTGATTGCATTTACGGCATTTGAAAGACGCCCTTATCAGGAGCGAGGTATATTTATCTCATCATATAACTGAGCAGTTGAAGGTTAAGGGGCCTTGCTCAAGGGCCCAACATCGGTAGTTTGGTAGTGCGGGGATGTGAACTTGTGACCTTCTGATCCATAGTCCAACATCTTAACCACTGTGCTTTTGCAAGAACTAGACTTGTAGGTTCTCCTTTCATACAATAACTGACATGGTCTGATGTACTGCGTGCCATCTGATATGAGAAAAACACATGAGGAAAAAAAATGCTCATGCTAAAATCTTCCTCTCTGCAAACTCTACCGATCAATTAAATGCACAAAATTGTGCAATACTGATTTAATGTAAGAAAGTCGGGAGTGTTGAGACTAAACCTTAAAAACATTCAATGGCACAGACACAATTCTTACATACTGAAATCAGAACCCTCCAACGTGAACTACTCAATTAGAGAAAAATGGGAAGACAAAAGCCTGTGTGTGACAAAGAGATAGAAAGATAGAAAAGAAAATAAGGGATAGTCAACTGATAAAGGTGAAATGATAATGGTGGAAATATTAAATAAGACTTCATTCATCACAGCCATTGACTGCATGGAGTTAAGGAAACCATTTTTCAATCACATAAGAATATTTGATTCCTTAAATAATCCAACAGACGGGATATTCAAGTCAGAATTGGCACACAACTACCCGTTTATGACAAGAGCCAACAGTGTCATCTGAAGAATATGTGGATTTCCTTCTCACGTCCCTTTGTGGGATTTTAAATAAGTCCAATCCGTTGTCCATAATAATCATGTCCACTGTATTCAATGACATAGCCATATTAGTTGTAGTGGAACTTGAAGTGGAAATTTCCACCCGATTCGAAGGGGTTGAAGCCAAAAGGCCAGCCTCCTCCTCCTCCGCCTCCCTGCTGGTTCTCGGGGTCCAAAGGGTCTTCTCCTGAGTCAAATTTTTGACGCATCTCTGTGTAACACATTGAAGAGAAGGATTTAAAAAAAAAAAAAAAAAATTGGTACAATGGCTAGCTCTTACATTTTAAACATGTTAGACTCAATTTCACTGTTAATAACTATTTTCTTAGGTATTAATAAACATCTTTCCTCATCTAGTCCTAGTCCTAAATAAAAGTATATTTACCTGGATCTGTAAGAACTTCCTTAGCTGAAGCAATGTCGATAAACTTCTTCTCAGCCTTCTTCTTTTCCTCTTCAGACTGGAAGTTATCTGGATGCCAGTGCTGCGCCAATTTTCTATAAGCTTTAATGATTTCCTGTTTGCTCGCAGTTCTGAGAGACCAAGAAAAAAAGTATTATATTACGTACATCAAGGGTATAACCATATATTTTGTCATATATTTTGGAACTAAAATATAAGCCTTTTGGCATTTGACCTCTGTACACCACCACATTAAATTTGTATTGAAACAATCAAGATTAGTCATGGACTAACAAGGGAACAAGCCACACCTGGCCATGCAAAAGCTTTTGTTTGATTATTTATGAGCCACCAAATACGTGTGTATGGAAATTCCATGTAATAGTAATTCCAGTTTTGTCAAACCCTGTGAAAGAAGCTCAAAGTCTTGACTTCTCTCACATCATGAGTGTTTTATTTCAAATTCAATGTGGTGCACAGAAGCCAAATGTAAAAAAATTATTGTTCCAACATTTATGAACTGGGCTGTATAAAAACACAAACCATAGAAACCTAGTTCCAAGTTGGAACCCAGATGCAATAGATCTACAAATTCTAAAACCCCACAGTACTATCAAGTACAGTTACAAGTACATCGTAATAAAGTATTAAGTACACATATATGCAATATCATTTAGCAATAACATGTGCAATGTCAGTTAACAATATCATATGTAACATTATTTAGCAAGATCATGTCCAATATTACTCGTCATTTCTGCTATGTAAATTCTTATCAGAATCTGGTTTCTGCTATTATTTTGCTACCGGTTGCTGCATTCTACTTTGTGTATCCTACATCTAGTTTGTAGATTTTTTAATTTATTAAATTAAATTTTATTCTATTTATTACTCCATTGCATGTATATATTTTTTTACTCTCTTTGCTCTTGGAGGAATCTCTGGCATGAAAATTTTCTCCAGGATTAATAAAGTTTTATCGTATCTTACAAGTAAACTCTATAATATCTCTGTGATATACGTACCGGCTCACTCCCAGGATTTTGTAATAGTCCCTTTTACGTGATATCTTAAGAAGTTTCTGTGCACGATCAAGACCCTCACGGATCTCCTGATTCTCCTGGTCAAACTCCCGTGCCTCCTGATAATCCTCCACAGCTAAGGAGAGGACAGAGACAAGTTAAGAAAGTGTGCAACAGCAAGTGCAGATAAAGAAAAAGATGATAATAATAATAATAATAATAATAAATATATTTGGAAGCAACAATGAGCGCCCAAGCACCCTGCGCCATCCCCTCCCCGGTGCTCCAGAAAGACAATGGGCACTCCAGGCACATTTAAAGGGGACATACTAAAACCATTATGACAAATTTTAAAAAGGGAGAATTCGATGTTTAGATTTCCAAAAAGACACAGATGCTGGAAAAAATGCATCACAATATGATGTCACTCAATAGAATGCCACTCCGAAAGTAATTCCCCTCTCACCTATGCAGTTTGACTCACGGTAAGACGCGGTGTTAGGCACCGCGAGTGACTGCCATTTTCCTGCAGTAAGATTGGAAACGTAGTCACTACGCCAAAACTCACAGTGAATCACGATAAACCGTATTTACGGTCGCCACGTGATGAGATAGGGGTATAATTAACCACTTTTCAGCATACGTTTAAGGCACGGCTGACCCGTGTGAGAAATCAAAAATCCCTCTACAATTTTGCATCCTCAATGTCTTGATAACATAGGCCCAGTTTAGTGGCGATCGCATAAAATTCCTTAGGAAGAGAGTATCAAATTCCAATGGGTGCATTTTACAAAGAACATAAAATAACTGACTTCCTGTTGAGTTGAGCCCATGACATACAATGCGAAAGTTGTTCGGCTCAATGAGCTCTAAATGTGTACCGGGTTTCATGTGCATACATGCAAGTGTGTATGAGCTATGCTGCAAAATCTTGTGCAAGACTCTCAGGCATCCTTAACATCCAAGCCCAAACAGTGGGAAAAAAATCCTTAGGAAAACAATACGGCTCTTCACACACTATGATGACATACAGCTGATGTCGTAGTGCTTGGGCCTTAATAATGCCAGGCATTTCAAATGAGTAGTGCGATTATGATAAAAAAAATAATAAATTTACTGCCAAAAATGTGTCACATATTTCATAAATAACAACTAGAAAATCTACCTTTCTCATAATCCTGTAGCAGAATGTAGGCCTCGGCTCTGTCTCTGAGGATGTGGATATTTTGAGGGTCTCTCTGGTGTGCCTCTGAACACGTGTCTACTGCCTCCTCTGCTTTCTTATTCTACATGCATCATCACAGGTAGAACAAAAAGTAAGAATAAGGATGTGAGAGGCATATAATTATAATTCGATGCTACGCCACCAGTCTAATAGTGTTTTAGCGTAGAAACAGATTAAAGATTACAGACCTTCACTAGACAGAAGCAGATCCTCTCCTTCGCTTTGTTAGTGTAGAATGGAACATTTGGTTCTGTCCTCATTACAGACTCATACTTATCTATTGCTTCTTGATATCTGTTGAACAAATTAACAAATAACATCCAGTTAGTATATATGAAAATATAAATGAGGACTGTAACAGACTAAGTAACAAAACATACTAAATAACAATCATGAATATCTGGTATACGTGTCTTATCTTACATACTGACGGTTTATTCTTACACCAAGTATAACAGGCATTAGAATGTTTTTTTTTTGTCACATTTTGACCTTGATAGTTATTGTAATGATGCAGCAATACATACATTAAATAATGTGTGACAGGCAATAGCAAGTTTGCTTAAAACCAACATGGACACTACAGGATTGTGCTTTCTGTCCTGACTGTATACAGGTACTGTACATCACTTTGTAAATGGCAAATCTGATATGGTGAATTAAAAAATATTTACAAACGCTAATGTGGCAACCCAGTGTTTCCTATGCTTACCGCTGTTCTGAAATAAGTTCTTCAGCAGAGTCCAGCTGTTTGCTAAGCTTCTTCACCTGTTTGTAGTGGCTGAAACATTCTTTATCGTCTTGATCCAGCTTCAGACACTCCCGGATCTCGCTATCATGTGAAAGAAAGAGAAAAAGAGAGAGAGAGAGAGAGAGAGAGAGAGAGAGAGAGAGAGAGAGGGTGGGTAAAGATTAAATATATAAATAAAGTGTGGAGCAGAATCTTTCTACAATAATATTGCCTAAACTATCAGCTAAACACATTAGGTATTCTACCACCAGAACAGTCAGTGACATGTAACAAACCTTCTTTTAATATTTTAACTTTCATTTGCTCCGAATCTCTTTCATGCTGACAGGCATGTACCTGAGTGACTCATGGTGTTCTCCCAGGTCATACAGCAGACGGCTGAGTTTGAGAAAAGCTGCTCGGTTATCCGTTCTGAGGCGTGCCGCGGGCATTAGGTCTAAAATGGCTTTTCTTGGTTCCCCAATGCGGATGTAGCATTCTGCTCTTAGTTCTCGAGATTCTGGATCCCATGGAGAGAGCTTAAAGGCACAGAAGTTATTAGAAGAAAGCCATACATAATAAATGCCCTGGATGAATCAAATGAAGAGATTTTAATAAATTTTTCTGTGTTCTATTTATTGAAACTCACCTCTATGACCCGATCCAGCACCTGGATGGTGGTGGTGTAGTCACCACGGTGATGGGCCTTATGTGCCTCCTCCTGGAGCTGCTCCAGCTCCTCGACTTTGTGAAGCTGATCATGGGCCTCCTCTGTGTCTGGAGAGCGCTCCAACTGAAGATTAATAGAACAATTAAATGCTTTAAAAACGACTTATAATTAGGTTCAGGAATCACCACGGACCAGTCGATATGATGCCTAGGTGCCGATTCAATTCGTATTGCAATTCTTTGTATCACGAAAAAAAGTATCATGATTTTTATAAATAACATGATCCTATAGAACTTGTTAAAATTCTAAACAGACTTTAAAAATAACTTACTCCTGGAATTTTCTTCTGGATCGATAAAATATGCATGTATGTATGTACGTACGTATGTGTCTACCTATCCTAACACACAGGATGCTGCGCTGCCTGCCAATGTATGAATATTTTAGTGCCACCTGTAGGGCTATAGAGGAACTGCAACATTTTAACTACCTCCAATGCGTATATTTATAAAAAAAAATCGATTTTGGAGACATACATGAATCACCACACAAAAGAATCACTATACGTAACTATTTCTTTGTTTTCCCCGCATTTCTACTTATGACACAAAAGGCCACCCACATTAACAGCATTAGGGGACATATTGCTTGTCTAATAGCATATGAAAATTAAGAGCTTTGCTCAAGGATGCAACAGCAGCTTACACTCATAAATATATCAATAAGAAAAATAATGAGAATATATTAATCATTCTGTATCTCACCACTGCTTGGAAATCATCTCTGGCTTCCTGAGTGTTCCCCTGCTTCAGGAGAATATTCCCCCGCTGTATTCGAGCCTGAAAACACCCACATACACAAAATAAACCTAAACATAAATGGTAAAAAGTCCTAATAGAGAGTCAGAGTAACCTACCAAATCAAATCTGTACAAATATATTAAATAAAATTTTATTTTCATAATTGTCTATTATTTTTTAAACAAGGTCACTTAAGAGACTTACAGCTAGGAAGTCTGGTTTAAGCTGAATGGCTCGGGTCAGATCTGGCAGGGCTGATTTGGACTTCCCCATTGCCAGAAACACAGCTGCACGTTTGTAGTAAGTCAAGTAATTCTTTGAGTCGCCCTCTGCATGGGGTTGACAGCAGGCAAAGTGAAAGAAACAATCAAACAGAAGAACTTGGCATAGACTTAAAATTCAAACTACAGCATATTTTCTGTATGCATGTATTTGTTAATTCAGAATATTCCTTCAACATATTAAGAGAGTCACTAAAATTTTGATCAACCTCAATCATTGCATAGAGTAAAAAAATGTTAGACTTCCATTTTAGTTCATCAGAATATTAACCAAATTGCTCAATAGCTTGGCAATGCAAATTGTTTCAGCACTTTCTAAATGCGAGAACAAAAAGTGAAAATAAAGAAGGAAAACATTTCTTCTTTGAAAGAATTTAAAAGATTTAATATGAAAGGTATGAAATGAAACTTATTTTCTGCGATTGCCATCCTCTTTCACTTCTAATGTTTGTATATATATGTACTTATATACAAACACTACATAGCCAAAAGTTTGTGGCGCCTGACCATCACTGTCATACGTGGCTCTACTCCAAACAGTTGCAACAAAGTTCAACGCACACAAATGTCTAGAATGAATGACTGTTTGCAGTAGCTTTAAGACTTTCCTTTTTTGAAGGTAAGAGCCCCAAACCTGATAAACACAAATGGTCTGGCCTGACCTCAATCTCACTAAACACCCTTGTTCTCCTTATCAGACATACTGAATGTGTCTGGTGTCAATAATGCTCTTGTCTATGAAACCTCCACATCCAGGTTTTGAAATCTAGTGAAAAGCCTTTACAGAAAAGTGAGGTTTACTGTATGAGGAAAGGGGGAATAATTCTGTAATGGGATGTTCAAAAAGGTGTGATGGTCAGCTGTCCAGATACTTTTGGCCATATCGTGTATGGGGGTATAAATGTGCCTCACCAACTGCTGAGTGGTAATGGGAGAGCGCCTCTGCCAACTGTCCTGCGGCTAGAAGCTTGCGGCCCATCTCTAGGTGCTGCTCGATTTCCACATGGGTGGCACCTAACACACCTGAAACGCAAGTGAAAGTCACCAACAGTGCTTACTGAGCCGTTAAACCAATTTCAATGAAAATGTCGTCAATGTCATCGCACAACAATGAAAAATATTATTTTTTACAAACTATGTATAAGCACTAGTCATATTATATAACACAGATTAACACCTTAAAAATGAGTAGTAGTGTATTCAGAACTGAAATGAAAAATATAATTCATGAGGTTAGCATACAACCACATAGAATTAAACAGATACAACGACATTTACACAACTGTCTAGGCATCCGACATGTTTCAGTATTTTTCCTCTTTGTTGTGTCCATATTTTCACACAGTTTATAGCGGTTTGGACAGATCCACATCACACTCTTCTTTAGATTTTTTTTTTTTTTTTTGGAAGAACACGAGCAGACACATCACACTGTTCAAGACACATATTTAACATATACATGAACATATTTACCTAATAAATGAGTTATTCGTCAGCACAGTAATGACTCTTACCGTCCAGTTGCAGGTCCAGGACTACACAGAGTAATGATACTGAGGACAGGAGGCTACTCAAACCTCTCCGGCGTCCCGACTCCATCGTTGTTGTTGTTTTTTAACTCGTCCTCCTTAATTAACCCTGTTTTCCGACGACTAATCAAAAAAACAATAATAACCACAGACGTAAAACCAACTTTGACTCGGTAAATCGCGAAGGGACAATATTTACATGTAAACTTAAACTTCCTGATATTATGTTTCAAGTGTCCCACTGCCAAATGCTTCCGACTGTCTTATCAAACCGCAGAAATAAAGTTCCGATAATCCACTGTTTATCACCTCTCTCTCTCTCTCTCCGTGCTACGAAGCTGGATTGTCATTTCACATCGTGCGATAGTTAAGCGAGTTAGAGTTAACTCTGATTTCCTGTTACGAACAGCTGTCAACTTTATGCCTTCGAGTTCTTGGGCGTAGAATTCAAATCAACCGACATGACAGCGGAGTGACTGGCTGGCCCAGGAGGAGAGCACGTCTGTGTTTGCACTGGTGGTTTCCCTCCAACGTGGTCGCGTCTCATTGGCTGAATTTTACACGCCACGCCCATTTCCATATAAGACTAACCACCATATCGGCGTTCATCCTGATGAAACGTTTATTCTTGGGTCTCACCACCACCTTGCCAAATATATTTGGCACACACACACACACACAGACACACACATACATACATACACGTATATATGAGTGACCTTTTTCCAACTAAATACATCCCAACACTTATCTAAGTAAAAATACTCTAATACAAGACATTTGTTTTAATTTATTACACACATCTATCTATAAAACAAAACATAAGCACAAGGAATGCATAATGAATTTTTGACCTTCATTCATATAAATGTGACAGATAATTATAAATATCACTTCTAATTCAACAAAATGATTCATCCATATTATGAACAAATGTTTTTTTTTTTTTTTTTTTTACAAAATCACATAAAAAGTATCAATATTCCTGTACATTGTAAATATGTTAAAATGAACATTTTAGTTTTACCCCCCTGTCCTTATGTGACATTTTATCAGAAATACATCGTGTGTAGGCTTTTGTAAGACCCTCATACATCTTGGTATCAAAATGTTTTGAGATTACAGTAGCTCTGTTTAAAAGCTCTGTCTGGCCCCTGGGGATGGGTTCTCGATGCACAATGCCGAATGTCGAAAAAGATGATGGGCATGTACTTGGTTAAGCTGCAGACCTGGTTTGCCTTTTCCGTTTGTTGAGATGATGAGCTTGTCCACTATGAATATTGTTGCTTTACCTCAGGCTTGTAACCATACACTCAAGTTTAGTCACCACTAATTATCTTCCACCTGAAGGATGGGTCATCCACGCACGCTGACGGAGCTTCAACATGATGTTTCTTCTGCTCCTGGGTCAGCAGCCCGGGGATGAACTTGACAGCAACGCCGTGCATGTTCATCTTCCGGATCTCTTGTCGTCTTCTAGTGATGTTCTTCTGCTCTTGAAGCCTGTGTGCCACTCAAAACACCTCAAATGACTCACTGCACCATTGCCGTTAACTTGCCGAATCATGTCAAACGTATCTGTGGCAGATTTGCCCAGTTTCACGCAGTATTAAACGTTTGTTCTTTGGTCTAACTTGCTGTCCATGATGAAATAGTAGACATGGGTAAGCACGTGGTCAGAATAGCACCAGTTGCACAGCTCCCCATGTACACAGGATGATGTCTTTCTGACTTATGAAGTTCAGTGCTCCCTGTGACTGTTGGCTTGTTACAAAACTCATCTCGAAACATTTTGATACACTCTCATATGAGAACCACTGAGTATTACTCCTTAGCCAAAATACTTCCTGTCTGAAAACATTGATTATGTTCATTAATTATAAGGTGCTAATAAACAGAAACTGTGTAGAAAAATTACAAAGTAGATGATATCGCATCTGGAGGCAATAAAAATAGTACAAAATATGTATAAAAGAATCATAATTTCAGGGTATTTCTGTATAACAGATTTTAAAATACATGTGTTAAAAATAACTCTAAGTTGTCTTAGTTGACTTGCTTCAAGTATTGGTAAAAAGTTGGCACAGCTTTGTGATTTAATTCTAACAAACAGACAGAGCTTCCAAGCCTTGTACAAGTCTACATATTTACATATTTGCACTATGGTTTTTATACACCAAATTGACCTGGACTGGTCTGGTTGGCTATTTGATTATTTATTAAACATATGCATTCTTGTCATAAGTGCTTTGAGCATCTCTCCTTGATGCTGCTCCTGTGGAGTATATGGTTCCCCTGGAAGGTTGATATGCATATGCACTGAAAAAAAAATATATATAAAAATTAGATAGATTTTTTTTTTTACAATTATGTACATGTTAATGTATGCATATGTGTGTGAGAGAGAAAGAGACAGAGACAGACTCACGTCTTTTCATTTGTGCTAGTTTTGCAGGAAAATGCTAGACACACGCCAGCACAGATGGCAAGAACCCCAGAGCACCATCCAATGTACAATCCCTCTCCTATTTCATACCTTCAGCCCAAAAACACAGCAGTAAAACAGCATGAAAAAACAGGTTACAACTAACACTCTGCACCTACTTCCATACAGTGAGCTCCAAAAGTCTAAGACCACTTGTCAAAATGTTTCTGCATTTATATTGTAAATGTAAGAAACAACTTACAACAAAAAATTTTGGTTGTTAAAACATTGTGGGAATGTTGATTTGGCAATATTATAGTCCTCAGAATGCTGTTGGTATTGGAATGTTTTCAAAAATTAGAGTTACTTATCACGTTGGACCAAAAAATTACCCTAATACAATGTTGTAAATGCAACTTCAAAATAAAATTTAATAATAGAATTTATTATAATCTCCAAACTTATTCCAAGCTTATATTGCAAGATTTTTCCCCGTTTCCCCGTAAGCACCCCGTTCTCAAAAGTACGACTTCTGGTTCTTATCACTGTTCCATCATGGAACATGTTGCAACACAAAATAACTCCTCCAAGATAACAAAAAAGAAACATGACAACTGCTACCACTAGCATAGGTTTTGGTGCATTGGGGGCTATGATGCACTTAACTGTAATATAAGACAAAATGAAACAGCGAAATAATTCTACAACAATCAAAAGACGCATGAGTGCTATGTGTACAAAAGAAATCAGATACACTTTCTGTGCGAAAGAAGCGTTTGTGTTCGTCCTGTTTTCCAGGTGGGATTTCAGAACTGTGTTTTAAACCTAATGGACCTCAAATGTAATCCAGTCGAAGGTTGTGCAAACGATGCACAACTGGCATAAATGTTATAAATAATGGTTGATATTTTGTTATTTTCAATGTTGTTTTGGAGTCATTTATTTATCAGGCATTTATCCAATTGTTTTTTATTGTATTTATTTTATTTTATTTATCTTCCCTATTTTTATCAGTCATTTTAACTTTTAAAAACCACACTGTCCCAATGTTTTACTTTGGGTGGATGATGTCACAGTGTAATTGCGACTACTTTATATGACAATGACAATGTCATACAACATCCTTGCTGGGATGAAAGAATGGTAGAATCTTAGATTTTTTTTACATAAATTCCAAAATGTATCAGAATTTGGTATGTCCCTCTCTTATTTTTAAACACCACTGTGCACTTAAGGTGCAACAGGCCACACAAGTTTGGTTTATGGCTTAGATTAAATATATCACATGTCTGAACAGGTGCTTCACTGAAAGGGACAACTAACAACTTTTTTTTTTTTGCAAAGACACCCACATTTTTAGTGGTCTCAGACTTTTGGACCCCTACATTAATTGTGTGTGTGTGTGTGTGTGTGTGTGTGTGTGTGTGTGTGTGTGTGTGTGTGTGTGTGTGTGTGTGTGTGCTGTTCTATCCAGGAGTCTCCAGATGGCAGCATCTCATCAAAGAAAACAGAAACCATAACTCACTTTGTGCCTGGGTAAAGTGGGTTGAAGAACTCCTGAGTGATGTTGAATGCATACCATGAAACAGATATCATTGTGCACACGCCTTTGGTGAAAAGATAAACAAAATAAATAGAAAAATTATCTTCAGCTTATTATACTATGTACACCATGTCCTAATATCAATTTCTTATTGTATATGTCTATATAACATGTAATCACTGCATTTATGGTTTTTTTTTTTACCCTGTAAGAGGAAGAAGACACCTCCAGTTCCAGCAAGCTTGCCTTTGAGTACTGGATTGTTCTCAGCTGCTTTACAGCACTGTATGCCTAAGAGTGTGGCAACCAGGGCGAATGCACCGAGAACCACAGAGGCGATCATAAGGGCCCTCGAGGCCTGAAGGTAACCTGCATGAGCATATAATTACAGACACGCGTCTTCTTAAATGGCCTATTCAACATTTTGGATATAAGAGAAATATAAGAAAAACTTTAGCCAAATAACTGGATATCATATCAGAATTTGGACAAGGAATGGGGATTTAATTGAGTTTTAAGTTGTAAAACAGGATTTAAATCCTAAACCTCATTCTGACCTTTGCCATTTTTAATACAATTTAGGTCATTTATAAAACCATATTCAGGATTAGAATAGGTTCTGGTCAGAAAATTCCACAATTAAATCTAAATTGAAAGGCTTTTCTGGAATATGATCAAATTCAAAAAAAGTTAAAGTTAAATTTGCATTAATAAAAAAAAAAAAGATCTTAAAAATTCTTAAAGATTAGAAGAACAACAAATATGGGTTATAGGTTTAATTTTACACATGAGGCACATAAGAAGAATCTCAACTTACAATATTTCTTACAACAATTATAATAAAGACTGCAAAAAAACACTAAAAAGTATTAAAAACAAACAAAATGAAATTCCCAAATATAAACCTAATCTAAGGTTAAAATGAAGCAGCAAAGCAAACGGCAGGTTTAATCAGTAGTGATAGTAATGTAGAGAGAAGGCTCACCAGAGAGCGCGAGCAGGGACGGGAACTCGCGGCAGTTGTGCACTCCGGTGGAGTCAGAAGCGCACGACATCCACAGGTTCTCATACAGAGTGGAGGTGGTGATGACGGTCCCGTCCAGGGTGGAGGTCTTCCAGTAACGATTGGGTATGGCGACCCCCACCATAACCCAGCCCAAAAACCCAAGCAGCAGGGCCACTGCTTCTACAACAGGATCCATTGGTTGTTTTCTGAGAGTTCTGAACGGGGCAGTGTGTGCAGTTGTAGATGCTGATCCACAAACACACTCTTCACTGTGTCACTGTGGACATGTCCAGTTCCAAAGCAGCGAGAGCACTCCTGTGAGAAAACTTATGAAGATGCTGAGTTTAAAGCATGCAGATCAATGATTTATGAAGCTGTTTGCCCTCCCCTCTCTCTCTCTCTCTCTCTCTCTCTCTCTCTGTGAGTTAATGCTCTTCTCCTTCAGTTTACACCCTGAAACTTAGCAGCTGGTTATCGAGAGCCTGGGCAGCACCAAAGTCCAACGTTCCGCCTAGTGTCCTTGATGGCTTAGATGGTGCTTGACTGGGAAACGCAAAGCTGTTTTTCAGGAGCAACATTTAGCCTACACTCACTAAAAAGACATTACTTTCTCTGAGGTGGCACCTTCGTGGATACATTGTTGCACCTTTCATGAGATCTGGACATTCTACTTGGAAACGTGGTGTACCTATAACAATAGTCTTTTTTTTTTCTCTTTAATTTAATTATTTTAAAAGTACAAGGAAAAGTTTATACCAGTCCAAAAAAAAGTCACACACTACAATATTTACTTGTTCGGCCTTTTGCTTTGATTACGGCACAGATTATGGTGGCATCATTTTGATAAGCTTATGCAATATCACAGCATTTATTTCTGTCCAGAGTCAGATTTCTTTCTCTTGAAGATCTTATATTGATGATGCGAAATCAGACTGCTGCGTAAAGTCTTCTCCAGCACCTCTCAAAGATTCTTTATGTGGTTAAGGTCTGGACTCTGTGGTGACCAATCCATGTGTAAAAATGATGTCATATGCTTTCTGAACCACTCTTTCACAATTCAAGTCATGGAATTCATTCATTCATCTTCTATATAATACCACTTATTTTGTTACAGGGTCGCGGGGAGCCTGGAGTCTATCCCAGGAGACTCTGGGCACGAGGCGGGGTACACCCTGTACAGGGTGCCAATCTATCGTAGTGCTCTCATGCACACGCACTTATTCACACACTCTGGGAATTTTGGAAACACAGGTCAGCCTTATCTGCATGTATTTGGAGTGTGGGAGGAAACCCCCACCAAGCATGGGGAGAACATGCACAAACTCCACACACACAGACCTGAGGTGAGAATTGAACCCTCAACCCTGAAGGAGGTCACGGTGCCAATCACTACGCCACTGTTCTACTCTGTCCTGAAATTGTCATCTTGGTGTATGCCGGGGGCATCAGGGAAGAAAAATCTGGTTAGATCATAACACTGCCCGAACATGCTTGTATGGTAAGCACTAAGCATGATAAGTGCACCACTTCATCCACCTCTCTTCTGACCCTGAAACAGGGTAAATCTGGACTCATCAGACCACATTTTCCAATGCTTCAGTCCATTCTTTATGCTCCCTAACAAATTGAAGCCTTTGTCTAGCCTCACTGATAAGGGGATTTCTTCAGGCTGCACAGCTATTTAGTCCCAATCCCTTGAGTTCTCTTTGCATTGTGTGTGAAAATGCTCTTACTTTCACCATAAACAAAATATTTTAAAAATATATTTTTAAAAAGCTACTCACTGCATCAATTAGGGGTAAATAACTTGTTACTAGCTAAAATATATTAATTTCTGTAGTAATTATCCAATGTAAGGCTCTTACCTATTTGCTTAGTCCAGGTTGTGACTTATTTATTTAGGCCAAGCAGTATATATAGTTTAGTATTTTATAATCAACCTCAAAATTGAATGAGGGCCTGTGCGATGCCAATAAGATAGGCGTGGATGTGGTAATATCTCCTGGTTATTGCTGACCCTTGCTTCTGCATTATGGTCTACCAAAGTTTGTTTACTAGAACATCCAGACAGTAAGCCATTAGAATAATCCAACGTAGACGTAAGCTGACCTTTTTATTTTATTTTATTTTTGGCATTGTGTAATGACATTATCTTTCTTATCTTAGTAATATTTCTAAAAAGGCTACCCTTGTAATAATATCTACATGAGTCTAAAATGAAAGAATGGACTTGAAAAATCACCCCAAGGTCATTTAGTGCTGCACATGATGAAACAGAAAGGCCATCTAGAGTTACTATGTAATCAGAAAGCTTGCTCTAGCTGCATGTGGTTCTAGTACAAGTACATCTGTCTTGTCAGGCTTCAGTAGGAGGAAGTTAATAACCATCCAGTGATTAATGTCCTTCACATTCCTCATCTACTTGTAGCTTTGCGGAAATATACAACCGCGTGTCAGCAAAACAGTGTGCGTGTGATGAAGCAAAAATCTTAATGGATGTTTGTCATGATTGTTATTCCTATGTAGATATTAGCATAATTGCTGTGCTAAAACCCTATTCTATGATCTTGAAAATAAAAAGGGAGGTTTCATAATAATAAGTGACAGGAGTTAGGATAATTTTTATTTTTTAAATCAAGAATTTAATAACTGCTAGTGTAAAGAATTTAGATACATAGACAATGCTAAAAGAGATTTGATTTCTTCTGGTATTATCTTTCAGAAGAAACATATAGGTACAGGATCTAGTACAGAGGTTGATGGTTTTGTTGAAGATTTCTTTAAAAATTAGAAAAGAAAAATTGTAAAATTAGATCAGTCTCTGAAAGGAGAATATAAAACATTTTAATTGCTATTCTGAGATCGGAGGGACGTTCAAGTCAAACCCAGTTTTTTTTTACTGTGCAGAATTTAAACTCGCTTTATTTCTCTATATAATCCCCTGGTACATTAATGCAATTACCCCAGCATTTCACTAGTTCTTGGATACCATCTAGGTAGAAGTTTTCTCACTACATCAGAGCCATGATTAGACTGCCTCCTTCACGTCTGAAATGCTGGCCTCCCCAGAACTTGATTAATGGGCCAAAAATATGGAATTTGCTTGAAGTAAGTGAGGTTTGTACAGGGGGATGTGACAATAATGCCTAGTTGAATTCTTGTAATGTGCAAGTGGAGTTCATGAATGATTGTTTGTACAGGTTCCACAGACAGATGCGTCTCTTCTGCAAGTCGTTGACAAGTTATCTGGCGATTTTCAAGGATCTGGCATTCCACTCGCTGAATGATCATTGGAATGACTGCAGTGTACCGAGCCACCTCAGCCGAGATTGTCATTCACAGACCTATGGCGTATTTAAAACATTTGGAACATTCAAATGCTTTACTGTGGCTAAGGGCATCATCACCGTACTGTGCTTGTCTTTTGTAAATGTTGATCGATTTCACATGCATTCATGTGAAATTTTATCACAACTATTTAACACAATTTTATTAATTTGACTTAAACACCCCTCATACTTACAGTATATTGTTATTTGCAGGGTTTGGTATCAAATTGTCTGGCTTAAAATAGATGGTTTGAAATTTTTGCCTGATCTTTTTAATTTTGTCATTGAAAAAAAAAAAAAAAAAAAACGTCATTGCTTACCACATTTAAGTGGTGTGTATATTTATGTGAACTTATTCCTAGTTAATTTTGCTATAGTATTAAATAAGAACCTAGGATTATTTTTATTATCTTCTGTAAGGGTTGAAAGATGTTCTGTAGTTCAGAATGCTCTGGTTCCACACTGGATCAAAAACTAACAATTTTGTTAGATACCATTTATCTATGTGTTATACCACATATATTCTTCCTAATTATTTTACTTTTAAGTAGAACTACATTATTTAGACTTTAGTGGAATGTTAAATCTAAACATTTAATTGAGTGATCACATTATGTTGAGGTAGACAGTGATCTAAACCATAGTTGATAACTCTGGGAGATTATCACTAAAGCTCTGTGCAGTAGCTAATATCAGTGTAAAATTACTGTAAAGTGGTAGTGTGGCAGGATGCATATATTATTATTAAGATACATTTTAAGAGGTGATAACCTATGATAACTTCAAATTGTTGAAATGTGACTATATTTTCTATTTTTAATCTGAGTATTAGTGTTACATAAAGAGCATGATCAGCTTTTTGAGTAGGTCCTGTTACATTCTAATTTACTGCTACTGAATCTAGAATAAATTCAAGTGCTGTTCTCTGAGGCCTTTCAGATTATCCAAATGAATATTAACGTCTTCAGTAATTAATACTTTGTCTAAAAAATGACCAGGTTTGAGATGAACTTCACAAATTCCACAAGACACCTTGATTATCATTATAAATACCTCATGCTCTGCCAGTTAGACGAAGCTGATAATGTAATAGTATCCAGGAGGACTAGTTTAATTTAGTGCCACATACGCCTTTGATTTAATCCATGTGTCTGTTCTACGCAGTACATTAACTTCCTGATCTGTAATAACAAAGGTCCTCATTAATAAGATGGCTAATATTTAACGATCATAGCTCCTGCTCAAAGTCCTAGCTTCAGATTAAGACATCAGCAGATGTACTATTAAATGGACAACACAGGGATTAAAGCTGGTGAATGTGATTTTCAAGTTGTAGCTGACTTGTTGCTTCCTTTTGATTTCTTAATTCTTTTACCTTTTTTAAAACAAATACATTTTGTAAAGTTTTGGAAAGTTGTGTTTTACAATAAGACAGTCAGTTGAAAAGCCATGTTTCAAATTCTAGTGGAACGTTTTTCGAGGAGAGTGGAAGTGATTTTACCAGCAAAAACAAACTAAATCTCAGCTGAGCTATTGAGGTATGAGAGTCAGGTGTCCAGATACATTTGGCTATAATGTTGTTGTTTAGTTGTTTAGTCGTATCCGACTCTTCACGACTCCATGGGGTTTATATGCACCCTGACGCAATCCGGGAATCAAACCCAGGACCCGAGGCACAAGGCAACAGCGCCAACCACCAAACCATCGTGACGCCACCCATGTTCATACAATAGGAATAATACAATGGTGGTCAGCATTGGCCTCCACAGGTCCTAGGTGGACTACAGAGGTTCCTAGATCGATGGATGGACTTCCTTTACTACCTAACTATCAAAAACCAAGACTAAACTGCATGCAAATCAAATGTTATTGTATCATTCCCTAATATTAATCAGCTCATTAGCTACCCAACAAGTGTTCACTCAAAACATCTGATAAATTTGACACACAAATCAGTATCGGTTGATTTATGAAATTGGGTTTGACACTTCTAATATAGAGACATTCTAATCACACAACTGTCCCTAATGATGTCGTGGTATTTATTTAGTCATTTTTGGAAAATTTTGTAAATATTTTTGGTCACGACTGTATGTTGCATGTGACTGCTATCTATGTAACTGATAAATGTTAATTAAACCTTTTAATGGAGACTGCAGCACCATAGCTGTAATGAAGAAAAATACATTGTGTTTAATTGTTCAGCTGAAAATTCATTTTAAATGAATATTTTGTTGTATAAATCAAACACCATGAGTTAGCACAAACTGGATGTGTCAAAAGTTTGATGTTACAAGCTATAAATATCTTGCAATTTGTCTTGATCATGTTGTAAGAAACATATTTCAAACTTCAAAGTTTGTGATTAAAGCTTGGATTTTTTTCAGGCACAAGCCCTGTTTTTTCTAGACTGCTGTAAATTTAGAGCTATAAGAAGCTTAAAGTAATTTAAAGCTTGTTTTAACGATTAATGATTTTTTATGTCCTCTTGGCCTTTTGTGCTGGTTGTTATTTTTTTTTTATGTAAAATTTTGAATGCTGTTGTCTAGCTCAGGTCACCTTTGCAAATGAATGTTTGTACCTGGTATAATAAAGGTTAGAAATACTTGATCTATGTTCAGTTACCAGTATTACTTTACATTTTTGCACTTTGAACATGATTTGTATCATATTATAGGCATGTAATTGTTATATTGTCATATAACTGTTGCGTTTGCCACATTCCTTTGTTAACTGTAACAAGACAAAATTCTAATCAATTTAAAGTTTATATTTAACCAAAATGACACACCTAAGTTAACTCAATCACCTCTTGGTTTTTCAGTATCCGTTGAGAATAATTATGTTATCTTCTTATTGAATATTAACATCAACAGCTGGAACTATGTCTATTTGATTATTGCATTAGATTTTGTTCTTATTGTTTAATATTGAACATGATCAGACACACTGAAATCTTTACTGACCTAAAATCAGTATTTAGACATCCCACTTGTAGTGCTAAGCAAATATCTTCTATCTTTTGAAAATAGCTTGGCCCAAGTACATTAGTAATGTCTTAGGTGGTGTTGATGTGAAATTAACTTTGTTGGATTGTAAAGGTCAAGTTTATGGCTGTTATGTTTAAAGGGTTTGGTTTTTATTGCTGTTTGAGCATAGTGTGGGTTTTCACACTAGGGATATCTATAAAATGCTATATACTTGTGTGGTGTTTCTACAGACATATAACACGACAGCTTCTTCAGGTTATTGGTCTATAAAGTAAAATCATGAAAAGAGATTTAGGACTACAGGAGGGCAAATGTTTTAGACACTGACTTCACAAAGGGTGGTGTTTTCGCTGTCTCTTTCAGGAACCCTTGCAACGTACAGGATGTATCTGAATAAATTTTAACCAAACCCAACATAACTGAATGCTTTTGTGGTGGTGTGACATGGTAACAGGTAAATACAAAGTGTATTATAAGATAAAAATGTTAAAGAAACATTGATCTGTCAATAGATTTAATACCAAAACGTACAGTGATTTAATTGTGTAAATTTAAATTATTCTGTATACACATTGATTTAACTGAATCTGAAATAAGAGTATTGTTCAGTCTCTTGAAAAAAAGTATGCTTCCCAGGTACCTTAGGCATCATTGACATTTACTTCAGTTAATTTTTAACAACAAAACATAAAAAAAAAAAAAACTTAGTGATGGCAGTCATAATCTATCTTGTTGTAAAAATCAGTGACGTGCCAAAACAATCTTAGTTCCAGTGATGGAAAGGTGAAATGATCAACGTTGGGAGAACAACCAGCAGTATTGTTGACCATGAGACAAGGTTGTATGTGCAATTATAAGCAATTTGTTTCTCCCAAGGCACTTTTGTTTTGACTGAATCCATCAGGGCAGACTGGCATCAGTTCTGTTTAATGCTAGAGCTAAAGTAACATTAAAGTGGTACGGTATGATCACTTTACAGCTCATACACATCCCTTTTAAAAGAGGTTAATAGCAAATTTTAGTTGTAAAACCACAAATTGGCGTTGCATGCTGATATGTCTGTCATAGACTTTTTAGATGTCTGAATACTGATAATGTTAGTTCCCTTTTCAGGCGCTTCAGTAAAACGGGCACAATTGATTAGCCTGAAAACCATATACACACAGACTTGGATTACAAACACACACGACAGTAACATTACAGTGTGCACACGTGAGAGCAAACTCCATATCTAACAAAGATACTTGGAAAGCAACGGAGGTTCTTGTGATTACAAGAACAATCTGGACTTTGGTCATATCATACTATACTAATGAAACAACCTTGGCTGATATAAAAACAAAGAGACAACTACTTGGATTTCTGTATTACACATATATTATGAAAAAAAAATATATAAACAAAATATAAGCAATTTAAGATTCTACAATGCAACAACTCTTGTTGGAATTACACTGTTATATCTCTTTCTTTCAAACTGTTGGTAAAGAAAGTACATCTTTGTTAAAGTATCATGGAGATAATTAACCCCAAAGATTTTAATACACACACATGTAATGGATAAAATATGAGGCTATTTTGTAAAAATTAAGCTGTGAATATTTTGGACAGGTAATATACAGAGAAAAAAAAGAAAACATTATAAGATATATAAGTTAGTCCACTTCCTAGTGTTAATGATTTTAAGCAAAATCCTCCAAGTTTAATAACCTCATAACCTAACTTCCTCGTTAGGATTTTCCCGATTTTGCCACAGCCAACCCAATCAATCCTGCTAATCCAGCCACGCCCAAGCCGATGCCTCCAACAATAGCCATGCCAACCAGCCCATCTGAGGTGAAAAAAAGGAGTAAAAACAATTTATTATATAATTTCCTGTACAGTAACACAAATTTACATCTTATTGAAGTAGAATTATACCGCCCCACGCACTAACCCCAACCCACGCACTAAAACCCCTCCACGTATACGCGCACGCGCTAAACCCCACCCACACGCACTAACCACCCCCACGCACGCATTAACTACCCCCACGCACGCACTAACCACCCCCACACACGCACTAACCCCCCCCGCACGGACTAACCCCTCCCACGCACACGCACTAACCCCCCACGCACACGCACTAACCCCCCCCGCACACGCACTAACCCCCCACACACACACGCACTAACCCCCCCCACACACGCACTAACCCCCCCACACACACGCACTAA
>JAQMYJ010000001.1:18336509-18379087 GCA_030014305.1 Clarias laeviceps | reverse complement strand
TTCACCCCCCCCCCCCCCCCCACACACACACACACACAATCTAGACATTCCACTTTCAGCAATTACTTTAATGTCACAAGAAATAGATCTACAGTAGCTATCTACTGATATATTCTATGATGTTTGATTTTCAGTTTCATTGATAATGCTGAATGTGTCGGTTCAGTACATACGCAAGACATTATGCAAATAATTGTATGGGGCAAAAACTTTAAAATACCTTTGTCACAAGATATTTGTTAATTCATTTATTCATTCATTCATTCCTTCGTTCATTCATCTTCTATACTGCTTATTCTGTACAGGGCAGAAGGGCCTAGAGCCTATCCCAGGACACTTTGGGCAAGAGGTGAGGTAAATACCAGAGCAGGGTGCCAATACATTACATGGCACAAATACATACTACAATTATCTTAATAATCCAGTTAGCCTAATCTGCATGTCTTTGACCTGTGGAGGAAACTGGAGTACCTGGAGGAAAACAAGTACAGGGAGAACATGCAAACACCACACACACAGACCCAAAGCACAGACCACTGTGCTAACCAGTACTCCACTATTCCACCACAAGATATTTATATCTTATTTATTTGGAAGAAAGCCAAATGTATTCAAGCAAAAAGCTTCAAGGCTCAAATAATATAAACTTAATTTAGTTTTTTACCACTTTAGTTACTTTGGCACAATGTGATGAGTTGTTGGATATATTTACACAATATATCTTGTTCCTTGCAGATTAAAGGCTTTGAGACATTTCACTGGTTCAGTAATAAAATGACCTTTGAATATGGTTGAACAAATCTGGGTTTAGAAATTAGAATATGGGTAAAATCATTTGAATAATTCAACTAACACAAATTTCTGTGTAAAAATAAAGAAATAATTATCATGCAGTAAAATTCAGAAGCTTAATTTTTCTTTCTGACCCAAATTCCAATGACACCAGATATTTAATAAAAGCACACAATAGTTAAGATAGGTGTTTTTTTTTGGTTTTAATAACATTTGAACATGCTGCCATAAAACACTGCTAAAACAAACACAAGAATGCTATTAAATGTACAGGTCTTTTCATATAAATCAAAATATACATTTGTTTTCCTGAACACACGAACAAACAAACAGGTTTTCACTTTAGTGGGTAAAATAGATTTTTTTTTTTTAATCCTGCAATGTCTATATAAACAAGATTAGTGGGAATGACAAGAGCCCTTTAACTACTGCATGTATGATAAGACTTGTGTAACTTACTTATCATAAAAACAAAGAGCATAAAATACCTGCAACTTATTATGCTTTCTCATACTTAGTCTATTACAAATGCACTTGCGTGACCTCCAGAAGTAAAATTACCTATATAATATGTCCCTTGACACACGCACTTTGCTAATATGTCAATTTTACACAATCTGACTATAAGTAAGTAGGCTATAAACATCATAGACAGAAACATTTTTTTTGTCTGTCCTGGAATGAATGGCTATAGAGACATTGCCAACTTTTCCTAGATTGAATACTGTATAGGTAAAGAGGTTTAAAATTTTTTTTTTTAAAAGAGTTCATTGACGGGCAGTGAAATTTTACATGCAATTCTTGTGGTTTTTCACAGAGGTGGTTTTCCTTCCATAGCTAACACTAAAGGATTTTTTCTTAGCATAAAAATAAAAACATAACTATTAACAACCAGATCGTAAAGAGACAGTTTAATATGATTTTTCCTTTGTCCATGTTCCTCAAAGCTCAAAGTAAATAGCACATTCAACATACTGTAATGTTTAGATGCACACGGGTTATAGAACTATTGGCAGGCTTTACACACACACACTACCAGTCAAAAAATTTGGAAACACATTCCATAATTCCATGGTCTTTCCTAATTTTTATTTATTTCTACATTGTAGCAGCAGAGGTTTTGCTTTTGCTTTCCTGGGATGGTCTTAGAGCCAGTTTCATCATGGTGCTTGATTCGTATATGACCATAACAAGACTGTTCTTCAAAGAATTATTCCAGAACAGCTGACCTACGTGTCTTAATAGCTCACTGTTGTTATTACTACTTAATTACCTTATGCCATATGTGTTCTTTCATAGTTTGGGAAAAAATCCTGTATTGTTCTAGAATGTAGAAATTAAGTCACGACCCTAAAAACATTATTAGGAGTGAGTACAAACCTTTGACTTTGACTGTACATATTGCTGTAAATACAGAATATTAGAATTGTAAGTGGTCTGAGACGGGTCTGAATGCTTATCCCTGATGAAATAAAGGGAGTATACTAATGAACACTTTTTGTGGTATCTCAGAGGTTCACTGAGGTCTAAATAAGTACTGAAATATATAGTTATAGCTAAAAACAACAAACACATGTCACCTGAAGCTACTGAAGCAATGGAAGCTGTATCTGCTATTAATGGTATTTTTAAACGAGTTTTACTCAATTGGAAGACAATAAGTGCATGCGTGTATGTGTGGCCACTTATGATGATGTGCTCATGAAGGAAATGTGTTTTGCTCCAATCATAAATGTTGCCTTGTCGCTTTTGGGTAAAAACTACTTGTATGGTAAACGTCACACAAACAAAAACAATCAAACAAACAAACGTTACTGTGTCATGAACAGTCTAAGTTCTTAACGTAGTTTATTTATTTATTTTTTAATAACCGATTAAACGGTGACTGGGTTAAAAACTATTTAATGAAGTATTTTAAAAACAAACCGTCATTAACGATGATGTAATCTAGCCTGCTAGCTAGCTAAAAAGTGTGGCGGTAACGTCATTAATTTACGCTCTTCCTTCCGCCGAGAAGTAACAATACATATCACAACAGAAGTGCTAAAGATTAAAAGTCCATATATGATCTATTAACATTTCATAAATACATTACTACCTTTAAATCTTCTGGAGATACGACGTCAGCCACGACTGCCTCCATGTTGCCGGAAATTGTGGGCAGCTAACAAGTTAAAAGTCCCGGAGAAAACAGCACTGTTACGACAATATTACGTTTTTCATATAACCACATAAAGGGTTCCTGGGATTACGTCAGGAACATCTTCTCCCATTTCCCCACAAACTCCCCTAAGATTAGAAAATTAGCTTTTTTTGATGTATTTATTTTATGACTATGTTTTTTTGTAATTAAACTAGTTCTGCTACTTGCTAAATATCATATACTCAAGTACAAATCTACTGTAACATTACCAAGCTCTCTTTCTCTGTTTTTAGGCAGGATGTAAAAAAATATATATATATTGACAATATCTCCTCTAGTCTGAAGAAAAAGGCAGTAAAATAAATTAGTTAGACTGATTTATAATAAATCAGTTAGGCTAATAAATCAACATGTTGTATAATTATGATTAATTAACTAATATATCTAAATTTAATTTTATTAAGTCCTGGTTGCAATAGAAAGATGTGCATCACTGTTAAAAAGTGTAAAAAGTGTTTTAAAAAAAAAAAAAGTAAAAAGAAAGACCACCACCAACTACAACAACATTTAGTTTTCTATGAGTGATGCATTTTACATACACACACCAATCAGCTATAGTATTATCACCACCTGTCTAATAGCGAGTAGGACCCCCACTTTTGCCTTTTACACTATAACAGTGATGACCTGTGGTTTCTGACACCTTTCTATCACAACGGGCATTAACCTTTTTTTTTAATTTTTTTTAAAAATTATGTTCATCTACACGGATCGGACTACACCTTCTATGCTGGACTACCCGCCTTCACTTCCTTCACCACCCATGACCCTGGAGTTCACCTGGTTTCCTTCCTTGAATTACTTTTGGTAGGTCCTGACCAGTGCAGTCCAGGAACATCCCATAAGAGCTGCAGTTTTGGAGTTTCTCTGACCCAGTCCTCTAGCCATCACAATTTGTCACACAAACCCTTATACTTGCCCATTTCTTCTGCTTCAAACACATCAACTTTAGGAAAAAGGTTCACTTGCTATCCATTCAATATAGATATTGAAAATGTAGCTTCTGTGAAAATGGCCACAACTGGATTAGAGAAACTCTAATCTCTTCTGGGATTTTCCCATGCTGCAGTGGTCAGGATTTAGCAAAAGTTGTCCCAAGGAAGGAAAATCATGTGTGGCAAAGACTTACTGATGCACATGGGGAGTAGAGGCTTGCCTGTGTAGTCCAATCCAATTAAGGAAAAGGTTAATTCTGGTTCCAATAGAAAGGTGTCAGAACACAGTGCAAAACACACTCTTGGTGCAAAAGGAGGGACATACTCAATATTAGGCAGGTGGTCATAATGTTTTGCTTGATTGGTGTGTATATATGTCTTATATATACACACTAATATATATAGGCCTTTTCTTCAATAAATTGATTTATCTGCAATTCTCAGAAAAATAAAACTGTCAAAGAGTACACAGTAAACATGGTGTATCTATATTTTGCAAAAAAAATTAAAATCGTCAGAAATATGTAAATTCTGTAAACTTAGACAAAATACAGATTAATTATTATTAAATAATAATAATAATAATAATAATAATAATAATAATGATGCTCTGGAACGAATAATTCTGCGAACGTTTAAGGTATATAACTACACATATTTACATCTTAATGTTATAACGTTATATTTGTAAATGTTTCAAATTACAGAAAAATACAAACGTTAAAAAAAATTATTCCGTATCGGCTACGTCACAGAATACGTCACTAACCCGGAAGTAACTGTCAAAAATCTAAACACTAGCTTTACGTATGAAGCAGATAAAACAGATTCAGTTTTGTTGCTTGTGCTACTGTATATCGCCTTAAACGTTTTGTAATGGCTAAGAGGACTAAGAAAGAGGAATATTACCGTTTCTTCACCGTTACAGAGCCACGCACACACGAGAAAGGACACACGGAATATAAAGTGACAGCGAGGGTTAGTAGTAGGCCAGTGAACTAGCAGAGTGAGCGTGTGTGTGTGTGAGTGTGTGCGTGCGTGTGTGTGTGTGTGTGTGAGTGTGTGTTTATTTGTTTGTTTCATCATGCGTGTGCTGCTTCTCAGCTCACACACCCTGTGTGATTTTTGATATGTGGACCACACCAAGGGTTTAACTTTGTTTTGGTTTAAAAATAAGTAGATGTGATAAATGTACATGGTTTATTTTGAGTTATTTTGTGGAGACACATTGCAGAAGTTGATGATAATTAAGTGAAAAGTGTGTCAGTAACAGTAACAGTCATGTGTTGGCTCTGTGCCTCAGTGAAACTCGTGACACAATGAATGAGATAGATAATCCCTGTGACTGCCCTTGGCCTTTTTACTCAGATTTTAAGTGCCTGCCTCCTGTCATGGTCATAGGTTTAGATTAGATAAGATTAGATGGAATTTATTATGAAGATTTTGAATGCACTTTGTCCTCATATCCTCAGTATAAAAAACAGTAGATAAATAAAAAAAATTACGAATCACTTATAACTACTAATAATGAATGAAGGTGAAGTAATGATCAACTTTCTTCTGGTGCTTTGTATTTGCAGTAATATGTAAATACTAAACCATCCCTTTTCCAACAGTTTGTATCAAAGAAGAGACCAGAGGATGTGAAAGAAGTGAGTAATGATTCTGTTTAACTAGTGACATTTATTGGAAAATTATTTTTCAGTGTGTCTAATATGAGGAAGTAAGCAATGCTGATAAAGATATGACTCTGCAGTGCTTTAAACAGATGTGATTGATTTCTAGAGCAGTTATGATGTAAAGAGCTTAAATACATAAATACTGTATGTGGTAATAACATCCACAAAAAGACAAGGGTGTGACTTAAACTGTATCATGGAGATGTGGAATTGAGTGTTTTTCTTGAATGTGAAGTACATTTTATTTCTCTAGAGCTTCTCAAGAGTGTTACAAAGTGCATTCCAGAAAAATCAATCATGGACATAGTAAAAGACTATAAACATAATAAAATAGTAAAACTAATCAAATAATATTTAAAAAGATTAAAGTAATAACCCCCCCCCAAAAAAAAAAAAATAATAATAAAACATAATTTGATGTTTAAACTAATCTAATTGACATTAAGTGTGTAAAGAATCACTGAGCAGCATGAAGTGTAGGTCTGTGTGGACAGTATATGAGGGGTAAACTGTAGAACTTCATTTTAAAGAAGTAGTGGTTTTCATTGGTAGGTAGTGATTTGGAGAAGGTACACCGAATTGAAGAAGTTGCATGGAGAGCTGGCTTACACTCATAGGAACCTGTTTCGAAGACAGGAAGAGTTTCCTCCATTTCCCCGAGCACAGCTATTTGGTAAGTTCTTCACGTGTTTTGGCAGCTGATGTTAAAGTATCCTTGCATATCCTTTTTAAATGAGAGGAGAGGAAACAAGAAGTACAATAAGGGGTCTTTACTTGTCTGTTAATTTAGAAAGCTCTGGGATTCAGGATGATATTCAGATGTCTTAGGTAATAGTCTTTCATGTGTTCTAAGGGTGTGACAATGGGTTGAACAGCTGAAGGGATGGGCTGTATTTGTTTGAATTTTGAGTTTCAAAACAGCTAACCTCACATGGGGGAAGTGTTCAGGTAAAGTTACTGCTACAATCTAATCTAACATGACACAATCAAAGTCCAACTTGTAATGAGATACAGACATTTCCTCTTTTTTTCCCTTTATATTCACACACACACACACACACACTTACACACTCATTTTTCTTTTCTTCATTTGCATTGGCCTAATTATTAGTTTAGTTAAAAACTTGACTTCAACAAACTATGAGGAAATATTTTGACTCATTTAATTATTCTGAATAAAAGCTGTAAAAAGTCTTTTGTGGACATTTTGACCTCGCAAACAGCCGAGGTATGAGAAAAAGACAAAAAAAAAATCAAAGACAAATACGCTTGCACAAATATTTAACATTTTGTGGGGTCAATAAGTTCTGTTTGGTCCTTCAAAGTGTTGAATATATGCACACATGCTACCTTGTCTTTTCCCTGTCCTTCTTTTCTTGTTTGATCTGTTTTGTCTTCTTTAGGTCGGTTTGATGAGGCAGTGATTGAGGAGAGGCGGAATGCAGCTGAAGCCATGTTGCTCTTCACTACAAACATCCCTGCATTATACAACAGTCCTCAGCTCAAAGAATTCTTCAGGGTCAGACACACATGCTTATACATAATCAGTTATGCACATGCAGTTATGCACATACCTTCACCTATACACACATACACACTCATTTAAAGAAAGTCCTTACACCATTATTTATGTAATGTTATGTACGTGTGGGTGTGTTTGTATGCATCAACACATAGTCTAAAAAAACAGACATCAGCTTCGTGATAAACATTGATTTGTCAATTTTATCATCTTATTGTCTTAGGGAGGAGAGGTGAGAAGACCATTAGATCCCTGTGTCTCTTCTTCTACATCTCTACCTCCCCCTCTCATCCCTTTACCAAAGGGGGCCACTGGCTTAGGAGCTGAAGAGGAGACAGGGACAGAGGCTCCGATCCTGACCCAGGAACTGGAATCTACGTTGGTGGAAAAGGAGTTTGGTGAGCCTGAAATGGCGGTGGAGGCGCTCAGTAACTTGGAAATCAGCCCAGTACAAGAGAGTCATGAAGAAAAACAGGAAGCAGAAGTGAATTTCAGCACAGATCAACCAATCACAGGTGCTTCCCTTTTGATTCATTTATCTTAAGTGTTTTATATGGACAGAGCAGACTGATGTGTTTTAGCTGTTGCTCCTGTAACCTGTTGCATCAGAAGACCTGCTCTCTAACTGCTGTAGGAAGAAACAATTGCTTTAAGGACTTTTGCCAGAAACTAATTATTAGTTTAGTTTAACTAAACTAATAATTAGTTTCTTTAAAATGAAAAAATAATAATAGTCTGACAGCAGCATTATTGCTATTATTTGCTTATGCAAGTTCTTTATTTTTTGTGGAAGGAAATAAGTCTGCAGAAATTAGCTACCCAGGCTTAATGAAAAGACAAGGCACATCTTTTCCTTGTTCAGTTCATTTTACATAGTAGTCATTGTGTACCATTTAATTTATCCTTACTTTATCAAATTCAAATTTTATTTGTCAAATACACAACCATATATGATAGAATTAATCATTAAATCATTAATTAATCATTAATTAATTAAAATTAAAGTGAAAAATTTGTAAAATATAAGCTGGAAATTTACAAATTTACATTTTTTACATTAATAGAATTAAAATAGAAACATATAAATTACTACATATGGGTGGGATCGATTTAGTTATGTAATAAATTCATGCATCACCACACTGACTCCAAAATAAATGTTTTAATTATATAATAATTTTTAATATGTTTGCATTTGAGGTGGTAAAATGTTGAAGCTCCTCTAAAATGCTACAGATGATCCACTCTTAACTATTTACACATTGGCAGGCAGGTAGGAGTAGAGTGGTAAGATCAAATTGTCTGCTAAGTTTGTTTAGAATTGTAACAAACCCTTAAAAAAAAGTATATTGAATTGGAATATTTTTTGTGATACTTTTTTAACCTTAATTTTGATAGCACACAAGTATCGTTATAATATTGAATCGACCGGTCCCTGGTGATTCTCCTGCCTACAAATTACATAAATAAAAATATAGTGTGTGAAATGTGCAATATAGCGAGTAATGTGTGTGTTTATTGAGTGAAAGCAACAAAAGCAAATTTGAAAAAATGTTTCGTCCTTTATGGTGTTCTGGTTGAGGGCCCAGATAGCCAATAGCCAATTTTACAACTTCCATTTGGGATTAATAATTTGAGTGTATATTTGAGTGCAGGTCAGGGAGCTCGGTGCAGATGATGCGCTCAGCTGATCGCACCACCCTCTGTAGAGCCATCCATCTTGCATGGTGCTGTTCCCCAACCAGGTTGCAATGTTTCCTGTCAGAATGCTCACTTTAGTTTCCCAAAAATGGTGTATACAAATGTATTTTTCCGGAGAACGAAAGTCTAGTCCAGAAATCTACAATCCTATCCATGACATAACCTGAAATATAATTCTGTCATCAAAGATTTAAAGATACGTGCCACATATTTTCCTTACAGCCAACTTATATAACTCCCCATTTCCACTAGAACATGTGCACCTTACCCCAAGCTTATAAACAGAAGCCTTGTGTGCATGTGAACCTAACTGTGAGTCAATGTGAGTCAAAGAAAAAATGTTGAACAAACCTTTTCAGTGTTCTGCCAGAGTGGCTGCAAGTGCCAAAACTTCTGCAGTAATGTTTCTAGCAGAAGGCATGAATAAAGGGATTTTTCTGTAGAGTTTTTCTTTCTGAATTTTGCCATTACGTACTTATTAATTAATTAGACACATAAGAAAAACATACTTATCAGTACAAACTTGTCTATGTGAACTTTATCCGAAATTAATTCAGACTGGTTACTTTCAGTTTTGTCATATTGATTTGACTAAAGGACCTTTTTTTTTTTTTTTTTTGATTTTCTGATTGCAGTACCCAGCCCTGAGCCTCCTGGATCTCTAGCTGATCAGTCAGAGGAGTTTGATTCGCTCTTTGACTGCGTATTGGAGGAACCTTTAGATGATGCACAACCCCATCTCTCAGGCGATGACCTGGCCATCTTTGATCCATGTCATAAAGAAGGTGTTTAATCGCTCTTTTTTTAGTAGACTTATTCCTTCAGTATTGCTATATGTTTAGTTGGATATTATCCTGTCTCTCAGATCAGGGCTTTGGGTCTCCTGATCACTCTGAGCTTCTGTCGCTCAACTTGACCATTCAGGAGGGTGCAGTGTGTGGTGACAAGATGGACTATGTGGTCCAGGCAACCAGTGAGATGACTGCAGCCCAGGAGAGTGAGAAAGAGGGAGACCACAGCACAGCAATAATGCGATACAGAACAGCAGTGGAAATCCTCATGAAAGGAGTACAAGGTAAGGAAGAAAAAGAAGAGATAGAGAATGAGTAAGATTTGATCATTGATTTTTTTTTTTTTACTGCAGTCAGAAATCCTTCTGTAGTTTGTAGATACAATAAGACCAAATATTTTAAAATCACTTTTAAAAAAGATTTTTTTTTCTTTATGAACAGTACCTCCAAAATATCAAGATTTTCTTTTGATAAATGGTACAAGTAAAAAAAAGTTTTTTAACCAACCTTTTTTTTTTAAACTGCAAGTTAGCTCTCACAAGACACATAAAATGTATCCCAGGGATACAGTCCCACTACCTCAAGTTTTGTTCCACATTTAGCTAATGTAGCTCTGATTGACATTAAAGACAAGAAATGCTGTTGGTCTCTCCAGCGGCCATGGATGGCATTGGTAATGCTGGAATTCAAACGTGATCTATCACAACAGGGCGAACACTTTTAGTTATTTTTATAACTGTGTAAAGCAACACATACAGTATTAAGCAAAAGTCTTGAGCCACACCCTTGTTTTTTCATATGAAAAATGAAATGGAATTCATTGTAATCAAATTTATGTAACCATTTCAGCAGCAACCTCATTTCCTCTCTTGCCTTTTCCAACAAATCAGCATTTAGCATCACCAGCATACTAATTACTGATCTGATCGTCTGTTATCATCTGCACCTGTTCTCACTGGTTCATACCTTAAGATAGATGTTTTTTATGCAATTTTTTTAACTGTGATTACCTGTCTTGTTCAGGGCAGCTTAGGACACCCTAACACCTTGTGCTTCACTCTGTAGGAGATATGGATCCTCAGCAAAGGGATGCAGTGAAGAGGAGGGTAGCTGAGTGCCTTGAGCATGCAGAGCGACTGCTCTCTTCACAAACTCCTACTCAGCATCATAACACGTAGCATGCACACACACACACACACACACACACACACACACACACACACACACACAGAATATCATACGTCTTCGACAGTCTTCTGACATGCTTTACTATAACAAAAGTGTTACTTTTCAACAAACCTAAAACACACATGAAAAGACTCACATACACTTTCACTTTTATCTTTCTGCATATGCTTCCTAGCTAGCTAAGTCCCAACAGGTCTATGCATATGATATGAGCACAAGTTTTCAACACTATGTCCTCCCTTGATGTGGACTTCCATTCCTTTTTCATTATATAATTTAAGAGAACACTGAATATTTTTAATCCAGTGCTATATTTTAAAGTATGTTTATTTAACGGAATTATTGTTAATATTCCTAATGTCTCTGATTATCTGCTCTTTTGGCAAGAAATGTTGTAAGTGACTGAGTGTAATTGTTTGAAAGAACCACCAGGTGTCCTTATCATGCACCATGTTAAAAATGTGCTGTTTGTATGGACTAAATTATGTGGTTTAATATTTAATTTATAATATTTACTCACATTTTTGTCTTACATGCACACCTGGAATACAGTGTAGTTTATCAGGTCATGTTTGATGCATTTCTTTTGTTTAAGGCTAGTGCAGCTGGTAAATAAATGAAGCCACCAGTTAAGCAACAATCTGCAGGGTAAATGTCACTTGTTTAGAGTTAACTGGACAAATAAATCTGACATCTTTTGACAAAGTATTTGAGGAGAAAAAAAAATAAACAAAACAAGGCATTTTAAAACTTGATCTGATTTTTATCTATTTTGACTTTTATATACACGTTAAACAAGTCTATGAAAATACTTGAATGCAATGATTTCAGTTCATAAGCTCATAAACTGTAGCTCCAGGTCAAAACTAAAAGACACTAAAAGTATCTTGACTTATCCGCTGTGTGAATTTGATACTTCCCTTAAAGGCATTCATGTAAAGAAAGGTAGCCCATTACTGCTACACATACTGTGTTAAGCAGTATTTTATCCCTCGTTTCTTTTGTGGACAGAGGGTAAAATAAAGGATGAATAGATGAGAAAAAGAGATAGCCGACCACAGAACACAGGTATGAATAGAGGATGAGCGGGATCATCTCTTCATTGTCCATGCATGGAAAATCCCTCCCTCCCTTGATGTTTTTTTTTCACCCCTGTTATTCTCTGTCTCTCGCTGTGCTTCAGTGTTTGTGAGAGTGGAGAGATGTGGAATGGAATGGAGAGGTTATTGCACCTGTGTGTGTGTGTGTGTGTGTGTGTGTGTGTGTGTGTGTATAGTTATAGAGAGATGGATGAAGAGACAAAGAGACAAAACGGGGAGGTGGACTGTGTTTTGGCATTAGCATGCTGAGAGTGTCAGCACTCGATGTGCCACTGTCCCCCTCTCCATCCCTCTCCCATCCCTCGTTCTCTCTCTCTCCTGCCGATCTCTCTCTCTCTCTCTCTCTCTCGTCAGTGTCCATAGCAATTATGCCATCAAAACACTCCAGCCAAAGAGGATAATTGCATCCTGAGTGCTGTGGAGAGAGTGAGCGGCAGAGTGAGTTAGTGTGTGTGTGTGTGTGTGTGTGTGTGTGTGTGTGTAGAAGAGAGAGAAGGCAAAAGATTCCGTGAGTTAGCACACGTGTGTGTGTGTGTGTGTGTGTGTGTGTGTGTGTGTGTGTGTGTGTGTGTGTGTGTGTAGAGTGAGAGCTCGAGAGGGCCACAGTGCATCACGGTAAGTAAGGTTCTTCACAGCACCGTAGGAGTCATGTGGTCAAAGATCAAAGAATCAGTTTGCTCTGCTAAGTGCACTAAAACATCAAGCTCAAAATCAAATCTTTCCCTCACACACTGTTCCTATGTAACCTACAATAGGACACACAGATTCATTACTGTTACATTGTGTTGTGCGGAATACAAGTACCATGCATCCAAATCTTAAAAGGGATTCAGTATAATTAAAGATTATTATGTACCACTTGAAAAAAATCCCACATACACACCCATGTTTTGTACATTATGTTTCGCTACTATTTATTTAATTACTATTTACAAATGATGGACTAAAGGATTAGTGAAATCCTTTTTTTTTCCTGTGCTCCATCTCTATTACCTCTCTCACTCTTTCCAACTCCCTCCCTCTGTCACCTTGCCCAAGGCTTTGTTTTGAGTGCACATCCACTTTCTCGCAAAGGGAATCAATAGGCAAACACTTTGGCAGTCCATCGACCCTCGCCAATCTCTCTCTCTCTCTCTCTCTCTCTCTCTCTCTCTCTCGCTCGCTCTCCTTCTGGCTGCCAAATTTTTTTTATTCCAGCCACATTTGAATTCATACTGCAATATGTTTGATCATGACTTATTCAAATGAAGCATTTTCATTATGCCTCATACTGTGGAAAAAAAAAACATGGGGAGTTTATAATGCTGTGCACAAATGGCTAAAACACAGTCCAGTCACATGCATTTCCCTGTGCTTTGTTCAAATGACTCATAAATTTTAACAGAGATGTTGTCAGTCATTTGGCTCCCGTTCAAAGGATTCAGTTTCCTATGTGCAGTTGTCACCATTGAATGGCATATCCAGCCTTCAGCTTGAAACCCATAAGGGGGTTAGATAATTGATCATATTGTGAGACCAAGGACTCTAACAAACATTAGATTTTTGTATTTTTATCACATGAATATTCACAGGACAAAAAGAAAGGATTGACTTTGTGTTATCTTTTCCTGCATGTGGCCTGCATGAGTGTGCTGTGCTGTCATTTTCTATTTTCATCTAACCTTTTCTCTACTATTGTTTTTTTTTTTAATTTATTCATATGTTTTTTTTACTCAGATCTAGCAGTCGCCTCTCTTTATTAAAAAGGCTTTGTGTCACATTTTCTTGTTTCCATAACAACAGTGGCGGCCGGTGATCGTGGGCCCCCGGTTGGTGTCCCTGAAGTGGAGGAAAGGTGTGGAGTGATTGGAGCATGAAAATAAGCAAGGGCATAGAGATAACATGACTACTTTCACATTGTAAGATGAAGAGGTTTGCTTGCCACAGCCATAAAAATATGCTAATTGTGCGGCACTAAATGCTGGTATGGAATCAAATGTCAATGCAGCAGCATCTGAATGAGTTGGCCAACCAGAGAGTTTTAAATTCTCCTTGTTAGTTTGTAATTGGCCCTCACCTCAGAGTGTTTTGGAACATGATAATGATGTGACACTTTGACAGCCAAACCAGTTGATGTGACTGATGGAAATTTACCCCAGAGACACTGGCTCTGGGGTGTGGCCACATGGGTGGCAACTGCAACCCTCGAAATATTTTATCACACATATTCCTACAAATGAACAGACAGATATAGAGTTAACACACATTGATGAGGCAGAACTAAGGGTAAAATGGACATCACGTCATGTGTTGTCTAATCATTAATTATCTGGAATTGTCTGGGGTATTTTTTATAACCCTTACAATGATATCTGCTTATCTAAAGGCACTAAGGGCTCTGTTACTCATGCAGATTTCATCTCATGTAGGCTTAAAACGTCATTTAAAATATTAATGTTATCATGTACCCCGTGTTTTCAATTTTTTTATTTGTCATTTATTATTATTATTATTATTATTGCATGTTTTACAAGCCTCTGTAAGAGTCAGTAATTTCTGTCTTCCTGAAGAGGTGTGTTTTGCACAGAAAATGAATCACATGCAGTCTCATGTATATTTCTTTTTTTGTAGTGCTGTATTTTCACCAGCCTGTTTATAATGAATTCTGGTAATGCAGCATGAATCTAATGTTACTAATCCCGGCATAGGACTTAATTTGATATACAATATAAATGAGATATTGTGCAAATGCAACTTTTAGCCCCACAACACAAATTTCCACCAAATCCAGAAGTGCTGGTGATCATGTGCTCTAAACCTGCAAACTTTATTTGCATCTGCTTACTATTAGTGAGAAATAGATGTGAAAAACGGTTTAAGCTGAAGTATATCCCTACGCGTGCGTGCGTGCGTGCGCGCGCGCTGACGGCCAGTCCCCTCCCTCACACCTCACGCCCACTGGACAGTAAGAGCGCGCGCGGTTGGGAAACGGAAGGGATCGCAGCAGCAGGAAACCCGGTGGCACTTTCTGCGCTGCTGCTCTGCATGGCCACAGGGTGACGGTCTCCTCTCCAGGAATAAACACCACCAGGATATCAGAGTTCAAAGTGACCGCCCGGGCACGCCTTCACCTCCACTGTTGTGTAAGTTATCCTTGCAATTTGTTTTTAAATGTACCTCCGTTTTACAGTGAAACCTGTTTATTTCCCCTTGAGACATAGCTGTGGTCGGTTATCTGTGTGTGAATGTGCGCCACGGTCACCGGAATCCGGAGTAGCCCAACACGACACACTTTCACATGATTAGACCTCATAACACCGCCTAGGAAACTTGTCTTGAAAGATGTCTATAAACACTTACTTTCCCCGCCAGTCCGTAATTTTACTCTCGGGACGACATTATTATTATTAGGTTATTAGGTTATTCATTCTTCATGGCGGATAAACAGCTTGCCATTCAGCCCTAATAATCGCATGCCATCTGTGACATTTGAGTAGATAATACATACAAATTACACCGCAGCAATGTCTAACAATTTGATTTATAATAATATAATAGATGTGATAAAAAAAAAAAAAAAAACAGCTTTAATCTCGTTCAGAGCTTAAACAATTATACAAGTTACGATGCACCATTTTGCTCTGTATAGCTCAGGTGCCTTGCTTGTAGTTGGTGCATTATAATAATCTCATTAAAAATATTTACATTTTCTGGTTGTCTCTATGTGTGTGGTAGAGGAGAAAGCAAAGGAGAGAGAAGGATGAGGGATATAGAGTCAACAATCTGAATAAACAGTGGCCACAGCTGTCCATGAGCTGATAACGCACACATGCAGAGAGAAAAAAAGAGAGAGGGGTGAAAGAGAGAAACAGAAAGAGAGAGAGAGATGTTGCTGACAAAGATAACACAGAGAGGCTCACATGCAGATTTTTAAACACTGACACAAGCAATTTCAATGTCCAGAATTCCAGGCTGAGGAGTCGAGGGGTGATGGATTGCCCTTCAGATCTTTTCCAGCAGCAGCCGTCCCAGGTGTGCCACTTTGACCTGTACCACAGTCCACCAGAGTCCACCTCCACTGGCCCCATCATTTCTCCTCTTTTGCACCCCAACAGTGCGTCCCAGAGGTGGGGTGGATATAGGCAGGGACAGTGCTTATTCTCTGACCTGCCAGCGCATGAGGAGGAACAGGAGATTGATGCAGACAGGTTTGGGAGAAAAACAGCTCCAAGAGGAACTCCAATTCCGCAGTACCGGCTTGGGGATAGGAGACGAGGTTCTGGTGACTGGAGTCAGGACCTTCTGAGAGTGAAGCAGCTTAGAGTGGACAATACGGTAAAGAGAGAGGCAGAGGCGGAAAGAGAAGGGCACAGAAGTAGGAGAAGTGTAGCCCAATGGGTAAGAGCAGAGAAGAGCGTAGAGGAAAGAGGACGGAGGAAGGAGAGCAGGGAGGGAAGGCAGCGGCAACGGCATGAGCTGAAACTCCAGCTAGAGGAAACCAGAGGGAAGCTGCTAGAGCTTCAGCGCAAAGTGTGGCAAGTATATGGAGAACATCATGTAGATGAAGAGAAAGGAGGAGAAGGAGATGATGGAGTGATGGACGAGACAGCAGAGATTTTCTCTGAAGGAGAAACAGAGGATAATCTTGACAGTGGACTTTATCCTCCTCTGGGTGATAACAATAAAAAACATGAACGTTCAGGGAATGAGAATTCTGAGGTGTTTCCTGAAACCCCTGTGGACTTGGACCTTGACATGGAGTTGGATGGAGGTGGAGTGTGGCTCGGGTGCAGTCTGGTGCAAGGAGAGTGGGAGAACATAGGTGGCAGTGAGAAATTTGCTCAGGCTTTAAAGCAGGAGCTGTCCAGTGCAGTGGCACGGGTCATTGACAGGGTTCTCCATCTCTATGCTGAAACTGACCAAACATTACCGACCACTGCAGTTTTAGCCCAGGAGATTCCCACTACTAGGGCACTAGACCCAAACCCTGAAAAGAAGCAAAAGCTTGGGGTGCCTGGTGGTACGACAGAACAAGCTGAAGCACTGCCACTGGTTGCAAAAAAACCTCACGATAAAAGGAATCCTCTAATTCCAGGCCGACATAAGAACCTTCTCATCCCTCAGGCTAACCCCAGCTTACCCCTTTTACCCCAGCCCCATCTTTCTGCACTCTTACCACCAAGGAACAAAGACTCCTTCCTGCCGTCCTGCCCTCCAAACCCTCCACCACTGCCCCTGCCTCTTCTCCATTACACCATGCAGCATCTCTTTACCCGTTCTCTTTCCAGTATGCCTCTTCACAAAGACGGGCTCCCCAGTGAACCCTTTATGGACTTTCGCTCGCACAATCCCACGTTCCCTCCCCTACCTCTGCTTGGCCAGTTAAATCCATCTCTCGCTGATAGAGGAAGAGATGAGGGGATGAGAGTTGGAATTGATGGAGGAGATTCAGCTTTATATCTTGGTCCTGGGGGCATATCCTTTATTAAACAGAAAAGAGAGAAAGAGTCAATGTTAGTATTTTGAGAATTTGTGAAAGTTGAAAATTGAAAATGTAAAAATGTAAATGAAAATATAAAAAAAGTAGATGATTTACATATTAGATTGTATTTAGGTTGTAACATTATTTTACTTTTATATATATAAAAAAATATGTTTTATAAAGCTTGACCAATACATTTACTGATAATGAAGATAGCATAATTTATTGGTGCTAATAAGTGAAATATTGCTGTTAGTTTTAACATAGAATTTTGAGAAAAAAGTCTTTGTGTTTTTTCCTACTCCTGATTTTCCAACTACAATGACAAATGCAATCATTTTATGAAAAAAAAAAAAAAAAACATTTTTAGTGGTTCACTTAAAACCCTGGTTAAAAAGCTCTCTCTTAGGCTAGGCATCAATGTTCTTTTCTTAAAATCGCAGTGTCCTAATTTTCTATTTAATTTGTGTCATTGTTCAATTGTACTGTATTTGTGTGTCACACATTTCCTTAACAAACCGAACTCCCAGGAGGGTCTCTCACCGTGTCATTTGAAGAAAGCCAAGCTAATGTTCTTCTACACACGCTACCCCAGCTCCAACACACTCAAGACTTACTTCCCTGATGTCAAGGTGCTCTGTCATCATCATGGGAAAGTGATTCTACAATAATTCTGATGCAAAACATTATAACAGGCATTTTTAATACTTTCTAACAATTACTTTATTTGTAAATCTCCTGAAGATGTACAGGAAAAGAAATTTAATACTCCACTAAATAAAAGCTCTTTCATGTATATTTGTAAACCTGTTGTGATTAACAGTATTATATATCAGTCATAGTTCCTAGTGTATTAGTGTGCTTTTATTCTATGGTAATATATATATATATATATATATGTTCATGTGGTGTTTTAAAACATTTTCATGTAAGTCATGATTTAACTTTGCCCTTTTGTCAATCTCCTCCATAGTTCAATCGCTGCGTCACCTCTCAGCTCATTAAGTGGTTCAGTAACTTCCGGGAATTCTTCTACATTCAGATGGAACGCTTTGCGCGTCAGGCAGCTCGTGAGGGTCCTGTGACAGCCAGAGAGAGGGGATTGCGTCTGAGCCGAAACTCTGAGCTCTTTCGCATTCTGAACATGCACTACAATAAGAGTAATGACTACCAGGTCAGAGTGTGTTTGAGTGTGTGAGATATTCCTGCATTTTTAGGAATGCAATCAAGTGGGTGTGTATGCATTAGTATCCGTTATATTTCCAGGTGCCAGAAAGGTTTGTGGAGGTGTCTGAAGTGGCATTACGGGAGTTCTTCACTGCTATCCAGAGTGGACGTGATGCTGACCCCTGCTGGAAAAAGTCCATTTACAAAATCATTTGCAAACTCGACAGCCCTGTGCCTGACAGCTTCCGCTTGCCAGGCTGCCCCATGGACACACACCGCATGGTCTAAAGATGCGCTCTATCTCTCGTGCTCTCTCTCTCTCTCTCTTGCACATACACCACTCACACATCCTATAGTGTAAGGGTTAATGTGGATAAATACACAAAAACATAGCCCAAATGTATTGGAGTTGGGATACACACCCAAACACATATTGCCTGATAAGAATCAGCTTAGACTGTCAAAAATACATGTTCATTCATCCACAAACACATACTACATGCCAAAAGTTTGAAAGCAAAATTAGTTTAGCAAAAAACAAGCATGACCCCCCCCCCCCTCAAACAAACAAACAAACAACAAAATTACTAACCATAATATGATTAAGACAACAAGGTCTGGCTTAACGTATGCAGTAATAGTCTAACTGTCTCTTAATTTGTTTTTGCTTTTTGCATTTAAAATTTAGTTTTACAACAATCATTCATATGTAATCTCACATTCTAATGTGCCTGAAAAACTAAATGAAGTGTTATTAAAGAGACAATGAAGGCTTTTTCACACAGCATGTTAAAATAATCACATCACTGCAAGCCAATGAATTTTAGACCAATTTCTTTTTAGTTAGACAAAATGTCATTGTACATGTGCTGTGCTTGCTTGCGCACTTTTGGCCTGAAGTGTATAAATAATGGCTAAATTATCATATAAGCCATGTGTATAATCTGAGAGTGAATTAGTAGTGATTTATTGCCTTCCAGATTGAAGAGAAAGAAATACATATGGCACAAATGAAGAGGTCACTGGCCTTGTTGAATGTATAAACTCTAAATAGGACATTGACAGGCAGTACGGAATTTTTGGCTTTACCGTTCCAGAGAGATAAGCATTATTTGAAAATATTTTAAGTGCTTTTTCTATTTAACATGCCGAAACCTTATTTACATGTATTTATCAAGAAAGTGACAAAACAACAACTGTGGCCCTAGATGTGGTTCATTGTAATTTTATATTTAATATTTGCTTATTTGTCATAATGTTTGCTAATATGTGGCTATTTCATAAGACATCAAGTGTATAAATGTGGATTTTGACGTGATAGTACTACATGAAATTAAATGTGAAAGTTCAACCACTTATATGAACAGCATTTTATTGCATACATGCATCTCTCCACAAACCCCATTGTCTTCTTGACAATCGCACATGATAAATGTTATTAGTTCCTGTGCAAAGATCAGCAAAAATGTGTCCGTGCAGGGAGAACGGAAAAGACGCGGGGAGTCCACACATCATGCCAGAACAGACTAAAATTCTCCAGTGCGCTCTATCACCTTATGCCCCATGGTTTGAAAGAATTGCTTCTACAAGCTATTATACAAAATGTTAAAATGTGTGTATGTCAGATAACCAACTAGTTCCATAGAAACTGAATAACTAGTGTGTGTCTAAGTAGAAAGGTTGCTGTAGATTTTTTTTAGAAGTGGGCCATTTAAAAATCATGGAAGAGTTTTAATTAAGTGAATGCTGAGTGCAGAACATGATGCATAGCAAACACTCACTCTATGAACAAAAGCACTCTAAAATTCAAACTACAAGAACCTAACAATATATTTCAAACACAATTTTAAGAACAATTAAAACATGGTCACATCACTTCCAGTCAATCCTGATCTTGCATTAAAATCTGTACATGATTTTTCTTCAGGTTCTCATTCTTCCTCCTCTCAGGAACCTGAAAGTAGGTATATTGGCTATTTCTCCTATAGAGTTGAATGATTTTGAGAAGGTGTGTGTATGGTGTCCTTCCATGGACTGCAGTCTCATAAAGGGCATATTCCTGCCTCATGGCCATTGTTCTGGAGGCTCCAAATCCACTACTGCCCTGATCAGAATAATGGGTAATGCACCTGCTGTCATGAATTAAAGTACTTTTGTTGGTGGGATACATCACAGGTAATGGCAAGACAGTATCAACTGGATTTCATGGCATATTTCTCTATAACCTTACAGAACCTCTGGTGTAAATGTATGGTCTGAAGACTTCATTTTGGCTTGCCTGTACTGAGAAAAATTAGATATGTCATTTTTCTCAGTGGATATTTGTTTGATCCAGTGCATACTGGAATTTTTCAAATCCAACAAAATGCTTGTATTTGACGATTATTTCCCAGTTCCTGCAAGTGAACCCTAATATATATTTTTAAATTACGAGTTAACTAGGGACGGTATGTGGCTTAGTGGTTAGCATTATAAATTAGAGTGCACCTCCAGGGGTTGGATTTGATTCCTGCCTTGGGGTCTGTGTGCATGGAGTTTGCAAGTTCTCCCTGTGCTTGATGGGTTTTCTCCGGGTACTGTGGTTTCCACCCACAGTTCAAAGACATGCATTAGGTAAATTGGCATTCTTAAATTGATGGTGTGTGTGTGTGTGTGTGTGTGTACCCTGCAATGGATTGACATCCAGGGTGTACCCTGCCTTGTGTCCTAAGTGCCCCCCTGCACAGGATAAACCAGTGTAGAAGGTTAATCAGTGAGTGTGTTAACTAGGCCTATAAAAGGAACACTTGGAGTGCAGGCCAAGTCACGATGGAAAAACAGCAACATCCTGTAATTCTACATCCAGTTCAGGCATGTTCTTATGAGATAATAAAAAATCTGCGACACACACATACATGTTAAGGTCAACTTTATCCTATTATAGCTACTCAAGTCATCTTTATATTCTGTCCTTGAGATGTACTGTATGGAATAATAAGAAATGTGATGATGAATCTATATAAATAAAAGAAAGGTTTTGATCTCATTAAACTTTTGCAGAACCTTGAAGTTAAATCTGCACCATAAATGATACCAAAATGTTGAGTAAAAGTGTTGTTATGAACAGTTAAGTGCTGGATTTAATAATCTACTTTTAAAATAAGCTACTAATAAGCTACTTGCTCAATGTAAACAATCACCTGCACCATAAACATTAATTATGATTATTAATTATTAATACTAAAATGAATATTTTTTTTACTTGGATTAGTTAATATTTTCACAGCTGAAGTGGTATAAGGACATTTTAATGTGCTGGAGTCGTTTTAAGACAAAACCTAATCTTTATCTGATCTACTTTTTCTATTTCTCATCTGTCATTTACTCTGCGATTATCGTATAAGGAGTGTATTTGGCTGACGACAAAAGAAGTACAACTTCTTTACAGTGTAAAACAAGACGAAAACATAAACTTTTCTATATCCTCTCTTTGCCATTGATTGTAATAAGATGAAATGACGCTAGACTCAAAATCTTGAACTAAGTTTTGCACAATTTCCTAATATTTAGCCTCCAATCCAGTGGAAACCAATACCATATAATGTTGTCACACCAAACAAAATTTTACTACAAATTTTTTATTTTACTACTGCTAATAATAATAATAATAATATAACGGATTACATTAAAGCTGATCAGCGTATTTTTATCTTTAACCTTTTAACTATTTCTCCAAACTCTTTTCCAGTCAGCGACGGGTACTTCATATAGCTAAACATACGATAGTTTAACAGTTACCAGTAGATAGTTTAACAGTTAACAATTGCTAAGAAACCGAATCTTTCTTATTGTTGTTGTTGGATTTAGCGCCTGTGCTGGGTTTCGCTCATGTAAATGTGTGTACGCGCGCGTGTGCGTGTGGCGCGCGCGTGGTTCCTCTTCTCGTGACTCGTGATGGCGCTGCCGCGGCTGCTGCTGCTAGAGCTCGCGCTTAACGCCTGCTGCTTCATCTGCGGAATTATCACCGCCGCCTCCGTCACTCTCTCTCAGGTACAAAATAAAAACGAAACAGCATATTTTTAAATAAACGGATAGTTTTATAATGCATATAAGAGTATCTTTTTTTTTTTTGTTATAATACATGCATTGTGAATTTCACGGACCCGCTTAGGTGCTTAACACGCGTCAGTGAGAAGCGCAAGAAAACTTTCCTGAAAATAAACTGTCAAAACTTGTGTTGCATCGAGTTTTGTCCAGCCTTCTTTCAGTCTTAAAGAAACTTTTACTTTGCTTTAAAAAAAAAAAAAAAACTTTTTACAGTGCGACTTCTTTGTACATATGAGTGACATACGTAAGTTTTGCTAGTATGTAGTACGTGTTGCTAGTATCTTGGTGTTGCATAGCAATGAAGATACTTTAATAATACTCTAACGTTTCAATAAAATTGAGTCCTCGTAAGTCATATGACTAGTGAAAACATTCCAGCAGGGCGTATTTTGAAGTTGGCCTAAGAGGATTAAGTATTAAGATCCATGTGAATATGGCGGCAGATTAGACAGTCCATGGTTCTAGGGCGTGAACACATAGAAAACTAAAAATCATTTAAAAATGAGGAAGAAGACAAAAGCTGAAAGTGTCTTTCGTCTCTTCCGCATCTGCTCTTTTGACTGGGTCATGTGACCAAGCTCGGCGTTTTTGACGTACTGACTGCACATGGGTGAAGAGAATTGCGAGTCAGAGCAGAGGGTGTGAGATTTTACTTTCACATCGTCGAAACGGGGGAATCCCATGAACACAGAATGATGGCTTCGTGTAATGACAGTTGCAAAAGAACAACCAGAAATCAAACTGAAACTTGTTTGTTGTCATTTGACGTAATTTTTCACATTCAAAATGCAATAACTATATTAATCATGTGATAAATAAATGTCAATACTAATTTGAGTCTCACTGGCTTTCACATTCACAAACAGGGTGATTTTTCAGGGAAGTGTTTGCTGTACGGCTCTGTGCGCCTGGACGGTTCAGAAATTGACTTGAGCTGGTCCAGTGCTTCCTCTCTCTGTTACTTCGTGTCAGCCATCTCTGTGTGCATAGCTGTCTTCTGCTTCTCCACCAGCCTCTACTGGGTCTACACACTCTTTGTGGATGGAGAGGTTAGAAGGTGAGAGATTTATTTGTTGCCTATTATTAATGAGTCTGAATCATTAAAATATACAGAGGAATTAGCAGTGCCTCACTTAGACATCCTCCTAACCAAGTATGTAATGCATGCAAAGGATTTTGTAATGCTAATTTTAAGATTGCTTGTTAGTTCTCACATGTGCATCTCTTTCCTTTTGAAGAGAGAGAATATGGATGACTCTCTCATTAGGTGTATGCGGAGTCTTCCTCTTCTTCCTCCTTGTGACAGGATGCATCCTGAATCTGGGGCGAAGCAAACTTTGTGAATCTGTGATCAGTACAGTGCCCAATGTTACCAGGTGAGAATAAGATCTCAATTATTTGAGCCCTTTTCTAGAAAGTCTAAAAAAGTGCTTGGTCTGAAAAGAAGTTGTTGTTGGTCAGTGTAATCCTTGTGTAACTCTGTGTTTGCAGTTGTGATCAGGCCCAGTCTAAAAACTGGAAAAGCCCTTTTATCGGGTCTAGCTTCTACTCTAAACTACAGAATGCTGAGGTATGTAGCCGCAATTGTCTTGCTTTAACTGTCATGTTTGATTGTATTGTTACTTCCCACAGTGGTGCTGTTCATCTTTTGTGAATACCAAGTTTAGTTAGCCACTTTAATCTTCGAAAGAGCCACTCACTAGAACTCGCCATCAGTACCTGGGACATGTGAGGGCTCACAGGAGTAAAGCAAACGGAAACGCAGTCTACAAACATGGCCACTATGGACTCCAATGTCCAGTTCACATGCTAAACCTCACCAATCTACTGATTCCATACATCTCAACTCAATCACATGCACACAGCCTCAGTATAAAAAGTAATCCACAACATACTCATATTGCAAAGTATAGTCAGGTCCATACATTATGTAACAAATCTAAGTTTTTTGGCATTTGGCCCCTGTACACCACCACATTAAATTTGAAATGATGTACACAAGAAACAGAGCATTTAGTCATGTCCATAGGTTCAAATTCAAATCAAATAAAAAATTTCTCATGTACACAAACATACACCTGATGATATGCATTGAAATGCTTACATGATCTAAAAAAAGGAAAGATGACATAGAATAAGACGATTATGGAGTATGAATGATTATTTTTGCTTTACTTTATGGGTCACAGTTGTATAGATAGATAGATAGATAGATAGATAGATAGATTTCCCTGTTATAATAAACGAGAAAAATTGCACAAAAATTACATGAAAAATTATGCAAAATAAAAAACAATCAAATATACAGTTACAATCAAATCACATTTAAAATAGAAATATATAAACTTTTAATGTGTAAATGTATAAAATGTATAAATTATATGGAAGGTGCGATATGAGATCCAGAGGTCATGTATGCAATTATGTTAATATGTTATGTTAACATATTCATGAGCCACCAAAAATGGAGGCTTGTGTATGAAAATGGCTGTATTTCCTAAATGGTTAATGCCACACTTTTGTCAAACCCCTTGTTAGACCTGAATATCTGGACTTTGCTCACATCTCAAGTATTTCATTTTAAATTCATTGTGGTGGTACAAGGCGGTCAAATGCAACAAACTTATCTTTGTTCCAGAATTTATATTCTATATAATTTTAATGACCGTATATGCTCTGTGTATTTCTGTCCATTTGATATTGCTTCTTACTCATGTTACAGTTTGATCCTGTCCTGTTACGTCTCCTGTTTTTGGCCAGTTAATGTTGTTTGCCCATTGGCTGACCTTTGCCTGCTGAAAGTTCCTGAGTTTTGCTCCCAGTTTATTTTGATTGTTTAGTATAATAAAGTTCAGGTGGCCTTCGTTCATGTCCGCTATTAATTTCCTTGACCCTTCAGTTTAATTAAACTCATGAGCTACTCCTTAATGTATTTTAAAACTGGAATGATTAGATTCCATGACCAACATCAGGAAATACAGATTATTGAGTATAAATGATTATTTTTGCTTTACTTTATGGGTCACAGTTTTGCATTGTTAGAAAACTAGGTTATGATGTTGCATTATTCTATTATTCTATTGCAGACTGTTGAGAACTATGCATTTGCACACCTCAGGCAGGCCAAATCCTATTCTCTACAGTTATTTATTCCCATTAACTCATGAGTTCACACAGTTGTGGTGATGAGCCACCCACACATTCACACTCTTGTCGGACTCGGCAGTAATTGGAAAGTTTTTCACACAAGTGTGAGAAAATGTTTGCCATGATGTTTGCTTAACCATTTTACATTATTCATTCATTTTGCATCATGTTTTTGCTCCTTGCCTGTTTTCACTGCCTGTTCGTGGGTCTGCCTGGACTACACATTTTAACATAAGGGTGTGAAAATCTTTTTTTTTTTTACTTAATTAATTTTGCATTAATTATTTTCTCTTGTTCTCTTTTGCTCAGACGGCAGTGTGGGTAAATTTCTTCTGCTGGATTATAGTAGTTGTTCTTGTGGTTGTCCAACGTAGATGGGGCTCTGACAGAACTCGGGAAGAAGACTCTGGAGCAAGTGCTTCTGAAACAGAACCTTTCTTTAAACGGCCAGGACACCCCAACTAAATGTGCACAAGCCGGCACAGGCACTGTAGCATGCACACATTAAACACAAAATGAGCCAGTCACTGATTGGGATAAACACATACACACAGACCCAAACACACATACACAGATGCAGACACAGTACTGGTTTTGGCTACCTCGGTCAGTGGTCATGGATTTGCTCCCCAGTGGTATGAGGTCTTGTTGCCATGGCTACTGACCAGCAATTGGCAGCAGTAGCTTGGCAGCTAAGAGGGCGAGGTTGCCAGATTGGTCTTATTGATTCATATTGATTTAAACACAGATTAAAATGCACAAAATTCACTAGATGAATAAATACACTACTTTATGTAAATTGATAACTTGTATGTGACGTGCTGGCTTCATTTTTTGATAAAGCTTTGGGATGGGTTTAAGATTTAAGAAGCATACTTGTTTGGAAGTATTGTAGTATAAGTAAATGGAAAACCTAATCGAACAAATAAGTATCTTGTGACTTCGATTATATAATGTCTTTTACAGTGCTGAACCTTGAGAAGCTTATTGACATCATATTTATACAACATTGGCTCCACCTGCTGTCAGTTTTTATCACTTCTCATAATGAAAGTCCAGATGTTCAACACAAGTGTTATTTTTCCCCCTTCATATTTATGCTGTCATAGATTGTACCTACATGTATGCTATGTGAGTCCTCCTTGGGTTAGATTAACAGAATGCTGTTAATGTTTTAAACTATTATTTTTCTGATAAATTTCCCATGTATATATAATTTGAATATATGTGCATTGTGAAAAAGCACACAGAGTGCTGATGGGAACCGGAATCTATCCACAGGGTTATGATACGACTTGCATGCTAGTTGCCAAAACCATGTCACTGCCCACATCACTAAATTAATCAATGACAATGGCATTCCTGCTTTCCCCATAAAGAAAGATGCTTTTTATTGGTTTATTACATTATTTGTGACATAATCCTCCTTGTGATGGCTTTTATCAGTCCAGTTGTATTTGATGCCATTTCAAACTATATGAAATTTTTGACTTATTTTGATCAATGCAATTTATTGCACACCAACATGCATGAGATAATATTTGAATATTGCCTTATTTTTTTTTCTTTCACAGTTTATTATTAAATGCAAACATAAAAATCATGATTAATTGTATGCCTTTAGGCTGCTTTACTTATTTTATTTATGCCAGGCCTATGTAGACATTCCAATACAATCAAAGAATTAAAGCAAAATGAATTACTGTTACTGAAATGCTGTCACACTTCTGAATTTGTAATAATTCATGTGACTTAAGGTATATGAAAGGTTAGGATACATCAAAAATTCATCAAAGATTTATCTGCATTGCTTCATTTTGTTATACATATAAATTCACCTTGTATTGCATAAAATAATGTAAACAGCAGAATGTTGGCATTTGTACCCCAGTGGTTCAGGTTTTGTTTGGCACAACCAAGCTTCCATGGTTGGATCCCTGAAGCAAGAGTCTTAACTCAGCACTGCACAGTCGTATCCTGTCTCAACTGCAAGTTGCTTTGAACCAACAGTTTGACAGCAGTGCCTCATGCATTTCTTTATTCACTGTTTTCCCAACATCTGTTTTAGATTATTTACATACATTTGGTACCTCTATATCATCTCTAATTCTGTTTCTCCTCATAATTTTTCCTTCTTTTCTCTCTGGAGCTTGCTGACATTGTGTGGTTGTCTCACAGGTCTTAGACCATGTTTAATGTCTGCCAGCTCCCATGTGTGCATGCTGTATGCAGACATACAGTACCATGGCTTGGCCTAGGGCTTCACCTGCGGAGAGACGGAAGAATGAAACAGGAAGAGAGATGAAGGTGGACAGAATGGTGAAGGGAGGAATGCCAAGTGAAGGGACTTAAATAACATGTAGTGACAGGAAGGTAGAACAGAGAGCCATGCATTAGTGGGTATGAAGTAGCCAAAACCTCATATAAGCTTATTGTAATTAACTATACAGTGATTGCAGTGCATTGAACATGAGGTAAATATTTCAGCAAATACTCATGTAAGAATAATAAATGGTGCAAAGGGTCAATGGTCAATTCAAGTCAGTTTGGTTTAATTTATATAGCACTTTTAAGAATAATCATTGTTGCAAAATAATAATAATAATAATACTATACTATAATTATATATACACAAATTAGTTTGAAAAGAGTGAGAAACTGTGCTTGATTGTCCCTGATAAGCAAGCTGAGGGAGATGGTGGCAAGAAAAAAAAACAGAGATAATAGGAAAAAACCCTGACAGGGACTTAACAGGAAACCCATCCTCATTTGGGTAAGATATGAATTCTCCCCAGCTTGTGAAGCTATACTTTGTACATTAGTGCAATCAAGATGGACTTACCTTATAACTCCCACCATTATTACCAGTCAATGTATTCAAGTGAAAAGCAGGAGTGTTCATTTGGGCTTGAAGTGGTGAAGGAAGAGGCTTAATGAGACTTCACGCTATTAACAGTAAATTCTCAAGATAATATTTAATCCCACTTATTGCCCTGCAAAACCCTGCATTTGTTCTTGTTGAATCAGTTATTTTAATACCCAAAATGTCCACACGGTGGCTCAATAACAATTTAGACAAAGCTTGGTGATATGTGGATTTATACAAGAAGGTACAGAGGACATGAGAATGAATTACTCTCACACCAGTAACTAGTAACACCAGTCTAATTGCATTTTACTTAACTGCTAGTTTATTAAAATAGTAATGACAGTCTTGAGCCATCCCTTATTTCTTCATATTAAATTAAATTAAAGAAATGTTTTACTGTAATAGGCTGCAAAGTGTCTAAAGATACTATTTAAAAGTTGGTTGTTTATTTAACAATCTCAGTTGCAATTTTATTTCTCCTCTCTAACCACTCAGCATTCAGCATCACCAGTATACTAATCACCTGCCTGAACATCTGTCATCATCTGCACCGGTTTCTCACTGGTTCATGCCTTATGTTAGATGTTTTTTTTTTTAATCCTTAAATGATTCATAGGTCACTATGTGGCTTAACAAACAAAAACATTCCTCTGAAATTGTTCAGGTACAGGGACTAAACTGTAAATGAGAGTGAAAAAGTTCTTCCGGAAGCCTGGTGAACTATTCCTCGAGGCTACATTAAAAATACAAAAAATCTGGCTCTTTGGAAACAAAATAGGAAGAAATGATGATTGTATGCTCAAGACTACAAAGTACTGTATATTAATATTAAGACTTTTTATTACAGTTTCACACTTGGTAGAAAGTGAAAAAGTCAACAAATCATGTAACTACTGGATTAGTGCTCTATAAAAAAAAATTTTATCAGCTGCAAAAAATCATGACATTAGCCGTGTGCTTTAAATCAAGCAGTCTGGTTTTATTATAGCATAAATAATGTCATTATCAGTTATCATCATAATCTTTCTAATTGATACCTATCAAAGCAACACTCTTTGCTACAATAGAACAATTTGCATCAGTGTATGAAGTTTGAAGTGTTAAAGTAGATATTTACTTGCTATTTGCATTTATTTACTTTAAAGGGATACTGTAGCTTATCCATCCGTTCCAGATGAATTATACTGCACAATCACTAACAATGTGCGACACATTCTCCCAGAGTGGAAACGACTGTTTCTACTGGGCCACACAAAGTTTTGGAAAGATTGCTTCAAATATTTTTTCCCCCACATACACCTTGAAATGGAATTAAAATGAAACACCTTCACATTTCTTTAAACATGTACATTCACAAACACACTCAGCTGCCTGACTCTTGTACTCCACAACCACACATGACAATCCGCTGTTGTCTGCACTGGAATGTTAATTAGTCGACTCAAGTTTAGTCAAATCAAGATGTGCGAAGTATAGCTTTAGTTTAAAGTCTTTACATACAGTATGTGGAGCAAAAATTCTTATCTAAATGCTTGGGGTATTTCTTCTCACTGTGATTACTCATTAAAGACATTAATGGTAGTCAGCAATCATGATGCAACACAGAATATTCTGACAAGATTGTTTCAAGATTTTTTTTTCTTTTTTAGATTTTCCCAAACATGAGAGTGCCACTAGGAAGTCTGTTTTAAATGGCAACATGTGCATTCACGTGACAAAGTGAATGATCATGAGTGAAAAGTTATGAGTTAAACTTTTAGCTATTAGTGGAGTGCTTTTTTTGTTTTATTTTTTGAGAAACATTTGAAACGTTTTTTGCTTATTCCATGACAAACAATAGAGCTTGAAACGTGATGTATTGCAACTGTAGTATTAGTCCCAGATCCACAAGCACTAAATGCATGAAAATATACATACAAACATAAAAACACTTAAAACAAATATAGCATGTAGGACTGAGGGATTGGCAATATGGCTTTATGAGCATCTGTGCAAAAATAAAAAGTTGTTTGGTAATACTGTGTCCTATATACAAAATGTGTATAGACTGTACAATTATTAGCAATCAGTGAGTACTTCGTGGCATGCTAACCATTTTCATTAATGATTAGCTGGTTCATGCTCATGTGACACAATATGAGACAAGTACATTGGCTATGATGGAAGGCAATATGCTGTATGGTTGCGATATAAATTAATATTAAAAAAAGGTCTCTATGTGAGGCAGAGTAGCTGAGCAAAGCTCATTGTGAGGCAAAACTGGTGAACAATACAAAACAAAGAAACTTACTAATATAGCAAATGCACCAAAACATAATGCGCTTCACTATAACAAATTGATGTGATAAAGCTTCCAGCATAGAGAAAACATTTTTATGCTTCTCATATCAACTAAGAATTGAGCCATTTCATGTCCAGAGTAAAGCCTTTTCTTTGTTTTTCCTAATGGGAAGTCTTGGTCCTACCAAGTGTCAAAAGTGAAACACTCCCTATTACATTAGCCAAAGCTTCAAAACATGTTTTGATCATTATCTCTCAAAGTCAACTGGCCTCGACCAAGCCTCAGCAAACAGCATGCAAAGCAGGAATATCTGAGGATGTTAAGACCAGACTAAGCTGAATAGATGGAGGTCAGAAAACAGGATTGTGGAGCGTCCATTACTGAAAAATTGCATGTCTTTTGTTAGCGCATAGGCTGAGGTAATGTCAAGTTACATGCACAAGTGTAACAGGCTTACAGAAGACTGTGATCCCTTTGGGCTCCAAGGCTGAGATTACTGTATGGTGATTCTGTTGTACCTGAAGATATTATGTCTATCACTGCAGTTAATTGATTCTGAAAAAACAGAAATAAAAATGCTCATATTATGACAGCTATGATTTATGACAGCCTTTAATTGGGAAGATGTACAGACACACTTTTTTTTTTGGTCTTCTTTTTCTGTAATATATTTCCTTTTGGAGTGTGAAGAATGGAGAAAAAAAAAACACGTATTGAGTATCCGTCATTTATTTTACCTGACTTCTCTCAATCTTGCATAGATATAATGAATCATATTCTCCAACGTACTGATTTTCCAACTATTCCTACTGTCCTGTATCCCTCATCAGGCAAACAGTGCTACCTCTATTTTTCATTATTCAGGGAGTCTTTCTTCTCATTTAAGAGACATCTTCTCCTGAGTGACAACTCTCCTCTCCATGCACTATTAACACAGGAAAGAAAAAAGCATCCTGATACGCAGGAGGTCGATCCCTTTCACTCTCTCTTCCTTCCTCTCTGTTACTATCTTCAGGCTGCTCTGCTTCCTCTTCTTGTCTTTCTCTCTCCTCCTCCCCAGCCTCCACATTTCCCTGTTCTTCTTCCTCCTCCCCTTCTCCCTCTAGCACCCCTCTGCTTTCCTCATCCTGTCTTGAGCCCAAACCAAGAAACCCTCCACCTCCTGTTGCTGTACCACTCCCCTCCTCCCCTCTTCCTCCTAGACCTCCACCCACACTGCGGGAATGGAACAGAGATGTGGGACGTGTTGCCTGAAGACGACCCAATGAAAAACCACTTCTGCTCAGAACAAGTCTTCCTGGACCTCCAGCAGCACCTCCTGCTCCACTAGACCTCATTCCAGCCACAGTGCCAGTCAGCAAGGCAGCCGTTGGGCCTCTCAGCCTGGACGGGAGCGACATGCTGCTAGTGGACCGCCGACAGCGAGGGCAGCTCTGGAGCAGGTAGGCTGAGGCAAATGCTACAGGCAATGTAGGACCACCTGTGTTGGAGTTTGCCCCAGCGGGAGGGGGGTTGGTGCCTTGGTTACCATCGGAGCCAGGATCCATCAGCAATGCCTCAGAATAGCTAGGAACCATCTGCTGATTGCAACGTATGTGCCACTCTAGTTCTGTCATGTCAACAGTGTTAACTCGGGAAATGGCACGGTAACTAGATCCAATGCCCCCTCCACCAGGTCCATTTACATTCTCATTGATCCCTCCATTTTCACTACCATCCCCTCTGCTGCTGTCATCTTCATCTCCGAAAAGCTTTTCCACATGGTAATGAACATATGCAGTGCGGTATTCCGCCACAACACGAAGTGGCCATGACAGCAGCAAAGCTGAGGCAAGCCAGAATACCCTCCGGCGTGCATACCAGGGCTGCCGTGTGGGTTCAGGGAAGGCCAGCATATGTTCTCGGAAGTCTACATTTTTCAGGTGCATTCCCTCCCTTGCCTCCATGTAGTCATCGAGGCCTTCATTTTCCCCAAAGAACCGTGCACGTTGTGTGAGGTAGGCAGCCTCTGCTCTGGCACTAGAGAAACTAAAGCACTTCGTAAAACGCAGACGCACTGCTGGATGGTCCATGAGGCCCCTTAGCTCCTTTGAGACATCTTTTACACCCAGCCTGGCATAGTCAAACTCTGAACTTGCTGCATGCGTGTTGACCCGTTCATGGTACACCTGTGTAGTGGTATATGCATCTCCATTGCGGTAGCGTGTTACCTGTCTGGTCCTCCGCACATAATGGTAGCTGATGGCCTTCCACCAGATGCATGGTGTAGCCTGCTGAAGTCTCTGAACACGCTCATACACCTCCGCAACCTCTGCTTGAGCCAGCATCGCAGTTTTGGAGTAGCAGTGCCAGCACTCCACCAAGTAGACCACATATAGCATTGCCAGAAAGGCCAGAGGAATGTAAACATAGCCGCTTGAGCAAGGGCTGTCCAGTGCCAACTCATCTGGGCTGTAGGTGTTTGCTTCAGCTGAGGGCGTAGACTGGTCTTCATTTTCCAATACCGTGGCTGCAAGTTCTACTGGGACTGTAAGGACAGGAACCTTGCATAGTCCGCACCAGGTCAGTGTGCCAAAACATCCATACATAAGCAGTGTGAGAAGAAGACATTTCCAGTGTGACTCCCGACACAGAGAGCTAGCCAGGGACTGCTTCACTGGACGCTGCTGTGGAAGCGAAGAAAAGGGATAGAAGACAGAAAAAGGCATTTAACATCATGTTATGACCTAAGGACAGGCATCTCAGTGAAAAAAAAGGAACTTTTAATTGCACTGTAGCACAGATATGTGAAGAAGCTGGTGATGTCCACTGTGCTCTTGTGCTTTTTAAAGGCTTGCAGAGGTCTTTTTATAGTAAGCAGAAGTCTAAATTATTAGTTAATTAATTAAAAGATTTATATACTTTAAACAACACAGGCTCATTATTCGTGACACTTGACTAGTAACTCTTCTATTAGCATAATTAGAGTCTATAAAGTCACAGGCAGGTGCATTGAGTTTACTTCTCTTTAACCTACAGTAATGTTCGAGTGTTTTTGAAGTTTTGCCTCATTCCTACTATTGACCTACAGAATGGATTTGGACTGATGAAGCTGCTCCTTCATCAGCATAAAAGGTGCATTTAATCAGAATCTAAGGTAGTCTATTACTTACTCCTTAAATTAGCCTATTGATGAAGCCAGTAACACATTTCCATGCCAGCAAGGGACAGCATTTTTTGCTGCCATTGAGTATAATAGTCAATAATAATGTCACTCTGATCCCATAGGGAGGAAGACACAGGGTTCATGTGCTCTGCCATAGCCTCTCACTTAAACAGTCACATGTCCCAGAGGATCAGCAGCAGTTCATCATGAGACAAAAATTTGGCAATCAATTATTTACAGCTTGTGTGTCTAAAATTTCTAAAGCTTGCAGTTCCTCTATTTAAAGACAGAATGAAGCCATTTAATCTATAAATAGCAAACGGACAGTAATACATACCGTAAATGAAACAAAATCATGAAGTACACAAAATCATGTTGCCTAAAACATTCAGCACAGAAATGCTGCTTTTTGATTAATTAAAACCTACCAGATAAACTGCTATGGAGAAACACAATCTTTACTGGCAGCAAGTCAGCTATCTAAGCTATCAAATGGTATTATTTTAGCTCCAAGATTCTCGGCAATTTCATGATCTCACCTGAAAGGCAATACGAGGATAGCTAAAATGTTTCAGTAGAGGATATGATTACATTTGGAAAGCTGCACTGTAGAGAGTAAAGGCATGCATGATTGGTCTTGAGCAGAGTGAAGCCATGAGAAACCAGAAACTTAAAGCCAGTATTATCATCTTTAATCTAAATGCTATGTATTATTACAATGCTAGACAGACAGTAATATTAGCTGCATTTTATACAGCATATTTATTGACATATTGGTTGCTTCAAGTTTATCTATATTAAAACTATTGTCTGTTTATCTAACATCAAAGAAAGCAATATTGCGATGATATGAATAATATGAAATATTTGCAATTATACTGAACACAACTAAACAATCACAGATCAACAGAACTGAGAGAGCATATAACATAGAAATGCAGATGCTCTGTCAGTGTTTGTTTCCTGTCTTTTCCTTAGCAATTTTCCTAACATTTAGTTTAGTTACCTGCCATGCTCCCCCACTCATCTTCCCATCATACAAAAATAAAAAATAAAAAATAACAAAGGGAAGGGTGAAAGCTAATATATGGTTTCTCTCAGACATGTAAAGCCAGTTACATCCGCTCAAACATGCTGCTCATGCTGGGCTGCTATCACACTCAGAGGAAAGCACTATTTGTCTTCTTTGCATACATGAGCTCATATAGACCCAGAAGTGGCTAGGGTCACTGTGATTGACAGGAGAAAGAATAACAAACTCTCTTTACAACAGACAGAAAGGCCACTTTTTTTCTTTTGGTTCCTAGCCATAGATGATGGCATCGTCAATGCTTTTCTCTTCAGTTGGGAGCCCTCTCAGCAGTTTTAAAGAGCAAATATTTTATACTCCTGTGCTTTAACATCATTTGTATCAAAAGCCTCTGGACACCCTAACCTAATCACTGGTGGAAGGTCATATGTTCAGATTTATTTGCCACCAGAAGCCATAGTTGGTCATTTTAAAAGCATAAATATATTTTAATAAATTTCAGTTTGCTAATTTTCCAGGAACTGATCATGACTTATACTGCTTAAATAAGTGGCAGAAAGTCTTTGCCTGCTCTGTAACACAGGTTGTGTTGGCTCTCTCACACACATTTTAATTCACTCCCTATGTGCTAAATTAGGCTAATCGAATTTAATTTAAAGTAAATTAAATCTTCCTTACCAGCATCACTTGTATAGCTGTCATTTCAACTGTGAAAATATGAACTAATCCCAGTAGAAATTTTAGATTTTCTAATTAATATCTATTGGTGCAGGTGTTTGTTTAAAAGTAGATTATTAAACCCGCCACATAAATGGTTCATAACATAACATTTTACTCAACATTTTGAGTTCCCTTTTGGTGCAGTTTAAAGTTCAGGCAGATATCCAAGTCTGTCCAGTCAGTTTTGCATGATGCTGTGACAAAATCTGGCTGGACAGACATACATACAGAAAATTTTCTGAGACTGGTTTCGGGTCCTCCAATGTATGAAATGTAACAATATAATTGAAAGAGTGAGTTCTGACCAATGTACAGACAGATCCTTTTGTCTTGTCTTATTTATATAGATAAAAGTTTATGGTCCTTTTCAGGAACGTAGCACACAGTACATGATCGCAAGCATTACATGTTGAGTAAAATTCAATTAAACATATTTAGCATTAATCTAAGTTTAATGGCAAACTACTAAAAAAACAAACAAAACAGAGCTGTAATCTTTATATACAAACCATAATCTTTTAATTTACTGTGTTGGGTAGACATGTATAAACTAAAATAAACACTTATTCCTGGATGGGCCGACCCCTTTATTTTGTAAAATATACTAGAAGGAAATATTCATGTGGGTGTATTATATAAGAGATAACACAGATCTGGAATTTCCTAAAGTTGCTCTTTACAACCTCAGAATAATAAGCTGCAATAAGGGATTTATTGCTTTGTATGAAAATAAATATACATTTACTCTGCCATACATGCTTTAAATGTACTGTTACAGTGATGCAGACTGCCCATCACACAGCTGTGGTGGTGTAGACTTCTCAGTTTGTACCACTGTCAAATCGCAAGATGCTGCATTCTGCAAATTGTAATAGGTCACAGTAGGTTAACTCAGCAATTAAGTGGATGGGGGATGGGGGAATGGGGATCTGTTTATATCCTCTCTCCCAGGTTTGGTGGTCTAACAAGCCATTATTTAGTGATTAGTCTCACTTATGTCTTAATCTAGCTCTAAGCCTTAGACAAATTATTAAAGACATGGTAATATATTATTCAGGTACAGACTAGAGGTAAATACATACCCACCGTATTGTGAACCCTTACAGAGAACAGATGGACTCATAGGAACACTATTCAATACTGGACATTTAGCATTTGCTGTTTACACAATTACCAATGTCTGTCTATCTACTGGTTTAGGGAAAGACTTTAGTAAGACGCCTGAAACTGAAACAATCATCAATATGAATTCAGTTCAATTTAGGCAGGTAAGGATAAAGTGCACTAGCTCTTTAAATCTAAATAGCCAATGCCTGCAGATAGTCCCATAGCCTTGTCAGAGGTGCAGCACATTATTTGATTGGTCTGAGCCATTGCTGTCTTTTGGAGACTGCTGGGAAAAATGCAAGTTGAGTTGGCTGACATTCTCAATTTTACTTAGTTATGATAGGGATTAAATCTTAATTAAAACTTTTACAAAAATCACTGGAAATTTCTTTCAGCTGCTACTGTCAGAGGTCACCACCTTGGAAATTCCTTTCCACATACATGATTTTGCACAGGTTTTACACAGAATCTGGTGTCTCATTTTATCTGTGCTTCAGACCAGTACAATAAGCGCACTGACTTGTGCAACCAATGTGGCAGTGGCTGGGTTTAGTGCACTGGTCAGGAACTGAACCCTTGAACCTTCTACGTGGCAGGGAAGGATTCTACCACTGAACCATTATTGCTAAAATTCACTGCTATTGACATACTCTTACTGTCCACTTTATTAGAAAAACATGTGCAATGCACATTTATGGAGTTTTCTAATTAGCCAATCATGTGTCAGCAGAGCAATGCAAAAATCATGCAGATACAGGGTCAAAAACTTCAGTCAAGATTCACATCAAAGAGCAGAATAGAGAAAATGTGCGACTCTGATCATGGTATGGATGTTGGTATCACATAGACTGGTTTGAATATTTTAGAAACTCTGAGCATTTTCACACACATAGTTTACACATAATGTTGTGGGGGAAAGAAACCTTGTTGATGAGAATGAACAGACCAGTTTGAGCTGACAGGAAGTCTGTACTCTAGTAGCTCACATAGGCATTGTTTACAACCATGGTGAGCAGAAAAGCATATCAGAATGTACAACACATTAAACTCTATTTAAAAAATAAATATTTTTCCAGATCAATCTTCAACTGCCCAGTTTGAGTTAGTCTGTGCCCAAGATGGATTCAGATTCTAATTATTGGCTGAAGTAGTGTAACCCAATGTGGTCTTCTGCCATTGAAACTCATGGTGAGATACTTTCTGCTCACTATGATGCTAAGGAGTGATTGTGTTAGTCTACCCTCTCGCTCACTTATTCATCGTCTATACCTATTTACAGGGTCACATTGGGCCTGAATCCTATGCCAGGAAACTTAGGAGGGAGGGATGACACCCTGGACAGGGTGCCAATCCATTGCAGGGCACACACACTATGGGCAATTTGGTAACGCCAATCAGTCTAATCTGCATGTCTTTGGACTGTGGTAGGAAACCGGAGTACCTGGAGGAAACCTACCAACCACAGGGAGAACCTGCAAACTCCATGCACAAAGACCCCAAGGCAGGAATCGAACACTACGTACCATGCCTCCTGACTCGAAACAACCTGTTTATTTTCCTCTGATCTCTTTTATCAACAAAGTGTTTCCTCCAAATAACAGAACTCATTCTGACCTGTATCTACTCTATATGCTATTGATCAGCCTCACATCTTTGAGACATGGATTCTACAATATGTTGGAAACATTCCTTTGTTCATATATTCTGATCTATGTTGCAATGAACACTGCATATAATCCCTGCAAATTTCTGGTGCATCTTCATGTTGAGAATCTACCATTCTACCACATCCCAAAGGTCTTTAACCAGGTTCAGATTTGGCGACTGGGAAGACCACTGAAGAGCAATGAACTCATATTGCATTATCATGCTGGAAATAGGCATTAGAAGATATGCAAATCATAGCCATTAAGGGAGGCACCTAGTCATCAACAATACTCACATGGGCTAAGGGATTTAAGCAATAGTTTTATTGGTATTAACACCCCAAAGTCTGCTAATAAAACATTCTCCACACCATGACACCACCTCCACCAGAGTGGTTATCTGGACTTGCTGTAGCCTTTCAGTCGGCTCAAACTAGTCTGGATATTCTTTTTTATCAGCAATGCATTCAGTGTGCAGAACTGATTATTGGATGTTATCCATTCTGAGTAAACTCTTGAGACTGTTCACAGGAAATCAGCAAATACAGAAATATGCAGACCTGCTTGTCTGCTTTGAATCATGTCATGGCCAAAGTCATCAACATCACACTTTCCCGCATTTTCCTGGTTGATGTAAAGGTTATCTGAAGCTGCTGACCCATATCTACATGCCTTTATGCATTACACTGCTGCAACATGATTGGCAAATTAGAGAAATGCATGAAGGAGCAGATGCACTGTTATTCCTAATAAAGTGCCCTAAAAGGTACACTCTAAAAACTGCTGGGTTAAAAAACAACCCAACCATAACCCAGCCGCTGGGTCACTATTGGACAGAACACGTGCTGGGTTGTTTTGACCCAAGTGCTGGGTTTAACCATTTAACCCAGAATTCTGGGTTGTTCATCTGAACCAACCAGTGGGTTAAATTGACACTCTAGCTGGGTTAAATGTTAAAGTGCTGGGTTATTTTATTTGACCCAACCGGTTGGTAAAATTAACACTCTTGCTGGTTACACATAACGTAAATAGATTGTCACAGAATAAGAAAATGTGAATAACTCAATTTTGACAAAATCAAATAACCCCAAGGTGACCATTTGTTAAGTATAAAATAAATGTAACAAACACTGTAAAACAATGAAAAACAAGAGGCCCCTGTAAATCTGATTTATATTGCATTTTATTTGCATTTAATACAATGTTTAAACACTTTTTATATAGAAGTTTTCAATACAAATCTTAAATGCCCACATGACATCAAACATTCCCCATCTTAATATTTTAACTATTAGTTATTTAACTATTACTATTTAATTTCCTTCAAAATGACATTAAAAACAAAAACGATAAAACTTTAAAAAATATTATTAATTAAATGTGGGGTGAAAAAACTGTTGTCCCCAAAAATTTAACAGATGAGTACTCGTGTTCATCAATCTGATCTACAGTATGCTGGAGAAACTCGCAGGTGAGAAGACACTGCTTTGTGTAGTTAACATCAAAAATAAAAAAAAGACTTTAAAACAAACTTCAACAGCCTCCACCAAAATGTCTGTATCAATAGCATTGCCTTCAACAATGGGAAAGGTCTGTCAGGTCCCTCTTGTCTCATCCCCAAGGCACAAAACATGGAACAATGCTCCAGTCATCTCCATATTTTGCAGATATCATTCCCATCATGCTGGTCCACACCTGTGGATTATACACCATCACTTAGTGTTGCAATATAACTAACATTTACGTCAAGCATTTTTGTTAAGGATGTACAGCTACATATGTATTTAATGCAAAAGTTTTTTCTCTTGTCAATACACAACAATACATAATGCAAACATGAATTTAGTGTATATTTCTGACTAATTTACCTCACTATTTAACGTGTGAGGGATAACAGGATACGGCACTTCATCTGGATTTAATACGAAACATTCACCCCTTTTCAAATTCTAACCAAACCCTAGATGAATACATACATATTTAAGTGATGAATTTACAACTTACAATGAATATTTCATAAGGATGAAGAAAAAGCTCGTTTTAAACGATGACGCGTTGTCGTTTTTTTTAATAATAAAAAACAGAATGAAAAAAATATATTTATATAACCCCACACCACCATATCAAAGCATTTAATTTAAACAATAAAATATGCTTGATCCTATAGAATCATAACTTACTAAAAAAATAAGTAAAAAGTTACATTAACTTACCATGAAATACTGAGTGCTCTGAGGATGATTCAGTCAGAAGTGAAGAATCCAGAAAGTTCGATAAAGAATAAACCAACTGCTGGGTCAAAATAACACAACCAGTTTTTATTTATTTATATATTATTATTATTATTATTATTATTTTTACAGTTTTTAACAGACAGAAACAGAAGACATATTAAGACCGTCATTAAACATACCCGAATTGCTTCTTCTGACAACTATAAAATATTATAAAGTATGCCAAGATTACTAGTAATTTAGCTAAAATTACATTTAAGATTACATTTAGTAAATTATTATTATTTTTATTTGTGTGCGCTACAAATGCACTTTTCTCATAAAATACAGTATAGCCGACTATCGGCACAGAATATAAAAACATGAACTCCCCACACCCCATATCAAAGTGCGACTTAAAAGGTGGAAAAGCGAATGGACATGGAAATTTGCTTGCTCCTACCACAACTACAGCATTTAAAAATTAGGTAAAAATTCATATTTATATTTAGTTCAGAACTGGAATTTCCTGCGAGTCTACCTGAGCCTCCAATAACTACCTGAACTCCATATTCACATCAATTAACATTAGCTGTTTTATAATAGCTGAACTGCCTCTACCTAACACATAGTATGAATGCAGATAAATTCCTGCTTTCTGTTTCACCCAAATGAGGATGGGTTCCCTGTTGAGTCCGGTTCCTCTCAAGGTTTCTTCCAATTGCCATCTCAGGGGGTTTTTCCTTGCCACTGTCGCCTTCCATACAACTTAAACTTTCTAACTAAATCAAAAAATTATTTTGATTGTGTAAAGCTGCTTTGCGACAATAACAATGATTAAAAGCGCTATACAAATAAAATTGAATTGAATTGAATATTAACTTACCATAAAATACTGCCAGCTTTAAGTGACGTGGCCCTCGCTTCAGAAGTGAAGAATCCATAAAGTTCGTCAGGACGTGTCCAAGAACGCAAAGTACATACTTGAATTGGAAGTGCACACTTGAGGGTTTGAGGATGCCATATACCATAACCGTATTATACCAAAGATTGCCTTTTAGAAATAAACAAAATTAAATAAATCTGCCGTTTTAACCACTGCAGAGACATCACAGCCAGCGTTTTCAGAAGTTCTTGCAGAGGTGAGGCAGCGTTGGGCGGTTACAAGAGCGTAGGGCACCTGTATCGCCTGCCTGGAGTTCAAAGCTCCGAAATTGGGGAGCAATTTTTTTCCTTGGGGCAATTTTTTAATAGACGCTATCTTAAATAACCGATTGATGTTTTGAGCTGTACATTCTCGCTTAAACAACTCTTAAAACTACCTCACTCCACTGTTATTGTGACACAATAACAGTAATATTTCAAACATTTTGCAGGCTGCCGTTTGGAGAAACCAGATAATAATGAATAAACAAGTTGTTGGGTCAAAATAACCCAACCAGGTGTTTATTTGTAAATGACCCACTATATTTCATTTGACCCAACATAGAGCAACCCAACAATGTGTTAAAAGTACCCGAAATAAATCAGAATTTTTACCCAGCATAAACAACCCAACAATGTGTTTACAAAAACAACCCAGCATTTTTTTTTAGAGTGTAATAATTGAAATGAGATTTTACTATTATAATAATCCATTTCATGACTCTAGTGGGAGTGACTGTTAAACATGAAGCACCATCAGCGGGTCACTGAGTTTTTTCAGAAAGTCAGCACACAGTTATCATAAGTTATTGTATTTAGTTTACTTTTAGCCTGTTTGACTAATCACTTAGTGTCAGTGTCCTGGAAGATG
>JAQMYJ010000001.1:18325640-18336409 GCA_030014305.1 Clarias laeviceps | reverse complement strand
AGTTATCATAAGTTATTGTATTTAGTTTACTTTTAGCCTGTTTGACTAATCACTTAGTGTCAGTGTCCTGGAAGATGTCTGTGCCATCAGGGAAGAAAAACTCCATAGATGTAGTAACCTGTCTTTCAGTACATTCAGGTCATCAGCTGAGTTCTATTTCCACATAACGTTGCTGAGCCTAGACCTGACCAACTGAAGCAACTCCAAATCATAACACTGCCTTGAGAGGCTTCGACAGAGGGCACTATGCATGATGGATGTTTCCCTTCTTACCCTGACACACCCATAGCTCTGGAATAGGGTCAATCTGGATTCATCAGACCTCATGACCTTTTTCCTTTATGCTTCCTAGCAAACTGAAGCATTTTTCCTGATCAAACTCACTAACAAGTAGATTTCTTTTGGCCAGAGAGCTGTTTAGTCTCAATGAGTTCTAATTAAATTGTGTATGTTTGTGTGTGTAAATGCTCTTAATTTCACTTTTAAACATAGCTGTGATTTCTGCTTCACCAAGTGTTCGATCACTGTCGATCACGATTTTTCTTTTCCCGGACCATATTTCTTACGCTTAGTTCAGAACTATCTTGAATGTTTATTCCTAAATAATTCTTTGAACAGTTCTTAAACCAGCTTCAATCATTTTAAAGCTTTCTTTGTTTGGTGCAGGTCAATCATATGAACATTCATTTTTTGGTGTATTATCATACACATATAAATAATGTCCAGGAAATAAATATGTACTGAGCAGGCCTGTGGATTTTATTATACATTCACAGGGGTTACTGTCTACAAAAGGTTTGACATACATCAAAAACATAAAATTACAATGTACTATAAAAGCAAATTAACAAAATGAAGTAGCAACACATTGTAAGTATTGTTAGACTGTTACACGCCTAGTAGAATAAAGACTACATGCATGTACATTTCTGACAGACAAATACAACAATAGATATTTACCATTTAGTTTTTAGATGTTTGACTACAACAGCTGCTCTACTCTGAATATTAAACCTACACGCCTGAATGAAACAGTAACGTCTTCTCGGACAATGAATCCTGAAATGCTCACACCTACTGTACGTGTTTATAATCGATTAAGCCAGTAAGTCTATTAGATTGCAACTACAATTTAGTACAAGTGCAGGTATTGCTAGGATGTTCATAAAGACGGGTAAAGCGTTTTCGTGCTGAAAGAAAGCAGCGGGGGTCAGTCAGCCTTCAGGGAACATGGATAGCGATGCTAATTCACCAGTGCCATCCCTCTCATAGATGCAAGCCAATTGTCTTAGTCATAGTTGGCAGAAAGAAAAAAAAATAATAAACAGTCTGTTTTGGGAAAACGATGAAGTCAGTATGAGATAATGATGAATTAACACGGCAGCGCATTTCCTTCTAACTGCAATGCAGGAGCGCGGTGAGGAAGCTGAAGGGGACACGCATCATGAAGCAGCCGTCATCATTTAGCTCCTTATTTATCCCCATGAGACAGAACCTTCCCAAGTGATCATGAAGCGCAATGGACTCTCGAAATCGCACGATTGTAATTCATACTCGATGCGATGGGCATGCACAGCACAACACAGCACAGTTCATCCCTTCCCTAAAACAAACCGATCTCACCTCTTCCCTGGCAGTCCCGGCCAGAATGGGCTCCTCTCCTTCCGCCGCGTCCTGCATTGTTGCGGACCGTCACTCAGGAGCAGCCCGCTTTAGGAGCGCTCCGCTCCGGCCAGACTCTCACCCCATCCGCCGCCTCAGCATCCGCCTCACTCCACACCTGCGCCGCCCGCCAGACAATCTGCACTAATCACCACGCGATGATTTTTTTTTTTTTTACATATACTGTCCTTCACACGATCCGTAAACGCAGTTTCCCGAATCAGACCATTTCCTCCAGTCGCTGGTCCGCATCGCTTTATTTTACCGGCGCGTTATGAAGTGGATGCGGATGTGGAGGTGAAGATGTTTACGTCTGCTAAAGGGAGGCAAGGAGGAAGGATGGGTTATATATTTAGTTAACTATATAAACGAATGAACTAATCATCGTAATTTAATAAAATTAAATTAAAAAGCAGATTTCTAGCTAATGCGGCTCTAGAAATCGGAAACGTTAAAATTGTGACAACGCGCCGCATGATTGTTCTATCGCTCTTCCTTTTCTTCTGTAGGATGTTTTTCTCCTTGAGCACGTCATCAGAGGTCTCCCTCCGCTCTCCTCCTGGCCTATAGAGGAACAATAGATACACACGTCCAAACCCACATACTACTCGACTCCAGTGGGAGGGTTGGTATCACCGGTAACGTATTCCGATATACCAATTAATACAATGGCAGGTGGTTTGGGACGCAGCCAGAGAGAGTTTCCTATAGCTACAATATATCCTTCTGTACGAGCTGACGTCATCTACCTGCCTCGCGTTTACTCTCTATCGCCCTGATTTCCTCACAATGCACCTGCCACATGCTGTTTTTAGTCCCTAACGCGTTGTGCATCAGTGAGTAAGAGCATCTCCATTCAGCAAATTTCTATGTAATTCCTCGGATTAACAAAAACTTGCTAATATAATTGAAACCAGAAAACACTATGAATCAGCAAAGTGCAGTCAATGTACTTCCCAAGCCATTTTCATCAGTGAGATATGTGAAATGAAAATTTTATTTTGACTCAACTATTTCTTAAATCTCCTAAAACAGATTAGAGAGCGACGACAAGCAGCAACCATGCACACTGCACTGCAATGCAGTTTGATGAAGAATGGTAAAGAATACTGTGTGTGGTTACGACAGTGGTCCATCTGTACAGTAAAGCTGGTACACAGTCCGGCTTAGAGCTGGCCCAATGTTTCTAGGAAAAAGAAAAAGAAAAAATGATAACGGCATCCATAAAGGGTCATGTTATTTTACATCTGTGAAGCCTTTACACTTAATACATTACGGCACAAATGTAAAGCCTTTATAATTGTAAAGTGAAACCTGAGTCTCTTTAAGTATCCACCAGTGGAATGCAGTGAAATATGGAATTGGTGGCAGCCAGGTCTTATCCCATGATTAAAGGCCTATTCACACACTGACTTGTTATTGTGTAAAATAGATTTACAGCAGGCAACTACTGCCAGCCTCAGTGCCTGGGTTTCACACAAACCCCTGCCTTGTGAATCGCTGACGAGTGGATAGCTTTAATTTGAGGGCATGCACATACAATTTATCTATGTATATTCACTTACACACACACACACACATACACATACACACACACACATATATATATATATATACATAAACATACAATATACAGTACCAGTCAAAAGTTTGGACATAAGGTTGGATTTATTTTCTACATTCTAGAACAATACTGAATAAAAAAAAATTTAAAAAAACAACATGAAATAACACATGGCATTAGATAATTAAATACAAACAACATCATCAGCCAGTAGTTATTTTAATACATGAAGGCCAGCCGTTTCGTAGCTGTTCTAGCACAAACAGTATTGTCATGTGCATTTGCCAAACCCATCAAGCACTATGATGAAACTGGCTCCTTCCCAGGAAAGCAAGACCAAAACTTACCTCTGCTTAAGTTACGAGCCTCAAAACTCGCCAATCTACAGCACCTCAGACCAGAGCCATTATGGAGGCGTGACAGAGCGCAAGTAGCAGATACTGTACATCTAATTTAGCACAATGTTGCACAGTTATAATGCATATTACTATATGTACACCATCACGTTATTACTTACTGCATCTTCTGTTTGTTATAACACATTGTTACTTATTGTAAATAGGCCACTTATGCACTTTTGGTTAGATGCTAACTGCATTTCATTGGCTCTGTACATGTACTTCTCACAATGACAAAGTCAAAGTTGGATGCCTTTAGCATTGTCTTATAAAGTAGAAAGAAATAAAAATCAGGAAAGACCATGGGATTAGAAGGTTCATCCAAACTTTTAAATGGTAGTGTATACTTATAACCCCCTTGAGGAACCAAGAGTAACTTTATAAATAACTGCTCAGCTCTTGCATGTCCAGGTTATTATATATGTCCATGTGTTATTTCCTTATTATTTCACTTACAGTCAACTCCAGAATTATTGGCACCCTTCAAGAACATGAGCAAAATCAATACAGTTGATTATTACATATTACATTAAGTACATATTACTTAAATTTTCCTAAAGTGTTAGAAAAGTTGTAAAGATATAATTGGAATCGTGTGTTGTGATCAGATAAGACTCCAAATGTAGCTTTTTGACCATGCGCATTATTGTCACGATTGGTGAGAAAAGGGAACTGCATACAAAGAATGGTAAACTATAATCGTGGCACTGTGGTTGTTTTACTGCCAGTGTTCCAGTGGCTTTTGTTAAGGTCAATGGAAAAATTAGACACAGAACATTTTCGCCACATTTTAGCCACAAATCTGGTTACTCAAAGGCTAAAACTGGGCTATGATTGGGGCTTCCAAAAAATATATATATATTGCAGTGACACAAACTCAAGTCTTTACAATGCTTCTCTCAGCCTCTTGACTAAGTAAACTTTGCTTAACTTGAGTCATTTGACCATAACAAAACCTGTCATGTGTCTGAGCAGTTTTCTGTGAAAAACACGAGGAGAAACAGAAAGAGAGCTTTGAATTTAGAATCTAGTTGAATTGCTCCGTTTATAGTTGATTAATGAAAGACTTAAAGCAAGTAAAAAGAAAATGTTTAAGGCCACTTTTAACAAGCATTTTAAGAAAGAAACACTTCATGAGAGAATCTCATAATATGCAGAACCTAGTGTTATTAGAACTGCAATTAGCATTGTCTTTTGTGCACAGATGGGAATAAAATAGAATAAAATACTTTTGGTGACGCACATCATCAGCAATGTAGATTTCATACAAGGTAAATCACCACACACTGTAAAATATAGAAGTGGATCATTGATATTTGTGCCTTGTGATTCTATTTCATCCGTCCTAACCCTGAAAAGCAGCTTCTTTAAAGATACACACTAATCTCCTGTCATCGGCTTTTGATATGGTCAGAGACATGACACTAGAATATCCATACTGTTAAGGCAATGAGACTTTACAGACAACTGATATAAGAAAAAATGAAGAATGAAGAAGAAATGCAGAAGACAAACCTTCTAAGTCTGCCATATTTGATGGATGAGAGGAGCTTTTCTTTCTCTGCATCAGTGGAACACTGGTTGTATGCATTCATTAAACTGAGAAAAGGGGAACAATGCTGTTATATCATTGGCATATAAAATTAGGAAATGAGAACGTGAACAGTGAATGCATTTATTAGTTTATTCTGCTCAGACCTGCTTACTGTACTGTAGTGCTGCAATATGGCAGCCGCTTTGTCACCAGAGATTCCACTGATCTGCATCAGCTGTCGGGCAAAAACCTCTCTAATTGTCTGACACTGGAAATGTGTACAAGGACTTGGTCAGTGTGATGCCAGAGGGTATACCAGATTCTATAACTTTTATCAAATATGAGTTCTCCAAAGCATGTGGAATCATATGCTACCTTGTTTTTCAGGGCTCCATAGTTGAACTCTGTGAAGGAGATAAGCGAACAGCGGGGGTTTTCTTTTTCCATGCCTCCACTCTCCATTTCAGGCTCTCCATCTCCTTTCAGTTCTCTGGAGTGGTGGTACAGTGTGCGTTTCTGCAAGAATAACTATACAGTCAAAATAAAATTATAGCTGACAATAAAGCAGTGTCATTCCAACTCAGACTAACCTGATAAAGCTTCTGCAGATATCTGGTCATGACTGTGAGATAAGCAGCTGATTCCTTAACATCCTGAACGCTCTTCACAAAGAAGTTATCTACCACCTGGAACATACCAAACTGATGTGAGTTTTTCATAAGTATACGGAAACACAAGGTACTGTATGATAGATGCTCCATTTAACCTTCCTTATAATCATTATACTCACATTTGCACACACTTTGCAATCATCAGTTGTGTTCACTCTCTAATCAGTCATTTACATTTTCCCCATTTGTGTTGGTTCCTATCTTAAATCACCCATTGTATATTCTGCCCATGTACTGTATACCCACCCTGTCCATAAGATAAATTATAAATCACCATCCTCTTTAATGAGAACACTAGAAAATTGTTGGACAAAATTGTTGGTAACCTTTGGTCAATGAAAGAAAAACTCACAATGGTCACAGAAATAACTTTAATCTGACAAAAGTAATAATAAATAAAAATTCTATGAATGTTAACCAATGTTTTTCAACTATGCTTCAACGGAATTATTTAAAAAAATTAACTCATGTAACAGGCCCAGACAAAAATGATGGTACCCCTAGAAAAGACAAAAATAATGTGACCAAAGGGACATGTTAATTTTACGGTGTGTCCACTAATTAGCATCACAGGTGTCTACAATCTTGAAATCAGTCAGTGGGCCTATATATAGGGCTCCAGGAAATCACTGTGTTGTTTGGTGACAGGTGTGTGCCACACTCAACATGGACCAGAGGAAGCGAAGAAAAGAGTTGTCTCAGGAGATTTGACAGAAAATTATAGACAACCATGTTAAAGGTAAAGGCTACAAGACCACCTCCAAACAGCTAGATGTTCCTGTGACTACAGTTGCACATATTATTCAGAAATTTAAGATCCATGGGACTGTAGCCAACCTCCCTGGACGTGGCCGCAGGAGGAAAATTGATGACAAATCAAAGAGACGGATAATCCGAATGGTAACAAAAGAGCCCAGAAAGACTTCTAAAGAGATCCAAGGTGAACTTCATGCTCAAGGAACATCAGTGTCAGATCACACCATCCGTCGTTGTTTGAGCCAAAGTGGACTACATGGGAGACGACCAAGGAGGACACCATTGTTGAAAATAAATTATAAAAAAGCCAGACTGGAATATGCCAAACTATATGTTGACAAGGCACAAAGCTTCTGGGAGAATGTCCTATGGACAAATGAGACAAAAATGGAACTTTTTGCCAAGGCACATCAGCTCTATGTTCACAGATAAAAATTAAGCATATCAAGAAAAGAACACTGTCTCTACTGTGAAACCTGGAGGAGGCTCTGTTATGTTCTGGGGCTGTTTTGCTGCATCTGGCACAGGGTGTCTTGAATCAGTGCAGGGTACAATGAAATCTCAAGACCATCAAGGGATTCTAGAGAGAAATGTGCTGGCCAGTGTCAGAAAGCTTGGTCTCAGATGCAGATCATGGGTATTGCAACAGGACAATGACCCAAAACACACAGCTAAAAACACCCAAGAATGGCTAAGAGGAAAACATTAGACTATTCTAAAGTGGCCTTCTATGAGCCCTGACCTCAATCCTATTGAGCATCTTTGGAAGGAGCTGAAACATGCCGTCTGGAAAAGGCGCCCTTCAAACCGGAAACAACTGGAGCAGTTTGTTGCTTCGTGTCACTGTGTACTAACTATATATAGTTGAAGTGACAATAAGAGCCGACTTTACTTCACTTGACTTGACATAAAACATTAAAATGTGGAAAATGTGTGATCTTTGACTTTACTGCGCAATGGTTGTTGGTGCCAGATGTGCTGGTTTAGGCAAACTGCATGATTATACAGGCAGGTGTAAAGGTGAAAAGACTATAAATAATTGTGTTCATTAAAACAACTACAAATGTTTAATATGTTTGGGATTTTTTTTGGACAATTTCTCATTTTTTTTTTATGCTTTACATTCATTTTATGTCTTACTTTGATTTCATCCATATTTGCTGTAATCACATAGTCTTGACATGTGTGCACACATACCTGTGTGTTAACTATAGCTTGTTGCAAAGTGCTCTCAGGTAGACTGAGGTGTGCTGCTGCTGAACCACACTGCTCCACCAGGTAGATGGGCTTATATAGACCACACCTCTTCAGACGAAACTGAAAGACATAAATAAAATCGAAGAAATTAGCTTAAAATAAATGTTGGTTGCTGGTGCGTATACTAGGCTAATGTGAACTGTTTGAATGCCGTGTACCTTCTGTTCTCTGAAACGTCCATCTATTATACTTCCACACAGGTCATCTATCCGCTTCCTCTCAATGATGTAATCAAGAACCAGCTCTCTTGGCACAGGTGGACGTAACTGACCTTAATTTAAAACCAGGAATGAATAAGATTTTTTATAAAAGCCATGCTGATGCCATACACATCACTGCATGTTCAATACTACACAATAAATAGATTACACAATAGGTAATTAAGAATCTAAGCTTCAGATGTGTTTATAAATTCAGATTTACAAAACTTGAAAAAAACTAACTGACTAACTCAGCCTATTTGTAGCAAACCTGTCTTTATGGTGTATGTAAATGTACTTATTTACTGTATTTTGCATAAAATGTTGTATATTGTTTTATTATACTGTTTATCACAATAAGATATATGAAGAGTAGTCTTAATTTTACATTATTAGATCAGTAGTAGCGAAAAGGGACTATTGTATGGACTGACCAAAATAACAGCGCCACCTGCTGAAACAATGTATTTGCTTCAGGAAGTAGTGGCTGTAGAACCTATGGTGTGTAACAGTTTTGCAATTGAACTGCTTTACCAGGTGATGAGACATATTTCAGTGACTCCACCTCCCTCTGAAGCTCCTGTAAAGCTGACCTGACTGCTTTTCTCCAAAACTTGGAACTTCAGTCTTCAGTAGGCGTTAAAGAATATTTGAAAATATTGCTAAGGTTTTTGTCACTACAGAAACAAAAATGAAACATCCTTTAGGTTTTATATCTTCATATGTAGTAATTAATAGTTCGGTCCTGGAGTTTTAACCTACACAATAGAGTCAGGAATAAAAAAAAGTGTTCTTGTGTGTACCTAAATCCAAGTAAGTATCAGAGTGTGACACTATGATAGCTAGCCAAGAGTGAGAGATTACCAGGCACAGGTGCGACTTTCTCACGAGCAACCCACAGGAAGTCTCCCACATTGAGTTTCCTGATGTCAAAGGTCACGCCGTTTTTCTGTAGCTCCTTGACCAATTCTTGTTTGCGTGCTGTTTTCCCTCTGCCCAATAAACACCACCTCATAAGTAGTGAACTGAATGAATTATGTAAAATTACTGATAGAGAACTGAACACCATGCACTTACCCAGTGGTCTCAATAAAGTCAACACACAGCACAATTTCATAAGCTCCAGGGAGAAGACATGCAGCTCTCCCTGTCTCTGAGCTGTGACACTTTCCCAAAACATCAAAATCAGGTGCATGTGTTACAGAAACAGACGTGCTAGGCCCATCTCTTGGGATACTGAAAGTGAAACAAATGGAATTTTAAAAGCTAATTTCAACTTTAAAACACTCAGAAATAGGGGGAGGCTTTGAAGTCATGATTCGGTTCATTTCATTACAATAAAATAAATAAAACATAACATTTCTTTTAATTTATTGTGAATTTAACCTGTAAACATATAAACTCGTATGAGCAGTGGCAAACTAGCCGTAATTCCCTGAACACACAAGGAATGTAAATAAAGGCACACACCTTTCTTTCTAAACAAATCTACGTAGGTGTCCAAGTTTACCAAGTTGTGCAACAATAGTAACAGCACTATCTATAGCAAATAGTGCAAACAATGGTGTTTGTCAATAAGAGATATTCAAAGGATATTTAAATTTTAATTATTCATATTATTTGCTAAAGATGGCACATTAGTTGTTTTTCTTAGGATGTAATGCAGCATTATATTTTAAATAAACCTCTTGATCTGTCTTTTCAAACCTTGTCTCTGAAACGATCTTTAAATCTTTTTCTCATTCCTTGGAGGCATGCTGACTGTTTATTTTTAATCTACTGCAAGTGTGCAGTGTTTGGTAGTAGTGCTGGTGATAAGAAGTGTTTATCAGCTAAAGCAAGCTGTGGTTATACCTTGTATTGCATTAAAACTTACAGCATTTATTGGTGTTTTAATCAAAAAAGTAAATTAATCTTCATTAAATTCACCTGTTGAATTGTTCAATAACACATATATCTAATCAGCCAATCACATGGCAGTGACTAAATCTGCTTAAGTTCAAACTGAGCATCAGAAATGGGAAAGAAGGTGATTTAAGTGACTTTCAAAGTGGCATGGTTGTGGTTATTTGACCATTTCCAAAACTCCTGATCTACTGCGCACGACCATCTCTAGTGTTTACAGAGAATTGTCTGGAAAAGAGAAAAATGTTCAGTGAACCGCAGGTCTCTGGATGAAAATGCCTTGTTAATGCCAGAGGTCAGAGGAGAATGGCCAGACTGGTTTGAGCTGATAAAAAGGGAACAGTAACTCAAATAACATCTCGTTACAACTGAGGAATGCCAAAGAGTATATCTGAACGCATAACACATGGAACCTTTAAGAAGGCTCACCAAGATATAAATATATAAAACTGTAATTCTGTTTGTGGCTTTGTGCCGGTAGTTCTGTCCAAGGCGTGTTATAGGGGTTTTGTGTCATACTGTGAGTGTGTCACAGGCCTTTCTCGCCGAATGTAACAGTAGGCAGATTCCTCACTGAATGTAACAGTAGGCAGCATTATCTACGGTGAAAACGTGAATCTGCAGTGGTCATCGATTGTATATTTGCACAGGAAGTTCAATCACATGCGTGTCACAGACGCACTCCTCACTGAGTGCAACAGTAGGCCTTGTCATCATCAGCTTTTAAGTCATACTGTGACATAACAGTAGTCAACAAACATGTCATTAAAGGGACGGCAGTAATGAAACTTGCTGGATGCCACCCACCGTAAAACAAGAAGA
>JAQMYJ010000001.1:18311597-18325540 GCA_030014305.1 Clarias laeviceps | reverse complement strand
AGTAGTCAACAAACATGTCATTAAAGGGACGGCAGTAATGAAACTTGCTGGATGCCACCCACCGTAAAACAAGAAGAGGAAGTCTCTACAAGTGACTTTTATCTGACTCTAATGTGGATCGATACATCTCTGGTCATGCCGTCTGGTTTAAAACTCATGATATTTGTGTCATTTTAAACTGTGGATGCTATTTTAGCAAAAATATACTTTTGATTTTGCTCTGGAGGACAGGAGGACTTTAAATCATCTGTATTTTTGGAGATCCAGAAGATGTAAGAAAGCCAAATGCCTAGCTTTATCTATTTTACCAGTCATTGCTAGCAGCTGACGTCAGCAAGTACCCCACACATGCGCATAGGCAAAGAGTTCTGATCTGACTGTTCTCTTTCAAGTTGCATGACTGCATAATGAATATGTATCCAATCTGGGACCGCATACAAAACTGACCCAGATCAGATTCATGCTCTCATACAGCAATAAAAGTGTACGGTAATAAAACAGTGAATAAAGTCAGGCTGGTTATATGAACGTATGTGTAATATGTCGAGCACAGGTTTTATTTCACCAACACTTTAAACGCATCCACTTAACATGGCAAGTATCACTGGCAAACTCTGCTGGAAACTGGCTCTTTAGGGCTACGTTCACATTACCAACCTGTTTTTTTTTTTTTTTTTTTAAACCCTGTTCTTCCATGAATGTCTGAGCATATGAATCTGATCTGAATAAGTTTTATATGTGGTCCCAGATCAGTCTCTTCAAATCAAAGACTGGATTTGAACACTGGATTTAAACCCTTTAAGTCTACAGAATTGTTATTCCTTTATTGCTTCAAGCGATTAATTTCACCTTTACCTGTAGCCTTCAACTTCATATTCTCCTGTTTCTCCATCCAGAGTCAGGTCTACAGTAACCGGTCCATCCCCCGAGTCCTTAGGCTCACTCTTCTTCTCCTCCCCTCGTCCAACGTTTCCCCCTCTCTCTTCAGCTTCCAGTCTTTCTGCTAGAGCCATACCAAACTCAGTCAACGAGAACCTAACAAATGAAGGTGGGAAACCAAGAAGGACTGAGTAGACATGAGCAGCTAAGACCAGCTACTAAGCACAGGGGGAAAAAAGCAGCCACACTGAGAATTAAACTAAATGCGTTGACAAAGTAAAAGTAAAATTCACACTGGATACAACACATCAAATACAAATTGCTTTCAGTGCTTGTTTTTCAGGAAAATTTATGCAAGCACCTTTTCCAGACAGAGATTTTGCTCTAGGTTGTACTTAAATTCTTAAGTGTGTATTCTGAATGGATCTATTTAATGTTTATATGTCACTTATGCACAAGGAAGAAAACAATGTAAAAATAACTTTACAAAGATGTTCCTAATAAACACTGATTAAAACAGTATCATATTTTGGGATTCTTAGAGGTTTGTCTTAAAGGAGCTAGCCAGCTCTGCATGTCCAAAAACTAAAATAATTTTTGACATGTTGGAAAAACATATACATACACCTTCCGCATTACTGACTGAGGGTTTACCTGGCAGGGCCGCTTGTCTTCACAAGGAGGTTTTTCTGAATGAGAGTGCTTACTGAAGACCACGCTGTGTATTTACTACCTAGATCAGGCTACACACAACATATATGGTGAAAATCTGCTGCCCAGTGTACATGTGGCACTTTTATAAAATGACATGAAGCTTTAACTTAAGCTTACTGCAGTGAATGATTTGTCACAAAGAAACTGCGCTTCGGTCTGGAGTTCATTTCTATACATGAAACCTTTACTGTTAGGCATCTGAAAAACAAAAAGAGGCAAAATTCACTCCGAAGAAATTCGTTACACTTCGACGAGAGGTCTTAGCTTGAATGGTGCAAACGTTTTAACGAAGGCTGTACATCCCCTAAATGGGGATTATGCAAACACAGTACAGGGGATTATATAGAGAAATAAGCTTAGTTTTTACTCTCATAACTTTTTTATGTTATTATGCACAATTAAATTTCCTGGTTCGACTTGAACACCCGTCATATTTATTCAATAAATTTGTTGCTTGTGACATCCATATAAATCTGTATGCTGTCCACAGCAGTGTGTTATACCTGTAAATGTCTGTATAATGTAAGCAGAACAGCATAGCCTCCTGATCTCTTATGAGGTACATAATCTCTTTTCTTCCTTCCACCTTTCTTCTGTCCTACAGCAACCTCAGCCTTGGCGAATAAAAAAAATTAAAAAAGAATATTTACAAGACTTTGACATGTTAAAGAAAAAAATGATACATGGTGTGTGTTTACACCATATATATATATAGTCACCATATTTCTTCCTCCTCCAGCAGCAGGAATGTTGGAGCAATGCGATGATGATGATTTGGTGGAAGGAAAGTTGTTGCTGCAGGGTTCAGGACTAGGTGGGAGGCAGTGAACAGGAGCATCAACACCTATTATAAAAACAGAAGAAGGAGAGGGTGATTAAATCTCATCATCTGGTTATCTTGCAAACCTTTCTCAGTCCTGCTGGTTTCTCTTGTAGATTAATTCCTCTCTGGGGATTTAACCATTTCTGTCCAAAAGTAACATCAGGTGTTTGTTCAGTTTCTCATAATCCCAAGCTTTGACTACTGTGTCTTGCTCCTGAATGGGTTTTGTGCAAATGACAATAAAGTCTTTACAACTGATCCAAAATGCAGTTCATGTAGCTCCCTGCATCAACTCTATTTAATGTCTACTTACTATACTGTATGATGGCATTACTACACAGAGAAGACAATATAAAGACTTTCCTCTACTGAAATGTAATTTCCCTTTCCTGTTCAAACAGCTGACTTTAAATGTCCCTCACAGTACATGATATCAAGCTGAAATCTAAACTCTTCTATACAAGTCATGACTACTGAACCTGTACTTACTATTCTCTAGTCTATTCAGAATGCTGCTGCTCAACTGGTTTATAACATTATGATGTTATCTAAAAGGAAACCATTGCTGAAGTCACCCCACTGGCTTCCTTTTACTGCAAGAATTATATTTCATGTACAATAAAATTATAGATACATATAACTCTTGTCTTTGCATTTCAGGGCTTAAAGTGTTTTGCACTTTGATATAAATACCAACCCATGTGTTTAAATAAGGACACCATACCTCAAAATGCAGGCAAGCTTCTTAAGCGTTCCTGTCCTGTCTAAATAGCCCAATGTCTCCAATCCATCCATTTTGCACATTTTCTTTCCGCTCCACTTAAAATTTTTAAAATTGAAAATAAAAAAATGGAATTGTGTGTTTGGTTAAGTACTAGGACAATGTAGCCCTTTCAAGGGTATAAATATTGTCCAACAACTCTGCACTGTTGCATCTTTTATAAGCTGCACTGGAAATGAATAAAATGTAAAGGTCTTCAATAAGCACTTATTAACAAATGCCAATCAATCATGCATTGAAAGTACAAAGATCAGCCTTAACATTAAAAGCACTGACAGGTGAAAAGTGAATAACATTGATTATCTCCTTATAGTATCACCTGCCAAGGGGTGGGTTACATTCAGCTGCAAGTGAACAGTCAGTTCTCAAATTTGACATGTTGGAAGCAGGAAAAATAGACTTTGACAAGATCCAAATTGTGATGGTTCGATGACTAGAGCACCTCCAAAACATCAGGTCTTGTGAGATGTACATGTATGAAGTGGTCATACAAATACCATACCAATACCATGCAGTGTGTGTGTGTGTGTGTGTGTGTGTGTTTAAAGAGAAAAGGCAGTGTGAAGCTCTAGGCAAAGTTCTGCTAGGAAACCTTGGGTAACCTTGGCAGTTATGTGCTGTTCCTTTTAGATGGAACATCTACCTAAGCATTGATGTAGACCAAGTGCACCCCTTTAACAGTAACAGTATTCCCAAATGACAGTGAAACCCTTTTAGCAGTATACTGTATGTGGTCCACCACACTACAAAAAAAGTTCAGAATTGGTTTGACAAAGAGTTTGAAGTATTGACCCGTCTTACAAATTTCCTAGATTGTAATCTGACCAAGCATCTGTGGGATATGCTGGACAAACAAGTCTGATTCACGGAGGCCCCACCTTATACCTTACATGACTTAACAAACGTACTGCTAATATCATGGTGCCAGATACCACAGCACACATCTTGTGGAGTCCATGCCTCGAGGAGTGCCTGAACATTATTAGACAGGTGGTTTTGATATCATGGCTGATCTGTGTATTGTATGCATTAGTTATCTACATACACTATGTGTTTATGTATCAGAACTGACTCCTGTTTTTTTTTTTGAGCAGGAGAGCTAGGTTAATCCGCATTCATATATCATAAGTATATTATATACTGAATATATTTGAAGTAGACAACCAGGCACTTCAAAAAGTCTCTCCTATGGATATTTATTCATTTATATTCTGTACTGCTTATCCTGTATATCAGCTTATTCCAGGAGACTCAGGGCACGAGGCAGGGTGCACCCCGGACAGGGTGCCAATCCATCTCAGGACACACACACACACACACACACACACACACACAATTAACCTAATCTACATGTCTTTGGAAGAGGAAACCGGAGTACCCAGAGGAAACCCACCAAGCACAGGGAGAACAAGCACATAGACCTGAAGTGGGAATCGAACCCTATCCTGAAGGTGCACCACCACAGTGCTAATCATGTCACCTTGCTGCCCTGACCTGGATATGAAATGTTGCAAATGTAAAATTTTATGTAGTTTTTGAGAAAAATTTGAAAATGACCCTGTGTTCATGTGATAACTCAAAATGACCCGTTCATTAATCATACCACAGTCGTGAAACAGCTTCTGGATGGTGTTTGCGTCTTTCGTACCGTGTTCTCTGTAATGCTTATCAAGCCTGTCGTCCAGGATCTTACAGATTCCGTCCCCAAAGTTCTGCAGGATCTTCGCCTCTTTACCGTTTTTCAGGGGAAGCGGATACTTTTGTAAAGAATTTATGGCCTTAGAGAGAACACACCAGGACGCAGTGTTTAAGAAACAGCAATCATGGCTTTGGTAGTGAAATCTTAGAAGCATGTCACATTAAACTTTACCTTCTGATAGACGAACTGGGACTTGAGGCCTTTTTCTTTGGCGCTATCGCGCATCTCAGTGAGCCACTGGAGGAAGAGCGGGTTGGGGCAGGAGGGCACAGGCCGCTTCCGACCCAAGCGAACTTCTTCAGATGTCATAAGGAGATACGGCGATTTCTAAAAACAGGCAATAAAAAAAAACCCGGCTGGGTAAAATTTACGCAAACTAGCAGCGTACCTGCCGTTAAATGCGCCAGCGGTGTTATGAATTAATCGAGAAACGCTAATTAACAGACCGAGGGTTTATTCTGTTTCAACATCAATCTGCTTTGGTTGCTATGGTTACGTTTGTTTTCCTAGACCACACTGACTCTAATAGCTAATAGATGACGTTTTGCGCGCACTATCTCTAACAGCTGGAGTTAAACTAGCCAGAGGTGGCTAACACTGCAAGCGGAATGGTGCGTTATCGCTCATTGTTTTGCCTATTAAAGTCTGCGTTTTATAAAGTCGAATAATAACTTCGGCGTAACTACATAAAATCATAATGTCCTTCAAATTAGGGCATACAAACATAAGATAAACACAGCGAAATAGTGGAGTGCTCACGTGTGTGTGTAAATATATGTGTGCTGAGCTCTGCGCCAGGTTTTTCGAAAACAATGCACACAGCTGTGTTGCCAGATCACCCAAAAACGGGAAACTTGAACTCGGGCATTTCCAAACCCATTTGATTCCCAACTTCATGACTGTTATGGGGATTATAAATTCCTATTATATCTAAATAAAAAATGTATATATATAACAAAACATTAATACAGTATTTTTTTCACACTATTAGTCATTAAAACGGTACTATTTACGTAACTAAAACTTAAATTGTTTCCTATACTCAACGTTTTCTAATGAATACACTAACAAACAAAGACAATCTGAAAATGGGATACAAAATACTATAAATAAATATTTTTTTAAGATAACAACGAACCTGAATGTTTGGCGGTCATCCAAAAAAAAAAAAAAAAAAACCTGTATAGTTTGAGTTAAAATCGCGGACCTGGTAAAGGACGTTTGACGTAGTGACGTATTTGTTTCGCGACGCAGTCCACATAGAGCGCAGGGCTTTAACATGAAAGAGCCTGGATTTTGTGTACAGCCTTTCAAAAAAAATGGATTTTTTTTTTTTTTTTTTTTTTAAACAGCACATTTACATATCTTTTAAATAATTAGCAAATGTGACATATTGTGCATACTAATATTAGTTCCAGTACATTGTATTACTATGAACAATAAATTAATAGGCCTCTAATAATTATGTATGTTAAAATATTAAATTAGCCTTCAATTTATTTAATAGTGAATCTTCTTGTCTTATATCGTGCAATTAGTGTGTTTTCTTTTGTTTTACATAGTTTATCTGTTGCTTATCTGAATATTTATTAGCAAAATATTTATCTTTTAAATAAAATCGTGCAGCAGCCACAGCGCCACCTAGAATAACAGCGTCTGTACAACATGAGATTGTGCAGGTCTGAGGGGTGGAGCGCAGGTAAAGATTACTTCACTACTAGGTTTTTGCATACAGTAATACTCTACAAAAGATTATATGATCTACATTTCGCATTAGAAATAACCAAATATATAACTGTTCCGAGTGGGTTAATAGTTATAACAACATAACGGCCCAGACACAGGGCTCCTGAACCGTTAACACCTAAAAGCCCTTTAATGAAGCTGCTAGTGAATTCCAGTAACAAGACCAAACACGGGCTGGAATCTGCTGTATGTTCACATAGTATCTGCCCACTGACACACACACGCACACTTTCCCTGTTCAAACTAATTTCGTCCCAGGCATACACTCACTTCACTACATGTTTCAGTATTTGTAATATAAAATAAAAGTTTATTGTTTTACATAGAAAGTACATTTACTTTAAAAAGTTATGTAGCAAAATTCCATTGCCTCCAGTTAAACTAATTAGGCCTCAAGACTAATGAGCATTATTGCTGTTATTAAACTGTTTGACAGTAACTGCGGTGAGCACATTACAGTTACTAATAATTTGAAAATGCGAATTCATGTTCATGTTATGTACAAAGATTTCTTATTATAAATGTATAAAATCTGAAAGAAATGATAAACTCCACCAAGAGAACATTACATACCACCTTGATAAATACACATTTCTTCACACATCTTACAGTATATATTACAAACATCAATAATTACTGACCAAACATCATTCCCTCTTCAATAATTCCTTGCCACAAAATAGTACATAATATACAACAATTTTACTATAACAATATTTTTGAAACAACAACAACAAAAAAAACTCCCCTGAGTGAGAATGGAGTACTATTTACATCAAATAGTGTTTTCTTTTAAAGTTATTCAAAATCAGCTTTTATGTAAACTAAACTAGTGCATAATCATTATTTTGCTTTTAAGCGATTTTAAAGCGAAGAACCAGCCCTCATCTATATTTGATATGTAAACTCAAAGACAAATCCATGGTCACTGCTTGAAGCCCATTCATCAGTTCATCTAGTCTGTCAATCATGTCTTTCACTTTCCTTATTCACTGTATTGTGAAGTTCCCAGTTTTACTTTCTTACTTGTATTATTTAACTTATCATTGCATAACATAATGTATGAGATGTATATATTTTGACAATATAATTTTATGCCTTAATCATTTCTTTATCAATTCTTTCTACCGTCCTCCTGATCCTGTTGTGTCATCACTGTTCAAAGATAAAGGAGAGCCAGGCAAGGAGTTTTCCTCCCGTCCACCCATACTTGCTTCCCCAGAATGTCTACGTGCCCCCTTGGCCCGCAAGAAGGCACTGTTTGGATGTTGGTTATGGATATGGCGCAATAGTGAATCCTGGGTGGAAGCAGTGTGGCCACATTCCTCGCAGACATAGAGCTTGGTGCGCCGTTCTTTGTAGGCATACTGCTGCGTCACACCATGGATCTTCTTCATGTGGGATTCTAGAGAGCAGCGCTGGGTAAAGGCCTTCTCACACAAATTGCATTTGTATGGACGAACACCTGTAGCAGGGCAGAAAAGAGGTATATACGAGTCTGTGTGTGGTGTGTTGTCAGAGTTTAGGTCTAGAGCCTTGCTGTTTGAGCTGAGGCAATTTGAACCAATTATATATAATATTACACACATATCTGATTCCAGTTTTGTCATACTCTTTGGACTGATAGTAAAAAAAAAAAAAAAAAAGTAATCTGACTAAAAAAATATTTTATTCCCACATACCTGTATGTGTGCGCACATGCCTCTTGAGGTCGAAGGTATCATTAAAGCCTTTTCCGCAGAAAGTGCACAGATGTCGTTTCTGTTCACTGTGACACTTTAGGTGTCTGTTGAGCATGCGTTGGTGCTGAAACACTTTCTGGCACACCTGACATGCATAGGTTCCCCCTGCTGTAGGTGCAGAAGATGTCCTGCTGCTGGTTGTGGGACATGGGTTTGCCATAGTGACCGGGGGATCAGCAATGCTCAAAATGTTATGGGGAGCTTCAACAGGTTCACCTGTAGTCACCTGCAAATATAAAACAAAGGAGATTATATTGAGAAGGATGGGACAATTTATTCCACAAAATTAGTTTTTAAGTCACCTAAGGTCCAAAAAGCTTCCTTTGGTTTCCTGGTTAAATAATAAACAAGCTTGCATATACATTGCTGGTATGATGGCAACATACCAGAGTTAATTCGTGAATCGTAATAGGTGGGAAACTGACATTGAAACCATGCAAGCCAAACCAGTTTTTAGCCAGATACTAAAATAGAAATGGAATGAAAGACACATTTCTGAGAGAGCCTCACCTTGATCTTGGAGCGGACATATTTGGTGCTCTGTGTACTTCGGATGCGCTCTGTTTCAGGACTGGCCTGCTGTCCCAGAGCGGTACAGGAGGGCAGTTCAGCTGTAGAAACCACTGCATAGGGCTCTAGCATGTATTTCTGTATACATCTGTTGTTTTCTTTATGGGTAGACAGGCATAGGGCCACTTCAGCTGTACTTGCCTCCGTCTCCTCCCACAGAGCTGGAGGGGACACAGAGACTATAGGGAAAACATGGGGAAAAGAGGAAACAGAAGTTAATAGTAGTAGTATTAATCTATATTGCCAAAATATGTGAACCCCTGACTGTCACACAAACTGCACGGGAAGAACTCGAGTAGCCTAACAGAGCATTCACCACTAAACATCATTGTGCTCCAGCCCTTTTTGTTTGATAACAGTGCCCAGCCTCACTGATGTTCTTGTGGCTAAATGAACAAACACAAACAAACTCATTTTAAAATGTCATGTTCAAAAACACATATGGATGTGATGGTCAGGTGTCCACAAACATTTAGCCTGTAGACTGAGTTCATTTGCTAAGGACTACAATATAAAGATTATTTGAAACCGGATGCAGTGTGTGGCTCTCAAAAACTGGGGACAGTTGTGCCTTTAGGGAAGGTGTGTGTCTGTATGCGTGGTTGGGTGGGAGGCAGGTGTGTGTGTAACTGTATTGTCCTGTGCTGAAGTCAGCCACTCCTGTTACAGCATTACCAGTCTGACTGGCCAAGCTAGAGACACAGGCTTATCATCTCGCTTTATACAAACATACATACAACACAATGCATGGGCTGCAAACAGAACCCCAGTAATGTATCATGGTATCATGTTCTCTTATATTTTAATGTTCAGGTGGACGTTTGTTTAAAAGCCATTATTAGTGGCATAAAAAAAAAGAAAGAAAGAGTCATAGAAAAAGAGAAACGGTGCCATATGCTCTGTGTCGGATAGAACTGTGCAAGAAAACTCAATGAAGATCTTTGCTGGAAGTAAAACAATTGTTCCCTCTATGCAAATATTTTCCTGCCTATTTTAAACAATTCTTAGTTCAGGAATCCTTGCTGAATTAACCATGTAATTGACAAATGTAGCATTATAAATGGATATACAACTCCTGAGAAAACAAGCATTTCATTACAGTTAAAGCACAGATTTTTTCCATTTACTGTACCAAGATGGAGTTATCTCTCTTTAACCCGTATGCCAACCCCTCCCGTCTCATATACGTGTGTGTGTATGTGTAGTTCATGTGGAACAACACAGGCACTGAATATAAAAGTGTCTGTTGTACATTAATGTATCTTTAACTTATGGGTTATCCGAGATAAATTAGATGGATTAATTCATTTAATTATTAAAAAACAGACCATTTTATAAACCTTCATTTGCAAAAAAAAATTTTCAGAGATTGCATTATTAAAAAGCTTTTAAGGATCTGATTTACTTAATAATATTCTTCTTCTTGTTTTTTTTTTTTTTAAACCAAGGCACACTCCTAAGCAATAGACACGCATTTAAGGAAACGAATTGAAACCGATACGACTAAATAAAGGGGGAAAAATGAGCATAATGACTCTGCAAAGCTCCTGCCCCGTTTTATTGTCCTGCACTACGCACCAATCCAAATCCCCTGTTCATGTCTTATCTCGCAACGGTGACGCCGCACCTGTGACGTCACACCTCACGGGTTCAGACTCTCCCTGTGTAAAAACAAGAGGGAATTTTGGGCAGTCGGATAAAATATTAAAAATCTATTTTAATTAAAAGCTCGATATCTACTGATTGTGCGTGCCATGTGGGTAAATAAAGTTATATATTAAGGCGGCTATCAGTAGGGAAGGTGGGAAAGGTGGAGAGCAGGCCTAGCCCACTGGAGGTGAGTTTACTCTGGGCCATGTTTGCTAAGGGTGTAGAAAGAAACAGCAGCGGTACCGCTGCCATGCAGTCCGTTATTTCCTTCACTGTTCATTAACTCAGCTGTGCAGCACAAATGCACAGGGAGGGGAAACCTGCCAGATCTTTTTCTTACTGAAATAATATAATTGACAACATAATTAGAAACACTGTCTTTCCAATTTTATTAATATTATAATAACAGAAAAAATTAATCAGAGCATATTATTATTAGCCCCTTGCGGGAGAGGGTGTTAAGAATTAAAGATCTGACACATTTTCAGATAACCTTCAGAGAAATTCGTTTTCTGATAAATTTACAGTACTTATTTAGGGATAGGCCTGGGCTTTGCGATAACTTGAAATGAAACTACGAAAGTGTTTGTTATGTCAATTATCACAGGAACAAGTCTAACAGCATTAACTACATACCGCGTAAATCACTTCAAACTTTTCCTCAACACGAACTCCAAATGTTTTAACTAAAAAAAGTTCAGGAAAAAAAACCCGTTAAAGTTACAAGCCTTTGTTATTATTATCTATTTTAATATTAATCAATATATTTCCGCTTTAAAAGCGGGAGAAATTTAGCCGATCATAAAAGATATCCGTGTACACCCTGGTCGGAAATGAACTTTCTCACAGCGTGTTTAAACCCATCAGCCTTTCGGTAAATTATTAGCCTAACAGCTTATTTTGGTGTGGGGACTGAGCGTGGGGAAGGGGCTCACAAAGACAGGCTTGTATTTCAGGTATTCCGTTAGGTGAATCAGCGGGTCATCTGATACCCAAAACCTCTGCCTGCTTTTCTAAACCGGTGTCAAGATCACACATGAAGTTGTTTGTTATGGCATTCGAAAGCTTCAATCCACTCCACCCTACTCCTACTGTCTTATCTCCTGGATTTAAAAGCTTTTCCGAATCTTATATTGCGCTTAAAGGCGAGACTCAAATGTGCGCAATAAGCTGCAATGGATTTTACTTCGACTCTATAAGGAAGGCGGCTCAAGGGCTGAAGGTCAGCTGGCTGGAACGGTTCCTTGGTTCTCTTTAGCACACACACGCATACAATTTTAAAACATCAAAAAGTGTTCAATTCAGTGTCCACGATGTCATGTAACTGTGTACAAATGTGTTGAGCTGAGATCGGCTGGGTAATAAATCGCCGAAGGACAGAACCTGCTTGAGTTATTTTTTTCCCTCGAAGGCCCATATTGGTTATACTTTTAAATAACGATTTGCTTTGTTCATGTTTGCAAATAAACCATTACAATTGTGCAGGTACTACTTAAAAGCTGAAAATAAAAAATTGTGTAGTTCCCGTTTACCGTTATCCGGCCTGTTTTTAGGCTCGGTTAAGTGAAATGCATGGTGTGCAGATGGAATGAGTGTGTCCCTCTCACCTGGTATGTAAATATCTCCTCGCTCGTGGTCAGGTAGATCACTCCAGCTTCTCTTGCCGGGTGAAACACTGGGCTTTTTCACCAGGAATGCTCGCGGCATGCTGAGTTCTCCAGGTGCCTCTCCGCTATCTCACTCTCTACTAAACCCTATTGTAGTTTCTCCACCACAAACGAGCCCCCACAGGTGATATAGCTAATAGAATATTTGCTTATAAGACGATGTCCGGTGAGAAGCCGATTTTAACGGAGACTCTGACGCTGTTGTCTTCTTCTCGTCCCTTCTCAGTGTTTCCACAAACTTTTGTACCTATAGGCTACAGGTTTCCGTGGCGTCTCCCACCATTTGTCCACTTTTTTTTTTTGCGCGCCCTGCCTTCTCTTCCGTAACTTCCACGCTGCGAGACTGTTCCTTTAACAAAATATGCGTTTGTCGCTCGTCCAAGCGCGAGTTTGATCGCCCCGTCAATGCAGGACGATGAAGGAAATATGTCGATCCGCTCACTCGAGTCGGAGCACAACGAATTTCAAAGGTTGATTGAAGCACAGGTACACATTCATGAGGAAACAGGTGGCAGCGCGCATGCGCCTGGAAATAACGGTGACAACAAACCCGACCCAACCTCTACGCTCTACCTGTTCAACCGGTTTCTTCCCCCACCACACACACACACAGAGACTAGCAGTCACCATTAGGCCTAGAAGTAGGACTGGAGCATAAAGCGATGGCGAGTAAAAGCTCAGCTTGTACACTTTAAACACACTGGTCACCATAAAAACATAATTGCGATGACGAGGATCATAACCATGATAAAGGTTTTTGTGGTCAACAGTCAGGTCATCGTCATCATCATCATCATCATCATGTGTCTTTATCAGCTATCTAACAAAATATGTAAATTTCATAGGCCTGTCTAAATTATGAATGGATTGAACCATAAAAACAAACATGAAATACAATTGTTCTTCAATTAAGCTGAAATTTATGTTGTCCCAATTTACCTAAAAATGTCAACAGAGTGAGGCAGTTTTTATTATTATTTATTTATTTATTTATTTATTTATTTATGTGGTTGAAGGTCCTGCATTAATTTAACAAAAAGTTTCCCAAATTCCCTAACATCACTCTAAATTACATTTCAAAATGCTAGTTTCCATCTCTGGGAGGGAAACAGTGTATAATAATCTACCTAGGATTATGGATGGTTTCATGGTCATCAGTATACTAGTTCCCCGCCTTACCCCTGTTGATTGTCACTGACAAAAACACTATCTGCATTAAAATCGCACCGAAACCTCCACTTTTCCTCCATTTACACCTTGTTTGGAACAATTACCAATAGTTATTCTGTCTAGTGTTTAACATAATCTTTTTATAAAATAGTTTTTATGCATTGATTTTCTATTTTATTATGATTCACTATTGGTGAATAATTTCGTATATATTATAATGTAAGTCAGTGTATATTTAGAAATTAAAATATAGTGAGTGAGAAAATAACAATTGTAATGGGAAGAACAAGTGAGATGGTTATGAATGAGGAAAGAGGGAGTGTGTAGGTGTGTAGAATGAGTGGTATGTTGCCTGGGCTGTCCGAGCGGTTGAGGCAGAACATTTACCCCATTTTCTTCCTCTTCAACCCCTAACCCTTGTTGCTTACACCGCGTTCCAAATTATTATGCAAATTGGATGTAAGTGTCATAAACATTAAATGTTTGGTTTTTAAATTAAACT
>JAQMYJ010000001.1:18283729-18307767 GCA_030014305.1 Clarias laeviceps | reverse complement strand
ATGTAGAAAATAAATCACTAAACAAAAACAAAGAAATTTGCAAGTGACCCCAAACTTTTGAACGGTGGTGTATATATTTTACAGTATATATATTTGGTATATTAATGGTAAATCATGATTTTTTTTATTTCTTACCATCACTTATATGGCAAAAACTATTTACAGCATTTTCAGTTCATCATCAGATAGCTGCCCAGACTGTATCTGTAATCCTGGCTTAGTTTTAAAGTAAAGTGATCAGTTTGCTGTTTGATCAGATAAACTTTATAGGTTGTATCCTTCCTTATTTATTGATTGATTGATTGATTTATTTTAATACAAGTATACCTACTACAAGTACAACTAGAATTGTCAACTGGAATCCACTTCCTTTTTCAGCCCTGAGAAAAGCTACTGAAGTAACTGTTAGACTTTTAACAGTAACTGTTAGAATTTTTGGCCCCTTAGGCCCACTGCACCTAGGGCCCTGAGTAGACAGTTACACTATTCCTTCCATAATATCGCCCCTGTGCAGGGCGTTTTTCGCCTGCTTGCAAAGAGTAAAAATTGCACCCGTCATGCTGCTAATCAGTTTTAAGTAAGCAGGAGTAATATAAGTAAATAAAACCTTCATTGGAAAAGTAGGGACTTTTATCGATAGATTACTTTCATAGTATAGAAATTGCGTTACATCACTGCTATTATGAAAATCTGTTTATCTTAAGATAGAACTATATTGGGCAGGAAATGAAGTGAGAAAACATAATTTAAATCATAGTTGTATAAATATGGTGAGTTAAATATTGTAGGCCACTGAATAAAGTTGTACAGTCTTTGTTTTATTTCTGACATGTTTAAACTTAAACACCCTAAACTGCTTGGTTATTCAAACAGATATATGTTAAACAGGAAGCGAAACAGGTGTAATGAAAAGTTCTGCATCATTCTTGCCAGACTTGTTAGTGCAGGGCTGACGAACAGGTACAGTGGATGGCCTCACATAACGTTTGTGAATGCGTAAGTTTGGCTTAGCCTCCTCATTGCACAAATAAACCTGTATCTCATAGTCCACAAACACACCAATTTTTTTTAGATTTTGGGTTAAAAGAAAGGGTGAGGGATAGTAAACTAAGGAACTGGTATCAATTGCTGGGGTTGACAGTTACACTTCCCTTCCTGTTTATGGATCGGCAAGCCACACCCAAGTCCCAGTCTACCTGCCACCTCTACTTCTACTGTTGTTGGGAATTAGTTGATGTCTGTAACCACAGCTCACCTTCTTTCTGTCTTCTGAAAAGATGGAATGAGGATGGGCCCTTCTAAGCGACTGGGATATTATTCAAATACAAATATAAATAGTATTTGAATAATCTAAGCAAGTGGATGAATCTTTAGTCCAAGATTATAATTTTTTTTTTCATGTCTGTAATTTGACTAAAAATTAATAACCAGTTAATATTATTTTCCAAGGCATAACAACTAAATCCAAATTGTTTTCATGAATACTGCAATTTTGTTGTAATTAAAGTGGCAAAGTTTCTTGATACATACTTGGCTGTGCTTTCAGCGTTAAAAGATCAGTCAAAGCCAATAGGCCTGTGTGAAATGGTTAAGTTCTTTAATAAAAAAGATTTTGTTATCAGACTTAAAAACTTTAAGTCATATATAAATTTCCTGGAGTGAAATATCTCAACTGCATGAATAAAAGTCTAACAGTTACTTCAGTAGTTCACTAGGTGGCAGTGACATCCCTTCAATATCTTTCCATACTGAAGCACAAATTCACGTCCTTAGACGTTTATGGTACTGTAGGTTTCAAAGTTTCTCGTTTCGTCATAGTATAAAGTCGATTAGTCCATCTAACTTTGTACTGATTTGTAGTGGCCTTTCCCTCTAAGGTGACAAGTGGACCCAAACCCTGATGGTACACTGCCTCTTACAGCATGATAGAGCCAACAAGGTTCCCTGTAGCTTGTCCAATATAGCTTTATATTGGAGATACATGTTGGAGATATATGTTTAGCTGGTTTACCATAGTACTTAAAAAGTATACTGTATATCGTTTTGGTTATTTCAGTCTAGATAAACACTGTGAACTTTCTCCTGTATATATACATGTAATATATGTATACATTTTTCATAAGGCAGCATTCCTGATAATATTCGTAAAAAGTAGTGTTGCTTATATAGGCTAATGTAAAATCAAATATACCTGCCAGGTTAAAGATATGCATTTTCTAAATGTAATACTTTTATAAAATGGAAATATGGTTAGTGTAATCTTAACCTTTAAACTACTACTGAGCAAAATTAGGTCAGTAAACATGACTGCAGAAGTCATTGTTTCTCCTTTCCTACAAAAACAACTTGTAAAACCCCAAATTTACTAAATAACTTAAATGTGCTCACTCTCACTCATACTGCTTTATCCTGTATTCAGGGTTACAGGGGGCTTGGAGCCTATCCCAGGCAACTTAGAGCCTGAGGCTGGGTACACCCTGGATAGGATGCCAATCCATCGCTGGGCACACACACACTACAGACAATTTGAGAATGCCAATTAGCATAATTTGCAGGTTTTTGGGAGGAAACCCACCAAGCACTGGGAGAACATGCAAACTCCATGCACACAGAGATGCAAATCGAACCCAGACCCTGGAGGTGCAAGGCGACAGTGCTAACCACTACACCACCGTGCCACCTTTACTTATTATGCATAACTATTTATTATTTATTTTACCATTTTATCCCAGTGGACTGTATGTGATGGCACTTTTGATAGTAAAATGCTCAGCCTTATACAGATAAAACAGATCTAATGAACAAAACAATGCTTATTTTTATTTCCACCAGTGCTAATTTAATCTTCTCCTTTTTTCAATCATTTTCTGTATTTTTGTTTCTGCAGTGTTAATCTAAGTCTGTGTTGAATATGGGGCACAGAACATAATAAATGACAGAACAGTAAGCACAACAGTTCACATTACATTCATTATGTGTGAAAGGCATACTTGTACAATGTAAGCATACTGTAGTTCTTCACAAAATCACATTGTATTTTTTAACTTGCTACAGATCCAGTTTCCGTTTTGCAGTTTGCAGCCCCACTCAGAGTATATATCCTGAGAGATACACTACTCATAAGCTCTTGGGGCTGTGTACTATCACAGCCCTTCCATGGAATGATGCCACTCTGGTGATTGATAAATTTCAGTATGAGGAAAGGGCTTGGGAAATCAATGTCTCTTTTCAATAAAGAAATCCCTGTGCAGTTGGCCTTGTTTTTCGAGCTTTTTTCTCCATTGCATTTATTTGTAATTCTTCTGTACTGAGCCCACTGCATGCCCCAACAATTTCTTCATTTTTTAAAATTGCTCTGTGCTCTCACAGAGAATGTGGTTGATGTGGTGCTCAGGTTCCTTCTTGAAGCTTTCATTGCGCAATGGGCACTGATAGAGTTTGACACATTCCAATGCAATTCAATGCAGGTCATGCAATAACCACGGCCGGATGGGTTGATGACCACATTGTCAAAGATGTTTAAGCAGATGGAGCACTTGACCTGCTTCTCAGAGAGGAAGCATCCTGGGTATAACATAGCACTGTACAAACTTAGAAAGTGGAGTGACTTGGAAGACGGAAAGGATTTTAAGAGTTGAGATGAACTAAGAGAGACAAGTGCATTGATGTAGAGTGGAGCATAAGCAAGAGAAATACGTAAGAAAAGAACTGTGTAACCTTTAGACTTACATGCATACGTAATTAGGTGAAGGCTGATTAAAGTTCAAACTGATAAGAGCTAAGGCCTGAAACATCAGATCAGAAGCTAATTTAATAGCTTAATAGGCATCTAATTGATTTAAATCAGATGCTTGGCTTGAGCCCAATCAAAATTTAAAGTAGTCAAGATTTAGTTGAAGTATCTGCTTCATCTAAAAGATGAGTGTTTGTGCTCATTGAACTTAAATTTGAATGCTTTATATATATATATATATATATCGTAATGCCTTTACATTGTCCTAGAACAAAAAATAGCTCGGTGTCCATTTTTTCACAGTGTTATTGTGAGTCTACAGATCCAGTTTCCGTTTTGCAGTTTGCAGCCCCACTCAGAGTATATATCCTGAGAGATTACCAAAGCAGTTTCCATGCCATGAGTGACATTCTATTATAATTTACTTAGCAACAAAACCAAACAACAATAAAATCGAGAATAATTTAACCGAAAGCTTACATAGAACCTATTTACAATTGGTCATTTCATAACTTCAGATTGTACAAATCCAGTAAATATTGTTACGGTAACTACTCTCTAGAGTGATTATTTTTATTCCCCCCCCCCCATCAGCTGAAATATTGACGGTAATATTGAGTATTTTCATCCTTTGAGTAGTGTCCCTCAGTCTTACCTCTTCTAAAAGCAGGGCTTAAACTTAAAGGGCTTCTTAATAAGGTCTTTCATTTCTTGTGCAATTTTTGTCTTCTCTCTTTCCTTATTCACTTTAGAACCACAATCCTGCTCTGTTCTTCAACTTCTCTTTATATGAAACTTCTATGGGGAATTTCCCAAAAATATACCTGTCTGAATTGAACCTTTTCGTGGCAGTTCTTTATCTTAATTTATCTTTCTATGGTTTGTGAGGTCAGACATTTGGAGATAAGCACAAACACAAATTAACACACAACTGATATTCTTACTTAAATCACACTTTAAACATTCTCAGGCATTTTAAAAGTTTTTTTTTTGTTCTATTAAGTATAGTTCATGCTTCAGCAAGGAAGTTTTGCTTGGGTAGTGGGGGATAATAAATTATGCAGCCCAAAGAAAGAAGATATATGGCATATAAAGTGAGAACAGTAAGGAGAGAGGAGGTGCAGCAAGTTTACCTGCTATAGTTCAAAGCACAGGTTATTCTAAAATCACAGAAATTCTGAAAGAAGGTAATTATGATTAACACTCCACATTCACATATACATTATATAAAACAAAAATAGAAACCACTCAGGTTTTAAATACAGTTGTGTATGAGCCGTCTTGTGCTCGTGTGCATAGTGAGAAGGATACATGGCTTGGTGGTAGAAATGTAAACAATGGCTCTATTCACAAGATTAGGTTCAAATTTCAAATGTGCTCGATCCCCAGTCAAAACTACACACTAAAAGCCCCAGTGTTGAATTTACACTCAGTGTTGATTTAACACTTTCAGATCAATTGGACATATATAAACAAAAAACTTGGCTACTGGAAAAACAAGGGTGCCAACAAGAAATCTGATCTATTTTTTATTTGAACAGGCAATGGTCTTTGTGCCGTCAAATTTGGGTTTCCTCCGGGTACTCCAGTTACCTCCCACAGTCCAAAGACATGCATGTATGCTTGTTTCCAAATTGCTCATAGTGTGTGAATGAGAGTGTGAATGTGTGATTATACAGTATGTCTATGTGCCCTGTGATGGATTGGCACCGTGTCCAGGGTGTACCTTGCCCATGACCCTGTATACAGGATAAAGCGATCTAGACGATAAGTACGTGAGTGTAATTTGCAGAGCAAACTATGGCCAAAAGGTTGCAGACACCTGATCACCACATCCATATGCACTTTTTGAAAGACCCTATTCCAGATTGAATCCTTACTTTTACACATGTGGAACATGTTTGGACTTCTTAGTTCCAGTGGAGTTAACGCAACAACATAAAAATATTCTATACAATTGCGTGTTTCCCACTTTGTGGTAATAGTTGGGGAAGATTCATATCTGGGTATAACAGTCGGGTGTCCACATACCTTTGGCCATTGTGTGTGTGTGTGTGTGTGTGCGTGCGTGCGTGCGTGCGTGCATAAAAGAAGTACACACAAGACACGAATAGTACACAGACAGGGACCTCAGGCTCAAACTCTGGAAGTCTGTGGTATGCTAAAACTACTCACCGAGCTACTGCATCATCCATTCAGGGCATTTAAATACTTATAGAATAAGTCAAAAAATGAGAGGTTTTATTCAAATATGGTTTCATAAAAAAATGAAAATTAAACATTCATAATGAAATACCCACTGTTTTAGAAACCCCCACTGTACTGAAACAAAACATTTGCCCAAACTTGGACTATATGACAGACCTTTAAACGATCTTAATTAATAACATAATGAGGCAATGTCTGCATCATACCGGTGTCCAGATACTGTAATGAGGAAAACATTGTGTATATGCATATATCTATTTTTTTCTGTTCAGAAGTAATTTCATTTTATGAGATCCATTAGATAAAATACAGTTGTGTGTAGTTGCTATAATTGATAGTGATGTTAACAGGTATTGGCACATACTGCCCAGCAACATACAGTATGAGATAAAATATTCCATTACTGATAAACAGTGTTAGGGGACGTTACTTTTTAAAGTAACTAATTACATTACAAAATTACTGTCTTCAAAAAGTAATCAGTTACATTACTGCGTTACTTTCTGATAAAAGTAACTAGTTTGAGTACTTTTCCATTGCATAAAATGAAAACTCCTTTGTGATTACTCATGCATGTTGACCTTTCCTCAAGACCTTTATAATTTTTCTACCATCATCAATCAGCGACGTTTGGCCCATAATCTGTTCACTACTAATACCCCTATCTAACCTACGCGGTTTCGCACGGTGGCCATAAGTACGGTTCATCATGATTCACCGCGAGTTTTGGTGCTGTGATTAGGTTTCTATCTTTCTGCGCGTCGGTCCTCACATGGTCAAAGCGCATAAGTGAGATAGGGGTATAACAGCAGAAATAACAGAGGGGGGCGGGTTATCGGGGGCAGGGCTTGTAGGACGCCTTTCACACACACACTAATGGATTGGGAATGACTGCTGTCTGGCTCATGGATTACATAAATTGTCTGAATAACGGATTACATTTTTGAAAAAATAACTTAGTACTTAAATGGCGGACCTAACGTGTTAGATTAGTCGTTACATCAAAAAAGTAATCCGAGTATTCTACACCCAACACTGCTGATAAACACAGCATTCCGACTCTCTTCTGATCTGCTGTTATTCACTTTAGTCCCTACTGTTCTGTCAATAAGTCCACCTTCAGCTCAACTTTGTAACAAAGCTGCTTTCTCCTCCTTCTGGCCCACACTTGTCACCCTCTTCATCTGGTACACCACATTTGCAGCTTCATCGGACATACCCTGAAAAAAATTTAATCTGCTGAGCCACACCGAATGAGAAAAAAAAAAAACAGATAGACAGAAATACTTATAGAACGTACTGTGGAAAGTGTTCGTCTGGCGCAAATGTCAGTGCTGCTTCCGCTGCCCTGAATAATATATAATTTTGGAAAGTTCCATAATGCTGCCTTCATAAGCTGATAGCAATGCACTGCAGATTTTCATCTTATGTACATGAGTACGTAATAATAGAAAAATGATACTTAGGCTCTGTGAACAGTGTATACTTAGGTATATGTATGGTATGTTTTTATATGTATACTGCATATTAAGTGTCTTATATATACGTATATATATATATTCTGATACAATTCATGTCCTGCGTATTTACTGTCGTGCACTCGTCTCACACTTTTGTGTATTTCCATTCTATATAATCTACCATCATGTGTTGCACCAAGGTCCTGGAGAAACTATATTCCAATGCAATGGATATAAGATATATACAGTAGAGGGATGACACTAAAAACCTACTTGACTTTACAATGTAAAAGGTCCCTTTTTCTAACCTGTGTATCTGGGTTCAGGTCCTCACATATCATACTCATGGTACTGATCCAGTTTCCATAGATGCTCTCTTCTTTAGGACTTGGTTTCTGTTCGCTGTTCGACACATTAAGCGAGACTTTCAAAATATATACTCAAGTTTTACATACATACACTGAGTGCACAAATATAGATAATTTTCTTTTACAGATTTCTGTATTATAATTTTTTTATTAATATTTATAAATATTAAAATATTTTGAGACACTGATATTTTTATGAGCTGTAAATTGTAATTGAAATGTAATTAAATTACAAGAGAAAATAAACTTTTTCATGATATTCTAATTATTCGAGCTACACTGTACACGCACACGCACAACACTGTTCACAAATTACGACTTTAACATTAAGCACAGCTTTCAGTTAACCATAATGCACAGACTCAGCACAAACCACCATGCAAGCCCACCTGATGTCCTTGAGGAGGTCCTGCTGGGCTTTGAGTTGACTTTGGGCCTCCTGGATCCTGCCCTCCATGGTGAGTCGGGCACACAGCTGGGCACAGTGAACACCCAGCACAGCCATGTTCAGGCTCCCTGCCCACACCCAGCTACAGAAAGGTCAATTGTGTGAATTTTGTCTTAACTGGATTAATTTATTACAATGGTTCTGCATTTCAGTGTATAGCGCTACCTGCTGGTGGTCACACGTTTCTGCTGAGTGATGACTCTGGTGACTTTCTTCAAATCCCGAGTTTTGAAAGACAGCTGCAGCTGGAAGGGAACTCTGTCTCTTCTCTGGAAACCTGCATAAAATATGACCATTTGATTTGACCTTTAGTGGAATTTATGCACTTCTTACTAACATACTGTACTTGCATTCATTAGTAACTGAAAAAAGCAAGGAAAGTGAAATAATAAATCAAATGTGTATTGAGTGAAAAATAAATCAATATGTTAAAATTAAATAAATATACACAGCTAAATAAAATGAAACTAGAAATAACTAGTTTTCAAAATGGCAAATTTTGGAAAATTCTGAACTTCCTCAATCTGTTTAAACTTATAATATTTTCTCTTCACATACTTTCAACTCTTTCTGGTTTGACAGCAAACTGGAACGTGATCTCCACACCACTTGTAACATTTCCAATCTCTCTAATCAGCCTGTGGTTGTCCTGCTCAAAAGGGTAATATCTGCAGGAACAAAGTGCAGAAACGCATTAGTTCAAGTAGAAGAATTTCATAAGAAGAAAAAACTGGATCGAAAGCTCTACTGGAATAAAAAATTTAAATGTATCTTTTTGATAGCTATCTAAAGGTAGTATTAATTCCTTACTTGTATACAGTATAAAAATATGCTTTCTTACAACCACAAATATTGATTATGATCCAACCTACAAATAAAGTGTTATTACATTAAGTTCCAATGAGAAGTTTCTTCTAGGAGGAACTGATACTCACATGCCATTAGGTGCAAGCAGGGTTGCCTCTACATTAGTTGCTAAGATGTTGTCAGCCAGTGCAGTCTGAATTTCTGATCCAACTGTACAAATGTTGACTCTATTGATCTAGAAAATTAGACGAATTCACGTGTAAAACCATAATCACTGTTCTGGTTCATAATCTGTTCATGTTGGTAGTAGAGCATGAGGAATAATCAAATTGAAGCTAATCAGAGAACAAAAATATTTCTCACTGAAAGAAAAGTTGTACCTAAGAAATGTTAATTACATTTTAAAGTTTTAATCATTAAAGATCGCGAATAGAAAGCAGACAATAATGCATGTATATACACAAATCATCCATAACATTAACATTGATTATCAATTATAAACCAGTAAACTAGTGACAGGATCATGGGCACCCAAGGCTCATTCATGACTGTGGGGAGCAAAGGCCAGCCTGTCTGGTCCGATTCAACAGAACAGCAAATGCAGCAAAAAAGTCAATGCTGGCCACGATAGAAAGGCTCCAGAACACCCAGTGCATCATAAATCACCATGCACAAGGCCAAGCAGGCAAAGGACCTGGACACAAAACTTCCCAGATCCTAATCCCAACAGGATGCCCCAGACAATCAAGTTCCATGAAGATCTAAGAAGAGCCGCACCCTGCAACCCACAGCACCCTAACAATCTGCTGCCAACATCCTGGTGGCAGAAACCACAGCACACACTAGAGGCCCTTCAGAGCTAGACCTGAAGGGGCCAGAGGCACAATGGTTGAGCATGCGGAACCCAAAACCTAGGTGGTTGTAATGTTAATGGTTTTAATGTTGTGGCTTAAGGTGTGGATTCTGTTTGGTAACAGGTAACAAAAAGCTACAAAGACATTCAAAATAAAATTAATTAAGACTAAAACATTCATCTGGCTGATGAAAATCAAAGACAGCAAAGGAAAACAAATGCTATAGAAAGATTTTCACACTAGTGTGTGGTGTTCTTGAGTGCAAGTTTAAATATAGAGTCAGGAAGTAAAGCAACCAGCATACAGAGAAAATACTGACCACTGGGATGTTGAGAATACTTTGTTGTCACAATGTACACAATACACAAAATGCTTTGCGTTGTAAAATTATGGCTGACTGGTGTATAAAATATTTTAAAATTCTCCTGTTTCAAGGAAACCATCAGTGACCGTGTTGATTTTTTTTTCTATGAAAACATATGGTAAAAAAGTTGCATTTCTCTTATGCCACAGCTATTTAAAAACTATGATTTTTTTAAATTAAACAACATCAATTAATAACTTTGGTGCATTTATATTCATGTTTGGAAACTCCATAAAACAAATTCCTATTATAACGTACTACAGCAGTTAGACAGACATTCCCCCAAAGTCATGTTAACATGACAGATAAAAAGCATCTTGTAACTAAAAAGCTGCACTGCTTCCCTGAAGACTTTTATATAAGGGAAAACATAAGAACACCATTACCCCCAGTTGATATTAAGCAGTGACATGGAGACAAAATAATTAATAAATATTTTATAAATTGTACTATAGAAACTATAATGTTTTATAAAGATCATTTTATTATAAACCTTTAATTTGAATTACAACTGACAAAGCTACTGTCAAACCACTTTCAACAAGAAAACACATCTGATAACATGTCATCTTAAAACACTTCTCATTCATTATTTCCTCTAAGTTGTTCTGAATCACTTCTTAACCATGCGTGTACCTTTATTTGTACAAGGGATTGTATACCCTAACACACTTTCCATTTACCAATACAGTAAGTCTCCTACTTACAAACATTCGAGTAACAAAATTTCAAAGATGCAGCGTGCATCCTCTGTAAAAAAACGTACAAGCCCAGGTGGTCCGGAAGCAAGCAGCGGTGAAGCTGGTACTGCTAAGGAGTGTCAAGCAATATTGATAGAGGCAAAAGTGAAAATAATTAAGTGAGTGGCGCGAGGAGAAAAGATGGCAGATACTTTAATATAATTCGTTCAACCATCTGCCCCATTCTAAAGAACACTGTACTGTAATATATTGTGTATAGCCAATTATGTTGGTATCCTTGTAACTAGACAATGTTGGTTGGCCTTACGAAAAAATTGGACTTCCGAAGCCGCTCACGGAACAGAACTCAATCGTACAGTATGTAGGGAACGAACTGTATTTGGGATTTAACCATGGAACCCAGAAGTTAACAGAGCTGATATTCCAAAGTGGAATAAGTGGAAATATAAAGAAAATTTTACAAGATTAATTATACTAATTTGCAGTTGCTAAATATGGATTGGTGGAGCAAAATAACTGGTTAAACGAACAAATATAACCATAATCTGTTAATAATAAATAGTGTTTGTGGAACTGTTGTATAAAATCAATATCACATTCAAGGTCATATTGACTATCAGCCTATGTATGCGGTAAATTCATCAAAAGACCACTGCCTCTTGTGTGATATTGCTTAAATATAGCTCATATGTCTTTTTTTAAATCGATACAAGTTTCAAAGTCAGAGGGTATTTATAGATGACCTGACCTAATGTTGTGTAGTTCACTCACCCTGCCTCCTGTATGGTCAGCTAGTTTTCCGACCTCCGCCAGGCTGCAATCCTCCCCCTCAAATGTCATCACTGACACAATCACTCTGCACACAACCACAACGACACGTTGGTACTAACATTACTATTTGCTATTTATTAAATTGCTCCCAAAATTAACTGCCTGGACCAGGTGAAGAGCAATTAAATTCAGAGTTGTACTAAACGATTGAAATTTTGACTCACCCTTTTTCTGCTGCATGGCTGGCTAACTGGTTGTAGAAATATACTGAACTTGCAGATTCCTGTTCTAGTTGGCCCAGGCCTATGTTGGCCCGTCCATCAGTACAAATTATGACCTACAAGCAAATACATATATAGAACAGGATTTAAAGCCAGAAATGGAATAGGGTTTTCCTTTTACCAAGCATGTAAAGACTATCTGTTTGACACTAATTGACAAATATATTGGTGGCCAAAAGTATTAAAATAACATATGCCATATATTTCCCTGTGCACAAAACAGGTGTTTTCATAATTAGTTCTAGCCTATCTGAAAATAGAGTTGTTCTAATTAGAGGACATTTGGCAGGACCTTTATTTTCTGAAAGCCAGGGTGTCCACCTCTGCACAAAAAGACTAAAATTAAGGAATTCTCAAGTGAATTTTGAACGTCTGTAGCAAATTTCTATACATGATTTTCAGGGCAAAATCAAGCAGGCATGGATTGAGCAAGTAACACCAAAGTACTACAGATGTCTTTTTGACTCTGTGCCCCAGCCGGATTCAAAAGGTTTTGAAGAAGAAAGGACTTCATACTGAATATTGATTGTCTTTAGGAATTTCATTGCATAAAAACTAATTATTCCTATTATATTGATTGTCATTATTAAAAAAAAATGAGTCTTTAACTGAATTTCACTTTTGTATCGATACTTTTGGCCACTATTACTGTAGGTTCAATAAAAGATGTATACATTATAATTTAACCAACTTCCTTTAATGTACAATTCTATCATACCTTCTATCTATTTTTGTAATACCAAAGAAAGCAAACGTCAGATAACAAGCATGCCATGGCTCACTGACTACTTCTTGCATAGGTGCATTATCATGTGTATTTGGTAAAACTACTGCCAATATTAGCCCACACCAAAAACTTACCTTTGATCCAGAAAACTGAGAGGCCATTGCAACAGATATGAGTGCTGCAGGGCCCAGAGCGGTTGCTCCATGCTCTCTTAATCTGGAATATGACAAAATAATTCATATATTTTAGCTATTTCAAAGAGGCAAAAAGAGAAGTAGACAAAATATGCACAGCTTCTTAGTTTGTTACTAAAAACAAGAACAATGTTGATATACAGGAAGCATTCAGTCATCCTTCATTTTTGCAGTCAAAGACACTGCTTGTGGCATATACATGCATTTATTTAAAGTTGTTTATTTTAACAGCTATGCAGGACATCAAGCACATTTGTACTGTCTATGCAGTACACTAAAATGCTTATGGGATGAATTCCTAACACCTACCATTGCAAAGCACAAACAAGGTACAAACCTGAAGAGCATCAAGTATCAAATACTATCTATTAAAACAAGCATCATAAAATGAAGTACAATGAAGTACACTGTATAGACTACAGTACAGCAGGCACAAGAAGTTAGAAGGTCGGATAAAACAGTAGGTGTGAGGATTCATAGTAATTGTAATAATGCGAAAAGAAACAGAAACCATAATTCTTTCGCACCGACTTCCTCCCCTGCAGGTTCTGTAAAAATGTGATAAAAATGTGTTGAAAAAACAAATGCGCAATGTTCCAGGGTTGTAGGTTATAATTTTCAGGCATCCATAAAAGTTTCTATGTAGATCCCAACAAGAAACCGTACCAAGTAGACTTATTTTAGAAAATAACAGCTTTTTATCCAAAGAATTTATGAAGGCCTCTTTTTCCAAGAAAATACTTATTGAAATAAAGTACGGCAAATGTACAGAAACTCCAAACACTGTTTCATGGCAATTCTATAGCAACTAGGCTTGGTTCATCATGTAAAAAAAAAAAAAAAAAAAAAAAAAAAAATCATCAAAAGCCCAGATTCACAAACAAAATGAAAGCAAATTCTAAACCAAAGGAAATAAACAAAACTGCAGGAGCACATCTGTTACATTCGAATGCAACGCCAACAGAGCCGCAACCACCACAAGAGACCTTGACACTAACCTTGACACTAAGGTAACATGGGAAAGGCACTTGATAAAACGTTCACATTCATCAGAACATAACATCATGCCAGCTAATTAAAATTCCCCACCCACACACATCACACACTCCTCACTATGGTGGCTTTATTTTTTGCCCTGTAATGGTAGGCATATAGCATTATTGAATATCAGTACAGACAACACTACTGAGGAATTGATTGATTTTTCAGTCAATCAAGTCAAGTTAGAAGTAATGGTGTAAAACTGAGAAATATAGCCTTTTCATTTCTCCTCCACAATCTTAACATGAAAACTGTGTGTGTGTGTGTTTTAATTATCTGCTAAATGCCCACACAGGTAACAGATTATTCGCATTGGTTAGATTCTGATAGGCAGAGAGAGAAAGATGTAGAAAGCACAGGAAGGCGAAGGAGTTAAATTCTATGAAAAATATCGAGCTCACTCTTTGACTCTTTGTGTGAGGGACTGGAAGGTCTCGGCAATGCAGTGGGGTGTGGTGTACTTCTCGCCCTGCTCTTTTACATGATCATAATCTACCAGAGCCCAATCTCGCAGACACAGCGGAACTCCTGTACCGTCCCCGTACACTGTCACCTGACAACACAAATCCACACTGAGTTATCGATGAGGGATTTCTATGGCAATGGTAGTAATGTTGATGTCACTGTAGGAGGACAGCTCTGCAGTGGGTGGGGAAAAACAAAACTGATCAGACTAGAAATTAAATAATGTGCTATGGGTTGTACAAATGAAAATGACCGAGACATTATTGTATTCTCTAAAGTAATTAAGGAGCCTCTTTATCTGACAGATTAGTTTGTACTCAGGCTGGAAATAATGAAATTAAATGTCAGACTGTTTTGCATCCTACATTAGGGCATAGTATCTTGTGTGTCCCTCTATTACACCACATATAAACATTGTTTTACTAGAAAAAGTGTAACTTGAGTTTTACCCCCACCCCCCCTTTTTTTTTACCTCATCATTAAAAGTGACCAGTGCTACTCGACGATGTGGTGATGATTTTAGCAGTGAGGACAATGCCAACTGTAACGCCTCTTGGACACCCTATAAACAAAACAAAGAAATGGTCGAATATCTATATGCATGCACTATACAAAAACAATTAGACATTGTTAATTAATTTTCATCAAATGGTACCAAGAAACAAGCAATCATTCATTCATCTTCAGTAATCTAGTCAAGGTCGCAGTCGCCAGTCGATCACAGGCCATTGTACACAGATTCAGGCAACTAGGGGCTATTTAGAGTAGCTTAACCTACTGCCATATTTTTGCATAGGGGTTTAAAACCATAAAACACAGAAAACCGACATGGGAAGAGCATTTGAAACTCAACACATACTGTACATAAACCTGAGCTCAAGACCAAACTGGGAACCTCAGATCTATGAGCAGGCAACACTCACTACTCAGTGTACCACCCAAGCAAAATTTAACAAATTGCAAACACAACAATCGTGGGACGTCTACATCCAAGGTGAAAACAAGACTAAAGAATACAGTTCACTTCTCCAAATAATTGCCATATTTTGGAGAAATGTCATCCTAGGGTATCCTGGAAGTCATTGGTAGCAGTGTGGAAATAAAGTTACTAGTTACCTGCAACCGTGATACATAAGTGGGTGATCTCATGCTGTTACCAGGACACACCTGAATGAGAAATAAAAGTAGAAAAATGGAAATGGTGGGATAAGAAACAATAATAGAAAAACAAGATCAGTTTCCTAAATAGAGAAGGAACAATAAATGTTGGATGGAAAAGAGGGGAAGAGTAACCTCTGATGTGACACTCATGCTACCAGAAATGTCCACACAGAAGACCACCAACATGTCCTCTAGGTTAACATAATCTGTGTCTATCTCTTCGTCTACATAGAGCACATCTCTGCCTGGAGGAGTCCACAAAGGAGAACGACCCATTTTTAACTCGCTCTGGGAAAGGACATTCTTATTACCACAAAACTCACAAGTCCAGGTCTATAGAGAGAGAGAGAGAGAGAGAGTTTTCACTTATTTTTTATAGTTTTAACTGAATTTTAACAGTAATCGATTACCAACAAACAATTAATCAAACTATTCAAACATTACACCTATACACAGGAAGCCTTCAGATGGTTGACTTGGTAGTCACTTACTGATGTATTTGGGTTGGTTTGTGAGTTGCTCACAGAGGACATGACAGCTCTACATTTCCCACAATGCACTGGTTTTTGAATGGTCTGTATACTGGATGCTGAGAAAAGGTCATGAAGATTAGTTAATTAAAGAAAATTAAAGAAAATGTTGTGTATTTATTAACAGTTTTCTGGATACAAGTATTGATAGTGTACATACAGTACGTCCAAGAATAAGTGTAATACATGCGTGTCAGAGCTGCACATCTATAATTACTATAGCCATACCTTTGTTTATGTCCACAAGACTCCCTACTTTGAGTAACACCACATTGACATTGGCTTTAATACTGGCCTGTCCTTTACCCTCCAGTCCTTAAAGTAAGACAGAAGATTCACATACACATTACTTATATAAATGTTTATTCTCTACAAGTAGTATGGTATCAAAGCCTGTGAAATGTGCAAGGAGTTGTTTTCTCACCTCGTGGTGGTACTGGTGGTGGCATTGAAACAGGTCGTGTGTGCTTCTGTGTTGAGCGACGAGGAGGTACAGGTGGGGGTGTTAAAGGAGGGACTGTAGACAAAACAGACATTTTAACCCAAACTCCATTTAGCTTTAACATAAGAAAATATCACGTTTCCAGTAATTGGATATTTTTTTTCTCTGATCACCCACTGTGTGGAAAGTCTTTCATTACATCTTTGTTCCTACACCCACAACAGGAAGTGAAAGTTTTTTTTATTTCAACTTATCAGCGTACAACTTTGCAATGAAAGCACTTTTTAAAAACATGACATTTAAAACAATGTAGAGGAATGAACAAAGTAGTAACATTATTGACAAAGTAAATATATATTTTTTTGTCTTTTACTTTTGACAGAAAAAAACAGACACAGGTGAGGATGTCAATAACTCACTAGGTTTTGGAATGACAGCAATACGGTTGTCATAAGGATGTTCTGATTTTTGTCTGGACAAACCACAGGGCAGTGTGGAGGAAAGACCTGAGAGACACAGGGAGACGATGAAGGATCAGGAAAGGTAGATTAAACATATTGGGCACAATAAATGTTTGAGTTTAAGTGAAATGTTTATTTCAATTATGATTACAACTAATACAATTACTTTTTATTAACTGTCTCTTATGCATTTAAGCAACATTTTGTTGCAAAATTACATCTATATAGTGGAATATAAGAACAGGTTAAATCCTTTACCTTATTTTGGGTAGGACTGAATTCAAAGGTCTTACCTTCTGCTAAACTCTCAGGCCTCCAGTTACAGACGACATGACTACAGGCAAACTCCATCTGAAAGGAAAAGAAAAGAAAACAAAAACAGATAAACAGAGTGAACTTAATATGAAACCTGGACTAAAAATATTGGGCACAATGACCATATACCCACTTTCACAATTGTACTGTATGTCTATGTTCAGTCTGCATCAGTTGTCTGTGATTCAGGTATAGGCAAAGAAAGGCAACAATGTCTCTGCATACCAAGAGTAGCAGTTTAGCTAAGTTTCATCTGTAGGCTTGCTCTCATTTCCTGCTTCAGTTTGCAGCACTATTCAAAGGAGTATATTTAGAATTCCCCATAACTAATAATCTATTAATGAATCACTAGCTATACTTCTCTAGTGATGTGAAATTAACTATTTCCCCCCTTGAAAAGCCTAAAATTAGTCTGCATTTATTTTTAATTATCTTTTTTAAAAGCTTTAAAAAAAAAAGACATTTAAAAAATAATCAGAAAACCTAGAACTAGATTCAAGCCACAATTAAGCAGACTTTTCTTTTACAACACAAGCTGTCTTTGAATGTTTATAGTTCTTGGCAAAATATATATCCATTGATAGACAAACATAATATACATCAAGTATTATACATTATATAAATTGCACTTATGTATATAAAATGCATCAAGCATATATTTGTCTGATATACATCTCTCTGTAAATATGTATTCTGTATTTACAGTCCCTGAAGCAATCATATCCTCTTAAATGAGATCAAAGTGCACCCAATCATATCAAATCCAACACGAGCCACCAATAACAAATGTCTCACAAATATTTCCTACACATGTTAGAAAAACATGACATTTACAAACTGGTAAACCCTTCAAGACAGCTTCAGACAGTAATGTTGCCATGTATTAACTAAAAAGTTGTAAAAAATGTACCTTTATGCCGGCAGTTTTTAGCTTGTTATGTTACTCAGCATGTGCCACTTCTCATGCTGCCTCCTCTTTGTATGTGTGGGTGTGCTCATATAGAAGCAGGAAGTAAGAAAATGACACACAAGTGCGATTAACCAGAAGAGTCTGGGAAGGACAAAAAAAAAAAAAAAAAGAAGTAAAAATGAGAAGTAATTCTGATTCAACATCCCAGTTGTTACGGAATGACAGACTCCACAGACAGGAATTATAGAAAACCCAAACGGGCGCTTTTATTAACAATGAATGATAACTGTTTGGGATGAGATGTGGGTAAGAGTGTGAACCGGTAAGTCTTAAATGATATGATGCTGGAGCTGGTGGACGGAGGATCAGGACACGGAGCTTGGAAAGACGAGGAGACACAAAGACGAGCAAGCACGGAGACGAGGAAACACGAAGTGAGAAGATTGCTTGACACAGGTACACACTGAGGCCTTATCCGTAGTGGAGAAAATACACCGAGTGTCGGGAAGTGAGGTGTATTTGTATGTGTTGGTGATGAGGTTCAGGTGTGTGTGATTAGATTAGAAGCCTGGTGGGTCTGTGACAACCGCCCCCCCCTCCACGGACTGCTCCTGAGGGCCGCAGGAGACACCTGTGGGGTGGACGACCTCTACCCCTGAGAGCAGGCATTTGTGGATGTTGTTGATGGAATTCCCTGAGGAGGGTTGGATCAAGGATGTCTGCTCGTGGGACCCAGCTCCTCTCCTTAGGGCCGTACCCCTCCCAGTCCACAAGATATTCGAGTCGTGAATGGTACAGTTTGAGAAGAGAAACATGAAAGGTGGGATGAATTCTATATGTGAGGAGTAAACTTAACTTGTATGTGACAGGGTTGATCTGTGAGGTTTTCCCCTGCCCAGGATAGGGCTTTGGGTTTACCTTTTAGGAGATCGGTGAGCGGGGATATGAGCGAACTGTAGCTTTTGATGAATCTCCTGTAGAAATTTGCGAACCCTAAGAAACGTTGAAGCTGTTTGATGCTCGATGGATTGGGCAAGTTCCGGATGGCTTCCAACTTCTTCTTGTCCATCTTGATGCCATGTGGGCTAATGCAGTAGCCAAGGAAGTGTATGGAGGGCTGAAGGAAGGAACACTTCTCTGCCTTTAGGAACAGCTGGTGTGTTCTGAGTTTCTGGAGAACTTTAGTTACATGGAGGCAATGTTCTGTTTTGTTCCGGGAGTAGATGAGGATATCATTGATGTTGACCAGCACGAAATGATTAAGATACTCCCGGAACACCTCATTCATATAACCCTGGAAGACGGAGGGGGCATGACGAGGTATTCATAGTGCCCTGTTGGGGTGATGAATGCCGTCTTCCATTCATCCCCCTCGTGTATTCGATGAGATTGTACGTGCTCCGGAGATCCAGCAGGAACGAGAGGAAGTGGGTAACTGAACTTGATAGTAATCTTGTTTAGGGCGCGGTAATCAATACACGGATGGAGCCCTCAGTCTTTTTTAGACACAAAGAAGAAACTGGAAGCAGCAGGGGATGTGGTCCTCATCTAAGGGCCTCTCCGACATATTCTTCCATGGCCTTTTGTTCAGGAATGGACAGCAAACAGATTTTCCCTTTGGGCACTGGTTCACCTGGAAGGAGATCGATTGCACAGTCCCATGGTCTATGAGGGGGTAGCTGCATGGCTCGTCTTGGGCAGAAAATATCCTGAAAGTGGGAGTAGGAGTCTGGGATAACCGTGGATTGTTGGTGACTCTGACTTTCTATGGAAGTTGTATTGATGCTAATGACCGGTTAAATTTTTACACAGTGCCCCATACAGGTCTTCCCCCACTTCTCGCCACTCTCCCAGTAGATAATGGGTTGATGTTGGGCGAGCCATGGGCATCCGAGAATGAGGTCAGTGGTGGACCGTTCCAGAACCAGGAACTCAATTTCCTCTTGTTGGAGCCAACTCACTCACATGTGTAGCGGGGGTGTGATGTAACTGTTTGGGATGAGATGTGGGTAAGAGAGTGAACCAGAAAGTCTTAACTGATATGATGCTGGAGCTGGTTGACGGAGGATCAGGAACGGTGGAACGGGTAGACAGGACACGGAGCTTGGAGAGATGAGGAGACGAGAAGTGAGGTGTATTTGTATGTGTTGGTGATGAGGTTCAGGTGTGTGTGATTAGAATTCTGGAGATTGGAAACGTTGATTGGGGGCGGAGCCTGGCGTGTCCGTGACACCAGTAGTCTGGCTGCTTTACTTCCTGACTCTATATTTAAACTTACTCTCAAGACCTCACACGGGTGTGAGTTTCTATAGCATTTCTTTTCCTTTCCTATCTGAGTGTCAACAGCTATATCAATGTTTTATTATTGATTCTATTTTTTTGTTACCAAATCATATTTAAAAACAGAATACAGTCTGAAATACCTCTAACAATGCAAAATATTCTTAAGAAATATATGCTGATCAGTCATGACATTAAAACCATTAAAATTATAACCACCTAGGTTTTGCTTTCCCCCTGTGCCACCGAGGCAGCTCTGGCCACTCAGAATCTGGCTCCATGGGTCTGGCTGTCTGGCACAAGGACATTGGCAGCAGATCCTTTGGGTGCTGTGGGTTGCGGCCTTCATGGATCGGATTTGTTTGTATATCAAATCACATGGATGCTTTATTGAATTGGGATCTGGGGAGTTTGGAGGCTGGTACGATGTCCTTGGGGTCGTTGTCTGACCCGTGGCAGACTGGGTGCTCTGGTGCCTTTATCATAGACAGAATTGACTTTTTTTCCATGATTTGTGCTGCATTGTTTTTTCTGTGGGATTGATTTTTGATGGGCCGTCTTTTGGTCCCTGTGGCCATGCTGTGCGAGTGCCCATGATTCCATCACCAGTTTTCTGGTGATGTTGTGGTGGTGGTCTTAATGTCATGACTGAACGGTGAATAATATTCCTGTAAGAGCAGTAACAAAACATTTTCACAGAATTCTATTTATTACATTTTGCTTTATATATTATTACATTTACAATGTTTGCAGTCATATTATACAAAAAAAAAATCACTACAGTAAATAATATGAAGGTTTTTGATTCTTATTTAACGAATTGACTTGATTAGGTCTCCCTGAATGGCAGACGAATTAAAAAAGATTTATGCAATTATATATAACATGGTATTCAGATATTATTCAGATTTTTAAAAAGTATTATTGATTATGTACCTAACTCTTCAGTAAACTCTTTGTCTGTAAGAAACCAGTCTCTACATATACTCTACCATTGCGTTCTGTTCCAGTCATTAATAGGCTACTTAATCCATGATAAAAGAAGAAAGAATAGATTGTCCACGATGCACAAAACTAAAAAAATACTGTAAATACTCAAATACTGTTTTTTTCAGTGCAATTAGTCACTAACCTTTCTATGATTACTGTGGAATGTTCTCTGTTATGGCTGATCTAGTGCATTTGTGTACTGTATATTAGTTGTCTTTCCCACTAACAAGGCCAAGGGCCCTCTCCGATCCATATTTAATGCCATGACACCAGTGTAGCTCACTGGTCCTTCCCTTTCAGAGTATCAAACACTGCTCGGAAAATGGCCGCTACAGCCACGGCACCAGGATCAGGCTGAGTCAGACGTTCAGATGCAATGTAACTCGCTCGACCTGCTTTAGCAGTAAGGTCACGGGTAGACTCTGCACCCAACTCTGCTTTCTGATAAAGAGAAAACAGAATGATAATGATGTAAGTAAAACAGCAATAAAAGCATGGACAATTAGATACAGAAAGCAGTCAGAGTATTGTTTGAGCTTTACCTCCACTGCTGCCTGTAGTACAGCAATATGGCCACCTGGAGAAGCTGTGGATAATTTCATCAACTCATCCACTGCAGGGCACAGTGCGTCTAGCTGATGGGAAAAAAAGGTGAATGTCAACTTTCTTAATCTATTCATGTCCTACCTAGTTCGAAGTCCAAAATAATTAACACTGTAGTCTTACCATTGTTCTGTCACCTGGCACAGCACCTCCATACCTATCAGTAAATAGGTCGATTATGATGGGGATGCAACCTAATTTTGTACTAAGTTAAAGTAACTCACTTACTGTCTTTGATTTAACACATTACCTTTAAATATCCAAGCCTTTTCAAATTACTTGTACAGTAAAATACAAAAGGAGAATTAAATCAGTCCAACAGATATTTAAGATAATTAAATGATCTTAATAGCTACCTTTTCATAGCTTCAGTCCCAGCCTGTAGAGCTTTTGCCCAGTCTTTTCCATCGCAACTTTCCCTTAGGTGGGGTGCAGCTGCTGTCAGGAACAGACTATACAGCTGAAAAAGGGCAATAATGTCAATATTAGGGATTGTACACAACACTGTGTTGTTTGTAAAAGTTATATTAGACATTTATGTCCATACTGCTCCTGAAGATCCACCCATTCGCTCCTCCGCCATCCCAGCAAGGGCTGTCAGGAGTAGACACGGATTTCCTGGGACGGTGTTAGTCTGAAACCACTGCTTGATGGCTGTAGCAGTTTAAAATTCATTAAAATGTTAAATACTAATATTAAATAACAAATGAATTAAATAAATATTTTTAAAAATTGTTTGTGTGTATGAATGTGTGGCCTACCTACCAGCAGCGGCAAGAGCATGTGTGCTCCCACAATCTCCATCCCCTGCTGCACGATCCAGAGCATTGAGCTCATCTTTCCGTTGTAGAAGGGCTTTGCAAATAGATTCCAAAACTAGATACACCACAGATGAGAATGGACCTGGTGGCAAAAAGAAAATTTAGTAATATTAAATGTAAAACACACACATCAAACGTTTTATGTTTTGCCATTACTCACTGGCTGGGAGATAAAATATAGTAACGCGGTTTGCGAGTGTTCCGCAAGACGAGCTATGTTTACAATAACACTGTGACCACGTGTGTGTGTGTAAAATATATTTTATTTTGTGTCTGTATGCATGTGTGTACAGCACGCGTGATTAATAAATCAAAAGCAAGTCTCATTAGAGTGGTTAAAAATCCATTTTCACTCTCTGTATCAGCCTGCTCTTTGTGTCTGTGTGCGGACGTGTGTACAGCAAAAATACACCGTGCCACACACACACACAGACCCCTCCTACTTTCGCCTTCACAGACACACACAGACACACACAGACACATACACAAACTCTCTCTCTGCTCTACACAGAAACACTGCTCTGTCGCGATTCTTTTCAAAAGGTAAAGTGCAGGTTAATTTGTGTAATTTTTACTTTACAGCAGTGATTCTGTTAGTATGTTGCTCAATCGAGTGTCAGAGAGGTTTCCTGTTTATTTTTCCGATAACAGTGTTTACGCTGTGTGCGCGCACGCAGTGAAAAGAGTTGAGGAACGGTAACGAGAAGTGGGATAGGGGAGATTACTTTAGATTCACACACACACACATACATATATACACAGCGCCTGCGCGCACAAACGGAAACACTCTATTTTTACTTTTTTTTTTAAAGGTAAAGTGCAGGTTAATTTGTTTTATTTTTACTTAATATTTTGTGTTAAATATTTTTATGTATTTATTTTTTGGGCTGTGGAATGAATAATTTGAATTTCCATTATTTCCTATGGGAAAATTCAATTTGGTTTATGAGTGTTTTAGAATACGAGCCCGCTTCCGGAATGAATTATGCTCGTAATCCAAGGTTCCACTATATACACTACTCACAATAAGTTAGGGATACTGTTATTTACATGAGTGCTTTTCCTATTTGCTCTGAATTTGAATGAAATAAGTAAAAGTTCCC
>JAQMYJ010000001.1:18242999-18270060 GCA_030014305.1 Clarias laeviceps | reverse complement strand
AGTTCGTTTGTTCCTTTGTTTTCTGTATTCTTATGATTTCTGAAACAACCTTCATTAAAAGACTATTTAAGTTTGCAAACACCTCTGCCTTTATAACACCCCATACGTGACACAAAGTAGCTCTAGTTCACACTTCCAAACTCATTTTCTTAACAAGACTCCGGGTATGCTAACACCTGACTGCAATTAGATTATTATTTTTTTTTTTAGATCTTTAACTCAAGGATTCACATACTTTTTTCACTAGCATTACAGTATAAGGTTTTTATAGTTGCTATTAATAAAGAGATGAAAGATCAGATTTTTTTGTGTGTAATTATTTTAGGCACATTATATTTGTCAATACTTGACTGGGATGAAGATCAGATTAATGCAGAAAACCATGAAATTCCAAAAGGCTCCAAGCCTTTTCTTACTAAGGTCTTAAGATGGCATGTTTAAAGTTATACAGTATGTCCAGAATTTATATATTTTTGTAAAGCTGCATTGTGACAATATCCAATGCTTAAGGTAATATAGAAAATAAAATTGAATTTAACTGAATTGAATCTCGGGTAAATAAAGCAAAAAGCAAAAGTCATTTTTATCAGCAGTTTTGAGACATTACATGCATGAAGGTTAAAAAAGACAACTTATTCAATGTTTGTTGCTGTTGTACTTTTATTTCAATCTTTTGGTGAGTGTTTTAATGGTTTTAACAGCATTAGGTTTAGTGCCTGGACTATAATAGGTAAATAAACAAAATAGTCAGTATAATTAAAAATAGTTATACAAAACAGCATACAACAGCTATATCAAAATTATAAGGTAATCACAATGTTTGCTTCTCAAAACTAATTCTATGGATGTACTACAATATAACAGAGAGAAAATAAATGCCAGTATAATAAATAACAGAATATATAATATATAAAGTTTTGTTTCTTACAGTAATGTTTGTGAGATGTTTGGGTTGCAGGAGGCGGAGCTTATTACAGGGTACACCCTGGACAGGATGCCAGTTAATTACAGGATTACAGGGCACAAGTAGGCGCACACAAACACACACACATACAGTACACACAATAGGGGGAATTTGGACATTTCCCCCAGTTTTCTAATTAGCCTAACCTGCATGTCTTTGGACTGTTGGAAAAAACCCAGAGGAAAACAACAAAGCATGAGGAGAACAAGCAAATTCTACGCACACAGACCTGAAGATGGGACTCAAACCCTCAACCCTGGAGGTGTGAGACCACAGTTCTAACCACTATACCACAACTTTGTCATAGTCATATTTTGGAAACATGACATGACATGGACACTTTAACAAGAACCTAGAACCGTTTTAAGATTTAGCCATTTTTAAAGGTTTAACTTTTTATCTTGCTTCCTTTATAATATATTTACCTTATTATTATTATAATAAGGTATTATTATTACCTTATTATTATTATTATTATGCTAGCATACCTTATGTGTTGAAGAAGTGTAAGATGTAGAGCAGTGACTGTAAGACAGTTCCAGGTAAAAGGAAAGCCCCTAATTGGGAGTTTATTATACAAAACATTTCATTGCTTAGTTTTAGTAAGATGAATCCTAAACATATGTATGGGATGTAAGTATTAAGTAACCATCAGGGTCAATGAAATAATTTTTAAAGCTTTTATTTTTTGATGGTGCATTTTTCTTTGCTCTCCTTCACTTTGATTGGGCTTCTTTAATGTTACTAATGTAGCTAAACCATAGTATAATATTAATGCAATTGACCCATAAAAAGGTATAGCATATAATAAAATAGAATTGTTATGTTGCAAAAACATACTTATTCCTACATTGACATTGCATGTAACCCAACTAACACTTACACACACTGGTCTGTAATGGAATTTTTTCAGCTTCAGGTAAAAAATAGGGTGAACTACAGCCAAATAATGTTCAACACCTATCCAGGTACAGAATTGAACTTGTGCCATTACAGTAATACTCAAAATGTAAGTTACAATATAGTGTAAAATAAAGTTTGATTTGTTAAATATAAACAAACCATAAATAATATGGTTTGTTTATATTTATGTATACATAAAGTTATGCAAAATATTAGATAGATGTGACGATCAGGTTAAAAGGCAACAGGTCAGGATGCAAAGTGCCTCTGTGTAGTTTTTATCTTCCAAAAGAGCCAAAGAACCCAAATGGTAATGGGCAGGATCCTAGTGCATACCACCCCCACCTGAATATAGAGGCCAATTGAACAGATAAAATACCAGATGTATGAACAATTACACTTTTGTTGGAACAGTTGGATGATATGTAGGTGCAGTTGTCTGTTGCACTATTTGTCATGTTGATTCTAGAAGTCTTTTATCCTGTAAGTGGAAAATGGCATGTATGAGTTAGGTGCGTATCTATTTGGACATTTGCCAAGTCATAGTTCTTTTGGCTGTCTCTTCCCATCATTTTGGCAAAAAGTTATCTTTGTCCTATCTGTCCATAGGATTTTGCCCCCCAGAATTATATGAGCTAATTTTTTTTTAGATCTTTTGAGGTTTCTTAATGGTTTATATCTTGTTGTAAGCCCTCTGTATTTACTCCAAAGTCTTGTTGACTCTTAGTTCCTGAATGTGACCTTGATGTGAACAGTTGTGAAGAGGTTCTTCATTACCAGAGTAATAATTACTCTTCTATCCACCAAAGGTGTTTTCTGCAGTATTCTATGCCTTTTTGGTAGTTTCTGAGCTCATCAATTTGTTCTTTAAATTTAAGAATGTCACAAATCATGTACTAATGCCTAATCTTTTTGATATCCCCTGGTGGGTTTATTTTATTATTAAGCCTAATGATGTCTTGCTTTACTGGCAGTAATAACCCTTTAGACAGCATAAAGTTAACGAAGGGATGACAACACCACTAGCAGACTTTTCATTAAAAAATAAACAAATGAAGTGAGGCTGTGGGCTGTCTATAAGCCCAACACTGTAAATTTACACAAAGAAAGGTATGTTAGATGATTACACAAACTGACACATCCCATATATTTAATCTCAATTTCTGCTTTTATCTTTTAGCCAATTTTGATGATTTTTTTTAGATGATGATTACTATTGCAATACTATTTTCAATGAGACCTCACGATGTAATATAGTGTCTTTAAATGTAATGTGTCGTTATTGAAATATTTTATATTGTAGTCTTCTCATCTAATATGACCACTACCTGCTACTACCAAATACACTGTATACTGTACATACACAAAAACCCAGTAACATGAATAGTTCTAGTTAAATAAGAAATTTGCACAACAAAAAGCTTACCCAAATGTAAATCAAATCGTGGTCGTCTTGCTTTTTTTATTTTTATTTTTATTTTTAAATCCACACCAAGTTCACTTCTGTAATGCAAACAAAGAAACAAAGAAAACAAAAAAAATAAAAACTATTAGGATTAAAAATTTTGATATACTCTATAACCATGATATACTGTAGACACTAATGGCTACTAAGATGAATCACCTCAAAAGATCTATGAAGAAAAACAAATTAATTCAGGCCAATCTATCATTCTAAAAATGGAAAAAAAATGTATAACATGGAATCTAGGTTTCCATAATTGAACTTCTCCCATCAGCGTTTCCACACATTCCAAAAAACATTGTTATACAATGTTTGTGGTAAACTCTTGATATCCTAGAGCATATTAAAACCGGCATCTACATGATTTGTGTACACCTGTTCAATTTAGATATGTATAGATTAATAATAAAAGGCTTTTACATACCACAGTCAAGTTACAGTTGATCCGTAGTCATAGAGAAGCATAAGAAATCTCTGCAATGCTCTAAATAATGTTCCTTTAATATTGACCATGATGTGAGAAAGACCATAAAAAGGGCTAAAGCCTAAAATAAACACTGACATGTTTATATGCCCCATATTGTTAATCAGTCATCTATGAAACGGCTTTTGCTTATAATAATTGTTGTTTCTTAAATAAATACTGCTTATGAGAAAAAATGTTGATGCAAATTATTGAAGGGACATTGTGTTGTAATACAAAGCTGTCAAGAAAACATTTTCTCAGAGCAGGTGGTCATTTGACTAGGTCATTTGAATAGTGATAAACTTTTCAATAGTGATTACTTTTTTTACTAGTAATATCGACTAGCCCTGACCACATAAATAAGCATAATAAAACATGGACTAATTTAAACTAAACCTTACCTCAAGCACTGGTGTATTAGATTAAATAATAATAATAATGAGGTCTATAATTTTTTGCGCTTTTATTTACCGTTTCTTTCAATTACTGAAATCACTTACTCACTCACTCGTTCACACACACACACACACACACAAATTTTAATATTGCACAAATATAACTTGAGTAACTACTTTGCAGAATTGTTTTAATTCAGCCACACTGGAGTGTTTTCAAACACAATCTGATCTGTTTAAGGATCAATCAAATCAAAGACTGTTGATTGTTGGCATGATGTTCTTTTTATGACCATTTGCCCAAGGGTTTGGGGAATAATCAAGATATTTTTTGGCAAATGAGTTCTTATTGGTCAGCAGTGGCTTTTGCCTTGAAACTCTCCTGTAGATGTAATTTTTGGCAAGTCTCCTTTTTGTTGAATCAAGAACACTGACTTTAACTGAGACAATTGAGACCTGTAGTTCTTCAGAAGATGTTCTGGCTCTTTTTATGAGCTCCTGGATGAGTTGTTGTACTCTTGGAGTAATTCTGGTAGGCCAGCTACCCCTGGAAGGGTTCACCACTGTTCCAAATTTTCTCCATTTGTGGATAATGGCTCTCACTGTAGTTTGCTGGAGTCCCAAAGCCTTAGTAATGGCTTGATAACCCTGATAAGCCCTTGGTAAAACTGATACATGTCAATTACTTTGTGATGTGTTGTTTTTTTTAGATCTTTTAGCATGCTTCACTTTGTCAAACAGGTTCTATTTACGTGATTTCTTGAATCAATAGGTCTGGTAGTAATCAGGCCTGGGTGTGGCAAGAGAAATTTGACTCAGCTTTCCAAAAATCACAGTCACCTTTATTATTTAGCATATGATTTAGATCTGAATCATTTAAGTTTGACAAATATACAAAGATTTAAAAATTCATCAAGGAGCAAGATGGATGGATGGATGGATGGATGGATGGATAGATAGATTGATTGATTCCATTCCATTCAATACATCAAATCCTTTACATGACCCTGCAGGTGGCGCAAACGGACCAAACGTTTGACTAGTACTACTGTTTCTCTTACTACAGTCATTTAGTCTACTATAAGTTTAGATGTTTTATCAGCATTTATTTTTCTGTCCCAATATATGGAAGACAAAACTTACATGTCACAATAAACATTGGTTTATGTGACATAATATAAGAAGGTGTGGTCAGTATCAAATCAAGGGTTAACCCCAAAGGAATCCTGAGGTTGGAAGAATACTGTAAATCACATAAATAGAGCACACTCAGGAAATATTAACCTCAGTAATTAGGGTATGACTGTGTACTTATCATTTAAGTGTTAAAAGAAAATGACATATTAAACAGATGCTGTACAATACGACATGCTGGTCTTTTATAAACAACGAAATGCTTTGGTATTAAAATAATAAAAAACTTCAAGGCAAACTGTTCCTTTTTTGTCCTTTTTATCTACTGTGCAAAAGTTCCTCCCCCAATTTCCGAATAGGTCGCTTCCAAAGACCCAGACTTTCTTGTATTTAATGTAGTAAGTTCTCTAGGCTTCATGAAGAACATTTTTGGCTGTCATTTTTGTCTCTTATTCAGTCCCTGAACCTGACTATTTTCAGAGAAATGCTTTTTGTTTGGTGAGTCACACAATGACCTATAAATCATTTAACCATAAAAACCATCTAACTTAAGGCATGAAGTGTTGGGAAACATTTTCAGATGATGACAGATAATCAAGCTGGGAATTACAGTAGTATACTGCTGATGATGAGGTGTTGGAACAGACGAAGAAGAAAAATAGGTCTCTTTTGAGCTTGTTACATAGACAACCCATTTTCCGAAGTAAAACATTTATTCCCATTTCTTGAATTAAACGTAAACAATTTACTTTTATTTAACATGAAGAACTAGGAGAACTTTTGCACAGCACTGTACAACATTAACCAGGGTTCATAAAGATAAACAGCACAGAAAAAAGGTGAATGATCTTTTTTGCATTCCTAATGAAATCTGGGTGGGGCTTACAGGCTTTATTATTGTATATACTGGATATGGGTCAGAATATGTTCCACGAAATATTTACTGAGAAAATGTCAAGAAGGTGTAAACTCACACGATGTCTAATATGCTATGCCAGGCAGAGAAAAAATAATTATATGGTCTGTTACTTCTAAATAACCTGTTTCTCTAAAACACTGACATAAAGGACAGATGTGAGAGGGCTCAGAGAGAATGTGAGAGGGAGTCCAGGAACTTTGTATCATATTTAATGTTTCAATGTCAACTTACATCCCATGTGTTCTATCACTTGAATGACATCTTTATGTCTCTCTCCCTCTCCGTCTTTCTTTCCGGCCCTCCACCCTGCAGGCATTTGGCATGTGACACCCAGCTCCAGCTGAATAATCTGGGTGTCTGGGGGTAGTGAGTGCTTAAAATGCTGTCAGGCTCTCGGTCAGACTAACTATGAAAAAACCTAGATAATGTACCTACAGTAAAATGGTCTTTAAACTCTTCCTAGATCAACTTGTATCACTAATTTTGGTCATCAATAACATAAACTGGCTTTCCCATGAATTAATTTTTTGAAATATTTTTCTGAAATGTAATTTTCAGCTTTTTATCTATTGCAAAGTAATTTGTAATTTATTTTTAATCCTCGGAACAAACTTTTCGCTCACTGGATATTCTTCAGCAGCACATTCCTGTTTGCTCCGCAGGTAGTAGATGATGGTATAAAAGTATATTGTTGCTAAAATCTCCAAGATGACTTGACTTGGGCGATCTTGCTTCTTACTCTGTTTGCTTTACATATTTAGCTTTTAAAACATTTGGGATAGATGTCGTCTTTTTAAACATAGAGTCTGCATTAAAACTGGGCCAAAGGGAATGAATTGATGCACTTGCCTGTCACATGCCGGGACAGAATGAAAGAAATGATAAAAAGCAAAAGGAAGTTCAGAGCCCAGAATGGAGTGGCAAATTACATTACAAGTAATATCACAAACAAACAAACCAACAACCTGGCACTTCTAACCAGACATGATGCTCCTAATTGGTAAGTGTTTTCCAGTAACTTATTTGTAATGAATTTGAATTTGTTGAACAAGGTAATGATAAATAGAAAAATACAGCCTTGAGTGCTTTTGTGAAATGATAAAAATGTCATCAGAACATGGTGTTCAGTCATATATTAAAATTTCTTGAACAAAATTGGCTGTTAGTCTTTTAGGTACCCTCATATTTCACCATTAGAAAAAAAATATTTGTTGTTAGTGTTGTCCATGTTTGTGTTAATTATAAAGAAAACATTTGATTAAGGTTATTATTTAAGCTTAATAATAATAAATAATGATTTAGAGATATGTATATTTACAGTGTTTAAGGTATGACTTAATCACATCTTCCATGGTTGTGTGTAGAAAAAGTTTGACAATGCTAAGTTCATACGTACATTCATAAATGTTTTAAATCGTTTTGAAACCTGTCTTGGAGGTCATTCTGATTGTTTCACTGCTATTATTTTAGATTTTAGATACAGTGTATATACTGGTTGTACATACGACTATTAGTGTACAGTATAGCAATACATATGTGAAAGACCTATGTTTTATAAAGTATTTTATTAAATTGTAAGCACTTTAAATATGTTACAAAGTCAATAGAATACTGTATAGGTTTATAGTCTTATGACTATAAAGACAGAAGAAAGATTCCCAACATTTGTTTATCAGTATTTTATTCAGCCTCACTGACCAAACTGTGTTTTAATTAATGGACAGAATTAGCAAACATTTTTTGATTGAATATGTTGCTGTGACAAATAACTTTGTCTTTAACCTATCACTAATGACAGGACAGGGTTAAAATTGCCTGAGCAAACACCAACAACAAATATATAACAAATATTTTATGGCTGAAGGGTCCCGAAGGGGGAAAAAAATAAAAATAAATAAATATATATATTCTTTTTTTTTTTTTCTTGTGGCTGTATAACTATATAATGACAAGTAACTGCTAAAGTTAAACTAAATGTAACATCCAAACACAAAACATACGTACACAAAGTGCACAGCTTTTCAGGTTGGCATCACATTATTCAATAATGCCTTATTGTCATCACATGATCTATCTGACTAACATTTATGCAGATACATCACAAATTCTTTAAATAAGCTGATGTTAGCTGAAAAGAAGCAGAGTTAACATCTACATTAACTTGTGAGATTGGTTATGGATGTTGCATTTCTATATTTGAAAATCACCCCTGCTGGTTGATGCAGTGTAGCATTATTGATCATGTTCCTGACAGCTAACTTGGCTACTATTCCCTACAATTGTATATCATTTTCTATTTGGCAAACACTCAACAAGTTTAGATGGTATAGTCTATATCTAGATATCATCCTTCTCTTGATACCATAATTTGGTGCGAAATGACATTGGGTGTATGTTTGGGGTCCTTGTCCTGCTGCACAATGAATTTGAGGCCAATCAGACACCTCCTTGATGATATTGCATGATGAATAAATATCTGCCTGTATTTCTCATCATCAGGGACACCAATAATCCTGATCCTTGCACGAAACCTCTACAATACTTTACTGTTGCCTGCAGACACTCATTATTGTACTGCTGTACAGCCCTTCAGCAAACAACCTGATCATTTTTTAAATATCAGTCCAGAGCACCTGCTGGCATTTTCTTGCACTCCAGTTGTTTTCTTGCATAGTTGAATCGCTTAGCCTTGTTTCCGCATTCTGAGCTTTTGTGTGACAATTCTTCCATAAAGACCAATTCTAGACATACTTCTCCGGACAGTAGATGGGTGTATCTAGGTACCAGTGGTTTATGCCAGTTCTTTGCTGATGGCACAGTTGGACATCTTCCGACGATGAAGGGAAGTAAGCATGATGTGTCTTTCTACTGCATACAGTTTCCTTGGCCAGCTACTGTGTTTATGGTCCTCAACATTGCCTGGTTCTTTGGGGTTCTTCAAAATAGCTTGAATAAGACATCTTGAAGGCCCAGTCTGCTTTGAGATTGATGCCTAGAAGAGACCTTTCTGATGCAATATAATTTGCTGCTGTGCTCAGTCTTGGCATGGTACATGACATGTGACAGGAAACTACCACAACCTTACCTTAGTAGCAGAGTCTGGCTGTTCTTCATCCAGTTTTAAACCTCCTACACAGCTGTATCAGTTTCACTTAAAGTCTATTTTAGAGTGGTACTGTAGCTGACATTGAATTATTTGAAAACCACAACGGTTTCTTGGCAAATAAGACATACTGCCTTTGATTGGACTTTTTGATTGGTGAAAAATACTTAAGTGTCCACTCCTTATTAACAGCTTTCCACTTACTCTTGACCTTATGTTTTCTTTGGTTCATTCATTGTTAAAGTAGGTATCAATGCAATGGCAAAATTGAAGACTGAATAGCTGTGTGTAGAGAGGATAGAGGATAGTGTGAGGAAAATCTAGTGGCAGGAAAATGGTGAATGCAGTCTTTAAGGCATTTTTGTAATTTTATAAATATTTGATGGGCTGGATTAAACTGCCAAAAAGTCAAATATGGCCCATGGGCCATAGTTTTCCCACTAGTGTGTTAGAAGCTAGTTCTGTAGCTTCGTAGCTTGTGTTACAGACTTAGAAGCAATTACTAATGAGACAACGTGTTGCTTAAAATGACAACGTTATCAGATGTGTTTTTTTTCTCAAAGTGCTTCTGTGACTGGTTTTAAATGTGGGTTTCTGCAGGCAGCTGCTCTCTCCTCAGTACTACGGACTGTACTGGCCTACTTTGACCCATGCTTTGATCAACAGTTAGTGTAATTAAAGATTATTCGAACACCTGTGAGACAGAGTGACACACAGAGGTGTATGTATGTATGTATGTATGTTGCCCTTTTATGAGTTGCCACCCCTCCCCCCCAGTGTGTGTGCTGCAGAGGTGTGTGTGTGTGAGAAGGAGAGAAGGAGTAGGAGCTCAGGTGTGCTGCTTACCCCTGAAACGCTCTATTCCTTTACCCTTTTCTTTACTTTTACTTTATGTTTTGTATTATAATTTTGTGATGCTGAAAGAGGACGATAAAAGTTTTGTGCTGAACATTATTCTTGGCTCTGAGCACTTTTTTCCCTCGTCTATCCGGCGCAAAGTGTCACATCATATTTAAGCGACCACTTTGATTTCAAGCACAAGAAAGGCAACAGCTTTATTATGCAAAGGTGTTCCTTCAATTAAAAACAACTAGTTTGAGATTTATATCCACTTATCCCAGTGCTATGATGCTCAATGTCGCCACTTGTGGAATGCCTTTCGTCCAATCAGATTACTTAATTTGAAATAATTGTTGTATAATGAGCTTTAAGGTCATAATCAATTTATGTTCATTATCAACATTATGTTGATAAAACATTATCAACTTCATGTTCAGATTAAGACATATTTGTACCATTTTTTTGACAGTCAACTTAGATATAATTCAAAAAGTATTGATATTAATGTTCAAAGTATTGATTGTTAAGTCAATTAATGTTAACAGGCCTATAATTTTAGCATTCAGATTTTTTTTAATGTCTCTTTAAACACTCTTTAATGCTATGGTGCTGACTTCAAATATACCCATGAGGTAAAAGGCCAGTCATGTCAACCAGCCAAGCACAAACTCAATAAAAGCGTAATATACACCCTACAGTCACGCCATGAGTTAGAGGGCAGATGAAATTTAAGCATGCTGAAATGCCATGAACATATGACCTTAAAGATCATATAAACATATCAGAAATCATATTGGCTGTCGGATGTTTACTTTAAAGTGTGTTTTGTGGTGGCTAATGAATAGTAAAAACAGTTGAGTAAATAATCAAATTATTATAAAACGTAATATGTGGTGTGTGTGTGTGTGTTAATGCCCAAGTAATCTGCTTATTTTGCCAAGATGCCTCCTTGTGTTGAGACTGATAACCTGATTTATAAGACTGTGATACCAACAAATTAGACCCTGGCTTCAATAAACTGTATCTTCCATTGCCGAGGTCTTTATATTAAAGACTGTAGAAAAAATTCCACAATATGTCAGTCCTGCTAAAATGAATAAATATAGGACAGGTTTTTCCACACGGGTTTCATGAGAGTAGCTCAGCATTAATTCTCAGACAGTCATTTAATTACAGGCTGGCATTGATGTCATTTGATATGTAAAATAAATTTAGATTTTTCTATAATACGCAGATCCCAAACTAGCTGCTGCAAAAATAACAGCTGTTATTCATCTCAGTATATCTCACAGCACTTTTTTGCATATTATTCCTACTTACATTGTTCGAAAAACAATGTTAATAGTTGAAAGTCTTCTTTGTACTATACAAAGAAAACTTTAAACTGTCAACATTGTTGTTGTTTTTTTACAACACTATATGATGTATTCTATAAGTTATTTAGGTTTCTACATCGTGATAAGTATGTATGTGTCACACACATGGCTTGTGTGACCTTTACTTTTTATAACCTTTTTTATGACTTCAAATGGTTGGAAATCTATATATGGCATCCATCATATAGTTTACGAGTTCACTCAGCACATATGCATTTTGGTGTTTGTTTATGGACATAAGTGTGTGTGTATGTATCTGTATGTATGTGTGTGTGTGTGTGTGTGTGTGTGTGTGTGTGTGTGTGTTTCTACCACTGAGAAAGATAGTATACAATCCATCTTATTGCTGTATGATGCTTTACAGCTGTGGTTCTCAACTCCGGGAGGACCACCTGATTTTAATATTTCCTCTGCTCTGTCACACTCATCTCAATCCAGAATTTAGGTGTCCTGGGAGCTGAGAAAACACTAGGAAAATAGGTGCAGTATAGGTGGTCCTCCAGGACTGGCATTGAGGACGACTGTTTTATAGCGTACTCACATATTAGCATGCTACATTGATTAACCCTAATGCATAAAGATGATGGTATTACAAAATTACATTGGAAGAAAAATGTGTAGATACCTAAAATATTCAATTAACTAGCAGTGAAACTGTCTTGCCTTCTGCTTCACTATGTGATTATATGGGAAGGCATATTACAATTATATATGATTGTTATTACAAAGAGTGAGTTATGATTATTATGCACAGAGGTCAGTGACCTTCATTTTGTTTTATATCCAATTATCTGTTATGTATTTATTGTTTAATAAATGTACAGGACATTAATTACAATTTCAGTCAACCACTCATGATCTGACAAACTGTAGTTAGAGTTAAAGTATTTTCTTGCATTGATTAATTCAATTGATGAGATATGAGATGACACAAAACAAAAAAAGTTAAAATAGGTGCTGTTGCGCTACATATAAAGGGGGGGAAATCTTTGTCATAATATCTCTTGTTTTTTGTTTTAAACTTATTTATGCTCAAATAGGCAATTTAGGTGTATCTCAATATTCTCTTATGTATACTTAAATGATGCATGTTTTAATCGTTTTTTTCTCAAGTGCATATAAATTATTAGGGGGAAAAAATCTCATCTCTCTAGTGAAGCATAAAAGGTAGAAAGTCATGCTAGTCATGTTATATGCTATTAGCTTAGACTGTCAACAGTTGCTAGCTAATGCGAGTCTGTACATAGTCACTGTGAGCCCTGTCCTGCTGGGTAGCAAAGATCACATTGGTGACTGTGTTACATACTGAGTAGCCTTTGTGTGATCACAGCCTCGAATGGGACCTTTCTTGAAATTGTCTCTAGCAAACAGGTGATTAATTAATGTAAGAAGATATTTATTAACGTTCATCTGAAAATTACTTTTTGTATGTACTTCTAGCAAAGACAGCTCTAGCATTCGAAACCTGAATGCTAATATTTTAATGGGAAGGTCTACAACAAGATCAATAAATAATTTTGTGTAATATTTGAGCCTTTACTTCCCATGCATGTCATTACTTTTGATATTTTTGATGTAGCCAAGCAGTATGTGAATACAGGCCAGTGAAGATTATGTTGGACTTTGCACTGACATATCTTTTTATTTCACATGTATAACAAGACTGTTATACAACATTATGACTAGGGTGCAAACTGCTGTGGTTTGAGCTGAGTATCCAGTGATCATTATGTCATCAGGGCTTTACATGTAGCAAAGGATTGCGATGGGCTGAAACCAGAGGTGCTGAGTTCTATGTCATCACATTAAGTCCCAGGTTACATTTGCTTTTATTATGTCTGATTATCTGTCCGCCTAACAGGCCATTGGAGACCCAAAACATTTGTTCTTAAGCTGGTCCTGCCAGACAGACAGAGACAAATGGCAAATGGTGTCATGCTACTTCCACAATCAGGTCGCCTCAGCAGATAGGTGCAGTAAGTGAGATATGGGCAAGTGATGAAATTAAATCATTGAATGGTTGCTGACTATAACATACAGTGCAAAATATTTTAAAACTAACTATATCTTTCCGTCAGTGGTCCTTAGCTGCTGTTAGCCTTTTCAGTGATTACAGTCTGTCGCTTTGCAGGAATTGGATGTGCACCATGGCTACTCAAAGAATATTACATACAAGAAACCGATAGCATGATGGAGTAGTAGTGATATACTACTAGTGCTGATCATTAGAACTTAGTGTGGGTGGATAAATATTTGGTTAGAATCATGATGTAATTGTTTGTCCATATACAAGCCCATTTCTGAGTCTATTTATGTTATCTGATCACTGAATTGTACTCACATTACCCAGCACAGTTAATGTCTGTTACTATAAAATCGAATATTAAAAAAAATGTTGGGGTTTGAATATTGTTTCAGTCTGATTTTTCGTTAGTGATTATTTCTGTTGTCAGCATACACTGTACACTCTGTGTCATCAAAATTCACAGTTTTATAAGTAAGTAAGTAACATGGTAGTGAAAAGGCAAGAGCTACTCATGACGATTATTTAGAGACACTTCTAATTCATTATTTTGTCAGCATGCTTTGCTTTATTTATTGCTGTCTGTGCATGATGCTTTGACATTGTCAGGGTCATTACTCATTGTCCCCAGGGAAGTGGTTATAGTCTCAGATGAAACATGACTGTCTGACACATGAGGGTGAGGGCTGTTGGACTGACTGCACATTAGGAATTTGAAATTAATAATATTTGGAGAGCTTTTCATACTGTAAGTTTCAGCAGTTAGTCCTGACCAAGCAATATGATTTGACAAGATACATCCCAGGAGTGGTGATAACAAACATTTACAGGTCTTTTACAATTGTTAATTACATTAACTGTTGGTCAGAGGTCTGTATGGAATGCAGTATTGTGGAGAGAGCAGTTACCTGCCAAAATGCACATTCAAAACCAATCATGGATGCATTTTAGCAACAAAAAAAGCACATCTGATAATGTTTTGTCATTTTAAACAACACTTTGTCCACTTAATAATTGCTTCTAAGTTGTTCTGAATTGCTTCTGTGTTGCTCTTTTTATGCCTAAGCTTAGTTAGAGAGCTAATTATTTTCTAACACAAGGCTGAATCCCAAATCCCTCTATGACCTCTAATCAAACCACTACATGGTGTGTTGAACAAGTAATTGTGCAGCAAAGTGCACTAGTTTTTCATTTAACGTTATTTGGGATTCAACCCTGGAACCTGGAAGTTAACAGAGCTGATATTCTAAAATGGAGATAAATATAAAGTGAAAAATGGGGATAAACTAAAAAGTGGAAATATAAAGAGAAACTTACAAGATTTACAGTTACAGGACTGTTCATCATGCTTTATTCTCCTCAACTTTTGGCTACATAGTACCATTAAGAAGTAAGAACTACTTTAATTAATAATTAATTAATAACTAGTTAATTAAACTAGTGTCTGTCAAGTAAATGAATAAACTAATCATAATCTGTTGATAATAAACGGTGTTTGTGAACCTGTATAAATGTAATATATACAGGTTGTGTATTGAGGTTGTGCTGTTGTGCTTTATTAATCAGCATGGCTGTGATGACTTCGGCACTCAGGTAGCAACATTGTTCCTACGACCGCATCAAGTTGTGCTGATAACCAGCACAACAGAACTAGTTTCTAACTGAAATAACATTTCATTTTTGTTTCTAATGCTGAGCTCTGTACATCTACCTATACCCTGCTAGGTTAAATTGAATATTCACACTTTTACTGCTCTCTATAAGAAAGAAACAATGCATAGTTTATTGAGGATAGCTAGTGAAAGCAGTAGAATGATAATTTCAGGAAGAGTGGAAAAGGGTAACAGTGGAAAAGAGGCTTGAAAACACAGTCACTTCCGACAAATTAGCTATTGCCTGCTTTAGTTCCAATGTGACAATGTTACTGGTCAGCAGTTTATTTGCCCTTTATCAGCAGTATTAGGCATTCTTCTGAGCCTACAAATGTCTGAAATATGATGAATCATAAGGTTCTGTTTAGGTATTTCTCCTTTTATGCCATTTTTAAATTTCACAAACAATCATCTGTACATATAAAATTGTTTACATTTACACTCATAGTCAGGGAGATAGATGCAATTCCAGCACATAATGCTGGTGCTGACTTGTTTAGAAATGATATTAAAATTTAGTACAGTATTTTGGTCAGTTTTAGCAAAGTACAGTAAGACTTAAACACATAAAACCTTATTTATATTATTATTTCGATAGTATGTAAAATGGATAAAACCTGACATTTTATCCAAGCATAGAAAAAAAGAGAACTAGCAAATACTTTCCTAACTTCTAGTTTGCAAAATTGCCTCTTCTTGTTACTAGGAAAAAATCAGAACACATTACCTAAGTCTCATTCTTGTTCGGCTGGTTGCTTATTAACTTCTGCACTGACTGCAAAGTTCTGCTAATGATATTTAAAGCTCTAAATTACTATATCTAATATGCTAAGTTTAGCTTCAGCATATCTTGCTGATTGACTGAAATAGCAGTGGTCACTCGGAGCACTTTGGTTGTCTGAAGCAATTTCACTCTTAATCCCCAGGCTCAGTTATAACTCAGCCAAAAGAGCATGTTTATATAAAGCTATAAATATTCTCTCCGTATATTTTGATAAGGGTTGTGAAAGAATTACAGGAAGCACAACTTAAATGGCAGCTTTACAATTAGAGACAATTTGGGTGAAACAAGAAAATATATTCACGAATCAAAATGCAGTCACTGTGAAACCGGAGCCGACTTAAAATAGAAAAGAAAGAAAAAATGATACTATAAATTTACTATAAAATCACTTGATTGCCATCTTTTAAACTGCACTCCTGTATCAGCTCTACTTTGACATCTCCTTTTCATAGTAATTTGGCCAGATTATGCCTCATTTAGGTGTCGAGGCTTCCCAGCCAATAGTTTCCCCAAAAGGTTCATTTCATGAAGCTTCATTCAAGGGCTCATTGTACTGCCATCTACTGGATAAATTTTGTGTAGGAACTAGATCGTAACATCACAAGCTGCACAATTAATATGTACATGCAGCTGCACTGTTCAAGGAGATGTTTATGCACATAATCAACATCTTTGAATCTTTGAAAATGGACAAAAGAGTGCAAAAGCCTTTGCTTAAGCGCCGCACGAGTCAGTCACGTGATTTCGGCAAACGCGAAGTTCCGGTTGTGCTTGGTCACGTGACTCTCAGGGACGAGACACGCGCCTCGAAGCGAGGCTTCATTTGAACACGCCCCCTTCTGCGCGATACAAGCTTCGGAGCGTCTGTGTCATAGTAGCATCACTACCTTTGTACATTTCTTTGCAGAATCTGTTTGCTTGAAAGGTATTCCTTTCTGAAACGTTTGAATATTTAGCATCTTTAAAAAAAATCTGTAGGACTGACCCAGTGATACCCCGATCTGATCGCCGTGTATCTGTGATCGTCTGGTCTGGTCTGGTCTGGTCTGCTCTCTGTAATCGGAGGGGGAGACGCAGACTGCACTGAGGAAGGAGCGCGAACGAGCGAAATTTCTGCGTACAAGAAGTGCTGATCTTCAGCGACTTAAAGTAGAGGAAATGTCGCCTTAACAGGTATAAAACACGAGGTATGTCCTATAGAAAAGTAGAGCCTGAGCGGGCCGAGTCGCCATCTTTGTGTAGCTGTTACTGCCCACCGACGGGAGCATAAAATGCCCGTTGGCCTGCGCGCGGCCTGGTCTGGACAACCTGCCGGAGTAGGCCACACAATGAGGCCTGTCAGTGCTTCAGCCTTTATCGTTTTGTATGAAACACAACTGCGCGTGTTGTGCTTGAGACACACACACTCACTCGAGTACCAGTAACCTGAGTTATATTACCGCATACCTGCACTATTTTTTCTGTCGGCTTGGAAAAGCAGTTTAAAGACGCAAACTAGCGGTAGCATTAGGCCTGTGGTCAAGTTAGTACAGACCAGTGGAGCAAAGTGTCTTTTTTTTTTTTTTTTTTTTTTTTTAATCATTCTGATTAATTTCTAGATAATGTTGAGTTTAGAGGAAGTGTAGGATTGGACCGTGGTGTTGCGCAGCTCGCGCTATGCAACTGACTTGAGGAGGTCAGCTTTTCTGCTTAATGCAAAGTCCTGTGTCTCTCTGTAAACTCACAGCTTGTATGTCAGGAAACATGGAAATGGAAACTTATCTCCAGGCCGAAAGAGTAGAATGCTTTAACATGTAACACAGGGGTGGGGTTGGGTTTCTTCTGGTGACTTCATATCTACATGTATCTACCTGTTACCTCAGATCTTTAAGGTTATTTTTCTCTTTGGCTTAAACCTGCATCGGTTATTGATAGTTTCTGCATGCTTGTGTACGTTTATATTTTCTATCTTTCCATCCTCTTTTTTTTTTATTTATTTTTTTTACCATCTTTAACAGAAAAGAGTTAAACCTATCTTAAAGCTGAATATAAGCTGATCAACTTGAATGTAATAAGTGATGGTATTATTTTAGGTTGAATCCCACGTACATATGTGCCTGTCTTTCTGTACGGCGGAAAACTCTGCCTAATTTATAATCCAAAGAAACAATTTTGTACGGTTGACTATCTTGCGTATTATTTACGCAAAGTTCTTCTTTTGTCGGCAGCCAAAAACACTGTTTGTTAATCAGAGAATGAATAACAGATGATAAATTGAACAAGTAGATCAGGTAAAGATTGTTTTAAAATTCACTTATACCATTTCAGCGCAGTCATTTCAGCTGTGAATATATTAAGTAATCTAAGTAAAAATATTGTTTAGCTTTTCTAATTAATATTTTTGTGCAGGTGTTTGTTCACATTGAGCAAGTAGCTTAATAGTAGCCTATTTTAAAGTAGATTATTATATCCAGCACATAACATCACTTTTACTCAACATTTTGATTTCACTTATGGTGCAGGTTAACTTCAGGCAGATATCCAAGTACTGCAAAGGTTTTATACAATTCTGTTCAACCAGTCTTAAATGATGCTGTGACATAATCTGGCACATAACTGCTCATAAATTCACTTTCTATTCAACATTTAGACTTCATTTATGACGCAAAATTGTTTAAGACTGGAGTCCTCCAGTGTATGAAACGTAAAGTTATACAGTCAAGCCCCGAAATTATTCATACCCCTGGCAAATTCTGACTTAGTTACTTTTATTCAACCAGCAAGTTTTTTTCTTGATTAGAAATGATACAGGCGTCACCCAGAAGTACAAGAGGCATCATTGTGGGGAAAAATGATTACTCATCTTTTATTTACATTTAAACAAAAGGTGGCATGTCCACAATATTCATACCCTTTTCAATAATCAATAGAAAAGCCTTTATTGGCTATTACAGCAATCAAACACTTCCTATAAGTGCTGACCAGCTTTTTGCATGTCTCCACTGGTATTTTTGCCCATTTATCTTTAGCGATGAGCTCCAACTCTTTCAGGTTGGAGGGTCTCCTTGCATTCACCCTGATCTTTAGCTCCATCCACACATTCTCAATTGGATATAAGTCAGCACTCTGGCTTGACCACTGCGAAACGTTAATGTTTTTGTCTGCTAACCATTTCTTCACCACACCACTGTGTTTTGGGTCGTTGTCGTGCCAAAATGCCAAGGTCAAGTTTCTCTGCAGACTGCCTGATGTTGAGAATTTTGATGTATTACTCCTTTTTCGTGGTGCTGTTTACTGCGATTAGGTTCCCTGGTCCACCGGCTGAAAAACACCCCCAAAACATTAGGTTCCCACCACCCTGTTTGACAGTGGGGAAGGCTGCTCTTTTTCTACACCATATGAAGGCTACATGTGGTCAAACATTTAAATTTTAGTTTCGTCTGACCATAAAAGAGAAGACCAGAAGTCATCTTTTTTTGTCCAGATGAGCATTTGCAAAGGCCAAGCGGGCTTCTATGTGCCTTATTTGGAGAGGTGGTGTCCTCCTTGGTCTGCGTTCGTGGAACCCAGCGGTGTGCAGTGTACGTTGGACAGTCTGCCTTGAGATGTTGCCACCAGCAGAGCCCAGATTCATCAGGATGGCCTTGGTGGTGATCTTTGGATTATTTTTTATTTTTTTATTTTTTTTTAAACACCTCTCGCACTATTCTCCTGGCCAGCACAGTTGTCACTTTTGGCTTCCGACCACGTCCCTGAGATTTTTCACAGTGCGGAACGTCTTGTATTTTTCAATAATACTCTGCACTGTAGCAACTGGAACTTTAAAACATTTAGATACGGTCTTATAGACTTTTCTTGACATGTGAGCAGCCACAATGGGCGGCCGAAGGTCCTCAGTGAGCTGCTTTGTCTTAGCCATGATTGTCTACAAACCAACAGCAGAGAGCTTCTGTTTTTCACCTGCTGAGTTGATTAAAACAGATGTTCCCAATGAATCAGGGTAATTAGGATGCTTTAGAACAGCTTGGACTATTTGGAATGGTATAGAACTTTGGATTTTCCCATAGACTGTGACAGTTTTGCAAAGGGTATGAATAATTTTGGACATGCCACTTTTTATTTAAATATAAATAAAAGCTGAGCAATATTTTTTTCCACAATGATGCCTTTTGTACATTGTCTTATCTTTTGCGAGAAGCCTGTGTCATTTCCGGTCAAAAAAAAAAAAAACTTGCAGGTTGAATAAAAGTACCTTTAAGTCAGAATTTGCCAGGGGTATGAACAATTTCGGGCTTGACTGTAATTGAAAGAGTGAGTTCTAACCAAGGCACAGACAAAAATTGTCCTTTATTTATATAGACTTAAACACCAAGAGATTGAGTCCCTACCAAAAAAAAAAGGGCTCTAAATTTTAAATGTAATGCACTTTTTAAATATGAGATCAAATCTGTTTCAGAAATGAAAGTAATTTATGAAAATTTGAGCTTTGGGGATCAGACATGCTTCAGTGTGGATCTCTCCAGACGAAGTGGTGTTTATTTTATTTTATTTTTTTTATTTTTATTTTTTTGGATTTTTTCCCGATTTTCTCCCTATTTTTAGTCGTGGCCAATTCCTCCCCGTCACCAGGGGGCTCTCACTCAGCCGGGAGGGCCGAAGACTATCGCGTGTTTCCTCCGAACCGCGTGACGCCAGAGTTTTCAGGGTAAGTCGCTGCCTGGTTTACACACCTGGATTTAGGATTTAGGTTACTTCTTCCTGCCTGATCCTCTCAGGATCAGAAAGAGTGGAAACCTTCTGTGAACAACCAGCTTAGGGTCTTTTCACAGATCAGAAAGTCTGAGCTTTAGCTGAGATGCTCATGGACATTCAGTGACTTGTCCTGAAGCTACTCTAACATTTTCTGACCCATCGGCCCATCCCATCCCCAGAGCAGCACTTGGTTTTCACCAGATGTGGTGCTTGGGTTAACCCATAAAAGGTAACGTTTTCTCTCATCAGAACAGAAAATCTTTCTCCTCTTAATGCAGATTCTGTTACTTCTGTTGAAAAAGTTCTGTTAGAGTGCTCATTGGGTCCTTGATGACCTCCCTGTCCAAGAAATTGCATTATAAAGTGACAAGATGACCTTTGTAATGTTGTGCTTACCCTCACATTTTGAAATTCACACAGAACCCACGAATTTGGTGCTCAGCTGCGTCAGTGTTTGCATTCAATCACTGTGCAGCATTCTGCTACTGATTGAATGGCCTTTACCATAGTGGCGTTGGCATCTAGGGTGACGTGTACCAAATGTGTCGGAGAAACTGTGCGCATCATTGCTGTCAAAACTGCAAGGAGACGTAAACTGAGTGTTAAGGTGCAAGCCCTGCACATTTACATCATTCACTCTTCTAAGAGCTCGCTGTCTCCCCATTTCACTGCCCTTTCTCTTGGAATGAGTGCTTAATGGCACTGCATTTAAGATTGGCTCCTATTTCAGAGTGCTGGTGACCTAACTAATCATAGATGAAGCTGCGTTCTTATAACCAATCATAATGCAGAAGGCAGGATTTGTTGGATGAAAAAAGCTTTAAGCACTGGGTATGCTTGTGTATTTGCACTCCCCCATACAGCAGATTGGCAGTATGCACCTAGTTGATTTGCAAGCCACCAATAAAGACAAAGAGAAGATGAGTTGTCATCCTTCACAGTATGCTTAACAGAATTCATATTTTGGAAAAACGTCAAGATCATTGCTCTTGCTTGCTTCATGAGCGCATGAGATCATATTTGATGCGGGTTGTGTCAGAGGACATTGTACCTTGCTCAAAACCTCCTTTTCAGGTGGACCCGAGCATGGTTTACTGATAGTACCTGATCACTGATCACACAATAAGTCGTGTTCAAGTTACATAAATGTACTAAACTTTGCAGTCAATTGTCCTCCAGATCAAGCCCGAATCCTCTAATTTGAGAGCACCCTAAAAAGACTCCTGATGCTTTTATTTTATAATGACTGAGCCCTCTTTGCAAAGCTTTGAAAAGTTTATTCTCGTCTTTCCCATATCTTTGTCTCGGCATAGCTTGTGCTTTTGGACTTCATGGCTTGGGTTTTGAGATTTCAAATGCACTGTAACGAGATGTAATGACGCGCGCGCGTGCACAGACACAAAGAGCAGGCTGGGCCTTGAGCAGAGTGAGAAAATGGATCTTTAACCTCTCTAATGAGACGTGCTTTTGCTTTACACATACGCATACAGACACAAAAAAAACTGTTTTACACGCCCACACATGGTCACGGTGTTATAGTAAACGGTACACGCGTGCGCGGATGTTGATTATACCAGTAAGAGCCGCGCACTAAGACCCAGCAGGGGAGACGATTACCCACAATTCCGCAGCGCAAGAGCGAGAAAAACCCTTGGCTCAGCTGTGATCACGTGACGCTCGGCGACAAAACAAGAACTGCATGCGTCATACATGATACTCGGTACTCGTAAACCAAGACTTGTTTGTTTTCCAAGTCAAAATTTCTAAAAAATAATAATAATAATCTTTGTTCGTCTTGCGGAACACTCGCAAACTGCTTTACTCGCAATCCGAGGTTCCACTGTATAGAAAACTTTAAAGCACACTAAAGTTGGAGCTAGATCCACCTTCAATATAAGTAGCTAAGCCCTGCCCACAATTCACACCTTAAAGAAGCCTGAACTACTCTTGATTAATTACTTGAGAACAAATTACTTTAGACCTACTGCAATCAACACTACCAAACTGCAAAAACTAGCTATACAGTAAACCAATCATGTTTCAAAAACAGTACAAAAGTTAAAAGCCTACCTTACCAGTGGAGAAGAATCCAATATAGAAAACTTTAAAGCACACTCTGCTTGCTGATTGATTGCTATGGTATTATTTTTTTAAAATAATCACTTTACAAGAGTTTCAAAACTACAAATCGGTGGAAGCTCATGAACAATTCTGCAGTGGCTGGGTGCAAGAACTACTCGTCCACAAACCGGACAGGTTTTTAATGGTGCATTAACCAGGTTGTTGTATGCAAAACTGCAGACAGGATGGTTGGAAATGTGTCAGGAAAGAAGTTAACATAATTCAGCTTCTTCTTATCACGTCAGCAACCAGCTTTTCTTCATGCCACTTCAGAAAAATTAAACACCTTATCCCATTGTTAATTTTGATTTGAAAATGATTGCATGACCTGCTACGGCAGTTCTTGATGCAGCAGTTTCGTCTTGGTGTAGTGCTGTCATTTACTGTAATTGAGTTTAACATCTAACTCTCAAAGAATGCCTCCTCCACCAACAGTGGTGCTGACTCGTAAATTATGTGCGGTGTGATGTTAACTCTGTAAGCGCTATAGCACTAAAGCAACATTGGAAATATGAGGCTTATCCCAAACCCTAGTCAACAGTCCCAAAAGCTGCTGAGTCAAGTGCTCTGAGCTGTTATGGCTGAGTTGTTGCTGGTCCTAAGTGCTTCTATTTCACAATAAAACTTTTGTTGACAGGCTCTGTCTAGTAGGGCAGAGTTTATATTTGGAGATGGAATGTATGCGCTGAACTTCTAAACTCCAACTAGGTGTTTCCACATACTTTTGGCCACATAACATATGTCCTTGTTGGGGTTTTGAGATGGCATTTCATATTGTTTTATGTTATTTTAAGGCTGAATTAAATACTTCTGCATGTTGTAGATTGAAGGTTATTTATCATAACATTGTTGCTTATTTTGCATAAGGATGAATAAACATTTAAAATCGAGCCTTCTGTCCAATCTCTGGGGGGAAAAAAAAGAAAGAAAATCATTGATTAATCAGGTCAGACTACAGGGTTTAAAAACATGCTTCTCCAGAGCATGCTGTTTTTCTTGAGCTAATGCACTAGTAAACGAATTAGTATTAGCTTTAGAAAAATAGCAGTGCTATATGGAAGAAGAAGCTGGAAAACCCCTCCAAATTATTAGAGTCTGCTGTGTATAGATTGGCTTCATGCCAGTGAGAGAAAAAAAAATAGTTATGGACAAAAGCACAGTAGTACACAAAACACAAGCTGCTAAATATGTGTATAATAGAACCCAGCACTAATAATGCAAATGTGGCAGCATATGCCTGATTTCAGTTTCATTCCGGATGTTAGTTGCTGATTTGTCTTTCACACATTTGCATAGGATTACCTGTTGCTTTCTTGCTTGTTAGGTTATAGGCAGTTATACTCTTTCTTAAAATTTCAGAATTTTGAAGCCCAATGGAAAAGGTGTTTCACATTTTTAGAAGCCAAAATGTCTTCGAAACGTCATACCGAGCATGCTTACAACTACTAGACTGTCGGTGATCTGCATGACTGAAAACCTTAATTTTTTTAAATTTACAGGTCTGATGTATATTTATTTGATCACAACTTTAAGACCTGTATACGTTTCAGTTATTCCACGAATAATGTCATCTTTATTCATAAACTTATGCACAGTAGTCCCCTGTCCATTCTGTATGTTTGTTTCTTTCTTCAGTGAAAACCAGTAAAAGAGAGTCTACATAGATTCTGAATACAATGGAAAACACTGATATGTGTGACACAAATGGGGTCGGGGTGGGATCAGGGATTACAACCTTCTTTCCGTTACTCTTTTTGGAGTTGAAAACGGCAAGTAAGTAACCCTGTCTGTTTTTTTTTTTTCCCCCCTCAATTTTTTCAGCAGTGCATTGTTCTTGGAAAGTTGTGTGCCCCCTGTTACGAATTTCCTGAGCAACTTTGGGAGTCTGCCTTTCTTTGGCCTTGTCTCCCTCCAGTTGGCCCATATAAAGGCTCAGTTGGCACTGCACCAGCTGAATGTGATTTCTGCTAGAAACTTCACTTCTCCTTTTACTGGTTTACCTGCCTTGACCTTGCTCGACTTGATCAAGGTTACCATGTCTCATCCCATGTACAATCCCCGTGGTGGACCGTTCTCCAGTGGCCAGAGGTCCGTTACAGCAGGGCAGTACAGTATTGGGTCACAATCAAGCCTGGACCTGACAGCAACTCGCCTTGCCTCAGACTCCATGTCTGCTACTCGTGGGGGAGTGACTGCAAACCAGCAGATGACATATCCATTGAGTCAGCGTCAGCCACAGATGTCCCACAACCTCGATGCATCTATAGATATGAATATTCGTGGGGCTCTTGAGGAAGTCCGTCTGGTCTCCCAAATGCTGCATCAGCCCAAAGCAGCAGATCCTCGCCTGAAGAAAGATGTCAGAGAGAAGGTGCTTTCTCCAGGAAGTGGTGGTTATGCAGCAGCCAGTGTTCCAGGAAGGTCTGATGATTCGGACTGGACGGGATACCAGGCTCCGAGCAAACTTTTTTCTTCCCCAAGTATAGGTCATTCCTCTAGTTCATCACAGCGGTTTCAGTCTTCGGGTTTTGGCAGCAGTTCAGGACGGAGTTGTTTGGACAGCCAATCTTCTGCAGAACATCAGCCTATGCGTTACACCCCAGAGAGTGCCAGCAGTATTTTGGCAAACTTTGGCCTCTCAAATGAGGACCTTGAGCTCCTTAGCCACTACCCTGATGATCAACTGACTCCGGACAACTTGCCTTTTATTTTGCGAGACATCCGCATGCGCAAAGCCAAGAGGAACGACGCTGACCGTGATATAAGATCATCCGATCTTCTGGTCTCTGATAAACGCCAAGGACAAGTTATTGACTATGGACATTCTAGTAAATTTGATTTTCCTGAAGACAAACCGGACAACTATGCACATGACCACCTTACTAAAGAATCACTCAAGTTTGGGAGAGAAGTCACAGGTTCTTCCTTCAGTAACATTGACAAAAGTAAGCGCCCACAGCAAAGCCTGGCTGCTCCAGTTCTTGCACAGGCTTCAGTGATGGTTCCAAAGCTTCAGCAATCTCCAGTGATGGCTCCAAGACCCACTTCACAGAGCCTGGACATCCAAGGGGTCAAGACAATCCCAAGAAAGCTGTCGACTCCAACAGTTGTATCACCACTCATCAGTCGACCACCACAGATTCCTGCTGCTGGCCCTCTAGCTTCTATGGTCCCGATGATCTCTGGAAGTTCTTTTTCATTTACTCCACCTCTGATCACTACTTCAGCTGTGAAGAGGTTGCCAACTCCAACCATGATGAACGATTACTCGGCTGCTAGCCCAAGAATCTTTCCGCATACATGCTCTCTATGTAACGTAGAATGTGCCCAGACTAAGGTGAGTATTTTCCAATTCTGTACTGTTTAAATTTTTTTAAAGATTTCTATTAAATGATTTGTATAAATTGTGGTTTGTGTGAAGTCACTCATTGTTGTTGAGTGTGTTACATCGTAATGAGAACAAAGTATAGTAATAAAGTAATGCTTAAGTTTACTACCTTGTTAACTGGAAACATGGTCAAAAGAACTGACTGAGGCCAATGTTTGAAAGAATGACATTAGGTAGAAGAAGCCAACTGTTCTTTTGTGTTCATTTTATTTTTAAAGTGAAAATGGTTTACTATGCATCGGTTCTTTTTGGAAAGTGGACTGTTGAATACTTATTGAAGATGTTGAGAAGTCATTAAAGCATGAACTGTGCTGGAACAGTCTGGAGTCTGGGTTGTAGACTGAATGTTATTGATGAAGGTCATGGAAACAAGTTGCTGAGAGGCCATCTCCGAGGACTTTTTGATTACTTTTTATCTGCCTGTTGGCTCTTTTAGAAAACGGGACTCCCAGAAACATGCAATGGACTTTTCTCAAATATTAATTAATTTATTTTATTATTTTTCATTTTAGCTTTTTATAAATGACATTTAAGTGGAGTTTCACATGTATAATTAATTAATTTTATTATTTTTCATTTTAGCTTTTTATAAATGACATTTAAGTGGAGTTTCACATGTATAATTATCTATTTTGGTTATTTCTTAATATGTGGTGTGTTACATTATCTGTATCATGTTTTTGTTTTGGAGACTTATGGTTTATTGCCTTTTTTTTTTTTTTTTTTTTTAATAATGATCTTTTTATAATCTTGTATCCAAAATTTCAAGTAGCTGTATACTTCCGGTATGTGCTGTA
>JAQMYJ010000001.1:18230459-18241353 GCA_030014305.1 Clarias laeviceps | reverse complement strand
GATCATGTGTGTTGATGAATCTGATGCTTATTACAACTGTGTCATCATCGCCCCAGAGAACAAATATTTCAATCGACGGTTCAGGCATTTAAGTGGCACCGAAGTGAGGCACCGAAATTCGCGTTCTGTTTCGGTCCGGTACATACCGGTTATATAGGTACCGGTGCCGTATTGGCATCGGTTTTCGGTACCCAACCCTAATTAAATTTTAAAAAATTATAATAAGTTAAATAATGTTATGACTGATGTTTAGATATTTGGGCATCACTGTAGTTGGTTATATCTGACATAAGAACTTGCCAGTCTACATTTTTAATTGTTTTCTCTATCACAGGCATCTGTATGTATGGAAACGGAAGGGGATGCCAAAGCTTTGGCTAACTGTAAGGATCTGAGGCTGCATGGCAGGATTATTGAAATCTGCTTGGAGAAGGTAGTGTCTAAGCAGAAGCAATTAGGTTTTATTTGTTTAAACAAAACTGGGCTTAACAAATTTGTCTTAACAAATTTGTTACTGTGTTTAGGATTCCAGGGATGAACCAAAGGGTTCTGAACATAAAAAGAGACCCATTGTTAAGAAGTAAGTTTTATTGTGATTAATTGCTTGACTTGCCAAGTAGGTTTATACTGCAGTTAAAAATCTTTGATATTAAAATTTTAAAACTTATTTGCACACTACAGAAAGGAGGTCCAACATGGCACAAGCAAGATGTCACAACCAGTAAAACCTAAGGAAGCACCTACATCATCACAAGCAGCTAAAACTAAAGATATTCCTAAGACATCACAAGCAGCTAAAGATATTCATAAGACATCACAAGCTGTTAAAGCTAAAGACTTGTCCAAGATGGTGCACGCATCTAAAGTTAAGGAGGCCCATAAGTTACAGGGAGGTAAAGGAAAACAGAATGTGAAGGTCAAACCTCTTCCAAAACGTACAGGTGAGCTTCAACAACTAAAGGTAGTATTACTGCTACTGTGAGTGACAGGCAATTTATTGTTTAAATATTTTGTTATGCAGGAGAAACTCCGGTCAAAAGAATTGTAAAGAAGGTATGACATTTTACACTTTTTTTGTTTTCTAGTTTTCATTAGTGTATACTAATTGATTAGATTGTTATTGTAATTTGTAGTAAATTTTGATATCATGGATCAAAATGTCAATAATTAGCCAATATGCCAGTAATAAGTAATAAATAGTAAAAATCAATTAATAGAAAAGTTTTTTTTTTTTTTTTTTTTAATCTGTTTTCCAGGCCCCTTGGCGAAAGAATATAGTTGAGATAACTGGTCTTCCAGAGGAAGAGGTCACTGAAGACGATCTCAAAAATCTTGCTAGTCTCTTTGGTTTCATTTTAACACCCGTCATTGTTGTCACACAGCACAAGGTACAGACACCATACAGACCACCCGTGTATACTGTATACATACTGTATGTGTAGTAGTAATGATCTAATGAAGTTTTTCAGAGAAATAATTTCATGATAAATAACTGTGTTCTTTATTCAGGCGTATTTGGAAATGCCCAATACAGAGGCAGCTGAAGCTCTGGTTAAAGCATATGCAGAGACACCAGCAAAACTACAGGAGAAAGAAATAAGCATCACGATGATGACCAAGCCTGTTGACCTCAATCAATCAGTAAGTGCATGCCCGAACCATTGATTTATTTGTGTGATAAATTTGTAAGGCAGTGTGTGTGTGGACAAAATGAGCAGCATTTATACATTTCTATGTAATTAGTTAGTTTTATGTCTTATGTAATTGCTCTTCCTTATCCAGGAGTCGTTATACCGAGTTCTGATGGGCGTAGACATGTCTGTAAGTAGCCTTAATCAACAAACCTATTTTCCTTATTACTCTGTTTTGTATACTTTCAGACTGTTTTTTGTTTACACATAAAAAATTTATAACTTTTTAAAATTAAAGTACTCCATAGGTTTCCATTATTGTTGTCGCTGGTAATATGAGGGGTGTTCAAGTCAAACTAGAACTTGGTGTTGTCTCAGAAGAATGACTGTAAAATTGTCATTTTATTTAGAAGACTTTAAGCCCAGTATGGTGACCACAGAAACTCATTGGGAATGTTTTAAATTAGGCTGAGGGCCTGATCCATGAAAATCGACAAATAACTTGCAGAAGAGACAAATCTGTCTGTGCAAACTGTACACCCAATCATTCATGAACACCCCTTTCACATAACAGGAACTCAACTGGAAGTTATTGCCGCATCCCCCATACACTTCAAGCCATTTTCACATGTTTGGGCCAGTAAATGAGATCCTGGGAGTCCAGCATTTTAGACCTGAAGCAGGCACTCTGATCATATCTTAGCTTAATGGGAAATCTTACTACCTTGATGGTATCCAAGCACTAGTGAAACATGGTGATAAGGTCATTAGTGTAGCAGGGAATTATATAGAGAAATAAAGGGAGTTTTTCTCTTAACTGTTATTCTGCGCAATCAAAAGTTCTGGTTTGACTTAAACATCCCTTGTACAGGTCTTGCTTTGAGATCATAAATGACAAGTAAAATCAAAGGTGTGATAGTAACTTCTAAAATTTTCATCCTTTCTCAATCATCTAAATGATGAAAGTGTTAACAGTTATGCCCAATTTTTTTAATAGCCAAAAGAACTCTCAGCGCTTCCCGAACGTCTCCTCACAGTTAATAATGTACCTTATAAGACTGGTGCAATCTCCGAAATTCACAAACTTATCAAACAGTATGGGTCTTATAAGCAGTCTCTGACCATCAATGGAAAGGTAAGTTTCTTATGCTGAATTACAGGGATTGGACAATGAAACTGAAACACTGGCCAATTTAGTGTTGGAGGTTTCATGGCTAAATTTGACCAGCCTGATGGCCAATCTTCATTGATTGCACATTCCACCAGTAAGAGCAGAGTGTGAAGGTTTAATTAGCAGAATAATAGCACAGTTTTGCTTAAAATATTGCAATGCACACATCATTATAGTTGACAGATCAGAGTTCAAAAGGAGACAAATTGTTGGTGCATGTCTCGCTGGGGCATTTGTGACAGACAGCAAGTCTTTGTGATGTATCCAGGGTAATGTCAGCATTCCACCAAGAAGGACGAACCACATCCAACAGGAATAACTGTGGATGCAAGAGGAAGCTGTCTGAAAGGGATGTCCAGGTCCTAACCCGGATTGTATCCAAAAAACATAAAACCACAGCTGCCCAACTCACTGCAGTATTAAATGTGCACCTCAACTGTTCTGTTTCCACCAAAACTGTTCGTCAGGAGCTCCACAGGGTCAATGTACATGGCCGGACTGCTATAGCCAAACCTTTGGTCAGTCGTGCCAATGCCAAACAACGGTTTCAATGGTGCCAGCAATGAAAATCTTGTGGACAATGTGAAACATGTATTGTTCTCTGATAAGTCCACCATTACTGTCTTTTCCACATCTGGGAGAGTTTTGGTATGGAGGAGCCCCAAAGAAGCGTACCACCCAGACTGTTGCATGCCCACAGTGAAGCATGGGGGTGGATGAGTGATGGTTTGGGCTGCAATATCATGGCATCCCCTAGGCCCAATACTTGTGCTAGATGGGCGCATCACTGCCAAGGACTACCGAACCATTTTGGAGGACCATGGGCACCCAATGGTTCAAACTTTGTATCCTGAAGGCGGTGCCGTGTATCAGGATGATAATGCACCAATACACACAACAAGACTGGTGACTGAGTGGTTTGATGAACATAAAAGTGAAGTTGAACATCTCCCATGTCCTGCACAGTCACCAGATCTAAATATTTTTGAGCCACTTTGGGTGTTTTTTTGGAGAAGCGAGGAAACGTTTTCCTCCACCAGCATCACGTAGTGACCTGGCCTCTATTCTGCAAGAAGAATGGCTCAACATCCCTCTGGCCACTGTGCAGGACTTGTATCCGTCATTTCCAAGACGAATTGATGCTGTATTGGCCGCAAAAGGAGGCCCTGCACCATACTAATTAATTATTGTGGTTTAAAACCAGGCGTTTCAGTTTCATTGTTCAACCCCAGTATACATTTTAAATTTTCTAAATTTTCAATGCATGGCATAATTTTTCACTTATCACATTCCAATAAGTAAATGAACAAGATGGTTTTCATATGGTTGGGAAATGTTCACTCGTTTTTTTTTTGTTTTTGTTTTTTCTTCCCATAGATCATTTTTGAAATGGATAGTGCTGCTGTAGCCAGGTCGGTCTATAGTCGGTTCATGAAGTTCCCATGCATCATACAGAATCATTCCCTTTCCTTCAAACTTTCTAGAATGCCCAGAGTTGATGAGCAGGTATTGTAAATTAAAATTGTCTTGCGATCAATAGTGTCGCTATTGTCATGAAATATTTCTCTCTCTCTGGAGAAATTTTTTAAACTTTTGTCTTGTTTGCATTATAGACTAAAAAGAAGTTTGATCCCAAAGGGTAAGTGAATGTGAAGCATGTTCACTGCTGTTTGGGGTTTTCAAAAGTGATTCATGTTAATTATTTAAAATAGTAATCGTAAATGGATTGTATACCATAACTAAATGTTTATTATTAGTTAAAGAACACTAAATGTGTCTTTTATGTAGGTGTAAACGGGTTGCCAAACCGCTGAAAAAAGCTGCAGTTACTCCTCCAACTAAAGCTCCCCCAGCAGTCACAAAAGTCACAAAAAATATTGCTAAAGCAGAGGCTGGTCTCATGACGGGCACAGAAATTGATGTAAAAGAAACTGAAACTGAAGCAAGGATTGAAATGGATACCTGTGTTACGTCCACTAATGAGAGTGCAGTTGCAGTGCAGACCCCTGCGGGTGAATCAAGTTTACTTAGCAAAACAATTCCATGTGACTCTAATGACTCCCAAATGGACACCCCATCTAATGAAACAGCTTTAACTGAAAGCACTGAATCCAAAACAGACGTTTCTGAGAGTGAAAATAAGATTGACCCCCAAACGGAAAAGGCTACCTTGGTGGAGACTAAAGAACCAGTGTCGGAGCCTAGTCGTGAGGTTCCAGTCACAAGTGATGAAGTTCTGGATTCTATGGACACAACTGAGCATGCTGAAAATATGCATATGGAGACAGCTGAAAAGACTGAGGATATACCAGTGAGCATAAATGAGCAGTCTGAAAACATCCAGATGGACACAGCTGAGCAGACTGAAGATATACCAGTGAGCATAAATGAGCAGTCTGAAAACATCCAGATGGAAACAAATGAGAAGTCAGAAGAAATACCAGTGAGCATAAATGAGCAGTCTGAAAACATCCAGATGGACACAAATGAGAAATCAGAAGAAATACCAGTGAAGGTTGATGAGCATTCTTTAAATTTACAAACGAAAACACATGAGCAGGCTGAAAATACCCCTGTGGATGCAAGTGAACATGTAGAAGAGCCATCCTTGGAAGAACCTCATCCATCACAACCAGCAGATCCCTCAAAGACTTGTGATGTTTTGGCAGAACATGAAGTTGAAGATGATAAACTAACTGATGACAGTGTTGCTCAGAAATCAGCAGAGCATCTTGAGACAGCAGCAATGACTGACAGTGATGATAAAGACACTGTGGTTGAACTTGTTTTGAAAAATGAATCACAACCAGTTCCTGTAGAGGAGTCTGTCCAGGAGAATGAGGACACACAGGGCAGTTTGAGTCCACAGAGTGCTATAAACCAAAGTGAGGTTCCGGCTAAAGATGACCTGAAGGAGTGTAATCCAGTTTTAACTGATGCAACTGTCCAGTCTTCTGACCAACACCAGGTTGAAGCTGCTACTACTCAGCCAGAGGTTCTTCCCGCTGATGACATGATAATGGACTTTCCACCTGTTACAGCAGAGATCTTAAAGGCACTTGAAGCAGCAGTCCATCAGTGCCGTCTGCAGTCCTCCATGAAGCGTGCTGAAGAAGCAAGTCGTAAAACTGAGACGGAAAAGAGGCCTGCAGAAAAAGAAGTTTCACAGGTGGGCATGAAAGTAAATAAAACTGAAAGGCAAAAGACCCAAGCTGAAAAGGAAGTAAAACCTCAGAGTTCACGAATTACTAGAAGCCAGCGTAGAAAACCCGAGTCACCAGACAGGGAGCTTTCTTCCAGACCGAGAGCCAAGGGTAGTCCAAAAGATAAGTCTCCCACCACTAGTAATGAAGGAGCTTCAAGTTCTTCTACTGTATCTCGTAAGACGAGATCAGAAGGTGGCACAGCTCTTAGACTTTCAAGGGAGCGTGAGGAGGATGGCTACAAGGTAAGAATGACCAAATATATATTGAGATTTCTTTATCTACAAATTGCTTTAGATACAAAATCAAAGTATTTTTAGAGTAGCATGTTGGAACGTTCCATTTGATTCATTTGTTTCTGTGTAGTCTCGCAGAAGTACACGTTCCTCAAGGAGTGAGGCAAGAACAAAGAAAACTGGAAAGGTGAGTTTGAAAATGTGATGGTCTATTAATTTACCTACACATATGGTTTTGATGCTTATTAACGAGACATTTGTTTCAGTCCAAAAAAGAAATGGAAGAACCCTTTCCCTTCAACCTAGATGAGTTTGTAACTGTGGATGAGATTCAAGATGAGGCAGAGGACCGTACTTCTACTAGCTCTGGACACTCAAAATTAAAAATGTCAAAGGATGACCACAAATCCAGTGCTTATTCTAGCTCAGATAAGTTTAAGAAGCCACCAACTTTAGCCACACCCAAATCCAGACCCTCTGCAGCCACTAGAACAGAAGATCAGGAAACAACAGACATGATGGAAAATGAACCTGTAAAATCTGTGAAAGTCACAGAGAAGAAAAAGGCAGAAAAACTAGAAGGAGGAGTTACTACTGATGTTCTGCAAGAGGCAGTTCACCAAACTGTATTTGGTGAAATTGAAAAGGAAGAAACATTAACCCCAAAATATAATGATAAAGACAATAAGTCAATTGTTCAGATAAATATTAAAGAGGCCTCATTCACCAATAAAGAGATGAAGTCAAATGAGGGAGCCTCTAACTTGCATAAGCAAAACCATTTTGAAAAGGATGAGCCTCTTCAAGTCTCTAAGCTACAGGAACAGAAGTCACCTGCAGAGCACAAATCTGAGAAGTTAGACACTGCACTACAAGAGACTGAGAGCAAAGAACTTCCATCCCAAGATGCTCTGGTAACCCTTGATGAGGTGGGTGGAGAGGATTGTGAAGAAGTTGATGAGGAAGAGCTTCTGAAACGCCAGGCTGGTGAGAATCCTGAGGCACTATTAACTGTTGATGAGGTGGGAGGTGATGAACCAGAAGGTGAGGAAGAGCAGTTGGAGAAAGCACTTCAGGGCCTAGTCACTCTTGATGAAATTGTTGAGGAAGAAGATGAGGAGGATGCAAGTTCTTTTAACCCTGAGGTCAGTATTTTTACATTGCCTAGTCTTGGTTTGCAACAATTATTCAGTTAAATAATAAATATTTAACTAAATTAGTTGCCAAGAGTATTTGAAAAAGAAGGCTTTGTCACATATACATTAAGTAAAGTTTAATAATTTTTTTCATATATCCCAGCTTGTTAGAAAGCTAGGGTCAGAGCACAGGGTCCGCCATGGAGGGGCCCCGGTACAGGCTTAAGGCCCTTGCTCAAGGGCGTAAAAGTGGGAGCTCGGTCCCTCGTCTCAATATGCTTGAAATTTAACCCTTGCCTTGGACAAGTGGCATTAATGGGGCAATAGTTAGTTGCAGCCCTCGGTCCCCATTTTAATTACTTTGGGAAAATTAGTGTGACATGGGTAAATGCATGTGGAGTGATCTTTGTCTGCTTTGTACAGACACTTGTTACACTGGATGAGGCACGAGGTGATGAGGAAATGGATGAGAGTGAGCAGGATAAAATCAATCCTGACAGCTCTGAAGTTGATACAGCTGCCCAGTTTGAGGTGCCTTTGGAATCAACTATCCAAGAGGAGGATTCCTGCGATCTAGAAGAATTACGCCGGATAAATTTTGTAACTGTGGATGAAGTAGGTGAGGAAGAGGAGGAAAAGCAAGAGCAGTTACATGAAAAGTTAGATAAGGAGAAACCCATAACCAGGAGGAGTGGAAGGCCTAGGAAGAGATCTCGGCAAACACCCGGTCAGTGTTTACACATCATCTAAGATTCTTTTATTGGTTGCTTAAAATTTTTATAAAATCGAATCTTAGTTAATGAATGAAAAGACAAAATATTTAATGCTGTTTTAATGTCTGTATATGCATGAGTTAGCATGTAATCATATTTTGGGGGGTTTTCTTTAGTGAGGAAGTCTACAAGAGGAAAGAGGGGACGGGGTAATCGGGTAGAAGAACACCCTGAAGATGAACCTGCAGTGGAACCTGCAGAGGAACCTGCAGAGGAACCTGCAGAGGAACCTGCAGAGGAACCTGCAGAGGAAAAGCCAGCATCAGACAATAATATTCCCTCCTCAGTCGCCAATTCAGTAGATGCAAACATCAAAGCAGAAGAAAAACCAGAGCGAGAAAATGTAAAAGCAGACGTAACTTTAGCCTCACCAAATACACAGATTACTGGAACAGAAGAAGAGAAGCCTAATGTTAGCAAACAGGAAGATGATGTCACAGTCAAGGAGAGTATTGCTGCTGGAGCCACAGCTGAAAAAAGAGCTGCAATAAAAGGTATTTAAGTTAGATATTTCCTTACCACTTAAAGTCAGTGGTAATTCAGACATAACCCTCACACATCTTACGGTCATAAGTTTGAACCTAGTTTTGTTTTTTAACATGCATGTTCCTATTTCAGAGGAATCTAAACAGAGGCGTGAGGAAGAGCTAAATCAGGAACCAGAAGCTAAGAAGCGTTTCTCACAGCCCTCCTCAACTAATGACTTCACTCTTCCCCCGTTTATCCCAAATAACCCTATTGGTAAGATACTACAGACGAATAATTCAATGGATAATCAATGCAGTTAATTAAAATCAGTGTCCAATGAATTTAAAAGTTGATTAGTCAATGTCTTGAGGTGTCTTGAGGAAGGAATTTGAGGGGCTTTGTGCCAGATTATGAACCTCAAGTTTTGACCGTATGCTACACGTGCGACAAACTGTGGGTGCGTCTCAAATTGACCACCGGACGGAGCTTAATGAACTTTTTGCAGTATTTGAATATCTGCCTGAAGTTTAACCTGCACCATAAGTGAAATTAAAATGTTGAGTAAAATAATAAGCTAATAAGCTCTTCGCTCAATGTACACTTACACCTGCACTAATAGATAATAATTATATTATTTAAATGTTTTACTGGGATTACTTAATATTTTCACCGCTGAAATAACAGCACAAAAGTGGTATAAGTGAATTTTAATAAAAGAGTTCTGCTGTACAGAAATACAGGCATACTTGTATGCCGGCTTCAACCTGAAATAATAATGCCACTGATTACATTAAAGCTGTTAGGTTTATTTTTAGCTTTAACCTTTTAACTATTTCTACAAACTCACTTCCCGTCAATGAGGGGTACTCACGCTAGTGTGTAAAACAAAATTTGTTGACAAATGACAAATTAAACGAACAGAACTCTTCCTTTCAAAGGTAAACATTTAATTTTAAAACATTTAATTGTACAAATCATTTCTTGAAATTTAACTGATTATAAACGGAGTACTGGATTAAGCATTGGGATTAAATCAGTAGATATTTTTCACCTTTTTAAAAGCATAGAATTTACAATATAAATGATGATTTGGTTCTCTCTCACATTGGACAAGCAGCTTGGAATAGATGACCAGTTTTTTTTTTTTTTTTTTTTTTTTACTTTTAGAAAAGGCAATCAACAGTGATATGTTTATAGCTGCTTACTCCCTGCCCCCTTTTCTCTTTTTTTCTGTTCTCCAGGTATGGACTTTGTGGTGCCCAAGACTGGTTTCTTCTGTAAACTCTGCTCTTTGTTTTATGGAAATGAGGAGACTGCAAAGAAAACCCACTGCAGCAGTCAAAGACATTATGAAAATATGCAGGTAGAGTAATAAGTTTTTATTCATATTTGGTGTAGTGCATTTTTGTCTTTATTTTTTAAATTATTTTATAAAAATTCTTCTCAAGCAATTATTTACTCCTTTTAATTAATTCCATGAACATCATAATGTTACTCTGACTTTTAAACCGTATGTTTATTCTAAAGAAAATGACTTTTTTTTGTCTTGTCTATATATTTATTTGTCGTTTGCAGAAGTACTATGAGAAGCTCAAGGCTCAGCAGACTCAGCGCAGCAGCTCGGACACAATCCACTAACTGTTTTTCATCTAATTAAATGGACTAACTTGTCCTATATTTTACTTTGTGTTAATTCTGGTAAATGGGTCCAAAGTTTTGTTGTAAAAATTATAGATTTTCTGTTTGGTTGCTGACTTCTTAGGTTCATATAGAAAACTTCATTGAAAATGGAAAGGAATTAATTCATATAGATGTTACACAAAACAAATAAAATTTTAGTAAATGACAACTATGTTTTACTCATCATTTCATTTCATTAAATTCTCACTCATTCAAATGTACACCCAGGTAGGCATGCGTATTTAAATTATTTACCACAAATTGAAAAAATATAATGTACATCAATAAAATCTTTTAACTACTCTACAAATGTTTAATGTCTGTATTTTACCAGCATCCTCTAAACATGTTATTTTATTGGACAGCGTGGACAGCACATTTTAGCTCTTATGTCCACAATTGTATTCACTGCTGAATTGGTGGTGTTATGGACACGTATGGGGATACTTACACTGCCACCTGGTTGTGTCAGAAGTTTATAACACACTACGGTCAAAATTCTAAATGGCGGCGAACACAAGGGAAGATTCAAGTGGTATGGCCATACACAAACGTCGACCAGGTAATAAGTTCTGTCACATTTCATGGCTTATTCT
>JAQMYJ010000001.1:18190714-18202592 GCA_030014305.1 Clarias laeviceps | reverse complement strand
GATTATACCAGTAAGAGACGAGCACTAAGACCCAGCAGGGGAGACGATTCCGCAGCGCAAGAGAGAGAAAAAACGTTAGCTCAGTTGTGATCACGTTACGCTCGTCGTCAAAACAAGAAGCGCATGCGTGAAACATGATACTCGGTGCTCGTAAACTACGACAATGCTCGTTTTTCAAGTCAAAAGAGTGTTCGTCTTGCGGAACACTCGTAAACCTTGTTACTCGTAATCCGAGGTTCCACTATAATTGTAAGTACTAATTATTGATAGATAATATATATATATCCATTTGCAATCCTTTTTTTTTCTTCCATGTTATTCTGCCTGAATAACAGAAAGCTAAAGAAGACAGGAGAAAGATGGCAGAGAAGCCCGACATCTACCCCCAGCTGCAAGGAATGAAAAATTATCAGGAGATGATGGACAAAAGCCAGCAAGAACAAGAAGCCTTGCAAAGCCAAAACAAGACTGAGAGGAGGAAAAAAATACCCCAACTTCACATAGAGAAAAAGGAAACATCAAACACTGAAGCTGAATTTCATCAGGTCAGGGAAATAGCACCAGAGGTTGACCAATATAGAAAAGCTGCTCAAGAAGAAGAGGAATATATAAGGAAACCAGTGAAAGGAGAGACAAAGAAAAAATGGAGGGCAAAAGAACAAAATTCAGAACAGGAAGCTGTAGAGCATGGACATCAGGCAGCAGTGGATCCACTTAAGCAGCAAACGGAGGAGCCCAAAGCAAAGAAATTAGCAGAGTATCCTAAAAAGACTAAAGAATGCAATGAAAAAGAGTCTACATTGTTTCTACTAAATACAGACGAGTCAGAGCACCAAAAGCAAGCAACTGAAGCTGTTGGTGGATACATCAAAACAGAAACAAGTAGGAGGTTTAGTGATGTCAAAGGGTTCATTGATCCAATAACAGAAAGAACAGTACCGCCTGGTAACATAAGTGGCTTTCAGTCACATTCCTCTTCATCCACCTCATCCTATCCCAAGGATTCAGTTCCATCCATCAATACAACAACAGCCTGGGCTACGGAATTGGGACCAATTGCTGGAATCCTACTCCCAGATACTCTAAAGAAGTTATCAGTCACAGAGGCTATCCATCAGAAGCTAGTTGAAAGCCTTACTGGTCAAAGATTGCTTGAAGCACAGGTTTGCACCGGCGGAATCATTGATCCACATACTGGAGAGAGGTTCACAGTTGTAGATGCAATTAAGAAAGGGCTGGTAGACAAGACAAGGGAAACTCGCCTCCAAAGAGTGCAAGATGCTTTTCAAGGAATTGAAAATAAAATATCCAAAACAAAAATGTCTGTTGCTCAGGCTTTAACCGAGAGATGGTTGTGCTATGAAGATGGCCTGTATTTTGTTCAAGTCCAGTACTTGACAGGTGGCCTAATTGAACCTGATGTTTCAGGCAGATTATCACTCGAAGATGCTGTAAGGAAGGGTATTCTTGATGAAGGAACTGCTCAGAAACTTAAAGATTTCAGTCGATACCCCAAATATCTGACCTGTCCTAAAACAAGACTGAACATATCTTATAAACAAGCCTTGGAAGGAAGCCAGATTGAGAAGGTAACTGGTTTACATTTCTTGGAGGCATCATCACAGCCTAATGTTTTTGTTTGATTTTCAGCTGGTTCAAGGTCAAGTTCTAGAGGAAGGAAATTCAATACTACATGATCACATTTTTCCATTGATTTCTGCTAATGGCTCTCCAAGCTCTGAATGATGAAAATGTTCAGGGGTGAACATTTGGTTAAAAACTAAAGCAGTCTGGAACTGAATCAGCAGGTTTTGTTGCTCTGAGGACAAGAAAACTATGACTAACAAGTTACAATAACTACCAGAGTGCTCTTTAATTGCTTGATTAATTATAAAACATAACATTCATATAGTTATAATGGATTATGGATTTATTTGTTAGGACTTGCTTGCATTTCTCTTTTTATTTGGCTCCTTTGGTGTGTAATATAAAATATTTTTATAAGGATTTCACAATTTGATATCAATTAAAATCTATTTTTCTTTTTGCGAATAACTATACTTATTAAAACTGAAATCCAATGAAATAATTTTGTTATTTGTTGTTTGTGTTATAGTGCCTGCTCTAGCTCCAATAAATATTGTAATACCAGTAGTGGGTTGCTTTTTTGTCTTGTTATTGTATTATCATATCATACCTGTCTATCCAGTTAATTACTAAAATAACAGACACCGATAAACATTAACTGATAAAGCTACAGTACATACACCAACCAACAACAACTACACAACAGCGAAGAAAATATACCTTCTAAAATATTTATTCTAAAATAAATTTTAGTATTAGTGATACAGTATGTTAAACTCAGTCTTATTAAAATATTTTGTTTGTTTAAAATATACAATTTTTATTCAAATTTTTTTTTATTTGATTTGAATTTGATTTTGTGAATACAACGTAGGTCATCATGTCACAGTGAGGATCTTACTATGAATTTATTAAGTTAAACATAATAAGTGCGGTAAGTGCGGTGTGCAGTACTACTTCCATGTGATATTAAACAAGATACTCATGATTATTCATCAAATTATATTATATTATAGTTTATGGGTTCTGCATACTACAGCCTGCTGGAGAGATCAGCGTAGTCTGCCTTGCCTTGTTCTCTTTCATGTGTAGTAATTTCCAGGGTTTCTTGCAGCCTGGTGATTTCCACTTTGTTTTGCTGTCCCTCGTCACCCCCTTTCCGTCGCTCCTGAGCTTCCAGTTTCAGGTGCTGGACGCGTCGTTGTGCACGTTGTCAGCTCCTGCTGGAGATAGGCAGCGTGCCTGATGCTCAGCTTGAGGGCGATGATGAGTGTTTGACGTAAGGAGCCGGTGATCTTGGACAGTTAATTGGGACTGTAGCACTGACTTGGGCCTTGTCTCATAAGGCTTGTTAAGTTGTCATCCAGCTGGTCCTGTGTCTGGTGCTTTAGTGTTTCAGCTGCCTTAGGTAGGAGGCTGTGGGTTACAACACTTAGCCATGTCTTCAGATCTTACCAGTGACTATGGGGTCTGTGGTGCGAGACATGTTTTGATGGGTTCTAGAACCACAACTGACACAGATTTGAGAAGAAAAAACTAAACAGAAAAATCAAGAAAGAAAAAAAAACACACGTGTGTAAGTGTGGTTTTCGAGGACTGTGGTCCCCTGGTGGGCATGCTATTAACTGGGAGTCTCTGTGGGAAGAGCTAGTGAACGCATAGTTAGCACAGCTAGAGAACAGAGGCAGAAAACAGGAACAACACACAGAGCAAGGGAGAGAGTAGTAATGGTAAGCTTCCACTTTCGAGGTTCTCTTTTATTTTTGTAAGGAAAGGTGATAGCTAATGATAAGCTGAGGAAACAAAAACAAACAGAATCTGCATTTCTGGTGGCAGAATGAGTTCAATACCAAATTTCCTCTCCCCCTTTTACTTTTACTTAAAAATTTTATCATGTTTTATTTTGAAGAGTGCTCCTAAATAAAGGGTTGTGAAATGGGGATTTCTCAGTACCAGGACTGTGATTGTTATTTAAAATTTCAATAAATTCAATAAAACAATAACAATGACAATGAATCTTGGTTTACTCAGCTAGTAGGGTTGACAACCATACACCAACTGAAATGCTTCTAGATGCGTCTTCGATTGTTTATGGTTGACCTTGGTAAGATCCCGGCACAAAAAGGGAATGTACAGTGAGAGTCAGACGCCTTTGAACCTAGGAATTCACATTTCACCAATATCTGTTACGTTTCTAAAGTTCTCTGCTTTGTGACTTTCACAGGTACAAACCCAGAACAGTAGCAGTAGGAAAATCAGAAGAGAAAACTAAGAAAAAGAGAAAAAGAAAGTGTGGGTTTTCTCCCAGGTTTAGAACGCTTAACAGGGTTGACAGAGTGGTGGTGCTATTGGGTCACTACATCTAGGTGCTTGGTTTTCCTTGTTAAAAAGAAAACGACTGGCCTAAGTACGTATTGAGAAGAGCCTAAATTCACTTTGGAGTTTCACAAACTGGATGGGCTGATATGCTTATTCATTAGGCTCAGTGATGAGCTGGGTTGATTCAGTTGGAGCTCAGTGGTAGGGTCCACCATCTGAGCGCACCAGATGAGCTCCTGTAAGGTCTTACCGAACACTCCAGCCTTCATATTTCAGTGAGCTTCTCAAACAGCCTGCGGCCTTTAGCACAACTATGCAAGGTTCGGGGGAGGCGTGTCAATGATTAACTGGCCTGACGAGCAAATGGGAAAAACCTTGGGGCTACCCATCAATAGCCACCAGATGGTGCGCCCAAGCCTTCGCCCAGTTATTAATTGTTGACTCCTTCTCCACTACACGATTGCTGATGCCTGCTGCGTGCCCACAGTTCAATACTAGGACCGAGATGTTCGGTTTCACCCCCAGCCAGCATCAGGTTACGTCAGAATGGGTGGCTCACACCGCTGTAACTCACCATGAAGACAACCATCACTGAGCCAATCAAGCACTAGGGGAAGCACTATCAACTTCCAGGCCTATGAGGTTTGGGCTCAGTTAGTTAAAACTGCGTGAGAAAAGGTAAAACCTAGTGGATATGGAGAAAAAATTTTTGCAAAAAAAATTTATTTTTTCAAATTATGAATTATAAATAATTATTGAGCTTTAATTAGCACCAATTTTCAGCAAGGTATGAAGCTTTGTTTGTTTACTTGCGTTACATTTTGTTCTCATCCGATGGTTCACCTCCAGCGAGCGGAATCACGGCGTTGCTGATTGGTTGGTGCGCTGAGGATGAGATGACGTCTTTCGGGGAAAGCTCTTTGGTGAGGCGTTGGTTGCCTGGTTACAGATGGTGGCGCTCTGGAACTTCTTCTGAGGGTTTCTTCGTTGCAGGACTTTGGAGTTATTGACGAGCGAATGATTCCAGCAGAGGTGGCGTAGTGCCCACAAGGGCGGAAGCACGAGCTGCGAGGAAGTGGTCGAGCATGCTGGTTACCTTCAGTCGCCCATGACAAATCTCCTGAGGCTGCTCGGGACTTTGGGTTTTGACCCCATGGTCAAATGACCAATCAGGTCATTTGAGATGGTTGTAGGCGTAGCCACGCCCCGCATGGTTCCTCCTTTTTGTGCATACATTAACCTGTGGTTTGATCTGTCACGTGGGAGGCCATCTTAGTAGAGTTTTAGTAATTTAGGTAAAGTGTATTAACATGAGTCTGGTTCATATGACAAAATTTTAATGCACATCAACATTCATTGAATACACAGAGCTTTCATTTGATACCAAACATCCCATGTCTTGAATACCCATTCATACCTTTATCTATAGCAAGGGTTATACAGGTTGATTACACTCCTTAAGTTTATGATAAACATGTTGAACACAACACAAAGATATCACGTATTCTATATGAGCACATACATATAATTTTATATTTGCCCTACTGGCATACTTTAACTGATTAACATTCTATGTGTCCCTAAAGCATTGTATGTTCTCTGTTCTTTGGCCAAGAGATGAGGCAGGAAACGCATTCCAGGAGGTCAGCAACTGCCAGAGGGTTGTGTAACTGGCTTCTTCCTCATTCAAGGGGGCTGCTTGCTGACTTACACCGTTTGAGAAGTTGTTTTACAGATTTACACCATCTGAATTGGAGACGTCAAACCATTTCTTTCCTTGTTTGCTGATGTCGTGAACAGTCTCTTCCTCGTTCAACGGCTTGCTGATTTGCACCATTTGAGTTGGTGAAAGTCTCTTTTGACCGGGACACATTTCCCTGCTAGACCTGCTAGAAATTTCTTTATAAAATAACATTAGTAGGCTTGAAATTGAAATTTGAGATTTGATGTTTATTGGAAAAAATCAAGAGCTAACAGAACGCATTCATGTACATGCACTATTAGTTGATAACATTTATTATTTTGATTTATTAACTTTACTCCATGAATAGAAGTCAGATAGCTACACTGTAAGCAATGGCATATCAAAATAACCAATAAAACAGCCTACTGAATTCTGACAGTAGGGAAAACATATTTAAAATATTGTTGTCTTACTTATTTTATTTTTCTGCAAACCCAGACAAATAACACTAATAATTAACTGTTTTGATTTATTCAGATACAGATTTGTGTACAGATTTGTGAAGTGTAATTGCATCTGTATTTATAAGTTGTATACAGTTTATATTTATTGTATAACATAATGAAGAGGAATATACTTTGGTTAAAAACAATTTTATTACACAAAGACTAATTCCTGAGGATGTGGAAATAACCATACACTTGTGTCAAAGTCCAGGAAACAGGTAGAATTTCTTTACAAGAGTGGTTCTGTCCAAACTTGGCATTTGATAAGGAAAATCTTCTGTCTTTGCTGCTTTTTCAAGCCAAAATTGGTTCTGTTGGTAAACAGACAATCAGGCATGTGTTACTGTATGCTTTGAAAGTTTTAGAAATTGCTTTGTGGAATATTCATCATTTGTTGTTTAAGTTTACACAAACATACCTTCCTGAACATTTCCACTATATCGTCCTCATGAGCGTGTTCAGTGAAGATTTTCACAAGGCTTTGAATAAAGATTGAACCAGTGCCTGTATTCCTGATGGATACTGTGTCTGTAATAGAAATGTGGTTAATATTTTCTTATAAATGATACACATATGCTTGAGCTCCATAACGGAAACCCTTTGAATAAAAAAAGATAGAATGACAGTGAGTGTGTACAACCTGGTGTGCAGGATCTGAAGCAGGCAAAATCTTTCTCACGGTGTTGTTTTATTCCTTTATTGGAATTTACACTGTCACACACCCACACATGGCCTTTTTTATCTGTAAAATGTTAAGCAGTGTTAATTCTATCCAATGCAATATTCAATAAAACAATTTACATATTAAAGCACTAAACATTTGAATGATGCTGTAATCCTTTACGTTTCTGTACCTCCTCTGCATGCCTGAATCAAAATGATTTTCGGCTTGTCTGTTAGTCCAGGACAGTTCTCGGAGCGGAGATAGTGGAAGATTTTGTCGACAGGCAAAATGTCGTCGTCTTTTTCAGCAATATTGATGCCATAAATCCCTTCAAATCCCCCATGGGACATCATGATACAAAATGTGCTGTCTGAATATCTGTGTTCATCATGTTGCGAGAAGTCTCTCAAAGCAGCCTCCATGCCCTGGAAAATTCCATAAAACAGACATTTAACTACTCTGGGTTATAATATACTTACACCACTGCACTGTTGACTTCTGAATTCTGATTGGCATGGAATAAAGATACAAACGTTGATGTTGCTATACAAAAATAAAGCACAGCAGGGTTGTAATGGCAGTAAGTGGGGTGTGTTGTAACTTCCAGAGGTATCACAGTTTCTCACTGACATAACTGGATGCATTTTCTTTGCCTTATTGTTGTGCATTAAACATCAAAAATATGCTGGTGAAAAAAAATTACTGTTTGTAGCTATGAAAATGTAAGAGATAACAAAATGTTGCAGACATTTAATTAAATGTAACTATAAACTATAATAATGTTTCATCATTAATTAAAAGATAATGCAATCACTGACAAATTGCTCCGGTATAGGAATAATGCAACACAACTGGATATACAGTTACAGGAGTTCTTTCATAGGAAAATCAAGGTTTTGTTGATTAGTTTTAATAAACATCAATGTTCTCACATTGTGTTTTATTCTTTATTTATTATTCAGAATGTTACATTCTCTGATATGTGCTTCTGTTAAATACTGGGAGTTGTTGGGAGGAAAATACATACAGTGGAACTCTGGATTACGAGCATAATTTGTTCTGGAAGTGGGCTCATATTTCAAAACACTCGTAAACCAAATCCAATTTCCCCATAAGGAATGATGGAAACACAAATTATTCATTCCACAATCCAAAAAAATAAATACATAATAATTAACACAAAATATAAAATAAAAATAAAACTAATTAACCTGCACTTTACCTTTAAAAAAAAAGTAAAAATAAATCCGGACAGATAAGTGTTTCCGTTTGTGCGCGCAGGCGCTGTGTATGTGTGTGTGAAGCTAAAGTAAGGAGCCCCTCCCCCCCTTCTCGTCCTACACAGTTACCCTTCCCTCACTCTTTTCACACACACGCACGGATGTTAATTATACCAGTAAGAGATGCGCACTAAGACCTAGCAGGGGAGATGATTACCCACAATTCCGCAGCACAAGAGAGAGAAAAACCGTTGGCTCAGTTGTGATCATGTGACGCTCGGCGTCAAAACTAGAAGCACATGTGTGATACATGATACTTGATACTCATAAACCAAGACTTGTTCGTTTTCCAAATCAAAATTTATAAAAAATCTTTGCTCGTCTTGTGGAACACTCGCAAACCGCGTTACTCGCAATCCGAGGTTTCACTGTATTACATTTAATGGGGACTTTAATTTTGCACAATCAAACAATTATTTTATAAACATACCTCTGCAGACAGGTTATTTAGTATGATTACATCATAACCCAAAGCATCAAGCAGAGTCACCATACTCTCTTCATCCTTCTCTGCTCCCCCACGATTATACCGGCTGTTTCTGAATTCAACATTGTTGATGATCATAGCCAGTCGCTTTCGGTCACTGGATTTCTCCATTGTTGTATAGATCTGGAAGAAAAGAAGCAAAAGCTTGCATAATGAATATTGTGATTGTACTACACACATTAATGCATTCGTCATCATTAATGAGCAACGAAATGAAAAAGTACCTCCTCTTTCTGAAGCTTTTGTTCCTTGAATCCAGGTTGACACAACTTTGGCAAATCTCTCTTTGTTTGAGATGTCTGAAAACAACAACAACAACAAAAAAAGAAAGCTGTTTATAATGGCATATAGTATAGATTAGTGTTTATGACCCACTTTTACAAAAATAGTTTTTATTTTAGTATGCTATCAACTTCATAGAAATCCAAACATTATTCAGATTTACAATAGTAAAAGTCTACATTTGAGCTATATTACCTCTATCTCGCTGCAGACAGGGTAGCCACAGAGCACAGTATTTTGCACTGCTCCTTTCCATTTCTTCCTGCAGTTCCAGCAAAACTCAAATGAGCATCCATTCTTGGCAGTGCATACGGTACAGCGAACACACAGGTTCTTCTGATCAGCTCTCTCTACATACGACTCGCATCCTGGACACTGATTGTTGTGAATGACAAGATGATTTATTTGGAGAAAAAAAAAATTGAGAAAAAAAATAATAACATAAATTTTAAATAAATTTGCTCTGATTTGCTTTACTGTCATTTCTTGTCATTACAGACCCTTGTACTCTACAACTTTTAGTGTAGACAAACAGTATTCTTACAGCTTTAAATTCACAGTATCTTGCTGCAGTTAACGCCCCAAGTCTCTCTTCAAAGAATTCCTTCAGCGAGGGTGTTAGTTGCACTGAATGGCACAAAGTCTGGTAGGAGAATTTTGTGCCACATATGCCTTTCTTGTACTCATCAAATCTTGGACAAGTAAATTCCGTTTTCTTCTACAAAATAGGAAAAAATATGCAAATTTACAATATTTTAATACATATATAATGTATTTACACATAAAATAATGTGCTAAATAAATATATGCCATGTGTATAGGAAATCATACAAAATTTTCTCAAGCATTCACCAGCTTCACATTTCAGAAATCTAAACGGATGTACCTTTTTTAGATAGTACTTGCACCATGAAATCAAGTAATCCGATGGCATTTGATGGCCACAGGATAAAACAGCTGGTGAAAAAGAATTCAGTAAGTGGGTCATTGATTGCATAGCACGGTAAAGGTCACCTGTTTGTGCTTAGATTAACTGTGTGTAAACAGCACTCACCAGTATGTTCAGACTTCTTGTCCTGTCCACCACTTGAAATTTCTGCATTATTTGAGAAATACAATTTTAAAAAATGCGTTTGATGAAAAATCACATTTTGTAGCAACAAAAACATCCATAAGGAATGATATAGTTAATGTCCACATTTGTAAATCTACGTAATACAAATATGTCATCTTACACAAACTGTTAACCATCAAGGAGAACTCCTCACATCTCCTCCACAACCTACTAGCTAAACAGCGGAGCACTTTCAGTAAAAGAATACTTCAGCTCCGCTGAGACAAATGACACTACAGGAAGTCTTTTCTGCCAACTGCAGTTAGACTTTACAATAACTCTGCTCTGTATCAGGAGAGGGATCTCTTTCTCTGACATCACTATAAATATGCTCATATACATTCTGTCCTCATTGCACTATGGTCACATCTTTAATTCATTCCATTCTTTCTTTTATTAATATTTAAACTTGCTGGTTCATTCTCACTATTTCTATTTCAACTTTTTTGTGCGACTTATGTACATAAGTAAATACAATCATCCTACACATAAAACATTGTACATAAAAGCAGTATATTTATTATACCTGTTGTATAATCTGTGAACTGGCTGCTGCAGGGACACAATTTCCCACTGGGATAAATGAAAAATCTATCTATTTATCGATCCAATTTAAAGTCAGGAAAGTTAGGTATACTCTTATAAAATAAGATTTTAAATGTTTCTCTGGGAGAACCTTAAAGGTTCTGTGCAACAAGATCTAACAATAGAATTCACCAGTCTTTAGAACACCTTTATAAAACTTTAAAATCTTACCTATACATAAGAACCATTTCATAAGAATGTACAGTATGTTAAGGAAGTTGTTAATTTTCACAGGAAGCCACTTACTTTCAGTTTTGCTTTTGTTTATAAATATATTTTGTAGCTGTATGACAATGTATTTCTAAATTAATATCTATTATATTTACATTTATGTTTGTTTATCGAGGATTAGGACAACAAGAAGTGAACTATTTAGTAAAATAATTAAACTTACTTAAGTTACGGAACCATCCTAAAGGTGCAGCATCCTCTGAGTTTCTGTCCTCTTCATCCGGCGTTGACATTTTTGGGCTAGAGGTTTTAATTTCACAACTTACTTCTCCTTCTGAAGTATGTCCATATAATACACCGCTATGAGATATCACGACGGTATTTTCACTTTTTCACACCTCTAAGCTGACAGTAATGACTGAGGACGACGAGCCAGATTTCAATTCCGCGCAAGCGCAGATCTTTAACCGGTCCGTGTCCTCTCCGGCTCGCCGTCCGACTCGAGATTTCATCTTCATTACAACATGGCTGCGCTCAGGGGTAAAGTGGTCGCTAGCCGTTTAACGACTACTTTCTTTAAACAAACGACCACGGGCTGTATTTCCACACTACCCGCGGCATGGACACGAAACGGGGTTTGTTATTTTGCTTACATGATAATCTCTCGTTTGTCTTTTGGGTGGTTTCTGTTTGATGGGATTTACACTTTTGCACATGTCTAGCGAGCTCGTTTCAAAGTCATCGGCGGAATCCTAAAAACATTCCCTGCTCCCTATGTTGGTGTACTACGCAGGGTAGTTTAGTGAGACTTCTGCACTGTGTCTAGTGCACTTTGTAAACTAAGGAGGGCAGATTGTATTTCAGCCCTGGTCTGACGTTGTCCAGCTAACCTGATAATCACACGCACTTATTAAATCGTGTTATTGCTAGCTCGTGCGTTTGATTAAAGTATATCATTATTTGACAAGATAATTGACTCTTAGATGTGTTAGCAGTAGCTAACTAGCTAACGTGCACTCAACACACAGGGCTGTGCTATTGTTTCAGCAAAATGAGACAAGCCAAGTTAAACATGTAGAAATGCATGCAGGAGAAAGCACATAAAGTGTATGTGTGTATGTATGTGTGTGTGTGTGTATGTATGTATGTATGTATGTATGTGTGTGTGTGTGTGTGTGTGTGTGTGTGTGTGTGTGTGT
>JAQMYJ010000001.1:18158548-18190614 GCA_030014305.1 Clarias laeviceps | reverse complement strand
TATGTATGTATGTATGTATGTATGTGTGTGTGTGTATGTATGTATGTATGTATGTGTGTGTGTATGTATGTATGTATGTATGTGTGTGTGTATGTATGTATGTGTGTGTGTGTGTGTGTGTATGTGTGTGTGTGTATGTATGTATGTGTGCGTATGTGTGTGTGTGTGTGTATGTGTGTGTGTGTATGTATGTATGTATGTATGTGTGTGTGTGTGTGTGTGAAACTGACTAATCGTGAATCAGCAATAGTGATAGCTATTTAGGTGAGTTACCAGTTAAGTGAATCTTGTCTTTCTGTCTATCTGTTTTAGTACAGGTTGTAATGTTTGTAATTTTTTTATATACAAGGCGGTATCAAAAAGTTTTGAGACTAGTTTTGTAACACGTCAACAGATGGAAGCACAAGGCTGCACGTACAGTGCACCAACCTTCATAAGTCAGTGTGCCAAATGACATTGTCCTGTGTTCAACTGGTGCAATTCTGACTACGTGCATAACCATGTCTGCGATTTCATCCTGGACAGCAAGTTAGAACAAAGAGCAAGCATGAAATTCTGTGTGAAACTGGGCAAATCTGCCACAGAGGCGTTTGACATGGCACCCACTCTAAAAGAGCGGAAGAACATTACTGGAAGACGACGAGAGATCAGAAAGATCTTCAACAAGCTAAATGTCGAATCCATTTGGCAACTTGTGCATGATGTTTGTCGGGAAACAATCCACAACATTACTGTCATTGTTGGTGTGTCGTGGCAGTCCAGATAATCCTCATGTGTACTTTGAGCATGTGCTGTGTTGCTGCCAAGTTCATCCTCAGGCTGCTGACCCTAGGAGCAGAAGAAACCTTGTGTCGCAGTTCGCCAAGACCTTCCTCAGTGTGCCGTGGATGAACTGTCCTGCATGTCGAGGATCATTAGCGTTGACAAAACTTGGGTGTATAATTATGACCCTGAGATGAAGCAACAGTCTTTACTGTGGAAGAGAAAATCATGTCCATGACCGAAAATGGCAAGGCAGGATCGCAGCTTGACCAAGTGCATGCTTATCATTTTTTTTCATCTTTTGTGGCATTGTGCATGGGGAATTCATCCCCAGGGTCCTGACCCTCAATAGCGAATTCTACTGCCAGGTTTAAAGGCGTTTGAGGCAGGACATTTGGCAAAAGCAACCGGATCTGTGGCGTGCGAATCTCGAAACTTTTTGATACCCCTCGTATTATACAATAGATACGTTTTATTAGCCTAGGCTTTTGACCATAGTAGTGTCTAACATTCATTGATAATGGTAGAAACATCACAATCACAAAAGCCCCTTTACACCCTTAGGAGGGCAATGTTATGTTCCTAGAAACCTCTTTGATAATCCCACTTTGCTTCTGCTCTAGTAAAGTAAATCAAAATATAAACAAGTTCTGTGATTAATATTCTTCAGCATTGTATTCTTGTTTTCTACATTGCCGGGATTAACATCCTGTTTACTTTACTTCCCTCTATCAGTTTGTTGTGCACAGATCACATCTTAGCACGATTAGAGGAAGTGGAGGTTTTTTTGTTCAGGCTCTGTTGGGACGTCACAATCATGGGCGGTTATACCTGGTCAGTGCCATGGGAGTCCGCCAGAACAGCTCACAGGTGTGTTGGCCTTCTTGGGTATATTTAGATCCAGACCTTAATCACAATAAACAAATGCTGACATTTCCTTCATATTGATTTTGCTCTGATTTTCATGGTATTTTCTGGAATGTTCTTCAACTGTCTTTTTTTAATTTCATACACCTTTTCAGACAACAGATGGAACGATGCCTGCTGCCAGTTCAACAGCAGATATCCCATTATCTGCCCCAGAAACTGTTGGAGAAGCTGCCCACATAGTTAATACAGAATCTGTTACAGAAATTGCGTCAGTGTCTGTTCCAGTATCTGCTTCAGAATCGGTTACTGCTCCTGATCTGACCCCAGGAATCACACAGCCAGTCACAGAAATTACAGAAGCCCCTGTCCTGGCAATGGATGTCCTGCAGGGGGCAGGAGCAGACCTCAGCCTGACAGAATTAGGTCTGGGCAGCTATACACCTGTAGGCCTGATTCAGAATATTTTGGAATTTATGCATGTCAGCATTGGCCTGCCGTGGTGGGGTGCTATTGTTGCAGGTAAGGTGTTTTTTTTTTTTTTTTTTTCTTTCTTTTCTGAAGGCATTTATGAATCTGTTTTATTTAATGCAGATTTAGTCTTTACTTTGTTACACAAGGTGCCAATTTAAGGACAAGTCTAAACTTTTTATATAAAATGCATTTTATTAAATTGCAATGTAGCGATTGATGATTATTTTGGTGTTGAGTATTCACTAATAGTAATTAGAATAGAAGTACTGCTGATTGATTGGGTCTTGTTACCTCTTGTGTACAGGCACCATCATAGCCCGCTGTGCCGTGTTCCCGGTCATTGTAAAAGGCCAAAGAGAGGCAGTTAAGCTGAACAATGTCCTGCCAGAGATGACCAAGCTCACAACTCGCATGAATGAGGCTAAGCAGAGTGGCAACAAGTTTGAATGTCAGTATCTGATATGTTTACACCACTGTATATTTTCTGACTTTAATCCCTTAAGAGTGTATGATGAATGCACAACTCAGGAGCATGAATAGTATTTGTTACCTGAATGTTCTATTTCATTCACATGAGTGTAGAAAGTAGCGTTTGATTTTTACATTTAACATTTTTTTCTTCAGTCTCAAAGGCATATTCAGACATGATGTTGTTCCAGAAGAAGCACGATGTTAACCCTTTGCGGGGGTTCCTGGTTCCTTTGGTGCAGGTCAGTATAGAACGCCCAGTGCTTACTGTAAATATTATTCCCTGGCAGACTCTTATCATTTTTATATATTTTTTCATATACTGTTTTCTTTTTTCTTTTTAGGCACCAGTCTTCATTTCTTTCTTCATCGCCTTGCGTAAGATGGCTTACGCCCCTGTTCCCAGCATGCAGACTGGTGGCTTGTGGTGGTTTACAGACCTAACAGCAGCAGATCCCTTTTACATCCTTCCACTTGCTGTCACAGGGACCATGTTTGCCATCCTGGAGGTACTGTACAACCAACCGTCTTATTATGAACTTAAATTTAATGGATGCATAGCCGAATGTGTTAAGTTCATGTCTGCCTCCTATGAACCATTTGTTTTTACCTTTAAGTTGGGAGCGGAGTCCGGTGTAGACAACCCCAACCTGAGAGCAATGAAGACTGTCTTCAGAATTATGCCATTTATCATCTTACCGATGACTATTAATTTCCCCACGGTGAGACTCTTGCTTCTTTTTTTTATTCTATCTCTCCGTGTTCTCCTGTAGTAACGTGCACTCTCTTTTGCTGTGGGTTTAACTCCATCTGGGTGTGTTTTCTTTTCTAGGCAGTGTTTACATACTGGATGACCTCGAATCTCTTTTCGCTGGGTCAGGTTGCCCTTCTGAGGCATCCAGCAGTTAGAGACAAGCTTAACATCCCAGTGCGCATCACACACCCTCCCGCAGCTCTGCCTCCCAGTGATGGTTTTGTTCAGAGTGTCAGGAAAGGTACAGCATGAACTTGTGTTGGTTTCATACAGTCTACTTCTATTTCTCTCTTCTTTATATTTAAATAATTTTTTATGTCCCTGCCTTTTTTTTCCTTATTCTTTCTACTTATTACTTTTACAGCCTGCACTTTGATCTTACTTTGGTGTATAGGGATGCTCAGTGCTTAAGTCGTACAGCAATCTAAAATCAGTATTAAGCATGTTAGTCAAGCTGATGTTACTTCCCCCACAGTAGATTATTTGTCTTTAATGTGCTCATTGATCCTAGGCTAAGTACACGGTGAGCATAAAGTCCTTACCTCAATATGTAGTCATATCTTAAAAACTATACTAAGAAACTTAAATGTAGCATCAAATGGACCAGTTTATATACAGAGGGGCGCAGAAAAACATATACACATTTCAACATGGAAAATATATGCATGAAAAATCACGGTCACATGATGGTGTGACTACTGACATGTTTAGAGGAGACATAATACTACACATTGCTGCCATAAAAAAAAAAAAGGACGCGTAGATAACAACTTTTGAAGTGTGTATACATTTTGGGTCCCATTTTGTTTTTTTGTTTTTTTTGTTTTGTGAGTTCTTTTCTACATTCTAGAATAATAATGTTCTGGAGTTGTTATTATTATTATTATTATTTTTGCTTTTCTTTTTTTTCCCAAAAAAATATGAAATGACACACGTAGTATTAGGTAATTATGTTACAACAACAGTAGTCAGTTATTTTTAAGACACAGGTTAGTTGTTCTGGAATAGTTCTTGCAAAACCCATCAATCACTCGCATGAAGACCGTCCCAGGAAAACAAGACCAAAACCTTACCTCTGCTGCATAGTCTCAATTCCAAATCACCAATTAAGACCACCTCAGATATTTTGGAAGCATTGTTTTACAATGAAGGATGAAATAAAAACCATTTAAACAAAAAAATGTTGTTTAAATAGATTATTAAGCTGTATATCAGTTACATTATAGTATGTCCAGGTTACATTAGGTTACATTATCTGTTTCATATAAATGAGTAACAAGTGAGATACTTAAGATAATGGTTTTCCTGTGAAAACCAATGGGCAAGGTTGTGAGCAAGCTGGAAAGCATCAAGCAAACTTATTTCATTTACCAGACAAGCTAGCTAAAATTTAGTGTAACTATCATATTGTTTAATTAAAATGGCAATTAGACCAGTGTATTCAACTTTGTAATAAACTTTTTTTTATAAAGCCTTAATATCGCATAAGTCTTGAAGTGTAAAATGTGTTGTCATTGTAAAATACTATCTTTATGTTCCATTGATTTAAGCAGGAATTTATTGCTACATATATATACTGTAACTACTGGTGTCATAGTGCATGTGCTGTGTTTCTCATATTATTGTGTGTCTCATAGGATGGAAGAACGCCCAACTGGCTCAACAGCTACAGGAGAGAGAGAGAAGGATTAAGGACCACCTTGACATTGCAGCAAAAGGTGAGCCTTTTATATTAGTGTGTGTGTTAGAGTGCATGTGTTTATGCATGGATTTTCATATATGTAATTTCTCTTTTAGGTCCACTGAGGCAGACCTTTGCCCAAAATCCCATGCAGCAAGCGTCTGCATCCATGTCAACAGAGAATTCATCCAGGCCCAAGCAAGCACAGCAAAAGGGTGGAAAGAAGAGGCCCTGGGAAGAAACCATTGGTTGAACACTAGCTCCCAGATAGTTTTTACTTAAATTTGTATATATTTATTCAGGAGGGGAAAATATGAGCGTTAAAGTGATCACTCTAAATGTTAACCCATTAAAGAGGAAACAGACTGGGTAACAGCTCATTGTTGTTTGGCTTTTTTCCTGTAAAAGTCAGTTAAATGTAAAAACAGACCTATGATTAACAGACCTTTTTATTTAAAATCCATTGCACATAAATATGGTGTAAATAAATCCAAATACAAATCTCAAGCTTCAGTGCAAATCATATTTTCTTATAAAGGCTGTCTTTGCATTTTTACATAATCAATTATATATTTTACTCAGCTTCTTTTTCAGCCCTATTTCACATATGAATACAGCTGCTTAAACAACTGACCAAAATAATCCAGTGCTTATGCTGTCGGCACATATTTGAGTAAACAAACTAGGAAAATATAAAATACGTAGCATTTCATATTCCATTTATAAAGGGAGACCCGAAATAATATGCAGGGGTCCCAAAATAGTCACTGTATTGTTACTATTACTTTCATATCCAGGTTTAGCGAATGAATCCGTGATTGATCTTCAATAAGCATATTAAGGGTACTGGTTTAATTGTTTTGCTTTAAGTGTACAATCATTAAATGTCATTTTGTCTATTTGGGCTATAGTCTAAAGTGTAAAAAAATAAAATCCGAACAATATCTTTAGCATCATTTATGCTAAATTTGCCACATTTTTACACTTTAGCCCTTTAGTTAACAGTCCAGACTGTTTTGTTCTGTTATCTTTGGCTGCACATCAATGAACATATCACTAATAACGACTGTTAAGAATATAATCCAGTCTATAAATACAATGTTGTGAAAGTCGCTGTATAATCATAGTGTTCTCATTACTATACAAACAGTACAACAAACAGCTACATGATTTCTATGGGTGCAGAGTATTGGAGAGGATTTAGAATATGGACTGTAACCTGGGCACGCTAGTATTAAAATGTAATGGGCTGAAAAACCCAGGAACTTAAAAAAATAAAAGAAAAAAAATAACAGTTTGAATTTACACGCCTACATAAATTATTTTCCAGAGGTAATGAAGATTTATTTTTCCCCCCAGAAGAATGGGCATTCAGGGATCTGCATAGAACAGAATCCAAAGGGCCTGTACATCAGTCAGATGACTTCCTGGGTGTTATGTTTTAATCATTCTAACTACATCATGGGGAAATCTCTGTACCATAGAGCAATGTCTAGCAGTCCCATTCTACTGCACTTTTCCTTCATCAGTGTCCATTTCAGTAAGCACACAATAGCAAACCTTCTGAATCAGCAAACCGGATGATGCTGGAAAAAAAGGAAAAAGCATATGTTTAAGTGAAAAAAAAAAAGAAATTGTTTTGGTGATAAATACAGCAGTTATGTAAAGTGAGTCTCACCGATAAATTTGCGAATCCACAGTGGTCTACGGGAGGCCGGTGTATAGCAGCACAGAAAGTAGACAGGGACGCCTGACAGGGCGATTGCGATACCAATTAGGGAGTTGATGGTGTCGCTGTAGAGCGGGACCACCACAAGGAAGATGGTGCAAAGACAGAAAATAATCGGGTAGATGATACTGAGCTGTGGAAGTGAGGGAGAAAACATGACAAGTCTAATATTTCATTCAGAGAATCTATTAGTATGGGGTTATTTCTTAATGATCTATAAATATTAGACATATCATGAGCAAGGAATAAAGCACAATCTGAAATGTGGGTACAGGGAAACAATCAGCAGCTGGGTGGTGTGAAGCAGGTTACTGATACCACATTAAAGTGCACCCCCCACCACAGTGTTTTTATTCCACTTTTTATACCACAGGCATTTTCTAACTACTGTATTACAATTTTGTTAATTATTAATAATGCCATACAATGTCATTTAACTTAGAACAACTGGTAACTAGTTCCTGTTAATCCCAATTATAATCAGTAATTCCTCCCCCAGCGTCTGTTTTATTCTCTTAATTGAATTTTTCAATGAAAATAAATAAATAAACAAACAACTGCTTTACCCATTTAACTTCTATAAATTGCTGGCACAAGCAAGAACATTTCCATAAAAATAACCATTATTTTGCAAATTAATTTGTTAAATAACATTTTTTATTTATTTATTAGTTATAGATTTCAATCTAACTATGTTGCAAGGCAAATCTCTGTGCACTCTGAGTTACTATAGAAAGAATAAAGAATTACATCTGTATATATATACTAGTACTACTCTCAGTGCTACAACCATGCAAAATGAATCAACTAGTTCTGATCAATCAGAATGGAAAAAAAAAATCAACAGCGATACACTTCGGCACAAGCAAGGTCAGATGTTTTGCATACCTTCAGGGGGCGTGGTCTGTCTGGCTGTTTCCAGCGCAGGTACAGCTGACCCAGGATGGACAGACCAACAAAGAACCAGTAGCTGAAGCTATAGTAGTTGATCAACCTAAAGATGTCCTCCACACACAAGTACACCAGAGCCATGGCACCCTGTCAGTCAGCACAGCAGAGCACACAACTGTTACTCAAATGCTCATTGACTTACAAGTGTCTTGTCTATAGCAGTCTCCTTACAGATATTAATACAGAGCAGTAGGACCTGAAACCAGAACGAAATCACAAATACAACAGCCGGAAAAATGGGCAGACAAACTGTGGTGTATTGTGAGTGTGAAGATGCATTAATGGACATGCAAACACAAACTCTCTCATTCTCATTCATACAAACGGTGAGTTTTAAGAGACACTGACATTGAAGAGTAGGGCGGGAATGGGGGTAAAGTGGCTAACGTGAATCATGCACAGGTAGTCAGGCAGGTGGCCCTCTCTGGAGCCCACGAAGAACAGCCTGGAGAATGATATGTATATGAGACATCAGACACACATGATGATAATACTACAATATATGATAATCATACAAAGGTGCATTTGCACACTACTGACCTTGAGGCAGCCAAAATAGATGCATTTAATCCTCCAAAGCAGGACAATGCGACAGCGAGTGGGATTGTCCAGTTAAATATCCCAAATACTTTATCTGCAAATGTCTAAATATAATGATACATTTTTTAAGTGATTAGTTGATGATATATGGAACATTTTCCATGCTAGTAATTCAATGGTTCTCAACTGTTCTTTGTCTGTGCTGTGAATAAGTTGACTCCTGTTATTCTATTTATTTATGTATTTATTTATTTTATGGGATATAAGTTAATGGACTAAAATTGTAACAAGTTCAACAAGGACTTAAAGGCTGTTAACATATACTCTCACTAGCTCACTTACTCATCATCTATACTGCTTTATCCTGTATACAGGGTTGTAAGGAGACTTAGAGGACAAGGCGGGGTACACCCTGGACAGGGTGACATTCCATCGCAGGGCACACATACACACACCTATTTGCTCATTCACACACTATGGGCAGTTTGGGAACACGAGTTAATCTGCATGTCTTTGGACTGTTTGAAGAAACCAGAGTAGCTGAAAGAAATCCACCAAGCACAGGAAGAACATGCACACAGACCCAAGGTGGGAATCAAACCCGGAACCTGGAGGTGAAAGGCGACCGTGCTAACCCACCCACTAAGCCACCTTGCTGCCTCTGTTAACATACAATAAAAAGAAGATAAATTATAGATAAAAAGAAGTTTTACCCAGATCGGGGTTTTGGGCCGTCTGGAGCGGGGATTAAAGATCAGGCAGGATTGAGGCTCCAAAACCAAACCAGAGTTTTGTTATTTTTAACAACAGTCTGACTTTTTAAATAGGAAGACGTCTATGCCCATAAAATATTATCTATCTGCTAATGAGTTACCAGTTGAGAATCACTGTATTATATTGTCAATCTATGAGTGTGGCAGTTCCAAAGAGTGCACTTACCACAGCTACCGCATCGCTGTCCAGAATAGCAGGGATTGGGAGAACAGCGTAGTAGGCCACGTTGGTCAAGATATAGATCACTGTGACGATGGGCATGGAGATGGCAATGGACAGTGGCAGGTTCCTGTATTACACAAATTTGCCCACCAGGGGGCAAGAGAGGGTGTTGATATGGTTTCAGTGCCATCTATTGGACACAGATAAAAATGTAGCTATAACTTCTTCCAGGAGACTTAAAGCCAAGTGTCTAAAATACTTACCTACTAGCACAATGCACCCAGCATGGCTCATGAAACCAGTTTAAGGGTGAATGGACACATTAAAGAGGACCTCAGATCAAATGATTAACTTAGGACCCCTGGCAAGCGTATGCTCAGCAGATTGTCACATGCCTGCTGCTTATTTCATGCTCAGTCAGCTAACCACTGAAAGAGGGAGGCACATCCTCTCTTTTTATACCCTTCCTTGTATAGCATACTCTCATCTATTTCCTCCTTTACATTCTGTTTTCATATTTTTCGTACTAATCGTGCTTCTATTATAGAATAGACTTTGAAACTCATTTATTTTCGTCTCACCTCTCAGGGTTTTTGATCTCCTCAGTAACAAAGTTGAGGGTGTCCCAGCCCGAGTAAGAAAACAGGGCTGAGTACAGAGCCAGAGCCACATCACCAGGGTCCTGCGTCGAGCCTTCAAACAGCCCCTCGAAATTCTGTGTGTAACCTGAAATATACACACGGTGACAGATTAGCAATAATGTGTGCAGAAAATGCAGTTAATAATGTAAGGTAGTAAATATTGAGAGGATAATTTTCTTACCCTGGAATATCTTGACAAGGCCTGTGATGATAACGGCAATGAGAGCGATGACTTTAGCATAAGTGAAGAAGTCCTGTACACGAGTCCCCCACTTCACATAGGCACAGTTGACAAAGGTCAGCAAACCTGAAAATGATTTTTATTTATATTTATAACACATACATCCAATATGTTATGTACTGGTATATTATTAAGAACACCAAAGAAATAGCAATATAATATACATTTAATATATGCTTAAACAGAAATGTTTACTATATAGTTGCTTTACAAGAATAATGTCAAAAAATGTCATTAAAATGAACAAAATGTATCTCACTGAAATTCATTTTCATATACACTGATCAGCCATATCATTAAAACCACAAAACAGATGACTTGCATGCCATTTATTATCTCGTTATGTTGACATGCATTTAAGGGTTGGGTATACTAGGTAGCAAGTGAACAGTCAGTTCTCAAAGTTGATGTGTTGAAGGAGCAGGAAAAATGGGCAAGTGTGTAACCATCTGAGCGACTTTGACATGACACACGAATTGTGTTAGACACTAAAACAACCAAAACAGCAGGTCTTATTGGGTGTTCCTGGTATGCGGTGGTTAGTACTTACCAAAAATCTTCCAAAGAAGGAAAACCAGTGAACGGGTGACAGACTCATGGGCGGCCAAGGCTCACTCATGTGCATTGGGAACAAACGCTAGCCAATCTGGTCTAATTCCACAGAAGTTCAAATTTCTGACAAAGTTAACGCTGGCTAAAAAGTTGTCCGAAAAGACCAGTCAGAGTGCCTATGCTCACCCCTGTTCACTAGTGACGGATCGTTCATGAACGGTTGGTACTTTTTGAACAAAACTTTAAGATGACTAGTCCTGAGGAAGAATGAGTAGTCCTGGACAATGATTTGTTCATTTTCTACATGCGCAAATCATCGCATCCGTAGGTTATGAACAGGAAACAGAATTGAACGGTTCTCAACGAATCTTCTAGTCAAAAGAACAAACGATCTCAGACTAGAAGATATGAGAGGTGAGCGGCTCATTCTGTATACAGTATATCATAAACATCATGTCCTTAGCTGCATTGTAATATTTTCATTACTGGAACTAGAGCCAAACCTTGTGTATGTACAATAGATGTGTTGGGGGTCTGTTTATTGAAAATGTAACATTTTATTTTATTTCTGATCAAAAGAACAAAATGAACGAAGTGATTCAAAAAAAGGATTCGTTCATTTTGATGAACGAGATTCATAGAACCAAGTCACTAAATTAGTCTAGCCATCACAATTTTTGTCAAAGTCACTCAGATTCTTACACGTGCCCATTTCCCCTGCTTCCCACATATCAATTTTGAAAACACCGTGTTTGCTGCCAAATATACAGACAATTGCCACTGTAATACTTTGATCACTGCTTTTAATGTAATGGCTGATTATTTGTATTTAATATATAAATTATTTAATTAAATTACAATCTTTGATTCAGGTATTTAACATTTAAAAAGGTTAGTGTCACAAAGCTCCTATCTGACTCAGTGTCTATTTGTTCCTTGGTGTAAGAATAGTGACGATGAGGGTAATATATACAGATAATGTGTATGTAGTGTGTGTCGTGTGCTTGAGTATGTGTTTTTCTGTAAAGCGGTTTGCCTGTCCTAAGGAAGTGGACCCGCTGACATCAGCAATCCTGCTGGTTTTTCAGTGAGCGAAAAAATCGTTAGCACAGCACTTACGTAGACGGACAATTCCTGTCAATGTGTGTGTCAGTGTATTCCAAGTACGCTATCTTATATGGGAACAGACCAGAGGTATTATGATTCTCAACTATCACTTAACTTGATATTGACTGACTGACTCACAGAGTCCCCTTTTCATTTTTCCTCGTTTTTTGTAAAGAAAGGAACCTTCTATGTGTACTTCATGATAATACACCACCGTATCTGTATATCTGTCCTCTCGATTGTTCTTTCTTGCTCCATCTTATCTCTCTTTACAGTTATCAGTGTTTATTCCTATATGTGTATGCAAAAGGTCCATCTAATGAGTCAATCATATGCAGCAATCATCCGTTTTACTGTGTACTTAAGCATGATTAGTACAAAGACATACCATATGCTCTATTTATATCCCAACTCCATCTGATTCAGGATTATTCAACAACTTTATCTCCAGATTGCTAAATTAACTACCTAGCTGACCTAATGGTTTTACGTTAACAAAGGTTCATTGGGTAATTAGGGATGCAAGCACTTAAACTGAGCAGTAATAAGTAATGTTTTAATCTGAAAGACAGAGAGAGAGTGAGAGAATGAGTGAGAGAGAGAGAGAGAGAGAGAGAGAGAGAGCAGAAACATGTTAGGGATAGCTCAACTTTGTTTTTTCACTCTCTTATTTTCTTTCTTACTTACTTTCTGTGCTGAGCTATCTTTAGGGCAAGGGTCAGAATCTTAATGTGGAGGACTTTAGCTTCTAACTATCAGCACATTCACATCCCTACAACAACCTCTTATCTGTGTATGGGAGAGAGAGAGAGAGAGAGAGAGAACAAAGATAACTCCTGCTTGAAACACTAATGTCCTCCTGAGATACCAGACCTGCAGACTGTAATTTACTTTTGCAATTAATAACCCACATAAGGCCACACCCTCTGTCCTTGAGTACTGTTCAAACATAACCATAGAACTATTTCTAAAATATGACAAATATGTAATGGCTTCCGGGATTTATTAATTATATTGTCTGAAATCCAATATCACATTAGACAGAATCATGTGAGATTTGGAGGGTGAGTCATTTGTCTGTTGTCAGCGCAAGTAAAATGCATATGACGTAAATCCTTCCCTTCCCTTTCCTTTCCTTTCCTTTCCACTAACACGCTCGTTCAGCTATTCATATATTAGCATGACTCACTTTCATTTACCTAATTTGGGTTGAATAAGCAAATATTCTCTCAGGGAACCTAGTTTATACTCTGGACTGTCTCAAGAACCAAAACAAATACAGACAAAAGCTTTGCCTTGAGTCTCTTGCGGTTCCTCTGTTCCTCTTTTTCGTTCTCCTACCGTGTGCCTTTCCATTGGGCTGATCAATCATCACGTTTTTTTCACTACCCTTTTGACTATGTATTCTTCCTCTTCTCAAAACCATTCGTTCTTTCAAGATACATTTACATTTGCATCCAAAGCAAATTTAGCTGAGGAGATGTCGGTTAAGCGCCTTGATCAAGGACCTTGTAGTGGCAGCTTGGCAGTGGCAGAATTTGAACTCACAACCACTGAGACACCACTACTTGATAAAAAATATATATTTGCACATATACTGTACATACAATGACCAAAATATTTACAATGAAACACAGATGTATACAACTTTTGAAATACACAGCTCTGATTTCCTCATTGATTCTAGAGTTCTGAGATTTCCTGAATTACTCCAAGAGGTTACTATATGTCAAGTGACTATAGTGACCTGAAAATACTAAAAACAATTCTCAGACTCATCTAATTCTTCTTGGAGAAACAGACGGACACCAGCAAACATTGAAGAAACACATATACACAGTGTGTCTACTTACATATGCAGGCTGCAGCTAACAAGCGATTGGCCACATAAGGTGCAATACATGTCGGGAAGATCGGCTGCACCATGTAGTTGGAAAAGGTAATAGCTATCACAGCCTGGCTGGTTGGCTCAATGATGAGGAGTGATGTCCACAGACGAATGAAGGCCATAAAGCCTCCGAAGGCCTCCAGGATGTAGGCATAACTGGCTCCAGACTTGGTAATAGTGGTTCCCAGCTCGGCATAGCACAGAGCCCCGAATACTGAGAAAATACCGCCAATTGTCCACACTACCAATGATAAGCCATAGGAAGCGCTATAAATCAACACACCCTTTGGTGAGACGAAGATCCCAGAACCGATCATGTTCCCCACAATTAGGCAGACACCATTGATCAGGGAGATTTCTTTCTTTAGTTTCATTGACTCCTGAGAACCACTTCCCTTCAAGTTACCATTGGTAACCTCTGTGGAAGATTCTTGCGTTGAGGCAGGAATATAGTTGGCCATTTTGTCCTGAGATTGGATGAAAGGAGGATGACTGAGATTCCGAATGGATTTAATGGCTGTCAGTCACTTTTGATAAAATTCAAATGTTTTATGAAAGTCAGTTTATGTCCAGGTTAGCCTGAGGTTGATGTGGTGACATCTGAGGGGGAAACAAATTATATTTAGTATTCACAAGACACACACAAACACACAAAATCTTTCAGTAAAGGCCTCGTTCCACATGCACACTTGTTATTTGATCTTGCAGGTGGCTATTAGGGAGCCATTAGTGGCCTGGCTAAATGGCTTTTTTCCCAGTGAGTAAACAAATGGACTCTGAGAGAGATACTAAAAGAAGGAAAGAAAAAAAATCTAGTAAGCGCTCTATTCATCGGTGTTGTCCTTCAAAGTACAGTTACATTGCATAACAGATTAGATATTCTACTCAGTCTGCTGGTGTAGACCTATTTACCGTATACAACAGAAGGGATAATTTTAATTATAATAATAATTTTGTTGGCATGCATCTTACTATGTCTGTTTTTCCAAAATATGTTGATACAAATGTTTCAATGTATTTCTAAGTTGACAAGTAGAGTATTTTCTCTTATGTACATCCATCCATCCATTTTCTATACCAGTCATCCTGGGTAGTGCTGTTGGGACGCCTAGAATATATCCCAAGGTGGGGTGCCAACCTATCCCAGGGCACATGCACACATACTCATACATCTCCCAATCAAACATGTCAGGCATTTTGGAAATGCCAGTCAGCCTACACAGCATCTGGAGGAAACGCACAAAGCATGAAGAGAATATGCAAAGTCCATGAACACAGATTGGATAAGAGATTCAACCCCCCCCCCCCCCCGCAACCTGGTGGTATGACGTGACAGTGCTAATAATTAGACCACTGTTCTACCCGCTTATGAACAGTCGGAAACAAATACTTAAGAAACACTATATTAAAAGTATTGTGCAAAAAAACATGAATACATCTGTGTTAACTTAAACACTGAGTACCCCAGTAGCTTAATTGCATGAACATGGTTACAAAATGCAAACACCAGAACTTTTTATTTTTATTTTGGACCTATGAGCTGTGTTTATATGCATGCCTGTATCAAGGATCAATAGAAGGTTCGCCATACCAATCGAAGAGCTGATTGTACAACAAAGATGGAAAAGGATGAACAAAGATCATTTGAAACACAAGTGCAGCAGTAATCATAATGTATAGAATGAGGGTACCACTAATTATATTTAAAAAACACCATGTAGGGTGGCACCCTTGGATATTCTAGCCTTAAAAACAGACAGAAAGTGCTTAGACCTGGCACAAGAGATATTCATGGAAATCAGAATTCTTGTGACACTGTACTGTCATCCTCTATGGACTGCCTTCAACAAGCTTTGCTTAAGAGCATGAAAAGAAGCCTGATGAATATTGGGAGTGCATTTTTGGTCAGATAACACCAAGATGAATTTGTTCAGCTCAGACGGGGTTCAGCATGTTTAGCTTGAACCTGGCCAAGACTACTACACTGAATGCAGTCCTGACAGTCGGTGGAAGTGTGATGACATGAGGCTGCATGAGTGAAAAAGGTGTTGAGGAGATGGGATTTATGGATGGCACCATGAATGGCTTTAAATATATACCAAAATATTGCCTGACAAGATGACTCCCAGTCTCCAGAAGCTTGTCTGAAGAGAAATCCTTCAGCAGTATAACAATCCAAAGCACAGTGCCCAAATCATGCAAGCGTTTTCAAAGAAGAGATAAGTGAAATTATAAAATTATGACCTGGCAACTATGTCACCTGACCTGGTGAATTTGTGCAACACTCTCCATGCCAAAGAGGATTGTAAGTAAAGATGGACATATGAAATATTACAAATAAATAAATAAAATATATAAATTAATTAAATAGAAAAGATCTGCTGAATTTTGTTGCACTGAAAGTTCCTACAGTAGGGCTTGTGTTTTTAAAATAAAATTAATCTAAACATTTTTTTAGTTAATAATAATTTGGTTATATATATATATATATATATATATATATATATATTTTTTTTTTTATTTATTTTTTTTTCTCTGTTCTGAAAAAAAAAAATCCAAGAAAAAAAATTGCAGCACATATACTGTTCAAATAAATTGTACAGTAATTTCTGATTTAATATAATATTAATTAATCATCCTATTATGTATAAAATATATCAGGAAAGAAAGGAAGAAAGAAATGCATTACACAACAAAAGGTGAACAGGTAAGAAAAAGGGCTGAGGATTGCTGCTTCCGGGTGTCTTATAGACCTGAGGTGAGGGCAAGGTCCACCAACCCTGATAAGCTCTCTTAAACACCAGGCATAAAACTGGATAAGTAATATAAAATTATATTCTGTATCAAAATATAGCTTTAGAAGAATATAGACAGAAGAAGGGCTATATATGTACCGTTTAAATAAATGTAAATGCTAGACGTTATAAAAGTAACATACCCAGAGCCATAAGATTATTCTTGTCTTAGACTTGTTTCAATTGTTAGTTAATATAATCCATTGATTAGTGTATTCTATATATCATAACCTGGGTGCTTCATAAACAACGTCCATTGTGCCATTCAGATTTATATAATCACCATAAATCTGGTATCACAGAGAAGGTTTGGTGTTAGAATAAACCTACCTGTCCGCCCTCCTCTCCTCTCCTGTCGGATATTTATTGTAACAGAACATGGCTGTGGTGTTTGCCATGGAGACGGTCGCCTACCTTGAATAACGGTGCGGTAAAGCGGGAGGCTCGCGGCTCTTAGGTCACTCAGCACTGCTCGTTTCCGCACTTTTACTTCTCCTTCACGTCAGCTAAGAAGAATGACGGAGATTTCAAAGCCATAATGAGAAGTGAATGAAAGAGCAGAGTCAGCTTCTGGTCCTGTGCTCGTGTTCTGTACAGGCTTATCAGCTCTCTCTCCCTCTCTCTCTCTCTCTCCCTGATGTTTTGAAGGTGCAGCTGCTGAAGGCTGATCAGCTGACAGACTTCTGCTTTCACACACTGCTTTGACGTTCCTACTGGACTTTAATTTGAGGCCAATTCATGTTTCTGACAATGTATGACAACATTTTCAGAAAAAAAGTGTAAATTGACTACATACTAATAGAACATATTTAAATATTTAAGTTAAAGCATGCTTTACCCTTTTCCTGCATGAATTATGACACAATGACACATGATTTTTTTTTTTCCTATGTGTTTTTATTCTTCACAAGGCATACATCATTATCATCATCATCTACTGTATACTACTTAATCCTGTGTACAGGGTCATTGGGGGCCTGGAGCCTTACAGAGGAGACTTAGGCCACGAAGCAGGGTGCTTAGACTTTTACATACACACAGCCTCAATCGATTCAAATTCTTTAGAGTCTATGGCTGAATGGAAGATTTTCTCAAGGGTATTTAACATTGATCTGATTTTGGAAAAATTATTAGGATTTTCTGGTTCCTGAATGGCATGGCATCTGCAATTAAACCAAGATAAAGACCATCCTCATAGGACCAATAAATGTTTGATCTTGGATATGTAAGGAATGACATGACCATATTTTTTTCCCCCTAGGAGGATCTTAGTTTCCTCTGATGACATGGCCATATTTATTTATTTATTTATTTATTAAATGCATACAATGTTTCTGTTTCAATTATCAGATCCTTCTTCAATAGACTAATAAATAAATAAAGAAATAATGTCACTAATAAATAAATAAATTCCTTACATTCCTTACATTAATTATAATCTTGACTTAAACACAATAATATTATATCTGCAATGGTCTTTTAGAATAGAGGGAATGGCTAGAAATGAGTGCCATGATTAACTTTTCTGTGTTGGTTTTATTGGTTGATGAATCTTAGTTGCAGTTACACCTCCTGGCCTCTAGGTTGTTACGTGTGAAGTGATGCAAAAGTGTCCACTGTAGTGCCTGATATGCCGTTAAAACGTTGCAACCTGTGCATTTACAAGGGAATGGTTACTGAGTGACCACCTTGAGTGAAATGGTTAATGTTAAAGTAAGATTTATGTATTGAAAATGTAGACTGAACACTTTATGTGAAAGCTGACAAACCTGCCTTCCTCTTTATACCCTATACTATTAGTAGTATTACTATTACTGGTATAGAAATAATTGTCTAAGGAAACACATTTAACAGCACAGCAGGTTATCACTCAATACACACTTGCTATACTTCTTATCAAAGCCAGTAGTTTGCAAAGGAGAATGAATAACTAAAAACTGCAATTTAAACAATAGACATATTAATTTCCATTCACTCAATGACGTTAAACAGTAAAGTAGAATTTACACCTTATAGTTCTGGAAAAAAAAGTTTTAATCATTAACTGTGGACAGAATTCAAAATCTCCTTTGTCATTGCAGGTTTGGCCATCACATTTTCGACAGTGCACCTGTTGTTCCCCCTTGTGGACTGAACCTGCTACTGCACATTTAGTGGTATCATTTCAAGCAGTTCCCAGAATAGTTTTCCAAGTAAAAACAGCCACATATGCTGGACTTTTTAAACGTTCTTTTTTTCTTTACTTTTCGATATTATACAAACAAGGTTTTAAAATATTTTTAAAAAAATACATTTAGGTATGATTCATCCACACAATTTGTTATGGTTTGTGAATGAACAAATCTAATCAACATGGCACATGGGAGACCTATAGGTTAATTAAACCAATTAACATAATCATTATAGTAATAGTAACAATGTATCAAAAGGGAAAAAAACAACACAGTGAACTTGTCATCTGGAGTCACGATTTAGTTCCTAAATAAATATGACATTAATTAAGAAATTCACCTTTCTTATGTTTCAGTGTTTAGTCTATAACCATCCTGTACTTTTGATTGAGACATGCCTTGTGTTGCTTCCGAAAGTGTGTGGACAAACTTCTAACCCTTTATTTTGGACTCATTGTCTCTCTCCCTCTCAAGCTCAACATTCTTCCCCTTGGTTACCAGTTGTCATGGTTTCAAGGGCTCTGCAGAAGCAGGATTAGGAGGCATTTTGGGGACAGCTGGCTGGGTTGCTCCCCACTGCCCCCTCCTCTCACCGCAGGTTCAGAGACACTTGGGTGGGGTAAGGGGGATCATTGTGCAGGGATTAGAGCTTCCTGTGTGTCAGTCCCATTACATAGGGAGGAGTAGAGGATGGAAAGAGGCTGAAAGAGTGAGAATGAAAGAGAAAATGAAAGAGAGAGCATATGAAAGCGAGTGTGACACAGAAAGAGGGTGTTGGAGAGGAGAGAGAGAGTGGAGGGGGTGCCTACAGCTGCACACTCAATCACAGTGCACAAGTTCATGCACACACACATACACACATAACCCATCAACATGCACACCACAGATCTGGTGAACTAAGCCATATGAAAAGAAACAGACTTTGAAAGGGAACCAAAAAAAGTACACAAAAGATCTCTGGAGCAGATATAAAGGGTATTAGACTGGGAAAACACAAATTTTTATGGCAGTCATTCTTTTGTCCATTTAATAATTAACCAAATTGGGCTAAATTGTAATTCAAGATTTAACACAAAACCCTTTCTCTTAACATGTGTACAGAGTGCAATATCTGGCATGTTGGCTTACACACCTACATCCACAAATCACACAAGTGACACAAGGATTTGTCTGAATGACGTGACATTCATTCGGCTTTTATTCCTAACCTTTAAAACAATTAAGTAAAAAATATTTAAAGGCAACAGTGATGGGGAACACACCAAGTAAAAAAGTCAAGTGAGCAAAACAGAGGTCAGAGCAAAATAGAGGCACTGACAAAGGGCAGCATTTTTCTCACGTAACTCAAAGAGAGAAAATAAATGTCCATCTTGGGCAAACTAATTAAATGACTATGAATGAAATCAGGGTGCTTGTAGATAGGGGTCGTCAGGTCATCGCTCTGCCTTTAACAATAACCATTTTCATCATCAAGTCAAACATGCTTCCAGAAACCACTCTTGTGTATACATTCTAACTTTGATCCAACTACATCAACTGGATAACGTTGAACATTACTAAAGTAAATATATGGACATGGGAAAGAGGACTGAATCCAGTGAAAATAACTGCATATTGAAACAAACTGAGAGTGCACTATCTGTACAGGATAATATAAGTATATTTTAATAAGACCTGGCTCACTAAATCGTACAGTGTAACATACTGAAATCAAACCAAATTAATAAATGTTGACAGCAGCACTGCTACATAGAACAATGCCCAGTACATACAGAAGCATTATGATTACAGGAAGGGGAGAGAAAACCAATAAAGAAAAGAAATAAAACATTGGACCTCTACAGAGTTGACCAGTGTTGATGATATGAAATGGTATGTGAATCCCTCTTGTCTTCAATTAACACTTATTATGCTGGCATTATATCTGTTTAAAATGTCAAAAATCAACATATTGTACAATTTGTAATATACAAATTCCACCATTTTGTCAAGAATTGATCCTGATTCTAAGAATGTTGAAATCTGATTTCAAGGACTTGCTTGGCGTACAACAACACTGCCTTGCTTTCAGAAAAAGGCACTAATATTACCATGTTAACAGAATCACTATTATTCTACAATACCACAGGTTTAGGAGCTAATTCTAACACCAGAATAATAAAAATGTCTGATTAAAAACAAACATATGCCTCTGCATTCTTTTAGATTCTTTTAGGCCCGGTCATCAGGTTCCTGTCCTCCATCTGCTGAACCAGCTGGTGAATCATCTGTTAAAGACAATTTTTCCGAAGTCTTTTCCATCCCATTTTCTGGATCAGCTTGCAGGTTACCACTAGAAACATTAGGACCAGCCTCCACTGTGTCTTTATAATTTCCCTCTGAGGACTGTGGAACAACTGATGCATTCAGCTCATTGGTCGTTCCTGCACTATGGGTTTTCATGTGTCCCTGAAAAAAAAAAAAAAACACACGCACACATTTATTGACTTATAACAATTATAGGAAGTATTACAAAACAAGCTTTAACCCATATTGCAATGCGAGATACAGACATGTTGCTGAACCCCTACCTTTAGTCCACTGCGGCTGGCATATTCTTTGCCACAATGCATACAGCTGTAGGGTTTCTCGGAACGAGCAGGTTGTGGTGGAACTGCTGGAGTAGCAAGTTGGGTGGTTTCAATTTCAGCTTCATCTTTACCCCAATTTCCATGATTTATCTCTATGGGTTTGATAACCCCTTCCTTTCTTTTGGAATCTTGAGCATCCCTAGGTATTGTGTTTTCACTCAAGACTATTAAGGGCAATTCACCTCCTTCACTGAGCTCAGGATCCATCCCCTTTCCAGTACCTGGCACAGCCTTCTTTGTTCCTCTGAGCTCTTGCTTAGGCTGATGGGATGGGCTGGAGGGTGGTGTGAGTGATGGGGAACGATCAAGAGCTGCAGCAGGATTCGATTTTGGCTCACTGACCACCAGCTGAGAAGGTCCTGTGTAATCTCTGCTGTTGGTCAAAGAATCCTGTGAACTTGTTCTGGTACAGAGTGAGAGAGGAATGTTTTCATCATCCTCCTTAGTCTTACTTACTACAGGACAAGTTTGAGGCTTACTATGAAGAGCTTTGAAAGCACTGAGACTATAATCACTAACACCGCTTGGGTTTGTATCATTGTCAGGATCTTCTTTTAAAGGAGAGGAGTTAGCAGATGTGCTATCACTGGTAAATGGGCTAGTGGGATCTTGCTTCTCTGAGACTTGGTCAGGAGTCTGATTTTCTTGATTAACAGGTATGTTACATGCATCTTTTTCAGAATCTTCTGCTTGTTTCGCATCAGGTGATGTACTAGTTCTTGAAGCAGTGCTTGACTGAAGTGTACTCGCAATAGAAGAAGAAACACTCATATTAAGAGGAAGAGATTGGATGGACTTTGGCAGTATGACACTGCCCATTTGATCAGCTTGTTCCTCTGTTCCCAGATCGCCATTGCCCTCTGGTGGCAACTGCCCCCCTAGATGCATCCTAATGTGATGCTGCAGTACCACAGCATTGGTGAATTTACGCTGACAGAGTGGACAAGAATTCTGTGTTCGTGTATTTGGTGGACGTGCTCTGTGAGTGGCCAGATGAGCCCTTAGACTTCCTTTAGTTGAGAAAGAGCGACCACAAAGCTTGCAAGGGAAAGGACGTTCACCAAGGTGAGTAGCCTGATGAAGACGAAGTGCTCTGGGACAACTTAGCACACGCAGACAAACTCCACATTGGTTAGGCACGAGAGATGGTAGAGAGGGAACTGATCCAGAGATGCTCTGGGTGCTCAGATCGCTGTTGGGATTAGGATTTAGACCCAAGGCTGTCATCATCTCCCTCCTATATTCTGAGATAGTATTGGTGGTTGTGGTGGTAGAAACATCATGCTTAGCTTGAGTACTGCCATTTGTTTGGTCTTCGTTGAAGGGTTTTGATGGAGGTTGCTTCTCCAGCTTTTGTGCCAGTCTCTGGAGTTTGCAGGTGTCAGAAGTAGCAGCTGAAGACGATGGAGAGGAGGAGGAGGGTGATGAAGATTGCGGTTTTGGGTAAGGGGAAAAAGGAAAAGTGAGCTGGTGTTGGGGGGAGGGAAGATGAGGAGGACGCAGGAGGGCCAGACTAGGGTGATGAGGAGAGGGACCTGCAGGAAACAGGATCTTGGGGAGGTGGGCTAGCTGGGAGTATGGAGAAGTGGGATGTATGGTGGAGTGTGGAGGGGTATTTTCATCAAATCTCTGTTGCTTAGCACCTTTAAACTGGTTTGTTAAAGCAGAGGAAAAAGAAGAGGGGGTGGTAGATACAGAAGAAGACTGTATACTAGCTGAAGCAGATGCCACTGTTGAGGCAGATGCACGATTGAGCTGTAGCAGGGAATGGGCAGTGGACAAGAGAGCCAAATCTACACTGGGAGGGAGTGGCAGGGAAGAAGAAGACAACCGAGAAGATGAACCAGATAAAAAGCCAAGGGCTAGGCCATCAGGAACACTCACACCACCTTTAACTGCAAAAGGCTCGTCATCTTCTGCACGGCGTTTTCTGCGTCTCTGTACTGCCACAAGCCCAGATCCTGACTGGTTCTGCTCTGACAGAGCAGGTGGAAGTAAGGAAAGTGACAGCTCTGGGTTCTGCTCACGGTGACGCAGAAAGTGGGCCTTAAGATTCCCACGTGTAGTGAAGCGACTGAGACAGACAGGACACTGGTATGGCCTTTCACCTGTATGGGATCTCAGATGAATCTGTAAGGAGGAGTCGCTGCTCAGAACTTTACCACAAAATCGACAGACATGCTGCTGGCGCCCAGTTGAGTTGCTCAATGATCCAGCTGAGGATCCCACAGCAGAGCTGAGTGACAGTTGCTCCTGTGTGCTAGAGGTGAGCAGAGAAGGAGTCTGGTAACTAACAGCACTGGCCTGGCTCAATGATGTGTTAGAGGACTTTTCATGTAGGTATCGGGGAATACCCAATGACAAAGAAAGAGGTAGCACAGAAGCTCCTGAGGACACCAGAGATGAGGCAGAGGAAGATGGTGTGGATGATGAAGATGAATATGAATCTTTGTGCCCATTAGTATTACATATGGTGAGGTTTGAAACAGATTCTGGGATTAGGGTTGGAAGAGAGGAAGTTATAGAAGGGGCTGTAGCTTGGGAAGGACCTGAATTGGAGAGAGAAGGTGAGAGAGACTCAGAGGTTCTTTGTGGGGTTTCCATAGATGTTGTACCCTGGTTGGTGATTACTCCACCCAAACGTAGCACTTGTCTGCAGATTTCCTCAGTCATCTGCATTTGGTGTATTTGCCTCTGTTGCAAAACCCTAAGTTCTTCTAAAAGCACAGCCAGGGTAGGTGGCACATGAACCTCCTCTGGTAGACTAGAAGGGGTTTGTTGTGTGGAATTAGGGCTCCTTGCATGAGGAATAGCATTTAGGGATGATGAGGATGCAGAGGATGAACCAGTGGTTGTGGCTGAGATACCCATCTGAGGCGAGGATATGGTGGAATGAGGCTGATGTAGAGGAATGTGGGAAGTATTCTGTTGCACAGGAGGAGGGGAGTGCGTCTGGGAAGACAAGGAAGGGTGGGGGAAATCTGGGGAGAGTGAAGAATGGGTATTGGGAAGAGATGTGGTGTAGGGAACAATATGGCTAGGCCAGTGTGGAGGGGAGGAACTTTCGTTAGGAAGGGAAGGGGCATGCAGGCCACCAGGTGAGGGCCTTGGGGCAAGGGGAGGTTGACACTCCTGGAGGGAAGAAGGGGATGGAGATGATGAGGAAGATGAGGTAGGTTCTGAGGCCAGAGAGTTTGATGGTGACTTCACAGCCAACTGATTATCTGTGAAAGAATAACATAGTACAGGAATTAAACAGTGTATCTTTTACATTGCAACCATCATTCATTGAATAGTCAGACACTGTGACTATTGATCACATTTTCTTTATTGATTCCCAACATTTAAATAGAGCTGAGAAAATCTAGTCTTAAACAGTAAAAGAAAATATGTAATTTGAACAATCTTTCATAGTAGAGAATTTCATGCATAATTTGAGATTGCCATCTATGTTCATTTGTCTTAATTTTGCTAACTGTATTACTTTGCTGCAGATAAATCATGCAGGTGTTTGGTGAAGTGCTGTTTGCATCATGTGTATATTTACGTAGATCACCAGTATATTTAAAAAAACTTTTTATGCTCACATGTATCCTCATTTACAGATTAGAGAAGCAATCTCTGATGAACAAACAGGCCACTGACCACCTTGCTACTATGGCAACACATTGTAGAGGACAATGGGTATCACCACAACAGCCCATAACCCTCTTAACCTAGTACTCTTTCCATCAGTCCTGTCTTTCATCTCTTCATTCATCCTTCCCCTGACATAAGGTCACAGGTCAGACTATACTATAGGTTTCGGACACTGTCTTCATGCCCTGATTGGCCAGTTGTTCTGACCTCTAGGGCCCAGAGGTCAAATTCTTTCAGAATCTTCAGCAGAAAGAAAGAAAATAAGGACGGGGGTTGGGAACTGGAAAGCTGAGTGACAGACTACAATACTTTCCAGTGCACTTTAAATAACTGTACACGATGCTGTGTCATCATAGCTATAAAATCTCAATAAATAAAGCATTTTAACATTGATAGATTCAACCACAGCATGTCAGCCAATTCAAGAAAGTGCACTGAATCAGCTAAGCACACCTTTGTAGTAAAGCTGTATGTTTGAGAAATTCTTTACCCATCTGCATCCTACCCAATGGAACCCCCAACTGAGTAGGGGTATGTGGTGAATAGAATCGGGGAGGTGGGGGGTTTACTGACTGAGTAGAGAGTAAGGAGCACAAGCGAAAAGAATAAGAGAGAGGAAAAGGAGAATAGAAAGAGAAGAGATTAATCTTTACCCAAAAACCCCTTCTTCCCCTCCCCGTAGCCTGCACCTTATTCACAGTGAATAGTAAAGTTTTCTAAATGAATAAAAGACCCCCAGCAGTCAGGCAGAGAATGCTGGAAGTCTCTTGGAAAATTGGTACTATTAAAAAGATAACACAGTTATGGCCTCTGAATGATGTACGTCAAAGTATTGACTATAGTCATACAATGGGAAAAAAAAAAAAAACCTCTGGCATTCAGATTTTTTTTTTCCTTTCCATGTTCTAAGAAAAAAAAAAAAAAGATCTTCCAAACTTCTTTCAAAAACTATTCTTAAGCTATTACTTAGCCGCATGTACACTGTGGAAATCTGAGCAGAATCTCCTGAACAATGACCCCACTCATTGCATACAACAGAATCACACACTACAGTGTTGTTGCTACCCAGATAGAGTGGTATATCCAAATATGGTTGAGTTTAGACTTGTAAAGATCAGAAATCAGTCAGTTTGATCTAATATCCAGTGTGTATATTAGTCCAATAAATAGCCAGATCTTATTTTGCACACATTTTGAATATGGGGCAAAAAAAAGAACTAACGTAATTGAACATATCGAGTCCCTGGGTGGTACTGGAACTAACTGTGTGTTCGGGTGTACTGTATATCATGCCTGTGATGTGATGTCATCAAAGCTGTGGTTGTGGCTGTAGTCTGGAACATGTGAACAAGTTGATCAGGTCAGTTTGAGCATGTGAAGGTAAAGTGTAAGCTGTAAGGAGAGCACCTGGAGCACCAGTTCACATAAAATAGAGGAAATGAATGACGCAATGAATCAATACTATTTCCTATCACTGATGTTTGGTTTGCTTTTGTTTATTTTTAGTGTTTTCTCTTTTGAAACGTTCTCTTAGGCTTATACAACCAGTGACAAAGAACGTCTCCAAAGTTTCCCGGTAGGCGGGAGGTTTGTGTAACCACAAACTAGCATTCAGGAAACGTAGCCGTATCGTGAAGTTTAGAAGTTTCGCCACAGGTTGATGCTAGTCTAGTGTTTGTTTGTTTGTTTTTGTAGACAAACTATAATCTATCGCTTATAAAGAAATGAAAACAGACAAATCAGAAAAGTCAATGTGAGTCAATAAATATTCTTGTATCATAGATGAAGAACAATGAACATTGTTTATTCATTTGCATTGCTTGCACATCTTAATTCAAAAGACACGCGGTTGTCAATAAAGAAGACAATAAATCTCTCACCTTGCGAAACCAGGCGCGTGCCCCCCGGATCCGCGTTAACGAGCTGCTGAGGTCGTTTCTGCTTTCGGCGCGACATGATTCACGGCCAGGGCTCGTCGAGTGACGACGGGGTCATCAGCGGGAGGCAGCGGGTCTCCTCGAGGTCTCGCGCTGCCGTGAATTCGTCAATTAAAGCGACAGCACAATAAAGTCGAGAAAGCGACTGTATACAACTTGAGCACTACACACGCCAAATTCAGATTGAACGTAAAGTCACGCATGCAGCACACTTATTATTATTTTTTTCTTAATTCAATCGATTAAAAAAAAAAAAAAAAAAGTTAACACGCGCACTGGTGGCGGAGATGCAACCGTGACGTCCACTGTGGCGCGAGCTGGCGAGGAGTGCGCGCGCGTGGTGTTATTTCCTCAACAAGTCCCCTCTTTCTCAAACTTGCACGCTGTGCATGTACCCCTACTCCCAAACACACACACACACACACACACAATCTCTCCTTGTTCTTTACTGACATTTGCATTTCAATAGCGTGGAACACCGTCTCTTTTTCTCTCCTGATCCCTCGAATCGCATTTCTCACACCATCAAAGCAATTAAAGGCAGCCTCTTTACTGTCAGAAAGCAAACTTATATATTCATACCATTAATCACACTCTGTAATTCCGAACAAAAAAGTGTAAAAGGTTTATGCTGAGTTTAAGCTACCCTTTAAGCACAGCAATATATATCTACAAAAAAAACAAAACAAAAAAAACAATGACGTCCTAAATGATGCATGGACAGAATTACTTAAGCAATAATAATAACAACAATTATTAAATAATAATACTAATAATGACTTCAGGAGCAAGGTTGATTTTCTGTATGGAAAGTGAGCCCATGTGAGTGATGGACAGATAGTAATAAGGACACGAATATCCAGTTACTAAAGAACTAAACCATGGAGTGATGACAGAAAGCAAATGTGCTGGAAAACTGCGATTAAGGAGCTACACACTTCATAGTTCATACTTCATACGTGTAAATCAATTCACACATGTGCCTTTGTAACTGAGTGAAGCTCTAGGAGAGCCGAGCTCCCGTCACATCCTCGGTGTGTCCGCATATGTGGAGCTCTATTTAAAAGCCAGTGAATGGAAGGGAATTTCCAACAAAGGCGACCTGGACACAGTTGAGTGAGCATCTTTCTTTCTGCACCCCGGGATCCATTGCTGCTTTGCACAATGCCTCTCTTTCACCCCGCCTGTATTCCCATACACCACGTGGAGGAGTGATGAAGGGAAAAGCCATTTTTAATTAGATGCAGCACACACATATCCATCCTAACTAATTTGTACACAGACCCCCTGAAGCAGCTCGGGGAGTTTACCTATCTCTTTAGCCTGCTTATTTAGGGATGTGTTTGAACTATGAGCAAGCACATTGCTTAGTGAGGTGAAGCTGAAATTACATTTCAAAACGTTTGAAACGCAGTAGTCCCTAGGGCCTTGATCTGATCATCCAGACATGTTCATTAAAGGCGTACTACATCAATGCTGCCTTCACGTGCTCCTGGTTTTCAGGTTGCAAGTACGAAGCGTTTGCGTCACTTCTAATCGTGTACGCTGATCATGTCAGCCATTTGAGTATCCCTATTTGTTTTCGGATCTTCCTGACATCCCTCAGCTAATCAGAATTGTACCTATTACAGCTGTACCTGTAGTCATGTCTTTAATTTAATCAGTGACAACTATAACTTGTATTAACAAAAAAAAAGAAGAAATAAAATACATTATCAACCACTAACTTTTCTTTTTTCGCAGTGACCAAAATGATATAAAGAGCCATTTGTGATCATAATTATTTCCCAAGCTCATACTTGTAATTACAAGTTGAATATCAATCAGATCGGAAACTAGCGTTTATAGAAATTCAGGGCGCATGTGAAGGTAGCATAACGAGTTACCTACTTCACAAAATCGCCAAATTCCTGATTTCCTGTGTTTTTTTTTTATGTCAGGTAATTATGTCATGTGTGCCTTAAATGTTTTAAACACGTCGAATACAAACAATAGTTGAATACTGTTTAATTTTCTTGTTATATAGTGTTTTATTTAATAGCAGCAGTTAGCAGAACTCTATTTTACCTAGCTTGGTGATTAGCTACAGTTAGCTAGCCTTAAAATAATCCTTGCTCAGGTGCTAATCTCAGTTCATCCAGAAATTCTCTCCTCCCCTTCCCCGGTTTAGCCATGTCCATGTACGACTACAGTCTGATATGTAACTTCCCCAAATGTCGAGGCAGACTGAGTGGCTTCGCCTGGGTCACAGCCTGCTCTCACATCTTCTGTGATCGACACGGCTCCGGGGAGTTCAGCCGCACCCCGGCCATCTGCCCTGCCTGCTCCTCTGCCCTGTCTGGAAAGCTGGACATCGTTCGCACTGAGCTGGCGCCTTCAGAGCAGTACAAGGCCATGGTTTTGGTAGGATTGCGACCAGAGACCGTCCTGGATATCAGCCACCGAGCACTGGCCTTTTGGACCTATCAGGTTCGCTTTGTGTTGTAGCTGACCCACTTGGGTCAGTCCATGAAAACTTCAGGCAAACTGAGACATGAGGGGGGAAAATCCAGAACAAAAAATTTATTTTGTTGTCCCCTCACACTATTATGCTGGCATTGCCATTAAATACAATCTGAATAAAAGTCAGAATCAATTTTATTAGCCAAGTATAAAAACAAAGAATTAGTATTGGGTCTACAAATACAAATTCTATAGGCATTAGTGGTGTAGTGGTTAGCTCTGTGGCCTCGGGTCGAAGGGTCGATTCCCATCTCAGGTCTGTGTGCATGGAGTTTGCATGTTCTCCCAGTGCCCTCCAGGTACTCTGGTTTCCTCCCACAGTCCAAAGACATGCAGACTAGGTTAATTGGTGTTCCCAAATTGCCCGTAGTGTGGGTGTATGTCACCTGTGATGGATTGGCACTCTGTCTACGGTGTACCTCACTTCGTGCCCTAAGTCTCCTGGGATGGGTTTCCCCTGTGACCCTATACATGGGATAAGCAGCACAAAAGATGAATGAATGAACAGTTTTATATTAATACATATAAAACTGGCCATAAAAGTCACAAACTCTAAAAAAAAAAAAATGTTTATTCACTTTTATGTTTGATTTTAACACACATTGTGATGGTCAATTCATGTGTTCCTTAGGTATTTGGGTTTCCAAAAGAAAAAAAGAAATTCATCCCAACAGTCTTTGACTGATAGCACTTTTAGTTAGTAACCTAGTGAACCAGAGTATGGGTACATTTCATGATGGAAACTTCAAAGGCCTTATGTAAGTCTAAACTCAAATGCCTAAATGTAACTAAAAGAAAAACTCTACTGCTGTGATATCTTGCTCATTCATTACATTCGGTTCATCAGGTAACTCCATTTCATTTCTACTAAAGCTGACCACCTGAAGCAATCCTAGATCAATACAACTCCCCCCAGAAGCTTGTACAGTGGACACTATGCATGAAGTATCACTTCATGTGCTGCTTTGCTTGATGCCGGCCCTTCCTTCTGGCCAGGCAGTCTATAATAACATACCAGTAAAAGCAATACCAAATATATGATATACAGTATAATCTGATTTGACCGAAGTACTATGTAGGAGGGCAACTGCATTCAGAAAAAAGGCTGTTCCTGTGCTTGGTGGTATTTATTGGTCTCAGTCTTTTTTCCTAATAAGAATGACCTATAATGATATTAGGGTCAAAACCTCCTCTAACACCTGAGTTTTGAAGCCTCACATTAACTGGCTTGCGCATATTATAAGGACACAAAAATAACAATGAATTTGTGTTTTATGGAATTCACAGTTTTTTCATTACAGAAAATTTGACTCCTACAGTCAGTAAAAACGATCATATGTTGGAAAATTATCAACAATTTGCACCAAGATCATGAAAATTTCAAGATAACTTTTCAATCAAAGCAAAAACACAAAAATGAGAAGGACAAATTTCTCTCTTAAGCTTTTTAGGAAGTCTGAAAAAAATTATAGTTTAAAGGCACTCAGACCTGGAGACAACAAAACCCATAACATTTATTTATTCATCTTCATTACCTGCTTAATCCTGCTTAAAGCTGTGGTGGATCCATAGTTTACCCCAGAAACATATGACATAAATTGGGGCGACAAACTGGATTTGAGACCACACATCACACGAAACCACTTTCACATCTAATTTTTGAGGCAGTTCACCTACCAGCATGTTTTTAGGTGGTGGGAGAAAACTGGAGAACCTGGAGGGAGTCCAAACTAAAAATATTATATTTAAGAAATGTACAATACAGCTACTTATAATACAGTTATTTAAAAAAATAATAAACAAAGCTATGGTATTTAGTAATACCTCTGTAATGTGTCGTAGCTGAATATCTGACCATCTTCAGCTTTAGTGACTGAGAGGATTATGGCAGATCTCTGGGTTCTTTTCACACTATTTTACTTTTTATTTTGACTTGTACATTTTTGTGTCATCTAAAGAGTACTCCTGTATTATAGGGTAATTTTGTTTTTGTAGATAAATTATTAAACAGTGTTGATTCTTTCATTTTCACAGAGAAACCATATCTTTTAATGCTCAGCTATTCACAGTATTTACTTAAAATGAGTGTCAGCTATCAGTGTAACTCTGTGAACCAGGGCTTATTTGTTGTACGTCTGGATGAATGTGCTTCAGGTCAACCAAGAAAGGTTGCTTATGGAGTACAGTTTGTCCCGAGCAGAAGTGCAAGTTCGCCAAATGGAGAAGTTGATGGCACAGCAGAACCAATCCAAAGAGCATGAGCTGAACGCGATGAGAGAGGAGATTGCATCACTAAATAAGGTTATTATTTTACAGAATACTCAGAATACAGTTTTGTGTGCTAGTTAATGTAAAATCAGGATTGATTACTTTGCTGAATTGGCTAAATTTGCTCTCCGTGTGCCCAGAGGCTGGAGGAATATAAGCAAAAATATAGTGAAGTTTCAGAGCTTCTGATGAAGAGAAACAGACAGTATCAGAAGCTTCAGGGGCTGTTTGAGACTTTCAGGCTACGCACCATGGAGGCTTCTGATAAAGATGGAGTGAACCAGGCTGCCCAACTGTTCCCCTCTGGTGAGTAGTAAGATTTGGTTGAGTGGAAGTAGGGCTGGACAATAATTCGATATCAATATATATATATCGCGATATAATTTTTTTCAATAACGGTGATACGATTTTTCATACGCCGCCGTGTTGTTGCGGGAAAGAGAGGTTGATTTACGGCAGCTGTTTACGGGAGTGTAGTCCAGTGCGGGAGATGCATTGTGGGTAATGAGGTCCGGTGTGTGTGAACGCGAATG
>JAQMYJ010000001.1:18097129-18130830 GCA_030014305.1 Clarias laeviceps | reverse complement strand
GACACAACCCTCTGCATTTATCCAGACTTGGGACTGGCACAAGAAGACACTGGATTGCGCCCCCCATGGTTGCATTAAATTCAATTATCTTGAATGAATTAAAGAAATGGAAATGTTTTTTTGTGAGAGGCTACAAAGTGCCTAAAGATCTAAAAATTGATTGTTAATGCAACAACCTCAGCAGCAACCTCATTTCCCCTCTCATCTGTTCCAGCAGCTCAGTGTTCAGCATCACCAGTATACTAATCACAGGCCTGATCATCTGTTATTTTCTTCTTCTGCACCTGTTTCTCACTGGTTCATGCTAGTTAGATGTTTTTCTGCTTGAATGGTTCATAGGTCACTGTGTGGCTTAACAAACACAAAACTAAAAGACTGAAAATGAAAGACTAAAAAGTCTTAGAAAACTATTCCTTAAGAGTACATTAAAGCTGCAAGAAAGTCTGGCTCTTTGGAAGCGAAATTAGGGGTGACTCATGTCTTTTGTCAATAATAAAAATAATAACAGCAACATTCACACAAAGAACTGCAAATATTTACAGTATAGTATGTCGATTTAAAATTCAGTGTAGCGCTAAAAGCTTAACTTCTCAGAAAATATTCTGGGTCATATTAAGCCACTCATGTTTGTATTAATTCTTTATTTTATTCTTAAACCCAGAGAAAATGGCTTTGTCTCAAGAATTCCCAGAGCCCAATGGCCCTTTAGATATTTACAGAAAAAGGGCATCCTTCGACTGGAAGGAAATGCTGAGGTTCATGGAGGGTGAGGAAATAACTGCTTTCAAGGTAACAGGATAGATTTATTATTTGCAAAGTATACATATATATCACATCTACGTAATTTGTCTAATGTCATATTGTTATATATTCCAATTCCTGAACTTTCTTTATCCTCACATGTCCCCCTCTGCCTGAGCAGCAACACGTTTTCCACACGTTGGAGAATGACCCGCTCTTTGCCAGACAGCCAGGTGAGGATCTCTCGGTGGAACGAAAGAGAGAGCTCACTTTTCTCCGCGCCAAACAGCTGTTTAAGTACAACTTCCTGACACAGGATGAGATGATGCAGAATCCATGGAAGGTCACGATCCTAAGCGACTGCCTGGGCAGTTACGACTGGTCTTTAGGTGCCAAGTTCTTCCTCAACACAGGGGTGAGGTGTTTTTCAAATTATTTCTGCTGATACCCCCCTCACACCTAAAACTGTATTCAGTGTGCTTGAACATGAGGTAACCCATATATATGCACTATATTGATTGATTGATTAATATAGTTGATTAATTAGCTATATTGATTCCTCCAGATGTTTGCACGTACTGTGGCTAGCTCTGGATCCCCGAGGCACTTCAAATTTGTGCAGGATACGGAACATATGATGGTAAAAGTTATTTTCTTTGACTTACTGTTCACTGCTTAGGGTAATCTGTAGTAGTTTAGTGTATGGGTTAAATATTCAACATCTGCTGTCATAAATGTAGTCTTTCATACATAATGATTCTTCTATAAAATGATATAAATATCTTCTATAAGTCCAGTTTCTGTGTCTTATTGGGCCATGTAGTGTTATTATACTTTTGCAATGTTTCTTAGATGGGTAGTGAATTAATCATACAAACAAACAAACCCAAAAAACACGTTGTTAGTGTATTTGAAAGGTGAATAGTCTTCTGTTGGGGTATTGATGATGTGTTGTAGGATTTCAATAAGATTGAGATCTGGTTTAAGCCTTTAACGCAAGGCTTTCAGTGAACTCTGTCCTGTGCATTGAAGTAGTGTGCTCTTGGATGAGACCACTCCCATCATGCTAGAAATGTTTCATCATAGGGTAAAGGTGATCAGTGAGAATAACATTTGTAATGATTTGCAGAGTTTCTTCACTTTAGAGGTACAGGTGTATACAACAGTGGCAGTAAATTCCCTCCCTCAGGACACCAGTTTTTCCCTTTAATGTGTCACCATCTGTGTATCAGTTGCTATAAAGTTTTTCCCTTTAATGTGCCATCTGTGTATCAGTTGCTATAATGTATTTAGAAATAATTTAAGGGTACTATATGTTCACAAGCATTTCACTTCATATTTAATTGAAGCTATGATCCCAACATTAAATTTGCCTTCAAACTTAAACATGTGGGTGTATTTTAACTAATTCTTAATTACAGCAGCCAGTCCTGTTTACTTTATTACTCAAATGTGCCATGCTTTGATATTTAAGCTGAAATAGTTTTGTGGCATTACACATTTTTAATGAGCTTTACCGGTACCTGTGATGAAATTTCTCCTGAATGAAGGTATAAAAATGTTTGAAGACATTTATTTATTTATGACTTCAAGCAGTACGATAGTGACACTCTTATACTCTCACAGTAAAACATTTAAATGAACGGTTTAAAGATGGCTGCACATCCTTGAATGATGATCCCACCCAAGGTGATTCAGAGCCCACTGCACACGTAAACATTCAACGAATGGAAGGCCTGATCTTTGAAAATCGACAGATAACATGTTGCAAACTTGCCTATTGTGGCCATGTCCCCATTATAGTCCTGATCTGACAAATTTTCTATCTTGATGTTTTCCAAGCACTAGTGAAATGCTAGGATAAGTGCGTCGTTATTCTGTGTACTGTTATTCTGCGCAATCAAAATTCCCGGTTTGACTTGAACGGCCCTCATATATAAATAAGCTGAAGTAAATCAAAAGTTGCCTGAGGCTAAATCCCATCCTGTTTCCTATTTAACATAGACGTACTTTTCGATTATTTTATACTCTGTTTAGGTGGGTTGTGGTGTTTAACCAAATGTATAAGAAACGTTTTAATTCATTCATTTGCAAAGCAATAAATTTTTTCATACATAGATCATTCCTGTAGGATATAGCTTTTAAATACAATGCCAAACATTGGGACCAATGCTAACATTGCAACAATCTAAACCTATTGCCAAACTGAATTTCTCATTGATGTCTCTGTGATGACAATAATTTATAATAATCAATAACCGACCAATAACTGGTTCCTAGTTTCAGAGCATGGTGAAATACAAAGGATGTTTCAAAATTGTGCGCATTTGTGTTCATAAATGCCACTTCCTTCTGTGTTTTGTTTCCGTTTATTTAGATATATGGCTGTTTTGCACTGACAGAACTGAGTCACGGCAGCAACACAAGGCTTATAAGAACAACAGCTACATACGACCCCAGCAGCCAGGTACACTCTCACAATACATACTCTGGCATTGAATTAATATATTTAAAATAAATAAATCTTGCAGATATAAGTTAACACTTATAAAATCATGCACTATAAGAATACATATAAGGTTCCCTATAAAGAACTTAAAGTAAAAGTACATACTGAAGGTAGGTGCTGTGTACTCTTTTATTCATAACCCATATGAACGTACTGGCTCATTGGTGCAGTCTCACAGGGAACCACAGATTTTCTACTCCCTCGACATTTGAGCCCACACAAATACAATGAGGATTACATTTTTACTTTAGAAATTATTATTTAAATGTTGTGTACCTGCATCAATAGGGCAAGATTATATATTTGGTGTGTTTTATCTTGTAGACTGTCCATAGCCTCACTGATAATGAAAGAACAATAAAGATTTTGGGGGAACAGGCCATTGCTGACTCTTAGGTTTTTGTCTGCTTTCTCCATGAAAAATCTTCGAAACTACATGACGTTTTGAGTAATCTCTTCAGAGGTTAATTAATACGATTTAATTGGTGTTTTTTAAAGAAGATTTTAGTCACAGGGAATAAAAAGACCAGTCAGCTTCGCCAGTCCTGATGTTCTGGAGCCTGTGGTTTAGACAGTTTACATTAGGCAAAAAAAATGGTGGTGCTGTTGGAACTCTCTAGCTGTGTAACATGGGAAATCATAATTGACAGAATTAATTTTGTTGAATAAAGAATTATTTCTACCCCCCCTCCTCCTCTTTCTTTTTTCCCCCCACTTTGTCTGCATTTCCTCAAAAAGGAGTTCATATTAAACTCCCCAGACTTCGAGGCAGCAAAATTCTGGATTGGAAACCTGGGGAAAACTGCCACCCATGCTATTGTGTTTGCTCAGCTGTACACGCCTGATGGAGTCTGTCACGGCCTGCACTCTTTTGTGGTTCAGGTACCCTTTTTTTTCTTGCCCAGACTAATTTAGTCTGCATTACCTAATCCGTTTATTTACTGACATTAACAAGTGAGTGCTTTTGACAGTGTGTGACTAAAACCTAGTCTGTCCATTTCAATATTGTGATGTAGAGTCATGTCATGTGGTATTAATATTGCAGGTTAGACATCCCAAAACCTTATTGGCAATGCCAGGGGTAATGGTTGGAGACATGGGGAAGAAAGTGGGCCAAAACGGACTAGACAACGGGTGAGTTTTGTGCTCCATTCGAGTATCCACACAGAGGTAAAGGGGAACATTTAATTGAGCTGCCACTAGATGGCAGTGTGTGTAAGGTGAACTGATCCCACATACTTTACCTTGTTGAATGTTTGTACTTTAATATTTTTTAAGGAAGTATCAAAGGGTCTGTGTTTGTGTCTGCATAACGTTTCGATGGTTTGTGTGTTAAAGTTTTGCAGTTTTCTACAATGTGAGGATCCCTCGGGAAAATCTGCTCAACAAAATGGGGGACGTGACACCTGACGGACAATACGTGACCCCATTCAAGGTCCGCAGAAAAAAAAAAACTGTGGTTTTTTAGAAAAACCTGTTCTAAAAAACCTAGAGCACCTGTTCAAATAAGGCCACAATCTTTAAAATGTAAAAGTTGTAAAGTTAAGTGTAAAGTTTGAACAGGTGCTCTGGTTTTGGTAGTTTTCTTTTGCATGAAGTTATGCAATAGACTTGCATAATGATTTCCTAATACAGTGAAACCTCGGATTGCGAGTAACGCGGTTTGCGAGTGTTCCACAAGACGAGCAAAGATTTTTAATAAATTTTGACTTGAAAAACGAGCAAGTGTTGGTGTACCGAGTATCATGTATCACACATGCGTTTCTTGTTTTCACAATCACAATTGTGCCAACGGTTTTTCTCTCTCTTGTGCTGCGGAATTGTGGGTAATCGTCTTCCCTGCTGGGTCTTAGTGCTCGTCTCTCACTGGTCTAATTAACATCCGTGCACGCGTGTACTGTTTGCTATAACACTGTGACCATCTATGTGTGTGTAAAACATATATTTTATTTTGTGTTTGTAAGCACGGTGTACAGCGCGTGTGTACTGCTTCTTATAACACACGTGTATGCGCGCGTGTGAAGCAAAAGAAAGTCTTATTAGAAGGTTAAAAATCCATTTTGTCCCTCAGCCTCTCGTTATGTGTGTGCACGTGCGTAATTTGACACCGTGCTGGTTCACACACACTCTCTCTCTCTCTCTCTCTCTCTCCTTTAGTGTGTGTGTTTGTGTGTGTGTTTGTGTGTGTGTGAAGCACCTCCTCTCTGCTCCACACACAAACACACACACACTCTCTGCTTTTCTCAGAAACACTGCTCTGTCGCGATTCTTTTCAAAGGTAAAGTGCAGGTTCATTTGTTTGTTTGTTTTACTTTACAGCAGTGATTCCGTTAGTATGCGCTCACACGAGTGTCATTAGCGATGTTCCTTGCTAATATTTCTGACAAAACAGTCTTTCCATTAATGTATGTTTGTGTGAAATTCAAATAAGAGAGGAGAAAAGTTTACTGTGCAAGAAAGTCTCATTAAAAGGTTAAAAATCCATTTTCTCCCTCAGCCTGTCGTTGTGTGCGCGCGCGCGTAATTTGACACCGTGCTGGTTCACACACTCTCCCTCGGGGCGGGAGGGGCTGAAAGTGGGAGTCTCCTCTTACTTTAGCTTCACACACATAAACAAAAACACTTGTTGGGATTTATTTTTACTTTTTTAAAAAGTAAAGTACAGATTAATTAGTTTTATTTTGTCTTAATTATTTTTATGTATTTCTTTTTTTGGGCTGTAGAACGAATAATTTGATTTTACATTATTTCTTATGGGAAAATTTTATTTGGTTTACGAGTGTTTTGGAATATGAGCCCACTTCTTGAACGAATTATGCTCGTAATCCGAGGTTTCACTGTATCATAGTTTTGTATGATGTGTGCAGCTTCCATACAATATTGCACCAGCAGTGGTGAGAGTTATCGAGAAGAGCCATAAGAAGGGGGAAAATAGTCTGTTTCTAGTCGTGATGAAAGAATGCACATGTTTTTATTTTAAATAAAGAATGCTGGTGCTAACAGCCTTTTACAATTATGAAAATATGTGAAGAGGACAAGCAGAATGTTTTAGCCCAGATTCTGTAATAGCCATGCTGCATGACTGATCATTAAGTGTTTTTCTTAATGGAATTGTCACGCAATGCTCAAATTGTTTCTTTTTTTCCTTTTCCTTTTTTTTTTCAGGACCCTAATAAACGCTTCGGGGCTTCACTAGGTGCCTTGTCTGTAGGAAGAGTGTCTATAACGAGAATGGCATTGGTCAACCTGAAGTCAGCATTGACGATTGCTGTGCGATTCTCAGCCACACGACGGCAGTTTGGGCCTAAAGACGATGAAGAGATCCCAGTACTGGAGTACCAGCTACAGGTGCGGTTTGTAAAGCTATACATCTGACTGATCCACATTTTACAAAACACAAGTCATAACAGACCACTTGTGAACATTGTTCTATGTTGGGATGTTTGCTTATTCTTTATCATGGCATTATGTTGTTGAAGAATTATTTTGAAATAAAAAAGGAATATTTAAGCATGAACTTTGAGCAAGAAATTAATACTATTTTTGCAAAAACAAATATATTAAAAATGTGTTTTTGATAATAGAATATAATGCAAGACAGAGTATAGAATTCGGCTTTTTTTAAAGTAAGTAATAATTTGTGATTATGCTAACAAGCAATAATCATTTTAACTGTCATTCCCCCCTTAGGTTAGGGTATTAATACAGTCCTGATATGTCTAGAAAAGCTCATGTAATTCCAAAGAATATTTTCAGGGAGTTCAACATTCAAAAAAAGTCCAAGAAGCGGAAGTCCTCCATCTGACCTCAGAATTATATTTATTTATTCGTTCATTGAGCAAGAAATCAACTCCATTCCCTCCAAATGTAGGATTGTTTGATCACATCCTGACTATATACAGTGGGGAAAACAAGGGCAAACATATGAAGCCACTGCGTCTTTTTGAACTGCACTACCAGTGCTTAGCAGAGAACTGCCTTTTCCATTCTGTATATAACAGCCCAGACTAGTTCTGCTCTGATTGTGAGGAGACAGAGTAATGTCATTCCTTCCATCCAGAAAGCAGAGCAAATTACACTTCCTGAGATTCCCAGCCAAGTGTGGCAGTGGCACTCCAAATTCACCAGAATTCTTTACTGTTGGGCAACTTGAGACCTCATCTTTTATTTAATAGACCATGGACTTTAAGTTAAACATTTTTTTTTTTGGTAGGTGAATGTTGAGGAGCTTGAGTGAACTGTAATGTCTGTTGAGGATACCATTTTTGTCCATGTGTTTTCTGTTGCAGCAATGGCGACTTGTACCATATATAGCAGCGGCCTATGCACTTGAGATGTTCTCCAAATCCTTTTACATGAACTTTCTGGAGTTTCAAATTGGTCTGTTGATGAAGGACGACAGTGACAGACAGGTACATCAGGTTGCAGTCCGTTTAGTTTAATACCATCCAGTCAAGTGCAATTACTTGGGAGGTTTTATTTCCTCTTGTGGATTAAGTTATGTCCTTTGTTTGTTTGTTTGTTTGTATGCATGGCACCATGCTTTATAAGGCTGAACTGGGTAGAGAGATTCATGCCATGTCATGCTCCAGTAAGCCCCTGGGTTCATGGACGGCTCAGCGGGGCATTCAGGAATGCCGTGAAGCCTGTGGAGGGCATGGATACCTGGCCAGTGAGTTTAAACCATGCTACTCTGACACAAGAAGCTCTTTGTTCACGTTAAGAACTCATTTACTTTAACCCAAACTGATGTGTTCATGTATCAGTATGAAATATTGAACTTTGGGCTGACAAACTACAGGTTTTGGAAATATGCTAGGAAATAGTGATGTCTGGAAAATTACTGTAGATATTGTAGATTATAGTGAATTATGAAGTTAGAATATCATATCACTTTGATCGAACCACTTAATGTTGTGAGCAGGACTGTGTTATTAGAAGATTCTCACTATTTTAAGGAAAGAAAAAAACACAACAAAATTCATGAATTTGTGAAAGAAGGTGTTGTGCACAAAGAGTTTACTGAACCCAATGTGCTGGGTTTTGATTCATTTTGAATAATCAATATACCATTAGCCTGTTATGATTTATCATGAGCTAATAAAAGTACTTTTTGTCTTCATTCCTTAGTGAACCGCCTTGGAGACCTGCGTAATGACAATGACCCCAACTGCACATATGAGGGGGACAACAACGTCCTTTTGCAACAAACTAGCAATTACCTTCTTAATCTGCTCCAGCACCAGCAGCAAGGTGTTAACCCTCAGTGTGTAGATCTTTTTAATGAGAAGTTTAGAGTCTGCATGCTAATTTGTTGGTAGTTCATGTGACATATTTTGATTCACAGTTTATGGCTCTCTCGCTCTCTCGCTCTCTTTCTCTCTTTTCTTTTACCTCATTGAATTCTAGGTAAAGGAAGGATTGAGTCTCCTCTGGAGACGGTCAACTTCCTGAACGACTGGAAAAGAATTCTTAAAAGCAGGTTCACAGCTGCCTCGGTAGAGGAGTGCATGGACTCAGCAGGTAGTGTGTGCAACAATGACATTGTAGAATTTACCATGAAAAGTTTGAAATCTATCCTTCAGGTTGACATTTTTGTACAGGGAGGACCATAATAAGCCAATTTACCTATTTACCCAAAAGAAAGTATATGTTTTCCATGCTCATACTGATCTGACCCATTGCTCATTCCAAAGTGGGTGGTGTGACAATTGTACTTGCCACCTAAAAATCTGACTGAGAGAAAAACCATCATAACACACCCAGTATCATGGTGCATGTGTTTTCTATTAGTAAGAATTCTTTTTAGTGCTTCTCTTCCCTGGAGATTCGCATGCTGCACAGAGGCCTCCGTTGCACATCTGCCACACAGCTGCAAACTTTTACTGACTTTATTCCTCTGCTCATGACACGACCGGCTGTTACCTGGCAACTGAGGTCAGAGGAATAGGTTTTTGATTGGCCAGTTGCAGTAGTTAGTGTGCAAAACACTCAGCATGACATGCAAACAGTGAACGCTTTAACAAAGCTACAACTTACTGCATCGTAACCAGTATAGCTTTGACTCTGATCTGTTATCCTGCTGGAAACTTGGTCGTAGCAATACAACAGTGTATTTTATGATCTAGGAGAAGCCTGGATATTTGTCCATATTCCACATATTAGTTTATCTTATTCTTGTTTTAGATTTTTAAATGCAGTCTAGGTGTTAACTGACAAATTTTGCATGGGGGAAAAATTGCAAAATAAATCAAGCAAAGTGTATGACCTTCTCTTTTATAGACAAGTGTTTATTTTTGGATAAACCTGGAGGTCTCATTATCTTCCAAATGTCAAAACCAAACATGCCCATTTCCGTCCTAAGGCTTTTTCTAGTGTCACGTGTGCTTATCTCTTTCAAGCCACTTGTGTTGTACCCTGACATTTATAATCAGAACGTTTTTCAGACATTTAAAATGCAGATTTGGAGTGGTTTTGGAAACTATTTTATTATGTGTTATTTATTATATTTGACAAAAAACAATAGTAGGGAGGAAACAGATATTAGAATATTTGGCAGGCGAGCCTCCACTTTCCTTTAGGGCTTTTTCTTTATCTCTGTTCATCAGGGTTCACTCCTTCACACTAATGATAAGAAATAAGCTCAAAATATTGTTTCCAAATCCCTAATGGGTGTATGGGAGTTTCTGCATGTAGGGAATTGTATGCCAAATACCTGATCGAATCCAGAGCAGCTGTACAATCACCACCTGTTTCCAACATTAACATTATTACTATTACGAACTCTCTTTTTTTCAAGTTACAGCACATAAGCTTTTTTCTTCATTGCTGTTTTACATTTTTATTACCATTATAAAAGGTATAAAAACTGATGGTCTGTATAAGAAACATTTATTATAACATCAGACCACATCAAATTTCCCCCCCAAAATGTGCAGTGTATTTTTAGCAATGAGATATTATGTATAATTTTATTATTATTTTTTTTTTTAATATACATTTTATTTTTGTGGTCCAGTGCCTCTGGCAGCATATAAGTGGCTGGTATGTTTCTTGCTGGGGGAGAGTCAGACGAAGCTCAGCGAGCAGAGGGCTCTTGGGATAGGAGACTTTGAGGCACGCAACAACAGCCAGGTACACTTTTAATCTTCCTCTCGTCCACCCCCGAGACACGTGTATCAGTGTCTTTATGTTTCTTACCTCGGTGCAGAAAATCCAACAGGTTGTTATCCCTGAGTAAATAGTGAGTAAGTAGGTAAACATTCAAAATGACCTGGTTTCTGGCATAAGTCAGTGGAAAAGTACTAAGATCTAAACTCTCAACTGTGTAAACCATATAGAGAGATTAAATGGGAGTTTGTATGAAACTGATTGGAGTGGACAAATCAACCTCCAGTTTCATGCCACACAGCTAGAGAAAAAAAAAAAATCTCTTACTGACTTTGTTTGGTATACACTCACGAATCACACTCACACTGGCTACGACAATTAAAAACACACACTCGCACCAAAATAGTCTTGGAAATATGACATCACTCTTTAAACTAAGAGGAAACTTAAGAAAGATTTAAGAAGTGAACCCGTCAGTTGCGTCTGCTTTTTGTGTCCCGACTTGGTCCTTATTTACTCTGTTGAGAATTCAGTGTTCATTAAGTTGTGCAATAAAATAGTAACAGCTCCATCTATACTGTAGCAAATTAAAACACTCAGTCACTCACTCATTTTCTATATTGCTTTATCCTGTATTCAGGGTCGTGGGGGCCTGGAGCCTATCTCACGAGACTTAGGGCATGAGGCAGGGTACACCCTGGACAGGGTGCCAATCCATCGCAGGGCACACACACATGCACACAGTCACACACTCATTCACACACTATGGGCAATTTGGGAACGCCATTTAGCTAAATGTGCTAATGGACTGTGGACTGTGGGAGGAAACCGGAGTACCCGGAGGAAACCAAACATGCAAACTCCATGCGCCCAGAGATGGGAATCGGGTCTGGCCGGGAATCGAACCCGGACCCTGGAGGTGCAAGGCAACAGTGCTAACCACTACACCACCATGCCGCCTCTAATTAAAACAAAAGAATTGTAAATAAATAATTTTTTTCTGTTGCATTATGTAAGACCAAAAATGAATCTTATTTAAGAATCATTCAGACTCAAGATTTTTTTTCCTGTAACATTGCCTAGCCCTGTGACAGAGCACCACATCTCACAGCCAAAACATTTTCCAAGGCCTTGGTGACGTTACTTAGAAAATTAGCTTTCCAGACAACTGAAGCATAGGACTGGACAAGCTTACTTGAGCTTTTGGCAAATCAATGCATTAGCTAATAAATTCATATTTCTTCATCCTTGCTGAATGTGGCTGAGGTTTTAAGCAGTTTTTTGTGTAACTGCCAGTTCCAGAATCTCTCTTTTTAAGGGTTTTTACATTGTGCCTAAACCCTGCAGGCTGTAACCAGAATTGATTCTGTACTTGTTTGAGCGATGACAGACAGGTTTGTATTCACATGCATGAATTCCTTTTCAGTTGCACAAGGTCTACTCATCATGTCTACAATGTGTATATTGCTCTAAAATTTATTCATGGTTTTTCCTCATTTTACTTATTTAGTTTTCTCTCAGTTTCACTTAATGGTTTGTTTAAAGGGTAGCAAGGTGGCTAAGTGGTCAGCACTGTGGCTTTTCACCTCCACAGCCTTGTGTTCTCCACGTGCTTGATGGGTTTCCCCTGGGTACCCCGGATTTCCTCCCACAGTCCAAAGACATGCTTGGTAGGCTAAATGACGTTACCAATTTCCCGTTTTGTGTGTCTGTGTGCCCTGCGATGGATTGGTACTCTATGCAGGTTGTACCCAACCTCATGCCCCGAGTCCCCTCGCATTGACTTCAGGCTTACCATCACTCTGTACAGGATGAGCGGTATAGAGAATGAAACCTTATATAAGGTCCATAGGTTTATATTGTACTGAAGTCTTGAAGAGCTTTTCTTTCCAGTTTGCTTTGTCACAAATCATTGCCACAAACACCCTGGAATTTAATAAGGGAAAATTCAAGAAAGTCTTAATGTGTTACGCAATGTGTTTGCATGTTTCTGAAGATAACCGGTGCATATCTGCATTAGTCACATTTAGGGTGAATTAAATCCTCATGCTACTCTAGCAACAACATGTTTAGATATAGGGTGTGCCTTGGGTTTGGGTTTTTAGAGGTTTGGCTGTACAGTATGACATGCAAGGGGCTGCATGAATGTATGACATAATAGCTCGAGTTTTACAAATTTCGATGCTGTCCAGCTCCACCCAATGTCTGTCTAATTCCACATGTTACTCCACGCCCTCCTGCTCTTGACTTGACTTCAGTTTGCCTTCATGATTCATACTCCCTGTCTACAAAACAAAACATTTCCTGCCAAATGACCTCAATTTGGGTTTTTTAAATCCCCACTCATCTTTTCTCACAATGTAGAAAACTAATAACTTTTTTAAAATATTTTTCCCACCCAGATCCAGATGGATCTGTGAAGGTGGTCTTCAAGCTGTTGTTTAAAGATTTCTCATTCTTTTCATTATTGCTTCTACTGTGTATATACTGTAGGTGTATTACTGTCGCTCATTGGCTATAGCCTACATTGAGCACACAGTTCTGCAGCGCTTTCATGACATGACTAGGGATGACCAAACTCCACCAAATGTCCGATCAGTTCTGAGGAAGCTGTGTGCCCTTTACGGGCTTTGGACCCTCACGAACCACATGGCCATTCTCTACCAAGGTACACCTTTTTTCACACCTTCTCAATCACAAATTACATGGAAATCATGTGGAATAATTTTACTGTTTTTGTTTAGGAGGCTATTTGTCTGGAAAGGAGCCAGCTGACTTCATGCAGAATGCTATCCTCACTCTGTGTAGACAGGTCAGCCTAAAAACACATACATGTAAGTGTAAACAACATGTGTAATAATAGTGGTCATATTCTAAAGGGACACTTATTTTATTCCTGCTAGCTGAAAGATGATGCTGTGGCTTTGGTTGATGTAATCGCTCCTCCTGACTTTATTCTGAACTCACCCATTGGCAAAGCAGATGGTGAGGTAAGAGACTTGGTATTGCTCAACACCCAGCTAGGAAAACATAGAGACACACACACACTTCTCCCGACTTCCTGTCATTGGAGTTTTGGATAAACCTGTGCAGCAGAGGAATTTGTAAAATCTTTAGGAATGGTGGTTTTGGTTTTGTCCTATACATCATTTTTTGCATGTAAACATGCAAAAAACATCATTTTTTGCATGTTAAAAAAGCCAATTTCTTTATCAGATCATTTATTTTCAGTTTTCTTTTTTTAAACTCTGGTCTTTTTTTGTCATTTGTTTTCAAGGACAGAAATCTCTCATTGCAAAGCGGGAGCCAAAATCATGCATAAGATTTTATGCTAATCTTTTGATAACACAACAGTCAACATAACATTTCTTTTTTTCTTTTATAATATAAAATCTAACTATAAATCTGTTATAGTGCACAATTACACACATATTAACACATTTCCTATTAGTGGAGTGATTATTAACTTATATATATATATATATATATATATATATATATATATATACTTTGTAAGAACAATGACTGCATTAGTACTAAATTGAATTGACTTATATTATATAATCTGCTTGTGCCTTCAATGAAACCAAATGTTTCTCTGCAGACATGCAATTCTAATTTCTGTTATGTTGGCTACTGATTTTTTTTTTTTATCGGTTTAATAGCACTGAGCCATTGTCTGTTCAACTAGCAAGTGAAAACAGGCCACAGACTTTTAATAAAAGTCTAAAGAGTGAGACCCAGACATTCAACAAAACAGTGAAACACGCACTACATCAGCTCTGTTCAGTAATTCCACTGGCCGTTCTCACACTCTTTTGCCCTGTTTATAGCTGAGTTGTTTTTTTACAGGAAAAGTACTCTTCGTTCTGGCACTGGGCCAATTGTCTGACTCGTCTCCTTAAGTTCCTGTAAGAGGGATTTCTAAATTTAAAAAAAGAAAGGAAAAAAACAGACTGCATTGTTTGATTTGTTTGATTGAAGCCTGCTGAAACTGTGCTTGTGTAAATATTGTTGCGGAAGAACTAAACAGATGTTTCATTAATCATGCAGTGAATATAAAAAGGCTTGTGTTAAAATTGTAGGATTTTATGGTGCAAAATGAACCTGAGGTAAATCAAGTCAGATCTGATCTTCATTTAAGGTGATCCAGCAATCAGCAAAATTGAAATAGGGGGGAGAATCTGTTTTGCTTTAGGGGGAAAAAAAGAAAAAAATGTACAATAATCCGGGTGTGTTGGTGTGTACTGTACACACCCTTTTATATTGGAGAACATAGCTGTGCTCAGAATTAACCAAGAAATTAAGATCAGCTGTTTTTGTATGATGTTCTCGGTTTCAAAAGCTTTACAAAGCATGCACAGGATTCATAAAGTATTGCTTGAGAGAGGGGTACAAAAGAATTTCCAAAACAGTAGACCATGAAGGTCATCATCACATGCATCCAAAATGGATGAAAGGACTCGGGTACTGGTCACTCCCTGCATGTGGCAGCAATCTAACACACTCTCATATTCTTTACATGACTGGGCTGTGGGGTAGAGCCACTGGATGGGAGCCACTTCTCAGGGGAAAAAAAACCTCTTGCCCAAATTTTCTCAAATCATGTGGCTAAATGTGGTCTGATGAGATTAAGGTATAACATTTTTGGTATATTTTTAAGAGATAATTTTGAAGCATAAGCCAGACAGTTTATCACCCAATGAACACCATCTCCAGGGTAAACTGCAGTGGTGGCAGCATCATGCTATGAGCTTGCTTATCTTTAGCTGGAACCGGGACTTCAGAGACAGAGAGAATAATGGATACCTCTAAATGCCTATGTATTCTGGAACAAAACCTGCAGGCCTCTAATCGACAGATGAAAATTTTAAATAAATAAATAAATAAAATTATAATGGCACAAAACACAAATCCAAGTCAAGGAATGGCTTAAAAAAAGATAAATGGTTGGAACAGCAAAGTCAAAGCACAGATCTAAATCCTATCATAGACCAGTGGAATGAGTTCAAGAGAGCTGTGCCTGGAAGATCACCTTATAATCTTGCGTGTTTTTTCCAAATCAAAATGTGCTAAGTACTGTAGGTTGACTGTAAATCAAAAAGCCTTTTATTGTCTGAAAAATTTGATTATCTGAAAATGGCCTCAAATAAATTTAGCATAATAGGTCCCCTTTAATGGTGATAAAGGACGTGTTTTGATTTCTGGTTTGCTTTTTATGAGAGTATCATGCATGTGCTTTTGAGTAGATAATCCGTGTATAATCTGTATTATGCTTTTGTATTTTGTACTTCAGCTCTATAAGAACTTGTGGGCCGCTGTCATGCAGGGAAAAAGCGTTCTGGAACGTCCATCTTGGTGGGCAGAGTTTTGCTCCGACAAGCCGGTAGTGGGATCCCTCCGAGCCAAGCTCTAATGTACACAGGCGGTCTGATGTGGTCTCCTAAAAGCTCTGCCTTGGCATAATGTCTAAATACCTGAGCAAATGTGAAGATGGGAAAGATCTTGATTAAAGCAAACCTCTTGTTTGTTATAATTAGGAACAGGTTTGTAATTACATAATTTTCTGAGACCACCAAAGAACTGACATTATATCTGATTTTAAAGGAGATTTTTTTTTATAATTAAATAATATTTATAATAATAATAATAATCCAGTATTTTGTACCTAATGCTTTAGGGAACATTTTAATTTTATCATGTTTATAATTATATTAAATTCAAGTGCATTAAGATCTACTATGATCAGCTGTGATGTTAGTATTAATAGCAGTAGAAGTGACACTTTGTAAAGCATAACTGCTCTTTATACACTGACTGGCCCAAAAAAAAAAATCTAATATTTAACCCATCTTTTAATGTTTATTAATTATTATTATTATTACAATATTAATGTTTAATTCATGTGCGAAAATTGTTCCTTGTGCTCCCAAAACTACTCTTTCACAATTTGAGTCCTGGAATGTCCCTGTGCCATCAGAGAAGAAAAACTCCATTGATGAGAGAACCTGGTCATTCAGTACATTCAGGTCTTCAGCTGACTTCAATTTATTGCCACATAGCGTTGCTCAGTCTAGACCTGACCAACTGAAGCCACCACAGATCATAACCCTGCTTCCAGAGCTATGTGTAGCTTGATGCACTTTTCTTCTTACCCTGACACGGCCATCGTTCTGGAATAGGTTCAATCTGGACTTATTAGACCAGTGAGAACTGTGACTCCTTTTTGCATTGTTTGTGTAGAAGCACCTTCACCAGATGTTTAAGTGATTCTACATTCTTGTTTATTTTTCAGAGCACATTTTCATTCCAGGTTTTAACAATGCATTAGTACTTAATTTTTAGTGTTTTCTTTGTTTGATGCGGGTCAATAAAATGGACCCTTCTGAGATGGCAACTTTTTTTTTTTTCAGGCAGTGTATTACAGCAGTTGTGCTAATTAAACCTTTTGTAAAATAATGGTTAAATTATAAAAAATTATTACTAAAGCTTATGATACTTTATCATTTGCATGGTCTCTGTAATTTGCTGTACTACAATAACATTTTAATATAAACAAATATTTTTTGAAAAAGCAGTTTGCTGTTTTTCAGTTTTGATTTTCTTAACACATTTAGCTAAATATTAAAAATCATTTGTACGATTTTCCAAAAAAAATTTTTACATTCTAAACATTGTTGCAATTTAACCTATAAAATGTACTTTATGGCATAAATGGGGAAAAAAACTCAAACTCTTAACAATACTCAGTTGGTCTAAGTCACATCTGCCTTCCTATTCTGTATCAAACGCAGATCATGGAAGGCCACAGCTCTACAGAGATTTATAAAGATATATGTTCTTTCTTCTTCAATTTTATTACGTTGTTGAGCTGTGGATCTACATCAGGTGTGCACAATGAGGTAGAATGCTAAACTTTGTGGTGCTCCATCACTCCTGGACACCACACCCAGGAAGGGGCTTCAAACATTTTTTAGGATGAGTGCAAACGACTAAACAGCATTTTTTTTTCTTTTCCATAGTCTAGGGCTTTTTAAATATAGCATAGATTATGCATTTCTGAGCCAAGACCTGGGTTACAGTTTACAAATATATGATTATACACCACCTCCATACCGAAGGATATTAATAATGCATGTCAGAAGAAAGCTAACCACAAACGTAGGTACCTGGAGTGCTTTGCCCCGATATTCTTCCATGTCTGTCCATATTACATATGGTTCCTTAATCTGGTTCCAGTTCTCCTTCCATTGTCTCCCATGGTGTGTGTGTGTTTATGTACGTGTCTACATTCCACACATTCATATGAAGGCTCTAGAGATGATCCTGGAAAACCAAGTTCACTTCATAGCCAAGTGTGTTTTTTTGTTTCAGGAGGAGATCAGCTTACCGAGTTAACACTCCTCCCTACATCGACACGCACACAAAACCGTCCATGGTGATTTTACAGCAAGCCTGTTTGGAAAGCCGCTTAGGCTTCATGATTGAAGTCAGCTTAGGGTTTTAAATCATAGCGGTAAACTTTTGTGTATTTACTTGTAAGATTTGTCACTGTATAAAAGTTGGTTTGTGGGTAGGAAAAATGTTCATTTGAATATCAGACGAACCCATTTGTGTTTAACAGTTGAAAAAACAGTATAAATATTTTCAAAAAACAATACGCTGCACGAAATATATCGTGTAAATATGAATTGTGTGTATAGCCTCTGTTTTTCATGATGATAATAGAAAGAGTTATAGAAGAGAGTTTTTGCAGATTTCCTCTTTGCCCAGATGTGGTCTCCACTTTAAATAAGAGCAAAGCATGTATACTGTATTGGTATTTTGGCTTGTTCACTGTTCACGGTATTGTGCTTGTATAAAACATTGAAGAAATCACTACATACCACAGATAGTCCTCAGCTTAACCATGACCATGTCTGCTGTTTCAAAAAAAATCTCTCCAACCGCATCAATGCAAACGCATACACAAATTGTAGGTTGGTTTTCAAATTGCAGTTTATATGACTCAGGCTTCTAGACTTACAGTAGAGCCAAGTTCAACAGCATCATAGAAGCAGAAGGTTAATCCTCTGAGTCTCTAAATAAGTCTTCAGTATCTGTTGGACGTGTAAAGACACTGTGTAGTTAGTTACATTTAGTAAATATCCTTCGACTATATTTAATGATGATCAAAGTTTAGCACTTGGTTTTGTAAGGAGTCCATGAATACTGTACATATTTGGTTTGAAGTGATTGAAGCTGAAGTATGCAAAAGCTACGGTGGAGTCAAATTAGGATGGTCAACTTGAACTCGATGATCTTCAGCATTCTAGGGATTTTCACTTGTGCACTGCAGCAAAACCTGGTAATTTATTCTCTGTCATTTTTCTCGGAAAAACACCTGGAAATTGAGTAAATGGATCAAATGCCCTGGAAATATTATAGAGCTCCTGGAAAAATGCAAGGCCATCATGACTATTTCACCTTATTTTCTCCTCATCAGTTATCACACACATTCAGGCTATAGCCAAGAGTATTCATTTTATTTTTACATCATCATGATAATCCTATCGGTCATCCTAGCAATTTTCAGGCATTTAGGGGTTAAATTACTTGTTTCCATACCATCTTTGGATTTCTCTTAATTAAAATGTGTTGTGTAACAAATTTCATTTCCATACTTAGTGTAGTAATGTTGGAATTTTAAAATGATTTTTCTTTAACTAAATATCAAGTTCCAAAAGGAAAGAGACTCCAACACTAAAGCTCAAGCTAACAGAATTAACCAATGCTCTTCATTCGAAACCGCTTCATTTTGAAGGGAAAATTGGCAATCTCTAGTTTCCCAAAGGATAAACTGGCATCAGCCATGGAAACTAGAGGACACTCATGGGGAAATGAGGTGGGGTAACAGGGGAGTGAGGAGAACAAAATATCTGCCCTTCTTAAACTTTATTTACTTTTTTTTTTTTTTCCTGTAATGTGTTTTTTTTTATTATATTCATTCATTCATTTATTCATCTTCTATACCACATACCCTGTGACTTGAGACTTGGGGCACAAGGTGGGGTACACCCTGGACAGGGTGCAAATCCATTGCAGACACACATACTCCACACACACACACACACACACACTGCAGGCAGGCAATTTGGCAACGCCAATTAGCATAATCTGCATGTCTTTGAACTGTGGGAGGAAACCCGGAGGAAATCCATCAAGCACAGGGAGAACATGGAGGAGGGAATTGGACCCTTGACCCTGGAGGCTAATCACTGTGCCGCCAAAGTATTTTATATGTCTGGGACATTTTTTTTTTCTTTGTTATTTGTGGCATTATTTTGAAAAAAAGGATCAGGATAATACAGAATATATACAGTAAATTAAACCTACACTTTTGTCTTATGGTGGTATAAGGTGAACCCTGTGTTCTGGTATCTCTGCTGTAATATTATAGTGTATTTGCTCTAACAGAGATTCTAATTCTTCCATTATGACTATTAAATACAGTAGATACAACTTAACCGGATTGTTCATGGCCAGACTGGGTGACGTAAGAAATTTTGACTTTATTGGTACGAACCAGCAGACACAATTGTAAACATTTTGACTCAACAAGGTGTAAGTTGCTTACAGTTGTTACAAAAGTAGAAATTAAACATCAAAAGACAATTATAAAAGGGAACAGCAATAGGATGTGTTGGTCACATTTGATACAAGCGTGCTAATGCACATAACATTTTTCCCATTTATTTCTTTATTTTTTTAACTGTTATTTCTTGACACACTTTAAAATTCAAAGATGGCATACTGACCATCTACATGTGCTTACTCTGCTTCACCTTGGCCTGGGGTATGGTCTCAGGCACAAAAAGTAGCTGCTTTGCAATATCACCAGCATTGTCTTCAAAAAGCAGTACAGTACTATATATTTCCTTATTCACCATAAACTAAATGGTACAAGACTTTTCATCTTCATCCATATATATATATGTACAGTATTTTGGCGACAAAACACAGCCATTTAAAATCCTACTCGGCTGTGGTTTTGGGCTTCATGGTGTTAAAGACGCTGGCTGTTATTGTCTGTGGCTGCCAGCATGCCATCCAAGTTTGTCCCTGCGTACAGAGCAAATAATAAGGTGCATACATTTGTCACTGCATGATAACATCAGGCTCGATGTTGAACAGCAGATCATCGTTGCCTCTGCGGACTTCCAGCAGCAGAGCCGTGTCCTCCACCAACGCCTCCTTCAGCTCACTGGTGCTGCTTAACGGCCGGCTGTTTAGCTTCACAATGATGTCGCCATCCTTTATACCTCCTCTGGAGTTAAAGATAGAAGATAATGCAAGACTAAACGTGTAAAGAGCCGGAGAATGTTTACAGTATTAATTAAAAGACTGATCAGCCATAAGATTAAAAAGATCTAGGTTTTGGATTCCTCTTGTGCCATGGGTGGATGCGTTTGGAGGCCAAATCAGTGTCCTTGGGCTTTTTGCCTGCTGGGACCCATGCATAGTGGGCTGTGATGCACTGTATCGCAGCAACCATTAACTTTTTTCTGTGGTTTGTTTTGGATTGGTTTTTCTGTGGGATCGGACTGTAAGGGCTGGTCTTTGATACCTGGCCACCGCCCATGATCGTGCCACCAGTTTACTGGTGTATAGTTGGTTATCAATGTTGTTAGGTCACCTGGCAGTGGTGTTAATGTCATGGCTGATCGGTATATGTAACATATGTAAAGTATGCAATTGCAGAAAACCCAATGAAGGATGCAAGGCCACTTGCAGAATTACTCATCAATATGATTAAGTGTAAATGTGAATCGGAAAGTTCACATCAAATAATCAAATACCTTTGCTTTGGCAGCACAAACCCTGTCGATACTTACTTTTGAGCTGGAGAATGAGGGACAACCTCATGGACATATATTCCACTGATGACATCAGGGAAGTCTGGATTCTGCTGCTTCAGCTCCTCTACAAGACTACAGAAAACACCACATGCTGAACACATCATCAAAATGCTGTGAATGTTTAAAAGGGTACTGAGCAGACTAACGTGATGTTTGTCACCATTATTGGTGTGGGCCATCCAAAACGTTTAATAGTGACTATCATATAAATACACTACATGGTGAAATTTAAGCACCTGACCATCACAATCAGTTTTTGTTGATGATCTCTGTCTAAAACCATGGGCTTTGTCATGGAAGTTGGTGGAACCTTTTCTGATGGAGAGTTTTTTGCTTTTTTTACCTTTCAGCCACTGTCATTGTGGTCGAGGTCAAGGCTCTATGCAAGATTTACCACATCAAGCCATGTGTTTATGAACCTTGTTTTGTGGATTAATGCCATGCTGGAACAGGTTTGGGCCTCTTAGTGCCATATTAATGCTACAGCATACAGACATCCTATACATCCTATTGTGTGCTTCCAGTTTTGTGGCAACAGTTTGGGGAAAACCCATATGTGTGTAATGGTTATGTGTCCACATACTTTTGAACAGGCAGTGTATAAATCAAAAATAGTAAATCCACTCACGCTTTGGTAATAGTGAGCATGCGAATTCCAATGAAACGCTTCTTTACTGATCTCACTTCTGAAAGAAGCATGAAAAACAATGCAAAAGAGTGAACCATGAACCAGCATAAATGATGACCAATGATATTTACAGTAAGACACATTAAATATTGATTTACCTTTGTTTTGTTTCTCCATGGAGTCATTGAGAAAAAGGGTTATTCTGTCTGAAGGAATGGCGAAGGAGATCCCTGCTGCTACCTTAAGGGTGTTGATTCCAATCACCTCTCCATCCTTATAACGCATTAAGATCAGGTTACAATGATAGTAGAACACTGAATAACACTGATGTATCTCATGTGGTTTACAAATTAGTGAGTAAAAGACCTTATTTCCCTTTGGGATTAATAAAGTACTCTATCCATCCATCTATCTTGTATTTAATATGCTTGTATGTATTTATGTATGTATTGAATGCTTACCAGATTGACAAGAGGGCCACCTGAATTGCCATACTAAAGGAAAAACATGAATTAAAATTTTTGGTTTAGTTTAAACACCAGTATAATCAGATACTCAAATCCAGTGTCAGTTGTCTCACATTTATAATTGCATCAGTCTGGATGTAATCCATGTCCGAGTCCCGGATACCCAGTTCTTTGCCATCTCTTTGGGCCGTGCTGACGATCCCTGTGGTCACCGTGTTCTGCAAAGCAAACGGACTCCCGATAGCAACCACAAACTCCCCAGGCCGCAAGTCTGCTGAGTGGCCCAGCAACAAGACTGACAGTTTTTTCTGAGTAGTGGTAAAGAAGAGAGAGCACAAAAGAGAGAAAGACAGAGAGAAAATGGGTTAAACTGCTATCAAGTAGACATCATTGTTTATTGCAAGAAGGTTTTCTGAAAGAAAAAATGAAACACAAAGTTTCACTCTATTCAATCTGCCATGGCATACAGTCATGTGTAAAAGTTCATCTTTTAATCATCTGATTTTTCATCATCGTCATCATAAAAATCACCTGATTGTAGTCGGTCTTCGTATTAGGCAACGTCAGACAACATATGACTTTTTTCACCGTGCCATTAATTATCTAACAAAAATAAAGCAGAAAAGAAGTATGTGTGGGCGATACTAAATATCCCTTTACTGCTCATCTTAAAAAGGATTTAAGAGGGTAAGTTGCAGCCAAGTGCTGTTATTCATCAGGCCTTGATTGATTGATTGTTTACCAGCAGGTGTGCAGATGATCTATAAAAGCAGACTATTTGACGGTTTGCTGGTCTGAAGCACTCAGGTGTGTGCCAATGCCAAGAGCAAAAGACACAAACAGTGGTCTTATGGAAGCGAATGTTGCGGCAGATCAGTCTGGAAAGGGTTATAATGAAACCATTTCGAAACAATTTGGATTTCAACATTCCACAGCTCAACATTATTCTCTAAATAATCTTTGGAAAAAGATTATTTACAAGTACAAACCAGTCTTCCCCGGGTGGACGTCCCAGCGCATTCACCCCAAGATCAGTCCGTGCAATGCTCAGAGAAATACAAAAAATCCAAGAGCTAGGCAAGAAGCAGGCTGTTCATGGCTTTGGCATACTAAGAAAACTTGCTACCTTGATGGTGTCCACACTAGTAACACAATTGGATAAGTTCAAAAGTTCAAATTCCTGGTTTGAATTGAATGCTCCTCGTATATACTGTATAGTTCCAATTTATTTTAACTTAGACTTAGACAAAAGACTCATTTAGTTGATTATATCTCACATATGGCATGAGGATAGAGACGTCATGACTGTCATCATGACCCTCACCACAAGAAAGAATGACATATTCATATCCAACCAGTGTCTCATGTGTACAGACGTGCTTGAACACTGAACTGAGTTTGCCAATTTGCCTTTTGCCAATTCCTACCCACTGGGGTGAAAGCTAGCATGAGATTAATCCCAGACAGATGAACCCAACAAAGGCATTTTTTCTTTTCAAACTGTTGCTCATGCTGTGTTACACACTTGGAAGAAATCACTTTATGTGCTATTTGGCATACACAAGCTCTGTGACTGTGTCACTGTGATGACAGGAGAGAGAAAGCATGGACCACATATTTACTGTACATGACTTTGTTGCGATTCTACTATTGTCTTGTCCTATTATCTTTATATTACTATTATCATCACACCTGCTCATTGCATTCATGTGGGACAAGTTGAATAATAAAGGTCACATCTATTCAGGAGACAAACTAAAACATCATTTTCACAATTCCTGTGTCATACTGTATTCACCTGTGAGTTGATTTTGATGGTGGCGATGTCAGACTTTTTATCAATGTCTTTAATTGTAGCGTAGTAAGTGTCTCCGTCGTGCATCTGCACTTTAAGCTGCTGATGTCCCGACACGGGTGAGTTAGTAGACACGACATGAGCATTGGTCACGATGAGCCCAGTCTCAGAAATCACAAAGCCTGAGCCGCTAGACAGTGGTACGGTCCGGCTAAAAAGTGGGTGGCTACGGGTTTAAAAAGTGAACATTATTAGTTTCATGTCATATCGTTGGCATTGATTACATTATTGCATCCATAATTGACAAGATGTTTGTAGCATTTTTATTTATTCAGTGTGTAAAACTCAAAACTATCATTATTTAAATTGCAGACTTAAACAGGCACAAACTCTGTGCAAAAAAAACAGTGATTCATGATGTTAATGATTCAGTATTTTGGTGAGTGGAAACTGTCTGCCTGTGGACTCCTGAGTGTCTACTTAACATCTTTTTGTCACATGTTTATAAATCAACCGTCTTGTAAGAAACAGCTGTGCACATGTGTCTCAGGAGGTATAATAGCGCAAGTGTTTGCACACCTTCAGTTCTGTCGAATTTCCATTTATTCATGAAAAATGTACAGACATGCAACTCAGCCAAAGTTTGATTTTAAAAAGGATGCACCATTTTTTTCCCCCATTAGATTGGAATAGACCTGTTTAAAAAAGTCCAATCAAAGTGTGGACTGTCCCACTAACAAATAACTAAGAATATTGAGATATCCTTTTATCATTAATAGAATTATAGTTCAAATGAAAGGCAAAAAAAAGGTAAAGGTATCAATTTAGTCATGATGAGGTCGACCTGGGCCTTCTGGAAGACGTCTCCTTGCTGTTCGAAGATCTGTGGAGGGCAGGTCCTACATTCTACATCCAGGTGAGTTGTTGCTCTTAAAGCCAAACTTTGTGTTTCTATTTACTTATTGCGTGTCTGTGTACTTCCTTTTTTTTTTTTTTAAGTAAAAAAAAAATAAAAATCTGAATGCATCTATTCAGAGGAGATCTGGCTTATACAGTAAATCAGATGCAGAACTTACTTTAGGAAGAGCTCCACATGAACCACAGCCGGGGCGATCTTTTCCACAACATCAGCAATGAAGTTGAATTTATACCTCGGGCTGTTGGGGTGTGTGGGACCTATACTAACAGGAAGAATTTGTCATGTTAATAAGCACACACCACTGCGGCTTTTATAGAAGGCCGGAAGACTTATTCTGCTGACACTTATTCTGCTTTACTGTAAATCGAAATAGCGCCATGCTAGTCTGAAATCATCTGCTAGTGTAAACAGCTTTCCTGGGACATTTTATAACCTTTAATAAGTATGGTAATAAAACAGCAGTCATTAACTAAAGTCTTTTAGTATTTACAGACAGAGGAAGTTATATTTAATGCACAACCAGAGGGCAAAGTTGCATTAATGTATTTGATGAATGCAGGAAATGTTTGGAATTGTATCAAAACCAGTAGGTGGTTTCAGTCCATTTCATTAGGGGGGGGGGGACATGGTTTTAAATAATAGTTTTGACATTTGGATGGTCTCACAAGGAAAACTTTAAACAATGGCTTTGATTTAAAATATGAAAAGAGCCAAGAGTTCGATTTGGCTGTAATTATCTGCATTGATAATTATGCAAACAGGAGCTCTTCACATGCATGTTTGTGTGTATGCATTCATCCGCGTCCTGGGTGTGTTAAAGTATAGTAATTAGACTACACTATAGACTGCCCCAAAGCTGACTGTTGTTTCCTGTGACCTCCTTGACACACACACTGGCTAAGCTGTCTAATGACACACCCGTCTTTATAAACACAAAAAACTAAACATGCTCTCCAGGGCAATATGTTTAATTGTATAATGTTTTCAGTACAAATTTACAACCACTTAATACTGTCTAAATGTAACCTCTAACACCACCTCAGAGGTTTACATTTCAAGAATTGTGCTTTTACTTTGAGTGCATTATATTTTAGTAACAATGCCAGGGAAATGGAGCCTCAAACTTGCGCCAGAATATAACTTATGGATTGCTCATTAAAAATCAGCGTAAGTGTGCAGTAAATCACATGCAATTGTTTATCATTAATCACATCAAGAAACCTCCTTAAAAGCAACATTCCAGGAGAACTATATCACTTAGAGATGGCCTTAAGGGGAACTGCTGAGTTAAGATCTTTTAGGTCATAGTGGCCAAGTCAGCCAACCCTCTATTCCGATTCCAATGTGTATCCTCTTCGAGGTTGCGCTATTAGAGACTGTATGAGAAAAAAAAACGTTGCACAGTCAGACACGTCTAGTTATTTACTGAGGCTTAAAAATTCCATTAACTGTCCAAAATTACTCCCTCTAACACTCCAATCTGATTTTCCAGTCTGGTTTGAGGGCAAGACCATACATTAGTGGTCCAACTGATGGCACATGCTTGGCTACCATGATAGAAGGGATGCATGGTAATTAGATATTTGATACACTAATGATAAATTCCGTTAAAGGTTCAGAGTATTAATTGTACAGGACAGTATGATTAATGATGTTTTTATCTGTTTATAAGGAGAATAAACACAGACACAATGACTGTGCATGCCCTTTCTAACTGTATAGCTTGACTGATATTCACTTCACTCTTCTGGATGGTGAATATGAATGAAGGTTTTAAAAGGAAAGGAAAAGTGTTTATCTTTTCCATACCAGACTGGGGGGAAAAATCCCCATTACTGGAATAAAAAAACAGTAAGTGGTGAGTAAACATGGTTTGTTGTTTGCTATGTCTGCCAGACAGCTCTTGCTGAAAAAATCTGGATACTAGAAAGCATCAGACAGCAGAAGCATGAAGTCTGTCCCCAAAATAATATTCTCATTTGTATGAAAAAAAAGATAGATGGCAGTCAGGAAGGATATGCAACAGCCATCTTGCCATCGTTCTGTACTAATATGCGGTAATGTGTTTGTTTAATGGTAAGATTTGATTCCTATTGCTGACCCAGCTCTCACACATAATTACAGAGATTTCCATCTGTCAGTAATCATAGTAGCTAATTCTGGTTAACAGCCCAGGCGATCTTTCTTTGTGGATAAACCAGTGGCACTAATTTCTGCTCTTGCCCACTTCCTGTCAGTCTGCAGTTCTTAAGGGTGGTTCAGAAAATAATCAAGGTTGGGGCTCTGGTTTGGAGCTGGACAGAAATCAGGCCAAAAGTTCAACTTGCACTTAGAGTCACCTGGTTCACCAAATTCACATCTAGTCTGGAGAGTACAATGATCTTCTGTATTTTAACTGCTTTCTCATATGATGACTCCACAGCTGCCACCTGTACGTCAGAGTTAGTGTCTGTGCTATAGTGCTTTTAAATGTCCTAGGAGGCCATTAATCCAAGCAATATCCTAGATGATTTGTGTGAGACAGTCAGAAAAGTCCTTAAAGTAAGGCGAAATATCTAGCAGCTAGACACAATAAGTGCATTCATATCTAAAGCTATATAAGGTTCTATACTATATTGATTTTTTTTTATTGTGAAGAACCAGACTGACTGGAGACACTGCAAAACCCTAAGTAATTTTTTTAAAATCCCACTAAGATAACCACTTGTTGGCAGAGACATGTCCTTACTGAAATCTATAGTGTGACTTATTTAAAACCCACAAACTGCTGCTTCTTATAAACCAACAAATCTCTGCAAATGTAACAGCGACTGCTATTATGTTTGTGGGAAATGTATTACATTTGTGGGATTATTACATTAAAAGCTGCAGCTTTGTATTACAGGCAGTCTATAAAGTAATATTAACAGCATAGTATGCATTCCAACTTTATAAGGAAAGAGCAGCAATTTGAGGGTTATGAATAAGTAACATTATATTATTATGTGATGATTTTAATCATTCCTGAATATCCTTTTAAAATGTAATATATTTATTATATGTAATATACAGTTTATAATTTATAATGGAATCATTCACGATTCCACATCAGTGGTTTATTGATTTCTTTTTCATTGTTGTCTGGAATCATGTGATCACAGCATGCAGGACTAGAACTTGCTTTTTATTTTGAACCAGAAGTCTAGGAGGTAAAGTTGGGCCTGCTTCAACTTCTCCTACAAACCTAATTCAGGCTCTAACTACTAACTTTAATCAGTGAGATGCTGTGGAACCTGCAACAACAAACACAATCATCCTCATTGAAACAAGCTGAGACGTCTAGAGTCCTGGATGTATGGTTCCACTCTGCTCAAGTAGGAGGAATTGGATCAGGTCCAAACCCACACCTGGGCATTTGTTGCTGCAGCAAGGGGTACTTATATAGGTTTGTTTTGGGGACTGGGTAGCACAGGGTGGCAGCTGGCTTAAAATTCTTGCTCATTATTTCTCAGCACTGTGGTGACATTCGGATGAAAAAAATATATATTCCGTGGCCATGATTTACTAAGGCGTGGGAATGAGATACTTTGTTGTGACCACAACTTAATAACACAAGAAAACAAAATAGTACAGTACATATAAGGTGTGGCCACTAACATTTTAACATTTTAACACTTTAATTTGAATTTAATTTGAATTTTTAATTTAATTTTAATTTAATTGATGTCATGACACTGAAAAAAACTTAGCAATCATTTCATGCACACAGCACCTGGCATATGGATTTATAACCATCTGTATAAAGGAAAGATTACCTCTATTTACTCACTGGCACAATCTAATCCTTAGCCATGACATATTATGTCATGTCCACGTGTTATACAATGTGTTATTAAGTCGTGGCCACAAAAGAGTATCTCGTTCTCACGACTTAGTAAGTCGTGGCCACGAATTGTTTTTTTTTTTTCGTATGTGACCAGAGGGGAACTAATAGAACTTTTGCAGCTCATGTGTTGAATTGTTAGAAACTATAGCGATATAATACAGTAATGTATAATACAGTCATGTGTGCCGATAATGAACCTGTAAGAAAAGTACAAGACGTGCCTTATTCTGCAAAACGGACTTAGTTACGAACATGAACGCCAGTCTGCTCCATGGTCCCACTGCTCAGCCTGTGGCAGAGTGATATCTTACCTCGGCCACTCTCACACGGGCCCTTGTGTACAGAGCTGAGTCCCGACAGGCCTTGCTGCAGGGCTTTGCGGCTCGCGGCTTTAAGCTGGCACACGTTGGCGTACGTTTTCCCATCGCTGGCGCACACTTTGGCTCCGTAGCGGCACTGACACACGCCTTTAGACAGCCGTTTCCCGGCCGGATGTTTGCACTCGAGCCCGTCGCCGCAGGCCAGGTCGTGCGCGCGTCCGCACGATTCGCCCTCGCCACGCGCGCACACGAGACAGCAGCCGCAGCGATCTGGCACGTACCCGCTCGGGCAGCTCGGGCTCGGGCACGCGCTCACATCACAGCGCGCTGGACAGGACTTGGACTTGGGCTCGGCGCGGACCAGAGACCTGACGCAGAGCAGAATAACGGCGGATAATACAATCACTCGCATTGTCTGATCTGATGAAGGAGGTAGGAAAGATAAAAGGGAAAAAAAAATATATATATATAATAAAAAAAAAACTTCTGCAAAAGAGAAAAGTTAGACTGAGAGCACATCCATGAGTGCGTCTTTTTTCTCCAAAAGCGTTTCCTCTGGCACAAAAATGCAAAGCAAAAAAAAAAAAAAAATGCAATAATGAAATGTTTCACAGAATAAGTGCAAACTTCACTTCATTGTAATTAAAGTTTAAAGACACACACACACAAAAAAATTGCTCTTCCAAATCCAAGTCTAAAGCTGTGTGTGTGCTGTGCAGAGGAAACAGACGGTCCGGCCGGTCTGTCTGAGAGCAGTGTAACTCAGCTCAAGCTGTTTTTTTCTTTGGAGGCGGAGAAAGCAGGAGCTCTGAGCTCTCAGCCCACTCTGCAGCCTTACAGGGGTCGGAAAGTGCACTCATAACCATGCGGTGTCTGTGTGTGTGTTTGATGCTGCAGGGTCTGAAGCATGTCAGATCATACACTTCTAAGAATGACTGCAGTTTTTAAAAAAAATACTAAAAAAATCTGTCCACTTTGTGCCTTAGCTGAGAGATTGTGCTTTCGTTTGATAGTTTCCACTTGCTGGAGCACCTCCTTCCCTTCCTGACTTTGGTTGGGACTGATGGTTTTTATGAAAAGCAGACGGAGATCTTGTGCTCATATGGCTGATTCCGTCCTAAAGAGGGGTTTATGGTCCATTTGAAGATCTCAGGCTGGGCATCTATGCAACACATGGTGGTGTCTTTTTCACACATCCTCACTTGAAAGAATCAAGAGTTTTAGCTTCTGGTATTTGTTTTGACAGAGTAGAGCAGTTCAGGTCCAGTTGTAGGATCTTACAGGCCATGAAAATGTTTCTCTGATGCCGTTACATAGTGAAAACAGAGCATCCCTTTGTGTTGACCAAGTCCAGGAGGAAAACCAGTGCAACATGACCCAGGTTTAATTCTACAGTACTATAGGAACATTACTCACACACTCACTCACTCATTGTCTGTACTGCTTTATCCTGTATACAGGGCCACGGGGGGCCTGGAGCATATCCTAGGAGACTTAGGGCAGGAGGCGGGGTACACCATGGATAGGGGGGCCAATACAGCGCAGGGGACAAACACATACACACTCACACGCTCATTCACACATACTACAATTTGGGACCACCAACGCCTTTTAATCTGCATGTCTTTGGACTGTTGGAGGAAACCGGAGGAAACCGGAGTACCCCGCGGAAACCCACCAAGCACGGGGAGAACATGCAAACTTGGGGAGATTACATTAATTATTTAATAGTACTTAGCAGCTGTGCCTCATGTTTGATATTTTGGATTGTCCATTTCTATTGTTTGATCTGCTAACAGAAACTTTAATTTTTTTGCTGTTTTGTGTTTTTAATTGTGCTAAAATGCAACAATTTACACTGGGCACTAAGTCTGCTAGGAACAAAGTAGGTGATTGTTTTCATGTGTGCGTGTGTCTGTGTGTGTGGTGTGCAAGCAAAATGTTGGCCTAGGATTTGCTCTTGATGCTCCAGCTCTTGGTCTTTCATTCGGGTGCTACATAAATACCATCTGTAAAATCGTGTTATCATTTGAAAGTCGGATCCAGATGTATGTTAACCAGAGCATATTACTCCAGTCATATTTACTGTAGTTTACACTTAACTTTAATGGATGGTCTTTTATTTTCTAGTTTCTATTAATGTTCATCTGTTTATTCTTTCTTTCTGTCTGTTTAAGGATGTGGTAGTTTTCAGCAATCACTTTTTCTCGCTAAGGCTTGAGGGGAATTTGGAGGCTGTCCCAGGAATACTGGACATGAGGCAGGAATACATTCTGGATCTAATGCAGGACAACACACACACACACACGCACACACAAGGTGCTACTGTATGATTAGTAGTATTTAATTAATGAGATGTATGCATTTTTTAAAAATCAATCATTTATTATATATATAATTATATTTTGCACTTAGTTGACACTCGCTAAAATGATTCCTGGGTCAACATGAGCAAGCAGATGTTGAGTCAGTCTGGTTTTCTGACCTCAAATATCAGCAATTCAGTTAATTCAAAAGAAATAAAAATAAAAAAAATGTAAAAACAGTACACAATACATCTGGTCAAAATAGTGTAAACATTATAGTGTTGTGCTCCAGTGTAGATTACATTTACGACATTTGGCAGACCACCTTATCCAGAACGACTTTCACTTATAACGTTACACAAATTAGCAGTTGAGGATGAAGGGCTTTGCTCAAGGTCTCAGTGACGGCTTGGTGGTGCTGGGGTTTGAACCTTCTGATCAACAGTCCAACACCTTCCCCGCTGTGCTCCCCCTGAGATATCTAGCTTCCTGTTTTCTCAGTACAGTTTGATTGTCTAGCTTGTCTCTTGCGTAGGTGTGATTCTGTACTGGGATGTGGTATGGAAACTCTGATCTGGTGAAAGGTTGATGCGGCGGATTTTAAGATCAGCGGCAAAGCCTCGAGCACGTTGGTAGAAGTGCAGGGAGAGCTCACGGTTCATAAGGAAGTTGTGGTAGATAGTGGCCAGGCGTGTGCACAGTTCAAGCTGAGACTTCTTATTGCCCAGGTCCATGGCAGCAGCTAGGGCGAGGTGGTAATACCCTGCTGCATCAAATGGGTCCTGAGAGAGAAGAAGGAGAAGGTAGATAATTCAGGATAGAGTTTTAGTATGAGTGCTAATCTTTTTGTATAATGTATGAACAAACAGTAGATGTTATTGTGGAATGTTATAATCACATGGGATAATAACTTTAACACTATTTAATGTTAGGACTTTTCATTTTTCTTTAAATTCTCTTTTATCTTTCATTTTATTCATTCAATTTCAGTAACTGTTTCATCCTGGTCAGGGTCATGGTGAATGCTGAGCCTATCATTAGAAAACTGGATGGGACACCATGTACACACTTAAGATACCCATTTTTTTGGAAAGCTGGAGGAAAATTGAGAACCTAGGAAAAAAATGCATGGTGACACAGTGACACTCCACATAGATATCAACATAACCACAGAAACAAACCTTGGTGCTGTGAGATAGCAATGCTACATATCCCACCACCATACCGCCTGAGCCTTTTAATAGTAAGCATGTGTAATAATGCCAGTACAGAATTAATTGATTACCATTTTAGTCTGCATGTATATACTGCCCTCTTCTGGTTGGTGTTAAAGACATAAGCTTTGGATATTGTTCTTACCTTTAGATCGTAGAAGATAATGTCTCCTAGTGTCTGATAGACCTTGACATAGTACAGGGCTTCTTCATCAAACTGTAATGGTGACGGACAGAGAGAGAGGGCCTTTAGGAAGTGGTGCTCAGCCAGCTCAAACTGACCCAGGCAGTGGTACAGCGTAGCCAGCCGATGGAACGCCACACGCTCGTTCAAACGGTCAGCTGCAAAAACAAAATATTTATAGAATATCATTTTTGCAGTAATGACCGACACCCTAATTTGTTTTGTAATGATCGTGACTATGCACCAATTCAACTTATTTAATCTTAACAACCCTACTAACTGCGAAAATCATTCTATGTCATTTAGTGATGACTTTCAGATTTAATTTTATTTTTCAATTTGTTTGTGTGTGTGTTACTTACCCAGACTGACACTTGTCTCTAATGCGGTCTGAGCATACTGCAGAGCTTCTGCATACTGCCCAAGCTGTGACAGCAACTCTGCCAGCTTATTGCACAATCTGAGCCGACATCGCACACTGCTCATCTTCGATGCGATCGGGAGGGCTCGGTCCTGACACACACATCAAAACTGCATAATTATATTACATCTTGATTTAGTATTCTTAGATGCACACTACCCATCTGTCAATGTAGCCTTAAAGGGGTCATATTATGCCATATTAAAGGTTGCTAAAATTGCTTATTGAGTCTCTTAAAACAGGTTTGCATGTATGCAAGGTCAAAAAACACTTTAGTTTTCTCCAAAAATAGATAAAATTTTACCCCATTTCTAAATGATTCGT
>JAQMYJ010000001.1:18073476-18084692 GCA_030014305.1 Clarias laeviceps | reverse complement strand
GTTAAGATCCAACCATGCAAAATATGATTTTTTGCCATTTTTCAAGTGGTCTTAAACTTTTGATCGGGACTGTATATTAATAGATGACTTGCCAATCATGTGGTAGCAGAGTAATATTATTGGGGGCAAAGGTATATACACTGATTAGGTATAACGTGCACCAGAACATTAGCAGTGGATTCTGAGATTCTTTTCACATTTGTAAAGAGTGGTTATTTCAGTTTCTTCCTGTCAGTCTGGCCGCTCTCTTCTGACCAGTCACATAAACAAGGGTTTATACCTGTAGAAATATCGCTTCCTGGATGTTTTTTGGTTGTTTGTTTTTCATGACACTGTATAAACTATGAAAACTGTTGTGCATGAAGATCTGTCATTTCTCAAACTCTCATCTTGACTCGGCAAACAATATCACAAAGTCACTTCGATTATACTTTTTCTTTATTCAGATATTTGATGTAAACATTAACTAAATTAATTGACCTGTATTTTCATGAATTTATGCACTCTGCTCCTGTCCCATGATGGATAATTACATGAAGGAGCAGGTGTACAGGTGTTCCTAAGAAAGTGGGTGTTGATAATTGAACATCTGTTGGCGGATTTTGTGAACATTTTTGATATATAAACACACAGAACATATAATGTGTGGTCTATGAATGAATAAAAAATTAACCCTGGCACACTGCGGTGGTTAAAGAGGAAAAATGTAGGATGTGATGTTATCAGTAAATATGTTGTTTGAATGTGATGATTGTCCAAAAACACTTACTCACAAAGAGAATCAGTTGCTTTTACAAGTCTGGTTTTGACAAGTCCTGTATCACCAGTCCTCTCCAGCTTGCCCATGAACCATTTAAGACAGGTCACCAGTAGACCCTTGATGATGATGAGATCACCAGCTTCAAAACTGAGCTCATCAGGTCCATTGCCATCGTACACCTCTGTAGCCTCACAAATACCTACAGCTAATATGATACAGTTCATTACTTCTTTCCGTAACTATGCTTTATAATCTTGCAACATGCTAGATATAAAGTTTCTAATGCGTTTCCTTACCAATTTGAAATGGGAGATCACAGCATTTTTTCCCACTGCCTACTAAAACCCAATCAGGACAGGACTTCAGAAACCACCTAGAGCCAAAGAGACAAGAAGTTTAAATGAATGAACGATCATTGTGTTAATACTGACTGAGCATCACTCCACCTACTCATGAAATGGAATGACGGGCTCCAGTGCCGGTCGTGCTTTAGTCCCTCTTGCTCCATCTGCCAAGGACAGCACGGTCCATCCCGAGCCCAGGAATGGAGGTTCAAACAGAGCGATATCACCCTTCTCGAGATACAGATCACTGCCTGATGTAGAGCTGTCAAACATCTGGTTCAATGTGCAGCTCCCAAAAAATGACCCTGAAACAAAATCCAGGATATACTGGGCTGTTATCAGTATAATTTGGTATGAGTCTTATAGACTGTGTTTCTGAAATATCAATTATTTTTCTCCTCTGACAAGAATTTACAATAAGGAGTATCAAACCTTCTTGCAGCAGAAAGCCTTTGTACATCTGATTCAGGACCTCCTCTTTAACTGAAATCTCAATTCCTGACTCCTCCTGGTCTAAAGCATTCAGCCAGAATTCTTGGTCCAAAAGAAGGTTCCCCAAACACTGATGCAGAAAACCTGGAGAACATTCGCATAAAGCAGACATCAATGCTGAGGTATCTGAATGCTTACTGTAAGCTATATAACTCAAGTGTTGAGAAAGTACAAACCCATTCTGTGGTATGTGGTGAACTTCCATATTTCTTCAAATGATTTGAAAGTGATAAATATGGTCCTTTCCGCACTGTTGATGGACACCAGATGAGCAGAGAATTCCTTAAAGATGGGGGAAAAAGCTTTAAACATTGTGAGCTTAAAATTTTTTGTAATAATATGCTGTGCCAAAAAAAAAAGCACCCGCAGATATTTTGTTGGACTTCCTTTAGCTTTGATTACAGTTCGCATTTATGGTACTTAAGCACAATCACATTTATTTTTGTCCAGAGTACAATTTAATTTTAATTTTTACGAGGTCTTGGCCAGATGATGGCCACACATCCAAAAAACGTTGACTGGGGTTAAGGTCAGGGCTATGTGGTGGCCAGTTCACGTGTGAAACTGATTCCTTCTGCTTCCAGAACCATTTTTTCACAATGCCGGTCACTTTTTCTGACCGGCTGAAGCAACCCCAGATCATAGCATTGCCTCCACAGGCTTGTACAGTGGCCACTATGCATGAAGGTTACAGCAATCCATGTGCTTCCCTTCTTACCCTGATGCGCCTTTCACTCTGGAATAGGATCAGTCTGGGCTCATCAGATCACATGACCATTTTTTCATTACTCTAGTCCAATGTTTATGCTGTCTAGCAAGTCTTTTTTTTTTCTTATCAGCCTCACTAAGAAATGTTTTTTTGGCCACACAGCTGTTTTGTCCCAATTGTGACTACCAATTAGAAATGCTCTTATGGTTACTATTAAATATAACTGTGATTTCTATCTGTTATTGTTTACGATGCATTTTCATTATGCATCACTGTCATTCATGATTTCATTTTCCCGACCACATTCCCTCCTTAAAGTTGCAGGTTCGCCACTATCATTCCAGCTTTAGAAACACAGCAACTTGTTCATGACTACGGGGTACGTCTTCCAACAAAACATAAAAAAAAATCAGGGTTAAAAGAATGGACGCCAGTTGAAAAATTAATCCCTTAAGTAATTACACAATCACAAGCCATTTGCTTATTTAAATGCCAACTGTGGCTTTTTTTGGCAAAGCGTTTGACTAACAAAGATATAAATAAATTTCATTTCCGCCTTCAGGTCTTGAAATTCACCCAATTTGTAATTGATACACTTTGTGAAATCTCAGTAAGGAAAGCGTACAGAGATCAAGGATGAAATATTGCCGAGGTCACCCTCCAGCACGCGCAGTTTCCCGCACAGAACTTCCTGTGTGTCCTTGTCAGCAGGAAGCCAGTCTGGACCTTCTGCTATAGCCAGCTGAAGAGCCAACACTGCAACAGGAAACGTCAAATAGTTAACAAGTCTGTCTCGCCATGCAGCACCAGCAACGTCACCATCATGCAGAACATGCGTTATTTCAAACGTATTCAGAGAAAAAAGTGACATGTTTTACAACATATAATGTATATTTACAACTTTGTATACAATCTTAAATCTTGCCCTGGCATTTATTAGAACACAGTGAAACCAGGTAATATGTGCCAAACTCTTTAATTCATGACTTATTGCGCTCATAACATCATTCCAATCATGTGATGCTGCAGTATTGTACTGACAGCAGGGGTTAATCAGTGACAGCAGATGAGTTGTGCAGGGTTCAATGTGTAATTTTATAGAATCTCTGTTTGAGACTTCCCCCCCCCCCCCCCCCATTTCCCTCCAAAGTAGTGCCTGGTATTTATTTTTTACCCTTATTTTTGACACCACGGTGCACACGGGCTGTTTTGGGATCAACATGTTAAAGAGGCAGTGACTGGTAGTTTCCTTTGAAAATAATACTTATGCTGAGGTCTGTGTGTTGATTGGGTAGATGACTAGATGGTAATTGAGAAACAACTTCACTAGTGCACATGTTGAATACAACTGCTTCAGACAATATGGAAAACGGAGGAAAAAAATGCTGAAAATATGACAATCATTGTGTTTGACTGGAACAGTTCTTGACATTGCATAGATTTGGTAAGATAATTATTATACTAAATATTGATTAATGAGTAATTGAATGAATAATTTAGGTTGGTATTAATATGGCAGGTGGGGAAATTGCTGGCGCTTTAATAGAATGACATCAATGGTAAGATAACCCCATAACTCTGACATTAGATGAGTTTAGACTGAGGGCGATAAGCTGAAAATGAAGATCTTAACCCAATCGTTGGAATTGGGAAAACTTCAAACCACTCTTTTCACTCTTAACAATTAGTTAATTCTGATTAACAATTAGACAATCCGCCGCTCTTAAAAATAGTTTTAATAGATAAAGAAATCTCTTGATTTGAATGTGATTTGAGATTGTAGGAGGTTCAGGAATCATCTATAGATCTGTCAGTGTGGCATGCAGTTTTATGAAGTTGATAGTTACCTGTGGGTACTTTATCTTCAGAAAATCCTGAGGTCCCTTTTATACTCCCTGTTGCTCTTGAGGTCTTACAGTCTGAAGAAAAAATAAGATTGCATTTGTGAATAAAAAAATCTATCTATCTATCTATCTAAAAAACATATTAAATAAGAACTATTTCCATAATTCTAACGTTTGATTAGTGTGATGTCATGCTCATACAAATACACATGCATAACTATATCCCATTTATTCTACAAATAATCCATATGTAAACACTTACCTGTGTTCATGCTTTTAAACGTGTCTTTATTATCCAGATCATTGCTGGAGAGCTCCGTAGACAACTGCTTTCGGTTATGACCAAATCTTCGTGAGCCCGAGCTCACCTTGAAACTCGCCATGTTTAGCTGATCCATAGTGAACATCAACATAGCCTAAGATCCATGCGAGTGACCAGAGCACACTTTTACACAGGGAGCCGTGTGACTGTGACTACCATCATCTCTGACCTACCTTGCTAAATAGTGCTGTGGTAGCAACCGTGTGACACTGTGGCTCTGCCCCAATAGCATGTGGAAACAGTGGGCTGTGACAGAGCCCAGGTCACGCGCGCTGCTCCAGGAGGAAAAAAAAACTGGAGGATACTTTACAATTTACTGTTTACTGACCTGTTAAATTTGTGAAGAGTCGTATATACATAAAACAAGCCATGGTGTGCGATCCCAGATTATATAAAGCCGGCTCGGTGAACAGCAAGATGAGAAAACAAATCCGTCCATTAGGAGGGAAGGTTTTACACAAGTGACCTTGGCGCGTGCTTTGTTACTAAGTTAATAATCACTAAGTGAACAAACAGAGCTTTAAAGACACAAAGCACAACTGCAAATAACCACTGATGACCGAGTTGTTTTAAAACCCCCTCTACCATTTTTACCACAGGAACAATGTCAGCATTTCCCTTTCCTTTCTCCTTTTCACACCCTTTTCACACTTAATCAACAAATCTTTGCCTGTTGCCAAAAAAAAAGGTAACATAGATGCTTATTTTGTATGACCGGTTACTTTCTTGTCATGGTTGAACTTAAATTCTGTTATAGAAGTTTACCTGAAAGCAATGTCTACGCATTAAATAACTGCCGCATAATATCAATATACACTATATGGACACGATGTGTGCGTACACCTGACCATCACACACTCATGTACGAGGGTCCAACTGTTGAGGTGTAAATGTGTTACATCAGTTCATTTGTAACTACAGTGCGAGCAAAAATTTATGCCCCGCTTGTGATTTGCACAAAAGAAGAGCAGAGTGCAGTGATTAATTGTTTGTGGTCTGAGCGTACCTGGTGCCCAAACTCACAGAAGAACATAAACAAGAGCGTTTGGATATATGCAAATAAAATTTGGACAGATACTCTAAGGAAGGTGAAGGTTTCTTAAAGAGAATCATTACCGGCGACGAGACACGCGTTCATCACTACGAGCCTGACAGTAAACAGCAGAGTATGGATCGGAAACATCCTCAATCGCCGACCAAGTAAAAGTTCAAAAGTCAACTGTCAGCTGGAAAATTAATGCCTTCAGTTTTCTGGAATTCTCAAGGCTTAGGATTGGAACATTATAAGGAAAAAGGTTTAAAATCAGCAGTGCTTGTTACAGTAAGATTAAAGTGGGATTAAACACAGAGGACTGCAATCCAAGGGCGTTGAAAAATTATTAGTATTATGACATTTTCTTAGAATTTCACCTTAAATTTAGGACTAAATCTTAGTAAAGATAAAAATGATTCATGAAACATCTTAGCCCTAAAAACAACTCCTACGGTAAAAATGGTTAAGAGTAGAGAGGAGGACTTTTAAGTGTATTTATAGCAGTGGACAAAATGGCAGAAAGAAGAAATATTCTCCAAACACTGACCGTAAAGCTAAAAGTAAACACTGCTCTTCTGTCCAATTTGGTTTTCTTATTCTTTTACTTCCTTTCATCTCTCTTGGATTGTTGGCTACATACCATCCAAAAGTGCAACTTAAATCGACTGTCATTTGATTTAAACATTATTATTTTACTGTCTATTCACAAAGAGTGCTTTTTAAGACCTTTGCAGAGGTCGGGTTATTTTTCATCAACCAATCACAGTCCTTGAATTTCTGCATCATCCCTAGCAACGGGGTCAAACACACCTCCTCACTAAGATAAACGTTTTTGTTTTTGAGTTGCTCTGAGAATTTTCCTAAATCACTTTTAGTCTAGGACTCCCAGCTATGACTTTTTAAGCTAAGATAGGAGCTCGCTGAGAGAATTCTAAGAAGCTTTGTGAATACGGGCCCTGATCTTGCTCGATCAGACTTTCACGTGTTTGGTTCCCTTAAAGCAGCTCTATAAGGATATTGATTCACTTCTGATGAAGAAATGAAGACAGCGGTGTATTCATGGCTCGCAGCTCAGCCTAAAACAGTTTTTAGTTGAGGGAATACGAAAGCTTGTTGACAGATAGACAAAGTGCCATGAAAATCAAAGAGATGATTATGTCGAAAAATTACATATGTCTTTTCTAAAAGTTAATTGCAATAAATTCTACAGCCGGTGTGTGAATAATTTTTTGACTCACCCTTGTACTTCTCCCATTCCAGATTTAGTCCACCACATTTATTAGAATAATATCCTCCACTCTTGCGGGATGACTTTTCACTAGATTTTAGAGCATGGTTGTGAGGATTTGTGCCTGTACACTCACAATAATATTAGTAATATCTGTACCTTGTACCTCCAGGTCCTGCGTTCGATTCCTGCGTTGGGTCTGTGTGTGTGGAAAACCCGTGCTTGGTGGGTTTCCTCCAGGTTCTGCGGGTTCCTCCCACAGTTCAAAGACCTACAGATTAGGCTAATTGGCATTCCCAAATTGCCCCGTAGTGTGTGAATGTGTGAGAGTTTATGTATGTGTTTGTGCCCCGCGATGGATTGGCACACTGTCCATGGTGTACCCCACCTCATGCCCTAAGTCTCCTGGGATAGGCTCCAGGCCCCCCGCGACCCTGAATACAGGATAAAGTGGTATAGACGATGAGTGAGTGTGCGGTCCTACCGCGGTCATACAAAATGGGAATAAATACAATGGTCACCATTGGCCTCCACATTCCCTAGTTGGACTACAAAGGTTCCTAGATGGATGGCATACAAAGACATTGGATATAATCATGTGCTTCGAACTTTGTAGTAACAGTTTTGGGAAGGCCTGAATCAGGGAGTGATTGTCAGATGTCCACATATGACCTTATAGTGAATGGGTTTCATTGTCATCCTCTAGCTTCAGGACGAAGATGTGTGACACAATAGAAACAAAACAGGGTAAATACTGTATATGTTGGTATAAAACAAGCAAAGTATACAATGAACACACTCGCTCACTTATTCCCTATACTGATTATCCTGTATTGGGTCACAGGAAGCCTGGAGCCTATCCTAGGGAACACGGGCCACTAGGCAAGGTACCCCTTGGACAGGATGCCAATCCATCACTGGGAACATAAAGCACACACACTCACCCAATGCAGGAAATGCTAATTAGCCTGCTCTTCATGTTTTTGGACTATAGGAGAAAACCCACCAAGCACGGCGAGAACAAACAACCTCCACACATACAGTACACACAGACCTGAGGTGGGAATTGAACCATTGACCCTGAAAGTGCGAGACCACAGTGCTAACCACTACACCACCATGCTGCCCTTACACATCACAATGAATATAGAGAACCATAAATACGAAGGGCAACAATTGTGCCTAGTGCACTTTAACTAGACAGGCAACAGTAAGTTACTGATGTTTGTTCTCATGCCATGTTCTGTTAGCACTTTCAGCAACTGATGTTGGAAGCAGAGATTATAAATGTAGATACAAATGGTTTATGAAAATAATTCAATATAACTATGTTAAATTCATATCTGACAAAACTTAAAATTATTAAATTATAAAACGTATATTCTGCCACGCTACCACCCAGTGAAGCTTACTTTGCTTAATGCTGTGTGAATAGTTTGAGTGTACATATGTCTATGTCATTTACAACAGAGGTTTAATGAATACAGTCATTCACTATACTGTCTGAAAGCTTGTTTAAAGTGGTTTTAGATGTCCCTTTGTTCAAGTGTGTTTGATAAAGCAGGTGTGTTTCCTGAAAAGGTAATATCATTAACCAGGGAATCTGCATTCCAACTAAATCTTCACAAAAGCCTTGGCACAAAACGCTCAGGCATTGTGTAGGTCCCAGGGTCACTATGGTGCACAATCATTTTGGTTGTATCAAACTGGTATCCACTCTATAATCCTTCTTTCCCCTCCCAATCTCAAGAAAATTATTCAATTTTGTTTTGATTTTCTGATGTAAAATGACATACTGGTGTCATGGAGTGTTTTTAAAGGATGCAAAGTTGACACAAAAATCATGATTTTATGTGATCAGACAGTGGTGTTCCTGCTGAAACAATTAATAGGATTCATGCAGTTTTCAGATTTTTAAGATGACGCAAAGCATCAACATCTCAAGAAGATAATTTGGGAAACCTTTAGGGTTAAACATGATGCAATGGCAGATTTTCACCAGGAGGAGGCAGTAAAGCTTTGTTTAATCATGCAGATGATCCTTTGACAAGAAAAAAAAAAAGGAGAATAAATATTTCACATCTTTATTACCCCTGGCAGGTAATTTACTGTGTTACTGTGTACTGTGGCTTGTAACTAGATGTTTAGTGAAGGGAAGAGAAGGTGGATGATTACAAGGCAACTAAATAAACAGGGGACATAAGGACAAATCTTGTCCATGAGAATTGATGCTTTCCAAGGCAGAGTTATTAATATGTCCAGCTCCAAAATAATTTATCACTAGGCTGTAGGATAAGTTAGTAATCAAAATAAATAAATAAATAAATAAAATGAAAAAAAAGAAGAAAAAAAAATACCAAGAAATATAGAGCTAAATATGTGGAAGTCTAGGGTGTTACATGTACCCTATATTCTGTTTTATAATATTAATTATATATATATTATATTATTATTAGTAGTAGTAGTAGTGTTAGCAGTAGTAGTAGTAGTAATAGTGGTAGTAATATGTAAATAATATAAATATATATTATTAGCTTTAAAATATGTTGTGAAATGTGTAAGGCTAGGATGTTATACATCATATATCTTATTATTGTTGTTGTTGTTGTTGTAATTGTATAAATGTTAATATGAATTACTATGCATTACCATTTATTACATATACTAATATATAAGAAATGTTGTTATTACTATTATTTACTAATTATGTAATCACAAATTGCCTTCACCCTGTATTCATTTGCTATTTTATCCTGCACTTTAATATAAATTGCCAGTTCATGCTTAAGGTGTGTTGCTTCAGTGTGTTGTCTGTTGTGTTGGCTGTGATGATGTATTGAATGGTCATGTTGTGACAAAAAAAAAGAAAATTTAGTCTGAGGGTGTATCAAAAACTTTTGAGACTAGTTTTGTAACATGCCAACAGACGCAGCACAAGGCTGCACTCACAGCTCTGGAAGCATCGACCTTCATAAGTCAGTGAAAAAGACAAAGACATCATCCTGTGTACATTGGGAGCTGTGCACCTGCTGCTAATTTGACCACGTGCATCACCATGTCTACTATTTCATCATGGACAGTAAGCTAGAACAAACAGCGGACATGAAATTCTTCATGAATCCAGACTAATCTGCTACAGAGACGTGTGACATGGCAAGTTTACTGCAATGCTGCAGGGAATTGTTTAAGGTGTTTTGAGTGGCACGTGAAAAGAAAGAAGATCACTGGAAGACGATGAGAGACCAGGAAGACCTTCTACTAGCTGAACCCTTGAAAATGTCAAAACAACTCGATTGTCAGAGAACAATCCACAACACTGCTGCTGTTGTCGGTGTGTCATACGGAACCGTCCGGGCAATCCTCACATGCCATTTAAACAAAATGAATATTGCGTCGAAGTCTGCCAAAAATTCTGTCCGCACGCCGTGGATGACCCGTCCTTCAGGTCGAGGATCGTTACCAGTGACAAAACTTGGGTGTATGGGTACGACCTTGAGACGAAGCAACAGTCTTCTGCGACAAAAAAGGTCAGGGAAGTTTGCAGCTCAACCAAGTGCATGCTCATTGTCTTTTTCAACATTCGGGACATTGTCTTCCAAGACTGTCTATAGTGAAGGAGAACCTGAGGGAGGATTTAACAAAAGAGCTTGTAAACGGAGCTAATCTCGAAACTTTTTGATACCCCTTTGTAGCACATAGCCAGGAATTGTAAATGGCAAATAAAATAAATCTGGTCTGGACTTATAAAAACGGTTCTCTAGAGGTGGTTCTCTCGTACAGTTCCACATAGAACAACCGAACAAGGGTTGAAATAATAAGAATAATAAAGTCAAGAAAACGTGAGACAGCGTTTTGGTAGTATTTTGATTCATGCATATTTCCTCACACATTTCAAACTAAGTCCCCTAATTTTCTTTTGAAAGCTGCTTTGTGACACTGACTATTGTTAAAAAAAAAAAGCGCTATATGAATAAATAAAAAAATTTATTGAATTGAATAGTGTCTGACTACAATCGTGTTTTTAGTGGAGACAGGTTCATCTGGTTTGTATTCGCACGCATGCGCATTGACAATCCTAATTAACAGGCGCTATGCTAGTGGACCAATCAGAGCGCTGCGTTCTGGGTGATTGACGGCTGACACACGGGCGCGCGCTGCACTCGGTGCGCTCTGACAGCAGAAGCGGGTTATTACACACACACACACACACACACTGTACATACGCTCAAAGCAAGGTAAGCTATTTAAAACAACTTTTAGACTCAGCACTTTGACGAATTAAACATGTTACCGCAGAGTCGGCTGTCTTGGTTAGTGTGTGTGTGTGTGTGAGTGAGATGTCAGAGTAAGTGACAAGTAAACGGATAACGAAAGCGCAGAGCTGCACTGCTTAACTAAGAAACTTTTTTTCATGTCATTTAATTCAGATAATGCCTGCTGATTTCACTTGCTCTAGTCTTTAACCTAGTGTGTGTGTGTGTGTG
>JAQMYJ010000001.1:18052335-18068362 GCA_030014305.1 Clarias laeviceps | reverse complement strand
AATTTGACCATTAATTTTGTGACATTATAGGGGAAGCTGAGCTTCCCTTGCAGTCTTAAAGAAATCGCCACTGATGCAAAAAGAATCAACGTATGCGCATGATCAGAATATTTCATAGCTGGGACGCAAACACTACTATCCAAGTGCCTCTCATGCACGGCATATTAATTTTCTCATTAGTTTTGATCTAAATAGGACTCTGTATTTGAACCATAGAGGATGTTTGAAAGTCTGTGAGTACATGTCCATTATGAGATAATACTCACAGTACAGTGCTGTGCCAAAGTCGTGAGCCACCACTCATTTCTTCACATTTTGCTTCCAAACAGCCAGACATTCTTGCATTTGCATTCCTGAGGAATAGTTCTCCAGGCATCCTGAATGACTTTTGCCTCTCATTTTTCCATGATTTTGACTCTCATTTTCAGTCCAGTTGCTGTACCTGACCAGTTTCAGTTTCAGAGGAATGTTTTTTTTTTTCTTAAGCCACACAGTGACCTGTGAATCGTTCAAGCGTGAAGAAATAAATCTACAGTAATTCAAAGCATGAACCAGTGAGAAACAGGTGCAGATGATAACCGGTTGATTACGACAGTGATTAGTAGACGCTGAATGCTAAGTAGTTGGAACAGACGAGAGGGGAAATGGGATTGCTGCTGAGTTTGTATCTTTAGGCACTTTGCAGGTAAACATCACAGTAAAACATATGTTCCCATTACTTTAATGTAATCTACATAATTAAATGTAATTAAATATAATTTTATATTAAAAATGAGGGTGGCTTAAGACTTTTGGACTGTACTATACATACACAAAATATTAATATGTAGATGTATGTATATTCACAATATTGGATTAATGACAGAAATTTAAAAGTAGAATTTGCAAAGATATACTCCAGATCAGGCGGCATGGTGGTGTAGTGGTTAGTACTGTCGCCTTGCACCTCTAGGGTCCAGGTTTAATTCCCGGCCAAGCTTGATTCCCGTCTCTGTGTGCATGGAGTTTGTATGTTCTCCCTATGGGTTTCCTCCGGGTGCTCCGGTTTCCTCCCACAGTCCAAACATATGCAGGTTAGGCTAATTGGTGTTCCCAAATTGCCTGTAGTGTGTGAATGGGTGTGTGAGTGTGTGTATGTGTGTTTGCCCTGCGATAGATTGGCACCCTGTCCAGGGTGTACCCTGCCTTGTGCCCTAAGCCTCCTGGGATAGGCTCCAGGCCCCCCGCGACCCTGAATACAGGATAAAGCGGTATAGAAGATGAGTGAGTGACTGAGTGATATTCCAAGCTATCTGGGAGCACTATATAGTATTTTAGATTGATATGTAATCTTATAGACCATCATTTCTGAATGTAAAAAACACACAAGAAACCGCTGACCTTTCTGTCTGTTCATGCTCTTTTTTTAAAGGTGATGTGTTATGCTACTGTGGAGAATAGAAAAGCGAACATCACAAAGCTAGTGGCTCGGCAGCATGTAGCTAAGAAGACCGGCCGGCTTCAGGTGGTCAATTGCCAGATGCGACCCAAACCCACTTCTCCTCTGGTGTTAAATGGTAGGAGTACAAGAAATATACTTTCTGAACTATTACATAACAATGTTTGCACCTGGCTGGAGTTTTTTTAAAAGTATGCTGTGCTTGTGAACCGGTCATTCGATTCCATAGTCAGGGGTAATTAATGCATTTTTTTTTCTGTCTTGCGCATATAGACAGAATGATACACAGTGCTAATTCCTGCTTAGTGTATTAACGGTCATTACATTATAGAACTTTAAATATATTTCTGATATTACTTATATTCTGGAGCCTAGACATTTTTATGTTTATTCCGTCTCAGATTAGGAGTTGTCTCCATCACCCTTATTATTTTAGGGGTGAGACTTTAAGATAACTGTGTCCTAGTTAAACTCCTCTGAGGATGTAAAGATGCTAAGAATAAAGCTCACTATGAGGCCAGTCAGCAGACTATATTCTCTAATGCTGATTTCCTGGTCTAGCAGTGCTGAGACTGTTCCTGGATCAGGAGCTCAATGTAGCAGTATAGCTGTAGGATGATACAGCAGAAACACAGCAGCTCTGTTCTTGCTCAAATCAGAGATGCAGTGAGAGAGAGTGCAACAGAGAGGGAGAGGGAGAGAGAGAGGGGGAGAAGGAGCTGAATGAAGATGCACATCACCGGCAGTGCTTTTGCTATTCGTCTGTCGTTTTTTTTCCTCCTTGTATTTCTCAGCAAATGCTGTTTCCTCTCGTCTCCTTTTTTGCCGGAGCTTCCAGCCTGCTGAGCGTTTAGCATAAGAGCAGTCTAGGCATCAGTACATTTTATACATACCTGAAGAGAGATCGGAAAAAAGGACTCATTCACAATATTGCTGCATTCTTCATCAGAATGCTCTAATCTGTGCCAGACGTACAATGAGATCGTCTTTGAGTCAAGTACAGAGGTATGAATGTTACAGTGAATGAAGGCAGGAGGTTATGATTAAGGTGACTGAGATTTGTTGAAGTACTGTATATGATGCAATCATGAATTGATAGAAAGGTATGGTGACATGTCATCGTTCTGTTTGCCTGTGTACGCTTTGGAGAGCATACTATCTTGTTTATACTGTATATGGATGCTAGCAATAAACAAAACCACTTTTTATTTACTTCTAATTGCATTGCCATTTAGCCTGTTTTTTTCCACCATAACTTTTTGTCTTGTGTAAAAGATTTCCCCTTTTTTTGCCATAGCCAAACCCAGAACGTCTCTCAGGCAGCCTGAATACCGGGGTCATCAGGGTCGTGGTAGTGGTCACACAGGGAGCATGAGGGAGACTCATTTTGATGGGAGAGGCAGTAAATTCCACAGTACTCCACCGAACACACCCAGCAGAAGGGGCAATCTTACTTCTGACAGGTATGAATGAGTAGAACAGGTAGCACAAAGCAGTCGGCTTCTGAAAGAGCAATGATTAGCTGAGTGCTATTAGCATAAAAAAAAAAAAATGTATCGAATAAAGCAATGCAAAAGACACATGATATGTAGGACAGATTATAAAGTGCGACACAGCTATTCAGAGACACACATAGGAGTGGATGGAAAAAACATTTCCTCTTTCCCTTTCTTCCCCGAGTTCTGGTCTGCTGTCTTCTCTTGCTGTGACTTGAATAAGAAATGCAGAGTGGAGCTCAGCTGAATGTTCATTTAGTCTGGTGTGTATTTAGCAGCGGAATGTGTGTGTGTGTGTGTGTGTGTGTGTGTGTGTGTCCATGTTTATGCAGAATCATTCTAGCCAACAGTCAGTGCTTTTCACAGTAAACAACTGACTTCACCCATTCAGCTGTTTTTTGTCTCTCTGGCTGTGACATACACACAATGCTGAGCAGAAAGCGGGGATGGCATAGCTAAACGACTGAGCTGTGGATCGCTAATCCTCCTGCCATCCCAGATTAGCAGTTCTAAAGGATTCTGCAATGAATCAGCACTTTTTCTTTTGGTATAGATTTTGGTGGCAGCTCAGTCCATATGACACCTAGAATTAAATGAAATAAGAGCCTCCGGGCTTTACCTAATACCTGCACAATAGTCTTTAACATCTGGTGGAAATATGTTTTGATAAATAATATGAAAACGACTGTATTGAAGGAAAAGCTGTTTGAGCCTTTTGTTAGGCTATATGAGCACCTTTTGGGATCATGAATTGATTATAGCCTAAATTTAGAATATTCTTAATGAACAACGCACATGTATAATGTTTATTTATGCTACAAGTAAACCTATTGCAAAACACTGTGTGTTTTGTGAGTCACTGTTCAAATTTAATTGGGTTGAGGGACCAGTAATACACGGATCAATTTCAAGCATGGCGCTTATAGTTTTCAAAAACATAAAAAAATAGTGAGTCAGGAATACTAACGTGTGAATAAAATACAGATAATTAAATAACACCATGCCACTGCTTTGGTTGCATAGCGCATCGTGCAAAGCGCGCACTTCAAATTCAGATCTCTACCCTTTCCCAGATCGGATAAAAGGATGTCCCTGCCATCTCGATTCCAAAAGGAAGTTCACGCCCACCTGTCTAGAAATCCTCAACAGAGCCATGGTGAGTCTTCTTTCTTCTTCTTAAGTTCAGTTCACAAGGCAGGAAACTGCGACCAATGCCAATGAAACCAATCATTCTAATGATGCAGAACGTCTAAGACATGTCCCAGTCTCCATGGAGTGCCCTTAAAGGCTGCTGTAGGGGTTGCACTTTCATCATTAAGGGTCCTGTCACTAGGAAATGCTGTGAACAGTGTCCTCATTACTGCAAGAATACAGCCATCTTCAGCCCCAGGCAGCCTCATGGCTAGTTATTACACAGCAGGCACCCATCCAAGCTGATGCTAATAGTTGGTTATGCGCCAGTACTGGTGCAAGATAAGGAGTAAGTTTATATCTGTCTGCATTAACGACCTGCCTTTGGGTTCAAATCCTTTGCTTAAAGTTTTACTTGCAAACTTTATTAATATCCGCATTCTTTATCATCTTTTACTTTATTTTCAGTTGTTTCTTACTAGGTAGTTGCAAGTAATTGCACAAGTTTCTGTTCTGACCTCTGTGAACATTTCCAGCTCCTCCAAACCTTAATGAAAGCACTCCTCCAACAAAAACCTGGACACAAGTAAGTCTCTACAGTCCTAAACTGGTGCAGTCCCACCTCAAAGAGGTCCTAAGCAAGCACAGCAATGGCTTCTGGGTGTCTAAACTTCCACAATTATACCGAGAGCTTTACAAGCAAGAGCTGCCCAGTGAAGTCTTGAAAGATCTGCAACAGTGGACGCATATTTGCACAGTGAGTTTATATCATCATATATTATATGGTGAATGTATATGGTTAACATTTGTCTTTTAAACACACAGCTGAATAAATCATGACTAAAAATGAGAAAAATTGGATTTTTCTTCAATGTGCAGGTTGAGAAACCATATGGTAGCAAATCTCAGGAGCTATTGTTGTACCCTGCCAAGGATATTAGCAAAACCAGTGACACAAGTAGCCATGAAATGACTCACACCTCAGACAAGGTGATTCTATCACCTTCAAAGCCCCAGAAAGTGTCCAGAAAACCTAAGAATAACACATTGAGCCCACTGGCATCCCCCAAGGCTCTACCTGAGGACCTTAAACAAAACCTAGCAGAGCTTCTTCTTAAGTACAGCAGTGGATTATGGGCTCATGCCCTCCCCAAACTCTACCAGGATACGTACAAGACCAACCTACCGGAGTATGTACTCGACAACCTGTCTTTGCTCTCAGATATATGCATCATTGACTACCCTGTGCCAGACAACCCCAAAAGAGCAATTCTTTACGTGAAGGTTTTAGAAGATGAAAACTGCAATAAGACAGACTCTGCAGACCTGAAGGTGAGAAAGGAGGCAGAGAGACGTCTCAGTTCTCAATCTGTGCCTCCACTGATTATTCCTATGGAAGAGTACCCCTCAGTACTGGTGGTTGAGGCCAGCAGCACTAACAGTGTCGTTCTCAGGTAAAGGAAGATCATGTCCCCTCATCTATTTTTTAGAAAGGATATTTATTCATTCATCAACAAAAAACACTGTATTTGAGCATGCCTGTCTGTATTGAACAGATACATAGGAGAGGGATATTCCAAGGCACAGGAAAAGCTAGAAGATGATATGAAGGAATTCTACAGACAGGATAACACCCGGAAACCACTGATCTCATTATCACCAGGCCAATTAACTGCAGTCATTGCTGAAGAACAGGAAGAAATCCTTCGGGCACAAGTGTGTGAGGTCAGGTCTGACAAAGTCAAGGTGTGTATGTCATAAAGCTTTTAAATCGTAGTGGGTTTAAGTATACAATTTAACCAAAAGTTTGTGGTCACCTGACCCTAACACTCATTTGCTTTTAAATTATGTAGTTACACCTTTTGCTGTTATAATAACCTTCACAACCTTCTGGGAAGGCTTTCCACTAGATTTTGCAGTCAGCCTTCCAGTTCATCCCATAGGTGTTCAGTGGGGTTGAGGTCAGGGCTCTGAACAAGACACATGAATCTGCTCCAACATGGGTAATTCATGTCTTTAGGAATGAGGCTTTGTGCACGGGGCATTGTGATGTTAGAACGGGTTTCTGTGCTTAGTTGTACAGAATGAAACTACTATACTATGGTGTGTTTCCAACAGTTTGTACAAGAACCACATTTGGATGTGATGGTCAGGTGTCCACTTACTTTTGGCTATTTAGCATGGTTAGCGACTAAGATTTATCAGATCTACTGTGATTATAGGGTTCTTTCAATATCATTAGTTGAAAACCGCATAACTTATTCCTAGTTCTATGTGAAATGAGAAAACATTAATGGATAATGGCAGGTTATGTGAAAGATTTTCTGGGATTAACGAAAATTACTACATTCTGTGGGCTTGTGCAGAATACTGGGTAACAGAAACAGGCCCTCAGTTTAATAGTTGCAACCTTGAAAAAGCTTTCAATGGCACTAAATGAAGATATGTGTGTTTTCTAACCATCAATTTCAAGTGGCTGGCAAATATCTATGGGAAATTTTTGTTTGCAACAGTATAGCCGTGCCTCAGTTTGGTCAGTGTAAACCCAGGTTAACTGATGTACATGACATTTAAGACCATGTATAATTTATGAATTGACTGATTAAGTTAACAATTAACCACTGCTGAATTGTTGTTTCAGGTTTATTATGTGGATCATGGGTTTTCTGATATTATTAGTAAAAGCAAGCTACTTGAGTTGCATGAGAAATTTTTCAAACTGCCTTTTCAAGCTACCAAATGTAAATTGGCAGGTGAGTTTCAGAAATAATCTTGATAATTCATTTGAATACTTTAGAGGACTTACACTGTTCATATTTGCATGGGAATGGTTGTAGTTTTGATGTATGTCACTGGATTTGTGTTAGGCCTTGAAGCCTTTGCTCTGGAGCCAGCAGTATTGAAAAAATTTGACTCCATGGCAAGTGGTAAAATCCTACTGGCTGAGATCCTGGAAAGAGAAGACATTCCTTTGATGGTGTTATACGACACGTCACAGGACGATGACATTAATATCAATGCTTCCTGTCTGAAAGCCCTGCAAGAGAAGTCTTTAGAGTGCCCCCTGCAGGTACCCAGTATAACCAAACCTAGACCGTTGTGAATTATCTGTCAATGCCATGAGTTGTGACATTGCACTGCTTTTTATCCCATAGTTAAACAGCACCTTCATGAACGTCAGTGTGACCAGTGTGTGTTCAGATGGGACATTCTACTGCCAGCTGCCCTCTTGTGGTTTGACCAAACTCAGTGAAATCCTGGAGAAAACAGAGAGCTATTTCCACAACCAGGTACAAAGGCCATAGTGGGTGTGTGATCACTGAACACATGGAAATATGTATTTGAATTGAACCATGTATTTAAGGCCTGGGCCTTCAGTAAATTCTGTGTTGTTAAAAAGTATAATAATAAATAAATATTTATTTATTTACCCATGTTGAGTTCTCAAAACTTTGAAGGCTCCACATGTTCTCCATTTGTTCCCAGACTTTTTTTCTTTAAAGAGGTGTGGGAGCTAAAACAGTCACTGATAAATGAACATAACCAGATTAAAAACTATAATCACCAGTTAACAGTGGGATGCTGATGTTAATTCGGTATGATGTACTTTTCTGTTTGATGTAACACCTTCCAAAGTCTACATTTCAAAACCATTATACAAGCTAAAGTTCAACGTAGAGTGTAAATTTGATCTAATATACAGTCATGTGCAAAAGCTATTACCCTTTAATTCCTTTTTTTTGTGTGTAAAAACATAAAAATAATTTGATCATAGTGGTTCTTAGTATTAAGCAAATAAAACCTCAGATTAACAACAACATAAACCTTTTTTCACCATGCCATTACAAAAAAATTAAATCATATCCAAAAAGAAAACCATTATGCTAAATACTTCCTTTCTGCTTTCACAGGATTTAAGAGATAGAGAGAGCCCTTATTATTACCAAAATGAAATTGTAAGTTGTGCTGCTAATCATCAGCCCTTGATTAATTGATCGTCAGCAGGTGTGCCATCCTCTGTAAAAGTAGAGTTTGGGCGATTTGCTGGTCTGGAGTATCCGGGTGCGTGTTAGCACAATGCCAAGAGGAGAAGATAGAAGCAAAGATTTTAGGGAAGTAATTGTTGTTGCACATAAGGGTTATAAAACAATAATTTGTGTGCAAAGGTTGCCAGGAGAAACCTCTTCTTTTTAAAAAAGGTCATAGATGCATGACTGCGTGTGTAGTCATTTTGAGGTTTAAAAAGTGCATTTGAACAAACCACAAGACTTCTGGAACAATGTCCTGTGGATAGATGTGGAGTTATTTAGCTTTAATGCCTGCCATGTTTGGTAAAACACAAATGTACCATTTCAGCAAAAACAACTCATACCCACTGTCAAGCATGGAGGTGGTGGGAATGATTTTCACTAGTTTTGCACAGGACCTGTGTATCCTGCAGTCATTGAGTTGACCATGAACTTCTCTGTATACCAGAGTATTTTAGAGGCATGTGTGAGGCCATCTGTCTGACAGCCAAAGTTTGGTCGAAATTGGGTCATGAAATAGGACAATGATCTGGAGCACACCAGTATACGTACATCAGAATGGCTCCAAAATAAAAGAATAACGGGTCTGGAATGATCTAGTTAAAAGTCCAGACCTCAGTATAATTGAAATGTTGTGGCGGCTATTAAGAGAGCTGTGCCCAAAAACCTCAGTGAACCGAACCGACACAACGTTATAAAGAAGAATGGGCCAAAATTCCTCTGGAACAATGTGAGTAACAGATAGTCATACAGGAAATGATTACTGCATGTTATTGCTGCTGAAGGTGATCAACAAACTATTGGACAATATTATTAACTATTATTATAAAACTATTAAATAAACAATGGAGCAGTGGAAAAAGGTTATTGTTAGCCTGAGGTTGTATTTGCCAAGCATTAAGACCTGCAATGATCAGATGATTATAGATGATTGTTTTTACACAGAGATGAATAGAATTGAAGAGGGGGGACTAACGTTTATACAGGCCTGTATAAGGATGGTAAGTGTTATAGTAAGTCATTAATGACACTACTTTGTTTCTTGTTCACCAGGTCACATCAGAATTGCTGGTTTCTAGACCATTCTGTGGAAAAATCTGTCTGGCTCGATACAAAGGCAAATGTTCTCGAGTTGAGGTAAGAGAGAGCAGGATGTTTGAACAGGTTTAAAAAAAACTGAATAAAAAAAAAGGACAAGACAAGAGGAAGCTAAAGCTGAACCAGATGCATTTGGTTAAATCCAATATATACAGTATTCCATTCATAAAGTGTGTTGATAAATCAGTTTATATAATGCATATAAAATCAACTAATGAAGATGCTTATAGTAATTTTGGGTTTGGTTTATTCATATTCATGTGATTTTATGTATGTGAAAGAGGGCAGATAGTGTCATTCTATGTGTGTGTTCAGCCACCATGTGACATGGCAAGAGTGGAAAGAAAGGTGATGTTAAAGACGAGAGAGAGCTAATGGATGGGAATTGGCAAATGATCAAACTTGACTGACTAATGGGGAAGCACTGTTATTAAATTTCATTACATCAACATGGAATTAATCTCATTTCTCTCTTTATTATGTGCAGATAACTAACCTGCATGGTAGACGGGTATTGGACATACTGTTTGTGGATGTGGGAATGCAGGCATCTGTCGAAGTCACTGAACTGAGGGAGATCCCGCACCCTTTCTTCCGTGACCTTATCACAATCCCACCTCAGGTCAGAGAGGTTGAATTCAAAGCACGTTCTGTGCATGTTACCAGCATATATGTATATTTCTATAAACTCAAAGAACCTACTTACATAGTTAGTTGTAATCTGTGTAAATGCTGTAAAATAAGATGTACATATGTGTAATCTGTACATAGGCAGTGAAGTGCTGTTTAGCAGACTTGCCTGTCAGTGTGGGCTGTTGGACTCCAGATGCAGTGCAGTGGCTGAGAGATGCAGCTCTACACTGCAGTGACTGCAGCTTGAAGGCCAGTTCTTTATTAAAGCTACATTCTATTATAAGCTTTAATGATTTTAAAGCTAATTTATAATGTTAATTCTGTTTGTAATATTGGTTTCCTGCTAATAACAAGATATTTGGTTCCAATTGAAATTAGCCTTCATTTGAACCAGCTGATTTATTTATTTTTCTTTCCAGATTGTTAAAGTGGAAGAGAACAAGCGTCTGGCCCATGTCTACCTTTTTACTAACAAGAACTTCCACAACCCTGGTTACAGCCTCAACCGCCAGCTAGCTAGTTTAGATCTCTGGAAGCACCAGGACGATGTCTTCCTGAGCAGCCAGGGGTCTCTGAAGAGCTCTACTCGAACATCATCATCAGATTCACCCACCATGACCCCCACCACTACCCCTACACCCACTAGTGGCACTTACAGCCCAAGCACCAACATTGCAGGGAAGCCTTCACACCCACCTAAGAGGTTGGAACCCAATTTAGGTCCCAGTAGCACCGTGTCTGGGAGTCTGCCTTTGCCACCTGTACTTGAGCTTCCTCAAATGGGACAGAACATAGACATTTACGTATCAGTCGCGTGCCATCCGGGCCATTTTGTGCTCCAGCCATGGCAGGACATGTACAAGTTAGTTGTCTTAATGGAAGAGATGATTCTGTACTACAACAAGACAGATGAGAAGCCACTCACAGTGGAAAAGAACCAGGTGTATGCAGCCAAAGTGGAGAAAAAGTAAGTAAAAGTGGCATACTGTACTGTACATATACATAGAGTCCCATAAGTAGATTACTGAGCTTTGTTCCGCTAGCTTAATGATCTTGATAGAGCTGTAAAAAACATGACTTTTTTTTTTATTTCCAGTTGGCATCGAGTTCTTGTGAAAGGAGTCCTGAGCAATGGCCTGGTGTCTGTTTATGAGCTAGACTATGGAAAGCACGAGCTGGTTAGCTGTGCTGTATTGAGGCCCCTCATCCAGGAGTTCAGGCAGCTTCCCTTCCAGGGCATCACTGCTCAGCTAGCAGGTAAAACGGCTTGCTTATAGAGATGTTTCTCTGCTTTTCTCCTTACGATTGATTAGCCTGTAAATCTAAAGGTGTTCCATTTGGTCCAAAAAAAAAAAAACCTCAATATATTTAAATATAATGATTCTTGTATAAGGATTGGTTTTGTAAAACTTAAGAACTTGTTTGCTAGTAGGTTAAATTAGGGATGGAAATTACCAGGGGCCATATGATGCATATCATATCATAGTATCTTTGTGCTGATTCGAGTTGTATTCCGATTCAAATCTAAGCAAACTTAGTAAACAGTTTGCTGCTACCATGTGCGTAGCTGTGCAACATGCTGATGTTTGAACAGTTCAGAAATGCACCACCTGCAAGATTATGAAAGGGAAGCAACATGTCTGATCCCCGGGTGATGCTGTAGCCTCTCTCAGCCGAGGGCCTAGAGGGAGTTAATTGACCGAGCTCTCTCAGCAGGTGGGATGGGTGGCACTAAGTGCTCTCGGATTAATCACGGCTCTACAGCCAATCAGGGGCCAATTGCATGAGCTCATGCAAGCGGACGGAGCAGATAGCGTGGTCCTCTGAGTGTTGCGCCACCCCCAATAGTGCGTAAGCAAGCAGTTCGAAAAGATGCGGTCTGCTGGCGTGACGTGGTTCGGAGGAAACGCCTTAATAGTCTTAGGCAACCCCAATTGCGTGTTCGCAGTAGCCTTAATGTGGGAGCCCCTTAGTGATTGGGAGGAACTGAACACGACTAACTTAGGGAGAAAACCAGGGAAAAATCTAAAAAAATACAAATATACTGTATATGCAGTACACATTTGAAGTTTATTCTAACAACCTGTTTTTGCAGCCAGTGTAGTGATACATACTGTAGATCAGTTATTGTCAACTTAAAAAAAATCTAATTAGTCATTAGCAGTTACATGTTACACCGATGTCACAGTGGGGTATTGTCAGCAGTGACGCAATGACATTTAAAAGGAGAAACATGGTGGATAGTGTAAGTTGATGAAAGAAGTTTAAACTAGAAAAAGTGCATTTAAAACTAAAATTATAAAAATAAATCTTCAATGTCATTGGATAGCATGTTATTCATAATAGTATACAGTAAATCATTTTAAAAGAGGATTTGGGGCAGTACCTTTTATTTTAACAAGACCTGTATTTATTATAAAACAGAATTTAAAAAATTGCCCTCACCGTTAAATGTTAAGAATAAATATTAAGAAAAGAGAAAGGAACAAGAGAACCGTGAAGGAAATTGCGACATCTGGAGGATGCTATGAATTTTATAAAAATTGTTTCCACCTTAAAAACGTAAATTGAGTTGGGTGGGACATGTGATGTTATGCAAATTCTGTTTTATATTGTACAATTATATTGTTTTTTCTATTCACTTTGTAATGTTTTTAAATGTTTTGAGATGAAATATGATTCATGCCTTTTACAACCTTTGAATTCCTTTCTGGTCTTCACCTTTCATACATACTGCATGTAATCTCTTCTTGCAATCTTTATAGGAGTGAAGTCCAGGCAGTGGTCTGAAGAAGCTTCCATTGTATTCAGGAACCATGTGGAGAAGAAGCCAATGGTGGCGCAGGTAGAATCGGTGCAGGAGGCAGAACAGCCATGGGATCGAAAGCTCACCGTCTACCTGGTGGACACATCTCAGGAGGATAGTGACATCTGGGTCCATGACCTTATGGCTGAATTTACTGATGAGCTCACCAGGGCTGCATAAAAGTTTGCCTTCTCTGTATACTGTATGTCCTTGAAAGAATTTTGTGTGGATTCATTGGTTCTGTCAGGAAAAGATTCCTGTGTTTGACACCGGACAGTGAAGATTACCTTTAGATGAAGTATTAAACTTTATTACACTAAAAGATTATTTAATTATGTCACAGCTGAAAGGTCTATGATACACATTGCATAGGAGTATCTAATTTTAACCTTAAAGCTTTAACTGTTGTGAAGATCCATTGATGCTTTTGTCAATTACCTGGTCTGTGGAGAAAATCCATCATGGATAATGTACATGCATCAGAGTTGATGTGATATTACATATTTACATGAAAAGGTGTTCACTCATTCATCTTTAGTAACCAGTTTAGTTATCCTGGTCAGGGTCACTATGGATTTTGGGAACAATGGATTCGAGGACAGAATTTAATTTATAAGATTATATAATTTGATATATAATGTCTAGTTTGCCACGGGTTGGAAAGCTGCCATTCAGAAAGGAAAAGATTCTGCAAGGTTAACTAAAGTCACATACTATTACACTTAAACTGAACAAGAACATGGTAGTGAACAAATGTTTACCAAGTAGTGAATGTTCACCATGTTAACCACGCTCAAAATTGTTTACAAAGCTACATTAGTAAATCATTCCATTTCTTCCTGATATGTGAGAAAAGCTCCACAGGTTTGGCAAAGGCTTTAAAGTGTTCCTCTATTTATTTAGCGCTTCCTTTTCCTGTTTAAAATGATTGCATGGGATCTTTAGGTTTCTGCAGAAACGTGACAGTTGTGGTATATTTGAAAACCTAAGGCTAACTCCATAGCATTAGTGTGGCTTAATGGCTGAGTTTTATTTAGCTGAAACATTCGGTGTAGATTCTTTATGGACATGTAAAACGTAACATTTCTTGACAAACATGGACTGCACATGGAAAGAGTTTGATAAATAAAGTTAAAGGAGAGGAATCATAGATGTGGTGTTTTTGTTTCTTTAAATCCAAAAGTATAACAAGATCATATGTACAGTATATGTGGTGGTCTGGGAAAAGCCATGGAAGGACGCTGTGGTAAACACTCTAACTTTAAGAAAATGTGTAAGATGTCCTTACTAACTTTGCTTTTCTAACATGTTGAAGAATGAGCTTTGATCATGCTGTCGGATAGAAACACGTTACAGTGCCAAACTCGATATAGTAGAGAATGTCACCATGTGAAGTGCTTTCCCAGGCCATCACACATATAAAGGGTGTGTATATATATTAGGGCTGCACAATTTGATCAGGAACTCACACTGCATTTATTTTGACATGCGATTTAAACTGCGATATGTAACAATTGAATGTACAATTTATATTCAATTTTGTATTTATCCAACAGCAAATAATGGCACAAATGATCTTGTTAAGATGTGTGCCAACATTTATCACCTCAAAAGCAATTAAAAAAAACTAATACTTGAATTATTGACAATTCAACAAATTCTCGACCATGTGCATATTACCCGTCAGCCTTTTGAGATTAAATAATAGCACAGGTCCTTATTGTGATTTTTTTTTTTATGCAATTAACTGTGCAGCTCTAATATATAAATATATCCAACTAACAATTTGCACTTTGCAGTGCACGTGACATTGCATTAGGAGGGATTATTATACATCACGGTTTTATTCATATCATGCATTCGTTCATCACCAGGAAGCAGAAACAGTTTAAACAGAGTGCCGAGTGGCTGCAATGTGAGAGGATCATGTAAAACAGTTGCAGGCAGATTTGCACTCTGCGTCACGTCACTGCAGTTCATCCAGCACCAGTCGACAGCACTCGCCCACTTTAGCCGGGTCGGACACGCCGGCGTACTTTGTGATCTGCGACGCGACTCCTAGCGAGCGAGCCAGATCTCTGGCCGTGCTGTCTCCGGACACTGTGGTTCCGAGTGCTACTAGAAGCCGAAACACGGCCTCTTTGTCCTGCACTACCTCCAGAGCACTGCTGGCCACCGATAAGCACTGGGCTTTGGCCTCGATCTCAATCTCTTGGCCATGAAGCACACCTGCGTAGTTCAGCACCAGAGTGGCCAGAGCCACGTGGATGTTTTTGTTACAGACAGTGCGGAGCTCGGCGGCACGGGAAAGAACGGCTTCCCTCTGGCCCAGGAGCAGAGAGCGCCCACGGGATCCGGAGAAACAGTTACAGAATGTACGCAAAGCCAGCATTTGATTGGCTGCCCGGCCTTCTGGAGACATGAGGCCCAGCAGGTGGTTACACAGACTGGCACCTTCTGTTCCTCCACACATCTGAGCATTGATCTCAGGGTGGCGCACAGCCATGCGCAGGATGTCCAGGACGGGGAAGACGATATCTGTGGAGAGTCACATTCAGTATTACCATGACGATCATTCGTTCCGTCATGAACGATATTAAATATCGAGGACAGAGAGGATGTGTGCACAAAGTGCAGGGAGACATTAACACTTAGTACCGCTTGACATTAGCACAAAGGTAGACTACATAAATTATGAATTAGCATTTTAAATGATTGTTTATGCTATTTGGTACAAGTATAATTAATCAGCACGTTAACAAGACCAGCAACATTTATTTCATTCATACTGCTGCTGTCATTCCCATAAAACACTTACATATTCTTACATTTTTATACCTGGAGTTTATCAAGTCCTGCTTAATTTATATACCCTTCTATTAAATTTTTCTTAACTTTTTAAAATATTGTACATTTTTTGACTTAAATTTTAATAATTTTTTATATATTTTAATAATTATTTTTATATTAATTTCATAGGAAAATTATACTTTAAATTTAATTGCACTCGATAGTGCAATTTATTTAATCGTAAAGAAATTAGTTTTTAGGTCACGGGCAGTCGCATAAGCATTTCACTGCATACCGTATTCGTGTTATGACAAATAAAATTAGAATTTTTTTTTCTAACCAAGTTACCAATAGTCAGGTATGATAATGGAGGAAACAGGAAACAATTTGATACCCGTGAAAGCCACCTCCTAATGATATGCTATACCTTATGCCAGGAACTCACTAAAGAGACTTGCAAGTGCTAAAATTACAGGCGACTCAATTAAAAGAATGCATCTGCAGGACAAAGGAGAAATCTGTCCATTGCGGTGGCGATTTCTTTAAGACTGCAAGGGAAGCTCAGCTTCCCCTATAATGTCACAAAATTAATGGTCAAATTATGTAC
>JAQMYJ010000001.1:18040465-18050800 GCA_030014305.1 Clarias laeviceps | reverse complement strand
GTGCTTAGGGTCATTGTCTTGTTGGAAGGTAAACTTTCGGCCCAGTCTGAGGTCCTGAGCACTCTGGAGAAGGTTTTTGTCCAGGATATCCCTGTACTTGGCCGTATTCATCTTTCCCTCGATTGCAACCAGTCGTCCTTAAACACCCCCACAGCATGATGCTGCCACCACCATGCTTCGCTGTTGGGACTGTATTGGACAGGTGATGAGCAGTGCCTGGTTTTCTCCACACATACCGCATAGAATTAAGGCCAAAAAGTTCTATCTTGGTCTCAGTGATATTTCAGTTTTTCTTTTTTAATAAATCTGCAAAAATGTCAACAATTCTGGGTTTTCTCTGTCAATATGGGGTGCTGTGTGTACATTAATTAGGAAAAAATGAACTTTTATCAATGAACCATTTTAGCAAAAGGCTGCAACATAAAGAGTGAAAAATTTAAGGAGGTCTGAATACTTTCCGTACCCACTGTGTATATATATACAAAATTTTTCACGTTCCATAAAATGTGAATAGGCAACACAGCTACAGTATTAACAGAGCTACCTGTGAAGGGATCTCCTGCGAAGCCTTGTCTTGGGTCTGCTGATCCTGGAATATACCGTCCTGCACCTAAAAAGAACAAATTTAAATAATGTAAAAAAAAAGGAAAAAAAAAGAATATATTGATAGAAAGCTTTTATAATAATTTTTAACTTCCTAAAAAGATTCTTTGTGGAAGCAGTAACAGTGTAATAGAGAGAAAATGGCAGTGCGCCACTCGCCTGTAAAAGGATCGACGGCGCTGGCCGGTCCTGGGCCGAGTGTTTGTCCTTTGGTGTTCTCGATGATGAAGTTAGCCACCTGATCCAAGAACATGGGGTTTAGGTCATTCTTCTGCAGAAAGTTATGAGCTGCCAGCCAGGGGTCATCGGTCATGTTGTAGGGCAGCTTCATGGAGGGCCCGCCTTCATTTACGTCAATGGTAAAAACGAAATCATACTCCTGATGGAAGAAGGAGAATAACAGTGAGAAACATTACGATGACCTCATTACCTTCTGTTATTTCACCTCGAGTTAAAGGATATTGCATTCCATATAACCAGATGTAGTATGTATTCTCAGCTGCAAGTTAAACTGACTTGTATTTGGAAATTTTAAAACTGAGACTCAGGAAAAAAAAAAATCATATAAGGATGTAGTATTTATTTTAATTAACTTTTAGAAAAGACAAAATAATTTTTTTGACATAATCTCCTTGCTTTTTCAATACATGTTGTCCATCAGTCAACAAGCTTTTATATTCCCTCATTAAAAATGTTTTAGGCTGAGCTGCGAGCCACGAATGCACCATTGTCTTCACTTCTTCATCATAGGTGAATCTTTATCCTAAAAGGGCTGCCTACTGGGGACGAACAGGTGAAAGTCCGATGGAACAAGATCAGGACTATAGGGAGGACCCTTTAACAAGCATTAACTTTAAAACGAGTATTGACAGTATGGGTAGAAGTGTGTGGAAGTTCCATCTTCGCACAACGCCTTTATTATATGTTTTACCTAGGAACAAATATTTTACCTAGGAACTGTATGATGTCCTACCTTCCCCTCATACATCACGCTCTTGGAGTTCTGCTTGGAGGAGCCGCCCACCACGTCCCCGATCTTCATCCAGCGGCTGTCGCCCGTGCTCCACTGGTACGCCTCGACCTTACTGCCCTCCTTTATGAGCCGTGTCTGTCCGTCTCGATTCCCTAACACGCACACTTGTTGTTAGTCGTGTTTCTGGCAAATGTGTCCATAGTACATCCCTGGCACATCTTCACTAAGATTAAATTCTAAATATGTATCTAAAATTAAAAATAAAATAAAAAATCTATCTGTAAAAATGGTTCAAGCTCTGCTCACCTGGCTCAGTTAAATGCTCTTTGCCCGGTAAATCCTCTATCTTAATGTCTCCCAGTTCTCCAGCCTTGGGGTCTATAGTGGCTTTGGAGACCTCTTCCTCGAATGCTTGCAGATCCTGAGCACTCGCTACACGCTCCTCGCTATCGGTAAACACCCGGATCATGCCGTCGCTGTGGATAATAAACTAGTGTTATTTACGTTGTCACAAAGTCCAGCCTTGTTCGCGTTAGTGTTGCAAATACAAGCAAAAGGTAGCAATAAATAAATTAATAAATAAATAAATAAACACATGATTTTAACCAATCTACCTTGTTCCAATAACAATGTCTCTGTTGGGCAGCACGCAGCCGCACCAGACCGACTGGGCAGGCAGACGGATGGTCTGAGCACATTCGCCATCCTTCCAGATCCGGACTGTCCTGTCCTCTCCAGTGCTCACAAAGCCTACCGGAGGAAATGAACAACATGCAGATTTTTATCTCTATTCATCATAGATTCTTTATTCATGTACATTTTTTTGTATTGCGGTCCGATGAAGTCATGGAAGAGCTCCATCTGTGTTAGAAATGTCCCGCACTGCTTCTTCACCTTGTCCATCGGGGAACACAGCCAAACTGTAGATGAAGTTAGTGTGACTGTAGTAGACTTGAACACATTCTCCCGTCACCATCCATCGTCTGATGCTGGCGTCATTGCTGCAGGATAAAAACTCCAGGTTGTTCAGCACAGCTAGTCCCCTCACACAGTCCTCGTGTCCTGGAACACAAAACCCAGATCCGGCATTACTGACCCCTATTGGTGAACTGTCATTTTTTTTTAAGAAAAGCATTTTGAAAACTATTTTAGAGCCTTAGAGGTGATTGTACTGAAGCGTATTCACAAAACAAAAGAAAAAACAATTAACAGAAATGATCTCATAATTATGACATCCTGATCTCATAATTATGACTTACTAACTCATAATTATGATTTCTCACTTCTCATAATTTTGAGTTAAGTCATAATTATGAGTTAATATGTAATAAGTATGAAATAAGTCAGTTATGAGATAATTCACAATTACGAGATATTAAGTCATAATTATGAGATAAGTCTAAAGTCATAATGAATTAGGAGATAAGTCATAATTGAGAAAATAAGTCATAATTATAAGAATTTCTGTATTTTTTTTTTCATTTGTAAATGCAATCGTTTCCATATGATTGAGACATTGATGGACTACTTTCAACAGATCCGTTGTTTTTAACTCAATACATGTTAAATGTATATCCAGGATACTGACTATACACCCATCGCGCACTTTACTGGGAACACTATACTAACACTAAGCACAGCTTCCGTTCGCTCTGAAAAAAAGCCACGATTCTTCACGACATGAATTCCCTTATATGTTAAAAAAACAACAACATTACTTTGAGATCTTGCTTCACGTTGATATGAAGGCATGACAAGACTCTTGTTGATCTTTTAACTGCACCACATCCCAATGATGTTCTACTGGTACAGGTGACTGAAAATACCACTTTCATATTCATCTAACCAGCTTGAGAAGACGTTTGCTTTGTGACAAGCTGCATTATCATGCTGGAAATAGTCGTTAGAAGATCATGATGAGATGCACATGATCAGCAACAATAATTAAAATATTCTGTGGCATTCAAGCAATAATAGTCTGGTATTAACAGTTCCAAAGTGTGACAAGAAACCATTCCCCACACCATCACACCACCTCCACCAGCCCCCAAAAAAACACCAATAGTCCGCCAATAGTCTTTAATCGTTTCGTTTTTGGTGATCCTGTGCCCATTACAGCCTCAGACTAGATAATTGCACAAATGATTAGTATTTTATAATCTATACCTATACTTATATCAGTATAGGTATTTCTAATAAAGTGCTTGGTAAGTATATACAGTATGTTGAAACAAGCTGATTTCTTTTTACTTGATTTTTCTAGTAAATTTCTCTAAACAGCTCAATCTTTACTGACCACTTCAAAATCACCTCAAGTAGTAGGATACACAGACAAGCTCTGATTTACCTTGAGTGTCACACCCGCCATGTTATTTGTATTGATAGGCTTCAGTGTGTCAGTACAGATCTACCCATGGCAGTTCGGATAAATTAGAAAGATGCAAATCAGTCAAATTTCAGTATTACTGGTGTGCGAGGAAATGATTATTTATAGCTGTTATACTGTAAGTCACAACCGGAACTAACTCTTACAGACACTCCATACCGTACCAGTCAAACGTTTGGACATACCTTCTAATTCAATGGTTTTTTTTTTCTTTCTTTTTTTTTCTACATTGTAGGACAAAACTATGAAATACCACATGGGACTTTAGGTGTTAAAGTAACAAAGGTGTTATTCTAAGACATGAAGATCAGAATAGTTCTTGCAAGAACAGTATTGATGGGGTTTGCAAATGCACATGAAAATCACCATGATGAAACTGGCTCTCATGAAGGAAAGCAAGACCAAAACTTACCTCTACTGAAGGAAAAGTTCATTTAGAGTCACCAGCCTCAGAAATCACCAGTTAACAAACAGCACCTCAGATTAGAGCCGTTATGAAGGATTTACAAAGCATGAGTAGCAGACATCTCAATATCAACTGGACCGAGGAGATTATTGGGTATTGGGTACACCTTCAGTATTGTTTTACAAAAAAATAAAAAACAGGAAAGACCATGGAAATAGAAAGTGTGTCCAAACCTTTGACTGGTGATGCAGAAATAAATGGTTAAAAATGAGCTTGATGTGTTTATGAATGGAAAAAAACCCCACTACAATCAATAAAACTGTGAATTTGTGAAAAACATCAGGTTCTTCAGGGTGGTACAGTAAGTGTGACTCTGCTTCACATCAGACTTCATCCTTTCATCTTATTATTAAATGTTTTATTCAGTGAATATCATCCTCATTATACAAAAAAAAAAAAAAAAAAAACCACGACTCACCTTTGTATGTTTTCTCACACCGGCCTGCTTTCCAGAGTTTAATAGTTTTGTCAGCGGATCCTGTGAGCATAAGACCTTGCTCTGGCAAAATGACAACCGCCCACACGGCTGCCGTGTGCCCCTGCCATCACGCGGGATTAAAAGGAAAAACATACATGTTTGCACATGTATAATATCAACAACATATAGGAGTTAATAACACTTTCTAGCTATTAAACTGATTGTACAATACAAGTCAATAGAAGCTGTCAGTGTGAGCGCACCTGTAAGGTCATCATACACTTGTCACTAAGCCAGACTTTGGCTGTTGTGTCCCATGATCCACTCAGCAACGTCCCGAACTTCCCGGCAGACAGCGTACACACTGCAGACGACAAATCATCACAATCACAGTCATCAACACTAATTAATATTCCTACATCTACACTGCACTCTCAGTACACCAGTAGGTGATGCTCTTTCCACTCACTTGCATATCATAGAGAGATTATGTAAACTGCTTGCTTACCAGTTCAAGCAGATTTTCCCACTCTGACACACCTCTACATAACCTGTTCCTGATCTGGGAAGTCAGTTGAGGTGTATTCGAGCTGGGAAATTAATGGCTGAACGGAAATCGATTAGAATCAGGAGCGCATGTGAGTACCTGTGTTTTTATGTCCCTTTAGAGTGAAGAGCGGATCCGGGCGATCCAGAGAGAAGATGCAGATGTTGTGGTCATTGCCACCGGTGGCGATGAGCCCGCGTGGGTACGTCTCATTGGGGGCGATGATGCACACGCAGGACACGTAGTTGGTGTGGCCGTTCATGCAGTGCATCTCCATGTAGCCCCTGTTCTCACTAGAGAAGAAGACAACATAGTTTATTTAGCTTTTTCCTGTTTTTTATACTACTCCAAAACTTTAGGTTTATTATTATCATTATTATTATTATTATAATTAAATTAATTCATTTTAGAATTACTTTTTTAAAAAATCATGATCATTTTAATATTATAAGGTTTAAATTGAGGGGCCAGGGATTAAAATATTTAAAGAGATCCCGGCAAGAAGGTGGCTTAGTGGTTAGCACTGTAGCCTTGCATCTGCAGAATCAAGGGTTCGTTTTGTTTCGTTTTCCCTGTGCTTGGTGGGTTTCCTCTGGGTGCTCCGGTTTCCTCCCACAGTCCAAAGACATGTAGATTGGCGTTCCCGAATTGCCTTTAGTGTGTGAAGGAGCGTGTGAGTTTGTGTGTGTGTGTGTGTGTGTGTGTGTGTGTGTGTGTGTGTGTGTGTGTGTGCGTGCGCCCTGCAATGGATCATCCAGGGTGTATCCCGCCTCCTGGGATAAGCTCCAGGCCCCCAAAGACAGAGTATGCAGGATAAACAGGTATCGATGATGAGTGAGTGAGTGAAGGGATGGATCCCTGAGTGTAAAGTGTTTCATCGCCTATAAGAAGATCAGGAGATCTTATCATTCTGTATCTGATAAGATATCAGAGCAGTGAGTGAAGTGAGATCAGTTCATTTCTGATTTTTAGCAGGTACAAATGGGAATGCAGGAAGTAAGCAAACTTCTAAACAAACGACATTTCTCTCAGTTTTGAGTGTTACTCTGAAAACAGAACACTTCTGTTCTGGACCAGTCTCTACACCTTTACCAAACAGTCTACATTTTTGTATTTCTTCCAGATCTGATCCTGAGTCAGTTAGCTTTCCTTAAAAAAAACCTGCTCCAGTCTCGGTTAGCTCTGACAGTTAGCTAGCTCCTTCTGTATCAGATAACTATTATCACGTTATATCAGATGACATGATCATTTGGTTAAATAGCGAAACAGTACGTTATTTACAGTCTCTCGCGCACACTGTACACCACACAGAGCTGAATGAAGCGTATCGAGTTCACCGGCTACCTTGAATCCGGCACCCAGACTTTGGCTGTTCTGTCTCTGGAAACGGAAACAAAAGCTCCATGAGGAAAAAGCGCCGCGGCGACCCCCCTGACATCCATCTCATGACCCGGAATGGAGCAACTCAGCCGATATGAGCTACAGGACGCCATAGTCGCGCTTCACCTTAGAAACGATCGCTTGACAGGCGCGCTAAATGAATGTGCTAAAAGTAAGCGATCCCAACCCGGAAGTGACACAGCAGTGTTCGCTAAAGCCGGGTCCTTCTCCAGGATTGGAGGGTTGTGCTTGGTCTTCTGAGCTATGATTGGCTACTCGCTCGGGCTTCGAATAAATTCGCCAATCAGCAAAGTGGTTTTTGGAACGTAGGCGGGAACAAATAATATTTTTTTTCTCCAAAGAACGCTTTACAAGATAAAGGACCTAATACACTACATTGTGTTTCGAATCTCTTAATTTTTGTTAAATGTCAAAAAAAATAAATAATTTTAAACAGAAACAAAAAATTCAACTTCTACATTTTTTTCAGTACATCTACATTTTTGCTTTTTGCTGTAATAACATAGGCTAAAAAACTAACCATTAATAAAATATTGTTAATAATTTAACATTTTGTATGTTTTAGCTCTTTATATTTTGTTGTAGCAAGTGGCAAATTTTATTGACAGATTATTTAATTTTTATAAAGCACTTAATTAGGGCCCAAGCACTATAGTTTGTGCAGGGCCCTCTTGTTTTTTCCTACAGATTATTAGGGTCCAAGCACTATGACATCAGCCCTATTACATCATAATGTGTGATAGGACACCTGAATGGCTGGGACCTGAGCGTGGCTACACATTTAGATATCATTGAACTGAAAAACTTTCAGATTGCATGTCATGGTCTCAACTCAACAGGAAGTTTTAGGGGATTTATCACCACCAAACCGGGCGAATGTGCCAAAAACTGTCTGATGACGTCCTGAGTGACATCATATTGAGGGACATCACATTGAGTGACATCATAGGGTGATCCTTTTTCCAGCATATGGGGCTTTTTGTAGGTCTTAACATGTTCAAAAAGCACACAGGTTGGGCGATGGTGCAAGTGCTTGGGCCCAATCATCGTTGCTTTGCAATATATTTTATGATTAATTTCGCTGAGTTACTGAGGTTATATTTTTCTTAGCATAGCTTAAAATGTCGAGTTTGAGAGTTAATTTTCTAACAATTATATATATAAATAATACACTCCTGTTGTATATATATATATATATATATATATATATATTACAACCGGAGTTGTTGTTATTATTATTATTATTATCATCGTCATCATCGTTGAAGAAATTTACCCCGGAAGAAAAATCCCTTCACTGTTTATTTCGGTTAGTATAGTTAAAAGATCTGTATTTTTTAAATTGAATTTATTAAAATACGTATGATTTTTGTTTATTTAACAGTTTTTAAATCTTTTAATTCTAATATTTTTGTCTAATGTTTTATATTAATGATGATTTAACTTTGACCTGGAAGAAATGACCTCTCTAGCGCTGTCCTTCTCTGAGAAGTGAAAACAAACATGGCGAACAGGAGATTGACGGTGTTCATATTCGGGGGTTTTGTGACTGCGGTAGCAGCAGCTGTCTATCCTATATTTTTCCACCCTTTTATGCACATAGACGAGTACAGTAAGTCTGCTAAAATGTATATTTAACAATATTTTCTTACAGCTCTTTATCGCCTGTTCTGGCGGCATTTGTCTACAAACTGTAGCTGAATTACCTCTTATATTGATCATTATTTAGTGCAGAATATTCAAGTTCATTCTTGTTTTCAACTGCCATAATTATCTCATCTCCATTATCCGTGTGTCTAATCTTATTCTAAATCTCTACAGAGCAAATCCAGAAAGTTAACCGAGCAGGAATCAACCAAGCAGATGTTCAGCCTGTAGGTGAGTTTAGCATCTAAAACCACATGGGAGACCTTTTTAAAAAAAAGTCATCTCAGGTTACTTAATTGCTGTTGTATTTCTCATCAGTTTTCTAATGCTCTCTCTCTCCTTATTAAGGTGTGAAGATCTGGTCGGATCCATTCAAGCCGAAATCATGATGTGACTGATGCTGAAAGGAGACAGGAGTGGAGATTCATGGGATTAAAGACTTTCAGACCGGTCCAAGCAAACACTCTTTTCCTGAATGAGTGTGCGAACAAGAGAAAGAAACCTTCCTCCACTGTTTAGTATGTTTTCCTGCTGTAATGTTTTGTGTTGGTTTGCCACTAAGCTTAAACGGTAGTGTTAGATCAGGCTGTGCCGACTGTCGCATCTTTGATACTTTATCCTATGAATAAAGTTTTATAAGAAAGTTGTTTCAGATGGACACAACATAGTAGAGTACATGCTTTATTTAGGAAAAAAGGACACTATATTACAAAAAATTTAAATAGTAGGATATGATAAGATTTTTAAACATCTACAGCATAACCTTCTGATCTTTGAGATTAACATTTGTCAGATTGCATAATATTTACATAAAAGATGCATGAAAGTATTGTAATAATAAATAGAAAAGTAATATTTAGAAAAATAAGTTAAACCTTAAATTCTAGCTGGAAAAACTATATCATGTTTTAATAAATTGTGGCAAAACATATCCTCATCTGTGAAGACTTTAGCTACTTAGCATGGTTTTTCATCATTCTGTAACGAGAAACAAAACATACAAAAAGTCAAGATTCAGTCCAAATGGCCTTCAGCTTGTGAATCAAAGATTATATGTAGGTGTTTGGATTGTGCCTGCAGGAGAACAGCAGGTCATGTGATGTAAACTGACAGTTGTATCTTTATACTTCACAGCAATTTGAAGGCTAACAAGAGGTTTTCTTATGGCCACGCAGCTGTTTAGTCCAATCCTGTGATTTCTCATCACATTGTGTGTGCTCTTACTTTCACTAATAAACAGAGCTGTGGTTTTCACTCTTGATTTATTTTTTTTACCATGCAACTTCAAGTGGTTAAGTGATCCCCATCAATGATTTTTTTTTTCATTCACAAAGTTAACAGTTAAGCACAAGACTGTTTTCTGATCATGTGTTCTTAACCCAGTTCCAGTAGTTTTAAACCTCTTTAGTTATTTTCTTTGCTTGATGTGGTCCACAAACTTGATTCTTTTGATATGGCTAGGCAGCGAAGTTAAACTATTATGCATTGAAATATCATCTCTTGATAAGGGAATTATCAGTGAAGCCTTTTCAAAATGAAAACAACAACGAAAAGTGCCAATGTGGCCCTCACACCACTTCCTTCATGTTCCAGTTCCAGGTTATTCCAAATCTGTTCATTGTGGTTGAGGTCAGGGAACAGTTCTTCCACTCTAACCATAGCAGGCCATGTCTTCATGAACCTTGTATTGTCATACTGGAACATGCATGTGCTTCTTGCCTCCAGTGAAGGAAACTGGAATGATCTGCGCCTGTATTCACAAAGCTTCTTAGGCCTAAAAGCTGGTCCTAGTGACGAAATTCTAAGAAAATTCCTACAATTATGACATTTTCTTAGAATTTCCCCTTAAATTTAGGATTAAATCTTAGTAAAGATAAAAATGATTCATGAAACA
>JAQMYJ010000001.1:18007657-18040440 GCA_030014305.1 Clarias laeviceps | reverse complement strand
AATTGTTAAGAGTAGAGAGGAGGACTTTTAAGAGGCTTAAGAGTTTCTATAGCAGAGGACAAAATGGCGGAAAGAAGGAATGTTCTCCAAACATTGAACGTAAAGCTAAAATTAAACACTGCTCTTCTGTCCAGTTTGGTTTTCTTGTTGTTTTACTTCCTTCCAGAAGATTGTTGGCTACATACCATTCAAAAGTGCAACTTAAATAGACTGTCCTGCAATCATTTAAATTGGTAAAAGCTGAGTCTGTAGTCATGATTATACAATTTCTTTATATACAAACATAATGATTTTACTGTCTGTTCTATTATCATATATCCTATTTTCACAAAGAGTGCATTTCAAGACCTTTACAGAGGTCAGAGTTTATTTTTATCAACCACTCACAGTTCTTGAATTGTTGCATCAACCCTAGCAACGGGGTCAAAAGTGTTTTTTAAAACACTTTTAGTCTAAGACTCCCTGCTAGGACTTTTTAGGCTAAGATAGGAGCTCTCTAAGTGAATTCTTAGAAGCTTTGTGAATACAGGCCCAGGTGTCTTTGTTTAAGGAGAGCTGTTTCTGCTTTTGTTTTCATAAGTTAAATGGACTTGAGTTTCTGGAATTGTAAACTGTCATGAAGCAATGCAGACTCTAGGGGGAGCTCTCGTACAACACAGTCAGAGATTTGCAAGACTGTTTGCATTTGATTCATAATATATAAGTACATGATGTTGATTCTTTACCTGCATTTTTTAATTCAATCCTGGAAAAAAAAAAGTTCAGACACTATGTTTTCTCAATGAGACATGCCTTTAATTTTTGGAAATCTAAATGCTGGAAGAGTAAACACAATCTATTCCTGAGCTTGTTAATTGTGCCTTTGACTGGAAGGATGAAGTCAGAATTGCTACTGTGTTAGTCGGGAGTTGGGTGTAACTCGTTGTGTAAGTTGATCCTCATACGCTCATTGGAAACAGGTTTTGATTGAGATTCGTTGATCCACTGAGCTCATAGTGTTACCACTAAGAAATGAGAATTTTTCCAACAGACTGAATTAAATAAAACGGGGTTTATAAGCAATTTCAGGTGTTTGCAGCAGTGCAGAAATTCCTTGCTTTGATTCTTTCCTCTTTCACTTCACGTCGATCAGATTTTTATTATCGTGTTAACACGGAACTGTCGTTTACCATGAGCAAACATTTGCGAAATGAAACCTGTAACCTGAGAGGAGCACACGAGGGCCTAAGCACTGCTCTAGGCAAGTCCTGTTGTCGTGGCAACAAGCCTGCGCCCACACCTGTGTGATGGTACAAGCCCAAGGCCCCGGCGGTGCACGCGTATGTGTAAACATAATAAGTAATTTTTGTGTTTAGCCAGTGACTAGAAAGATCTCTAAATGATTGAACTGAACTTTTGAAATATGTTTTTGCTGCAGGAGCACCGATACGTCTTAAAGCTTGTAGAGTTTTGGAAAAATCTTGTTGTGAGCTACTTCCTGAAGAGGTGTTTTGCAACATGGGTGGTGCTTTCTCCACCACATGGATTCCTTTCCCAGCTGCGAGTGCATGGATATTTTAATAAAAAGCTGCATCAAAAACGACACAAAAATTCATTAAATGTTATGAATAGCAATGACCCACTACAAAGACATTATGACAGACTGCAGTGTGCAGCTAGAGAATTAATGATTTCTATGGTTATTCACTAATACAGAAGTGTTTTAACTGTGACGTGCTGATTTTTTTTTTTTTTTTTTTGCGAAAGAGCAAAACCTCTCAACGAGCGTTCATCTTCTATCTGTCAGATGTTAATATACAAGTACCGGGTCCTACACAGACCTGCTGTAGTGCATCTCAGTACATGATCTGGTTCTGTGTATCTTTCACTGTGTCTCTGTGAATGTGTGGTGCTGTTAAATGCAGCTAGTCCACTAACTCTAGCTACGGATCCGATCTGTGTATTTTGTTTTCCATGCTGTTAGAAATGATGGGGCATAAACTTGATAGACTCAGCACGGCTAAACCTTCACCAGAGGTGAATTAAAAAAATTTAAATTCCAGAACTGCTAAAAACATTTTTCACTACTCGCTTGTGATCAGCTCTTTTTTGTTTTTCATGAGTGCACACTTTGACCTGGAGAGATCCCCCTGCTTATCCTGCAATCCTGCTTAAACATGAAAAGTTTGCATGGAACCTTTTCATGTTTAAACATGAAGAAAGGAGAAAAAAGTATGTGAGATTATGGAGGAAATATTGGTCATGGATAAATGAAAATACTTTATTAGGTGTTACCTGTTAAACTTTTTTTTACCACAAATATCTAATCATCTAAGCATATGGAAGAAACTTAATGCATTAAGGCGTGTAGACTTTGTCAAGCTGATCAAAGTGACTTTGAACACTGAACGGTTATTGTCACCATACAGGCTTGTCTAAAAGAGTAAATATTCAGTGAGCTGGATGATAATGCCTTGTTGATGCCAGAGATCATAAGAAAGCAACCAGACTGGTTTGAGCTGATAGAAAGGCAGCAGTACCCCATAAATAACATCTAATTACAACTGAGGTATACTGAAGAGCATCTCTGAATGTGCAACATGTGGAACCTTTAAGAAGATGGGCTAAAGCTGCGGAAGACCTCACCGGGTGTCAGATAAGAATGTGGATGGATTCATCAATTCATCAATCAATTCAGGCTGGTGATGGTGATGTAATGATGTGAGAGATATTTTCTTGGCACATTTTGGGCCACTTATTACCAATTGAGCATCGTATAAATCCCAGAGTATTGAAAGTACTGAAAATGTCCAATCCTTTTATGAGCATAGGATAATACACCAAGTCGCAAAGCTGAAATCATCTCAAACTGCTTTCTTGAACATGATAATGAGTTCACTGTAATGGCCTCCACAGTCACCAGATCTCAATCCAGTAGCACACCTTTGGGATGTGGTGGAAACATGTTCATGATTGAACAAATCTCCAGCAACTCTGTGATGTTGTACTAGTCAATATGGACCAAAATCTCAATCAAGGAAAGCTTCCAGCACTTTGTTGAATCTATGCTGTGAAAATTTAGGCAGTTCTGAGTGCACTACTCAGGTAGTGAGTGTAGGTTTAGCATTGTTTTGTTTTTTTCTTTTTTTAACAACTATTTGGAGATGGAATGCCAAATAAGTTCTTATAGAACGCAATATATGGAACCGTTCTTCCAATTTGCCTACACAAATAGATGGAGGATGAGCTGGATTCAGGGATCTGCTGCACACGACAGATCGCTTCTTGGGTGGTCACTGGGTTTTTTCCCCCAGTCCTGTATACACAAGCAGTAGCACTTTTTGAAAATTCATCGTCTGGAAGTTTGAGCTCCTCGGCAATCGCTCAAAGACGGAGTGGCTGGAAGGTTTGGCCTACGTACCTGGTTGGTGCAGGACCGTGTGTTATGTAGTCGCCGGGTGTTGGATGGGACAGAGGGACATGAAAATGAGTCTGAGGGCAAAAATCTCGTAAAGTTCACTGGTCCTGTTATTTCTCTGTTATGTGTTTCGCAGCTAAACTTCCTGGCTGAGTAACGAAACAAGCTGTAAAATGAAGATGAATCAGCTGGATACCATTCACTTGTTTCCCACAAAATTAGAGAACAAATGAAAGTCAAATCTGTTTAACAAAAACAGGCTAAATCTCAAACAGATCTGATTCTTTTTTTTTTCTTTCCCTCATACGGTATAATATTACACGTTCCCTTTCCCACTCCTATTTTCTGACTGTATGTTTTTTTCGCTTCAGACTGTAGCTACAGTGCAACTAAATGCACACTGGCTGAAAGACGTGATGTTCCTAGTGTAGTTTAAGGACAGCCGTCGTTATATAAAAGCAGGTTCCATTTTTATAGCTCCGGCGTCTTTCTCTGTGTCTGTTCTATGTCCTTTCAAAGCGCCGTATCCTGAAATAATCCGTGCCTTAAAGTCAGCATCAGTATTTTTGGATATTTTTCCTGTGCTCCATTTGAAGCGTTTCAGGGCGGATGAATAGTATTGTGTCTGCTAAAAGGATCTGAATGACAGAGAGAGGAAAAGTGAGAGGGCTTATGAGGGGAAGCAGGGTCCCGTCTCCCACGAGAGCCGCCGCATAGCCAAGAACTGACATAATATCTCCTCACCGCCACAAAGAGCACATCGCTAACCCTCAGCGGAGAAGCTGCCAGCGCAGCAGCTGCCAAACGCAATAACACTCCCCCCCCCCACCCTCCTTCCCTCGTCTTCTCCTCCTCCTCATCACACACTCTCTCTCCTCGCTCCCTCGCTGATCAACAAACCCCATTGTTTATGGGATGCTGTTATCGTTGGTCGGTGTTCAAAAAACAAAAGGGGGAAAAAAAGAGAAAGGAAAAAAAAAAAAAACTCCTGGGCCCCAGCCGTGCGAAGGACTATCAAAGCAACGAGCGGAAAAAAGGGCAACCGAGAAGAGAGCAGAATTCCTTTCATTCCGAGCGTGGTGTTTTCCAGATTCCTGAAGCGGCGACTGCTGCAGTTCTACACGGAGCGATTCATGAAAGGAAAAGCAAGGAAGAGAGAGAGAGAAAGAAAAAAAAATCAAGTTTGGATAATAAGAACCGTACAGGATGTCAAATATAGCAATCTGAATGCTTTGTCATTACACAAATTTAATAACTCTAAATCAAAGCCATCCGCCGAAGTCGTCTTGGGCCATTTCTCAAGTGACATCAATCTTACATTAACATGTTTTTACATCTGCCATACACGCAGATGTTTATTTTCTTTTTTCTTGAAAATTGCAGAGGTTGTGTAAGCTCAGAGAGAGAGAGAGCGAGAGAGAGAGAGCATGGAATGATGACTGAGAAACACAGGGAAAGATTTCCATTGGGGAAAGAAGAAATAAACGCACAAGCAGCCTCCAGGCACGACCGGCGTTGTCAGATTAGAAGAGAACAGGAAGAGCGAAAGCAGTTGATATGTGCTTTGGGACGTTTGAGAGAGAACAATAACAAGAGCACGGAGAAATCCGGGCTTTCGGAGATAAACTCTTTAATTAACAACAGTGCGAGCGGCTCGACGTGTTCAAGTGTGCTCGTTCTCGGACAAAAGGAGACGTTTGAGTCAGAGTTTGTTTATGGCAGATTTGTGAAATGGAAAAAAAAATCTTTTATGTATTTAAACACACACGTGGCCACTCGCACTTACAGTATCCATGGTCAGGTTTGGAGCTTCTTGTTGGCAGCAGAGAATATTTCTTACCCTCAGAACAATGTAAGTGCAGTAAGACTACATTCTTGGGTTACCAGTCTGAGAGAGCAGATATCACGAGTATTCAGCAATGTCTGGAAAAATGAGCTCCAGGAGGTAGGCCTCATTGTCCCCACTGACATGGCCATGGGCCAGAGAGAAAGAGAGAGAGCATCTTTAGAGTCATTGAGACTCACGAACACACACACAGAGTCCATTACTGCATTTTCAGTGTGTGTGCATGAATGCAAAAATTCTTATGAACCACAAACCGAAGCTGTGGTTAGCAATGGGTTGCATCTGGGCTTCTGACCATATCCCATTGTGTATATATATTTTTTTAGATAACTAATCAATGCAGAATGTTAAGGCAGTAGATCTAATGTGCGTGTCTTAGACGCTCAGCGGGCAGAGCCGGCTGGATGCGTCCGCCGAGTTATTTTTTTTTATGGCATTTTCTGTAATCATAGTGCAGCAAAGGTCAACCCGAGCGAAAGAGCAATCCCGAGAGATCCCATGATTACACAACGGCAACTGATGCGATGACAAATCAGAATACTACAAATCACAGGCCGAGATTCAGTTCTGAGCCGCGAGTATAGCATTACTCAGAAGTTTGGTACAGTGGGACGACACGGACTATTTATACACGCTGACTTAACAAAAACGACACAGGTGCAACTGAGGAGTGTGAAGAGATTCAGAGCGGGAGAGAGTCAGGCATGAGTACAAGAAACGGGTGTGACAGCAGCACATGTGCGCAACTTCTGTAATGAGCCATGTGTGGAAATGGATTTCAGAAAATGAAAAAGTGTGAGCGTTTATTTTGGGTTTTCTAAAAGTGACGCAGGGCGAAAATTATACATGCAACCTCTAAAACTTTGGTTAGTACCTTTAGCAGATGCTTTTGGAAGCTATCAGGAAGCTTTTTGTAGGATTCTTCTTAGGACTCGTCTTGGCAGAATAGGTAGAATGTAGTTAAATTAGTTGTTTTCCAGGCATGGACCTGATTTTTTTGATTGGCTTGAAGCTTCAAAAGGTTAACGTTAGCCTCCCTTATCCATTCAACAACCTGCTTTGATGTGTGTTCAGGTTTGCTGTCTTGTTGGTATAGAGTATACACTCTATATTGTAGTCTATACTCTAGAAGTTAGAACCAAAACTTCTAAATGTAGTCCTCCTTCTTCATTATTCGCACTGCACCAACAAGACAGGCCTAAAACATGATGCTACCACCACCATGCTCAATAGGTGGTATGGCGTTCTTGAGTTTGAATGCCTGACTTTGGTGCCTTCAAATGTACTGCAGGTCTAAACCTTCCTCCAGAAGGCTTTTTTTCCCTTGTCCATGTGGTTTTAAACTATCGTTGAATTTAAAGGTGTCAATTCTTGAGTAGGAACGTCTTTCTCAAATAACAGCCTTTCAGTCCATGGTGATGTAAAGTCCACTTGAGTGTAGACAGTGATACTGGTCTTCCAGCAGGTTGCAGTTTATCGCAGGTCTGTGACTTTGTGGTTCCTGGGTTGTGCCTTACCATCCAAACTAATTTCCACTCAGCTGCGGATGACAGTTTGCATCTTCTTTAAGACATTGGCACAGTATCTGCACCTCCCAACAACTTGAACTTATGTACAGTTGTTTGGATCTGTAGTTGTGTAAAGGGCTCCAAGAGACATTCCTGACTTGTGTTAATCCACCATCATCTTTCTCACTGAGATCTGCACTGAGCTCCTTGGACTTTCCAATTTTACTGTGTGTTGGCCAATTCATTGAATGCTGTCAAACAATCCCTTTTTATATTGTCACAGAGACACTTCCAGTTATACTTAATCGTGATCACTAACGGTAAACTGAGAGGCATTTGGAGTGGCAAATTAAAAGACATTTTGGGACGTCTATACCGCTTAATCCTGTATACAGGGTCGCGGGGGGCCTGGAGCCTATTCCATTAGACTTAGGGCAAAAGGATGGGCCAATCTATCGCAGGGCACACACACATACACACACTACGGGAAATTTGGGAACAGCAATTAACCTAATCTGAATGCCTTTGGATTGTGGGAGGAAACCGGAGTACCCGGAGGAAACCCACCAAGCACGGGGAGAACATACAAACACCTGCCCGGGACTCGAACCCAGACCCTGGAAGTGCAAGGCGACAGTGCTAACCCACCATACCGCCCATCACTGAATTAATAATCTTAATGTATGTTTGACCATTTATATTTTTGACCATGTGGTAATTTCAGAAAGCCCAAAATAAATTAAAGCTTGTCCTCCAAATTCTTGATGTTTGAGCAACAATACGCCCAAAAGCCCTTCTATTGGATCACATACATGCATCAGTGAGCCTTAGCAGCCCATAATCCTGTCGCCAGTTCAGGAGTTTTCCTTCCTTGGAGCAATTTTGGTAGGTCCTGAACACTGAAAAAATGGGCGAGGGTAAGGATTTTAATGACTTTGACAATGGCCAAATTGTGATGGTTAGACAACTGGGTTGGAGCAACTCCAAAACAGCAGGTCTTATGGGATGTTCCCAGTCTGGAGTCTACCAAAAGTGCTCCAAGCAAGGGAAATCGGTGAACTGGCGAGAGGGTCATGGAATCTTAGACAGGTGGTCATAATGGTATGGCTGATGTGCGTATTCTGTTGTACAATTATTCTGTCCTACGAAAATGACAACTTGAAAGAAATAATTGAAAGCCTAATTTTACCATGAAATTCATGTTCATTATGAGTGTATGTAAATGTCTGACCACAGATGTAGCACAGATAATGTACTATATTGAAATACTATTTAGTATTAGGTGACTATGACTAAACTATGGCTTCTGTCTCAACAAGTATAAATATGTATTAAATTCCCTCCCCACACCCAAAAAAAGACTTGTAACTGTGCAGTGCTGTAACAGTAGTCATGGGAAACATGGGTCTATTTTGATTTAAATCACTGGATGGAAAAAATGGACAAGGATCACGAGAGAACCTGTGCAATATTGAATAGTTAATATAGCATTATATTTGTAAAGGTTAGGACAATAATAATAATACAGAGGTGTGATAATGTCTCTGTGCTCTGAGAAAGAAGGTTCAATCTAAGGTTATTCAGCTGTTCCTATGGGGATTGTTAATAACCCTTAACAGTTCAAAGAACTCTCGACAGGTTTTAATCCATTAAGAGTTTGCTGTAAAATATTAAACACAGTAAGTAATAAAGGGAATGATTAGCTTTCTGCTGTAAGGAATATGTCTCTCTTATACGGACCCTTGTAGTCTTTTGTCTTGGCGTACAATTTTTGTCAAATATCTCGCAGTAACCTCAGCATGGTCATCCATCCTGACTGAGAACAGACCGAGGAAGATGTCTCCCATTAAAAGCTGACAATTTCAGCCATGAAACTAGTTCCACTTCATATCACAGCAATCATCCACAGTAAATTCCATTGAAACCTCTTTAACCTTGTTATTTTATGAGTTCCACTGACTTTTATTCATATTTCCTGGCAAAGGCGTGTAACTTTGACCTCAAGAAGAAAATAACAATAAACGGGGAAGCCTCCAGGCGACCGAGTGAGAAGATTGTGGATGAGGAGGTGGTGTACAATGGCAGTGAACGCCACTTAAATTCCTAGAGCCAAATATTTCTGTAAGAAAAAAAGCTTGCAGTTAATCAAGGATTTATGAAACAAAGAATAAGCGGTAGACAAAGGGAAAAAAAAATCTATTCTCTGAAACGCTGTTGGGGGTTTCAGAGGTTGCGTCCAATGGAAATGGTGTACTTTGGACATCGATTTGTTTTCATGAACCATTCTTCACAGCAAAATATTTGTTTTCATTAGAGGTCTGATCTTCCTACCAATAATGGTCAAAAGTCAACAATCCAGAATCACGCATAATATTCACAACGATTCAATGCTCAGTGGGTCGCATGATCCAGTCTCCTCACTATCTTCTCACTTCTTACTTGTGCACAGACCTACAGTATAAACAAATGCATAACAGCGCTTTAGCCCCTGACACATTAAAGCCCAGTGGAGAACAGAACGTTATAGGAACTGGCAGAAGCTGAGGAAAGAACTGGACTATTGGATCTATGCATGGAATATGGTGCCGTCCATTGCTGGCTTGTTTCAGCTCGTCCTGCAACGTGACTGGCTCGGTTGGACCGAGGAGAGTTAATAAGTTCATGCTTGAACACACATGCTTCCTTGGATACACATAAACCAGACTGTAGTTGTAAATTTAGTTAATTTTAGGTTTTATTGTGGATACATTTTCGACAAGAATAATGTTTAGATAACAGTCGGTATTATAAAGAGACAATTAACTTTTATGACTTCTAACTTGCTATTTAAAGCTCAGATTTTGTAATATTTTTGGACCAGTTTGTGGGCTTCTTGCACACATTTAAATGAAAGGTCCCAAACCACACAATGTAAGCTAAAGAGTATGGAAAATAATTCAACTGTGTGAATCTGTATGATTGTCACTGTCAGATGATAAGTAGGAAAATCTGTCAACAACACTTCAACTCGCATCCATCCATCCATCAATCAATCCATTCCTTCATTTTTCTTAATTACTTTTGGTGAAAGGTTTGTAGACAACAAACTGAAAAGGTTAGGCCAGACCTCAAGCACAGACGCCAGCTCCACTTGGGGGATCCCCAGATGTTCCCAAGCCAACTGTGAGATATATTTTCCCCAGGACGGCTTGGGTCTTCCCCGTGATCGCAATCCAATAGGGCTTAACGGATACAGCTCTAATGGCAGATGATCATGGGACATCCTCACAAGTTGCCCGAACCACCTCAACCGACTCCTCTTGATAATCTGGAGCGACAGCTCTTCTCCAAGAGTCGCTAAGATTGCCAAGCCCTTCTCCTTACCATGCATAGCAAGCCAGAAACTTTGTGGACCACATTTCTATTTGATGCATACACAAAGAACAGTCAGAATTTTCCTCCATGAGCATCAAAACCTCTTGGAAGTCAGAAAAAAAGACTCCAACTGTGAGGCCCTCAGCCATGTACTGCTGTGTATTCTCTGGAGTAAAAAAGAGATCATTGGGTGTATACTATGTTCATGGTTTGAAATGACACATTCAGGGTGCTTTAAGGAAACTTGTAGGCTTTGTTATGACTTGCAGTCAAGACTCAGAGCTTTGTTCTTTATTGTTTAATAAATTAACAGTAAAACGCCAAGCTCGCATAGATGACTGGTGAAAATGTTGCTACTTTTTTCATTTTCTATACGACTTAAACTGTACAGGGTTACAGGGGGACTGGAGCCAATCACAGGTGACTTCAGGCACGATGTGGAGTATACCCTGGATAGGGTACCAGTCCATTGCAGGGCACACAAACTACACTACGGGCAATTTGGGAATGCCAGTTAGCCTAATCTGCATGCCTTTGGACAGTAGGAGGAAACCCACCAAGAGCACATGGAGAACATGTAAATTTGACGCACATGGACCCAAGGCGGGCATGGAACTCTCGACCCCGGATTTGCGAGGCCACAGTGTTACTGTGTGGGAGATCAGTTCACGATAATCTATCCTTATTTTCAGGTTACAAATGGCTGTTAGACACCCAAAATGTAACATTATTCAGTTCAGAATACTAGAGGAACTTCAAAGTCAGAAGCAACTCTTAAACATAACAGCCATTTTTTAATGTGGTCATGTATCTTTCAAAAAAAAAAAAAAGATACAATCATCAGTACTGATCCACCCATGACTCATGACAAAAAGCATGTAAATGCATAACAATCCTTCTGATGTCAAAATGCAGGGATCATAAAATTATACTATGCAGAAGTAGATGAATAGAGTGTTTGCCTTTTGTGAGAAGAGAAAAGTTTACTTGGCTTTATGATTTCAGGATTTGAAAAGTCCATGTCTTATCCTATGTTTGCTAGAAATCGGGCAGGTTGCCCAGCGCGACTGAAGAACCAGGATCAGCTGTGAATGATGTATCGCTTCAGGATGAATGAGGCCATCCCACCCACTCGCTGTCTTTCACAGAGACTGACCGTTCCACTGCTAGCTCCACGTCTGTGGCCTAAACTCAGAGCACATGTTTTGCGAGACTGGCGAAAGCCCAGACCAGAGCTTTATTCTGCCCCTGGCAGCACACAGATTAAGCCTGTAATTACAGGCCTGGGTTTGGACCGAGCTTTGTTTGAGAAGATGGGGAGAGGTGGTGGTGGTGGGGGGGGGGGGAGTGATGTCATCTCTGGTTTGGAAAGCCACTGCTCATGATCATAGCACCGGTGTTGGCTGAGTCTGCTGACTGCAGCACAGAGGAGCAGCAATGAATAATATGCTTCAGATACACCACTTCTTAAGGTTAATAAGGTAATAGTCTGTTTGAAGGAAGAGATCCGGGAGGGAATGGTTTCAGCATGTAAACTCTGTACGCATGTAAACCGATTTCGTTTTTTCCCAAAGGCAGATGACTGAAGTGTCAGAAACTCATCCACACCCCATCTGCGGCATAGCCAGATTGAAAGTCCAGAAAAAGGCTCGATTTTTTTTAACAGCCTGTTGCTTTCAGTGTTTTATGAGGCATTGTTAAAAAATGTGGGCACCCAGAGAATTTATACAGCAATCCCGCTTTATTTGTTATCCTTTCTTTCAACAATATTTGGATGAATCAGGCCCCAATTCGAAGCACTGTTAAAACAACAGAGATTAAGTGTGCTTGGGTAATCTTTTCACATCTTGTGTGAGTGCGTGTTGGGGGGAGGGACATGGAGCTGGGAGTTAAAGGGGGACAGTTGGCTGAAAAAAAAAGAGAGAGAGAGAGAGAGAGAGAGAGAGAAAAGGCCGGGAATGTAACGTGAGCCGGAGTTGGGGAATTAGTGCGGGGGAGCTTTCACAGCCCTGTTTTCTAATCTCTTCATCGGCTGTAATGCACAGACCTGATCTGCAGAAGAACAGCAATGGATAGTGACAGAGTGAGGAAATGAACAATAGGCCGGTAAAGAGAGGCACGTCAGTGAACGTGCCATAGGACACGATAAATTATATCTGATAGACCTTCTTTTTTTCCCTACTTTCTCATGCTGTTTTTAATATATTTCCATCACCTTACTTCTTTTTTCCCATTACGTCTTTCTTCATCTTACATTTTCACTTCATATCATCCATATTATTATTATACTATCTCTGTTTTACTCGATTTTATCAGCCTGTTTTGGTAGTACAAAAAAAAAAAGGAAAGAATGAGTGGGTGGAAGAGCTGAAGAATGGAACTCTAGACCTTTGCAATGTGAGCAGTTCAGGAAATAGGGGTGACCTTAAAAGGGTTCACAGACCTTATGGTCCAAGATTCCTCAACTTCTTCTTAACTGTCCACCCACCAACTTCTTATTTCCTCTTCTGGTTTTTGGGTCCCGAGTCTGTTGTTTTAGGACCGTTTGTCTTTCCCTGTGTTAGATTGTTCATATCAGTGGTTAAGGCATTGGACTACTGATCGGAAGGTTCAAACCCCATCACCACCAAGTTTCTACTGTAGGGCCCTTGAGCAAGGCATCTGCCGAATGCTGGAATGTAATGTAATGTAATGTGTGCAGTGTGTTCGAAGCATCAGAGGTGGCAGAAGTACACAAACTCAACACTCTAGTAGAAGTAGAAGTGCTTGCCTAAAAATGTACTCCACTATAAGTAAAAGTACCACTTCAATTTTTCTAATCAAATTGAGGTACAGTACTAAGTATGTGCTCTAAAATGTAATTTAAGTACTCTACAAAGAAACAGTTTATTTCTGGATTACTGATCAATTTTAAAGTATTTTAAACACAACAGAAGTTGTTGCTGTTTCTAACATTAATGTTGTAAGTCTAGAAGAAATTGATATCAACAGGATATGACATTAATTTTAAAAAACAAACTGCGGGTATGGCAATGTTTTTACTTTACTTGACTTTACTTTACAAATAATTCCATAAATAGCAATAGATGATAACAGTAATAAGGATTCAACTAAACTATAAAGAATATCGTCCAACTTCTGGAATGGATGGAATGGAAATGGAATTACTTTCCCATATTTACTGTATATATGGACTTACATACAACTAAACGCATACACACATAAAAGAATCATTAACAAATGATTAAGTAAAAAATAAATAAATAAATAAATAAAATCTGGCACTTTTAATGTCTTTACTTCTCGTGACTTTGTTAGCTTAGCTCGCTAGTTACTACCATTGCTACCCTATATGTATAATGCAATTAAATATGGAAGCACACTGCAAGCATACAAAATACAATAAGGTTAAAGGAAGCGCCGAAACATTATATTTATAGGCTTGTTTTGGGCATAAATGTATCAGACTTTAAAAAACCTTATGGTCAGTATGTACTTATCTAGCGCACTTCTAATCATACTTTGACATACGATCTGTTCGAGATTTTTGAAAAAGGAATCTCAGAGACCGAGTAGGCGGGATCTGTTGGCCATCAATCATGTTGGTGCGCTAACAAATCTGTGCTTTCATAATGACCTGCCAGTCATTTCTGTACTCTTGGATTGCTTGGGCCAGTGGAATTGTTTTGTTCTTGTCCTTGCCGCATGGGGTGTAACTTAGTCATGATATAGTGTAAGTGACAGCGTAAACACTTAGTTTTAGGTTAGAAAATCGCTGCACTTTTGTATGATTGCTGTTTAAAATGTAGGGAGTAAAAGTACAGGTTTTTCATCAAAACCATGTGCTGAGTAGAAGTAAAAAAGTATCACACATGGAAAATACTTAAGTAAAGTCCAGATATACTCAACAAAATACTTACACACAGTTAAGACACATCTTGAGGCGCCCTGTTTGTTTTTTCTTCATCAGTACAGCTCTCTGACCTTCAGTTATTACTCGTTTGTGTGAGCAAGTGTGAGCAATTACAAGGAACAATTCCCTGTTGGTGAATTCTGGCTACAGTTCTTGGATTTGCACCTAAAAAAGTAAAAACAGATTTTACACACTTTTCATCCAGTCTCTCGCTTCTGCACTTTGTAAACTCCACACATTAGAACTAAGTAAAGGGGTCAGCAAGACAGAGTGTACCATTATATACAAATAAATCGCTGAAAAAGTCACTGCTGGTTATGATAGAACCAGAACATCCACTGCAACACAGTCTGCCCAGCAGGCAAAGAGCCCAAGGCTGCCGACTCAGCCTCCAAACTCCCCAGATCCCAATGTGACTGAGCACCCATGGGATGCACCAGACAAACAATCCCGCTCTACAGAGACCCACCCTGCAATCCACAGCACCCAAAGGATCCGCTGCCAACATCCTGCTGCCAGACACCACAGCACACCCCCAGAGGCCCTGTGGAGCCAGAACCCGAGTGGTCAATGTTGTGCTTTTGGCCCAAGGGAAACCCAAAACCTACAGTAGGTGGTTTTAATGTTAATGGTTTCAATGTTATGCCTGATCTGTGTCTGTGTGTGCTTGCGCCGTGCATCTCTTTATCTCTATAAACTCTATAAACCACCAAAACATAGCTCGGTCGGGTTGTTTATCCAGAAATGTGATGCAATCTCGGATGTTTTCATCTCCCCAAACTGATTGCATCAAAAGCTTCCTTCTCAGAATGTATCTCAGTCAGATGAAGTGGGAGCCAAGGCAGGAATCCGGTGTTAAAATTCATTAAGTGGAAACAGAGAAAAAGAAAGAAAGAAAAAAAAAACAGGCAAATGAAAACAATGGAAAAACGCAGAGGGTCTATCAGAGCTTTGGCAGAGCCGACTGGGTCAATCTCACTCTTTCCATGTTATGGTTTCATAGCCAAGGAACCACGTCCGGTCCTCAGTCTCTATCTCTTTTCCTAGCTCTCACTCTCTCTCTCTATCTCTCTCTCTCTCGCTCTCTCTCTGTGCAATCTTGCTTCTCTTGTATTCCAGAAGAGAAAAATAACCCACAGGGAGGTGATGAGATTTTAAAAAAAAAAGAAAAAAGAAGGCAAATACTGGAGAATGTAGTGAATGATTTCCTGTCTTTTTAAGACCACAAAACCAAAATGTTCGGAATTTTCTGGGGTGACTGGATGCCATCTGCCTTTGGTTTTTGATGCATGAGCTCACCGTTCAGGAAAGGAAGATCATTACCACAACACAGCCACCGTGAGTCAAATGTCAGCCAAACTCTCCAATGCCAAAGCGAGAGAGCCGAGAGGAGAGACGCAAGACGGGAAAATCCTCAGAAATGGAAAATTAGGTTATCTGGTGAACTGGATTTACAAAGGAATAGTGGTGTTTTATTACAAGAGCCTGAAGAGCAAAGATTCTGTGTTCTTCTGACGTACTGGGGGTTTTGCTACAGGGAGAGCTATTGTTTTAAGCCCAACAGCCCACCTGCTCGCTACAATGCAGACACTGTATTTATGTAGTACAACAATTCTCTCTCTCTCTCTCTCTCTCTCTCTCTCCTTGTTGCTTAGCTGACTCACCCGGCTGTTGTTTTGTGACACCAGCTGTCTTTGAGCTCTCGACCTTTCACCCTTCACCTCGCTATCTGCTCGCTGACACACAAGCATGCCCGAGATGATGCCTTAAAACTGTTTTTTTTTTCCTAGCAAAAGTGGTAGGAAGTAATAAATAACATCTAAGTCTTAATGGAATCCTAAGGGCAGTTCCTGAATCTATATATTAGTAACATATGTTATTATGAGACATGACTATTAACTGTTAACAGCAATGGACTTAAAGTATCTGACTTGAAATGACAAATTGTACCGATCTAGACTTTCATTTATAAATACATAGAATTTAAGCATTATTTAAGCAGCTCTTATTGTCTAACCAAAGCATTAAATTATAATTTAAAAATATATTTAAATAATAAAATAAGGTTAGAAAACCATATAGATTTCCATGAAAGAATAAAATGCACAAAAATCCAACAGGATGAGATTAATGCGCACAAACAATGTTGGATCGAACAAATACATCATAAATGACCTGACTTTGCCTTTAAATCTGTCATCTTTCATGTCTGGTGTAACGTTAAAGGCTCATGTTCTTAACCTTAAGAGGTGTGTGTGTGTGACTCCAGATAGAAGTCTTCTTATTAACCATCAATTTGGGAAGATAGACACCCAAACACTATCATCAATCAATAGGGATTTTAAAAGGAAGACGGATAACAGATGATGCCCTTTTTGCTCTCTCTCTCTCTCTCTCTCTCTCTCTGTCTTACACACACATGTAAATCCTGTCTTCGCCCCTCAGCTCCCCCTTCCCACCCTCACACACGCCTTGCCACGCGAAAAGCTTTTTGTGTGCGTCAAGGGGTGGGGTAGTGCAAGTCCATAACGCCAAGCTCAAACGCAAAGGCAGTTAAGTGTGTGTGTGTGTGTGTGTGTGTGTGTGTGCGTGCATGTGCTACACAAAGAGGCTGGAGAGTCTTTTGTAATGTATATCAACTTGTGCCACGCAATCACCTGACATTGTTCTCGCAGCCCCGCCAGCCACCCTTCCCTCTTTTTTTTGTCCCCTCCTGTCTCTGCTTCCTCAGAGCAGGTTGGCTGCATTGTCTGAGAGCAGGCAGGCAGCGCAGGCTGGGTGTCTGTTGGAGTAGTGGAGAGAGAGAGAGAGAGAGAGAGAGGGGATGGGGGGAGAACGCTGACCTCAGTGAACAGCAGTGACCTAAGCAGATGGTGGGGCAGGCGCTCCACTCAGCCAGAATTAATAACGTGTGCCATGTCACATTGTCTGAGAAGGGCCTGACGAATATAAAAGCAAGGAGGGGGACAAAAAAAAAAAGAAAATGCTGAAAACTCCCCCATGCTGATTATTCTTTCTGCACAGCCTTGGTCTTGGTCTTGGCTAAGGCGGGCGTTATAGGTGGCGTGTCGTCTGGCGCGTAAAAACCCGCTAGGGACTCCTCTTCAAGTCCAACGACATTCAGAAGGGAACACGAATGCGGAGATACAATACAGATTTATGCACATTTTTCAGACATTTCGCATTCTTGCCCTTTCCCCACCTCTCACCCGCGGTGGGGGCTGCGATATGTGTCGAGCGGTTAGGAGACATTTCCGGGGCCTCCTTAGTCGGATCAGCCAAAAAGCTGCGAGAGCAGGTCAGAGCCCGAGGTCTCCTCATAATCACCAGCGCTCTTCCTGTCCAAAAGTGAGGTCATGAGGATATTCAGTGTGAGAGTCTGACTGCGTACCAGGGAATGACGAGGCAGACGTGTCTCTCCGCAGCGGAGCCAACAGATCTCCCAGACGTCTCCATACAGAGAGGAAATTAACATAATTAACAATTACACGCATAACACAAAACATTATAACGCGGAGAGACGACTTCACGGTGGAGAGGATGTTTCATGAAAAGCATTCATGAGTTCCTCCAGTGTATAGAGACGTTTGAGACAGCATGTGCAAGCGGTTCGTTAGTACCAGGGTTAATGTTTTGAAGAATTCGATCGCACTTTCTTGGATTTGCGACCAGAAATTAGCACCAGCTTGTCAGCACATAAAACGTATTCCTGTGTATAATAAGACGCTTTCGAGACACCGAGCAATGAAACTCTATTAAGGTGTGAATTCCAGCTGTTGATGACAAATTGCAGTTTGGTGTTTATTATCCTTTTTTTGTTTTTTAACTCATGATTAAATTATAGTGCTTCGTGAATGCCTTTACAAAGTGGCCCTTTCCATTGATGGAAAAGTCAGTCGACTTTACGACAGAGAATTAAAAAAAAACAAAAAAAAAAAACGGATGGTGCACATTTTTAATGACTGCTCATAAAACTTCAGTCCCATCCCTTTTGCAGACTCTGTGATTATGCTGTCAGGGTTGTTGTTAAAGCCAGCCATGTGCTGCACAGCATGGTGCGACACTTAAAAGGGCCTCACATCAAATTCCCCGCACACTCCAAAGCAAACTAAATGGCAGGGAGTGGAGTGTGGCGCAATGCTCAAATACATCCTGCTGGAAAATTTCGCAGAAAGGTTGAAGCGATAGGAGTAAAGACTGACACAAATGCCAGAACGAGATAGTTCAGGACTGTGAACTCCTCTTTCACCGATCCTCCCCCGTTTCCACCCCCATGGCGCTGAAAACATTTCGGCGAGCAGAAATGACTAGTATAACAAGATGCTGTCAGCTTCCTATGTCTGAAACACTGGGTTAGGTTACTCAGCATGATAAACATAACAGTTTGGTAAGGAATGAAGCATGATGAGGGAAAAATTATCCACGATGGGGTGACGTGAACTGATCTGGGAACAGTGTTTTATTCCTCTTATACCACAGTGATTTGACAATGATTACATTCATCCAGGGGCGCTGGAGACCATTCCTAGGAGCTCGAGGAACAATATGGGGTACATCCTTATCGCATAGCACGAGCATATACTGTACTGTACACACACTCACACATCCAATCAATTTGGAAACACCAATCAGCCTACACTGCATGTCTTTGGACTGTACCGGAATACGAAATACTTGGAAGAAATCCACCAATCACAAAGGAAACATGCGAACTTTACACTGAATGGAGGTGAGATTTGAACCCCACAACCCTGCACCCACCCATAAGACATCTTGCTGCTTCCAATGATTACATGCTTCGTGGGTTTCCTCAAGGTATTCTGGTTTCCTCCCACAGTCCAAAGACCAAGTAGGGGTCAGGGGTAGCTCAGTGGTTAAGGCAATTAGACTATGGTTCAGAAGGTTGCAGGTTCAAACCCCATGACCACCAAGTTGCCAGTGTTGGGCCCTTGAGCAAGACCCTTAACCCTCAACTGCTCAGAGATAAAAATGTGAGTGGGTCTGGATATGGGCCAAATTGTGGTAAAGTGTGTGTTCCCTGCAATAGATTGGCACACTATCAATATTTATATATCAGTACTTGTTTTTTATTAAATAATAGCATATTTTGTACTCATTTATTCCAAGAATTTATTTCCATTATTACTTTTTATGCGGAACGTCAACATGAACAATGAACAATACCACATTCGACTGAGCACATTAATATTCGGCTGCGATCCGAATTCGTCTGCACTATCGTCAGAGCCATGCTGTTACAGAAAGTTAATCAACACCTTCTGACCGATTGTGAGTCGAGGATTCAACAGTGCTGTGATATTGCTGTAATAAATATCTCATTGCTCTATGAAGAGTTGCATTTTTTTTTCCTGGGAAAAAGTTTGGCGCGCACGCTGCTTCGCTGTTCCCTTTGTATTCTTCAAGTAGCAGCTTTCTTCGAACATGTCCATACAAAGACATGAATGTGAGCTGCGCTAACCACAATGCTGCTTGAGGTCTTGAAATCTGAACGCCGATGTTCCAACCGCATCCCAATGACAAACAAAATTTGGTTTCGTTTCAAAAAATAAGCTCCTGTGATTGCAAGCATTGAGGGGGGAGGAGGGGGGGGAGGTAATGCATCAGGAAGATGATGTTACAAAAGATGAGTCTACATGCTGCCACATGTCATTTGGTTCTATTCCCCTGCACTGAAACTTGTCTTAGGCCAAGAGTCTACATATTTGCTTGAAATATTAGAACTAAAAAGAAAAATGCACTGACCGAAGAATGCTGTGGTTTGTGTGTGTGTGCGTGTGTGTGTGTATAATGACTCCATTTGTCATTAATGTGTATGCACTGAACTGACCGCTGACCACTTTCAGATGTACTTTGGAACTGTTACAGTACAAGAGAAGTTAAAAAAAAAATGAAAGAAAGAAAGTACAAAATGTCTCGTTAGAGAGGAAAGCGCAGTAGTAGGTTGCCACTGATTTCTAATTTAGATCCCCATGTTGAGCCCCAAATCTGTAGAGGTAATGGCTGGGTTTTTTTTTTCTTCTTTTTTAGACAATTAACATTACTGTGACATGAGCTCAGAGCGAGCGGACGTGCTGAATTCTTCTTTAGAAGAATAAGTTACCTCTTGTACGTCGGGATTTATTAAGCAACAAATGACACTTGACACAGTGCCCTTTAAAACAGGAACTAGAGAGTGTGTTTGTAACAGTCGAACTCAGCAGTTTGTTATTAGGTTGTTGAGATCTCAAAACTAGAAAAGGTTTAAAAATGAACATCTATCATACGGTTTTTGGTTGTTTTCATTTGCTTTCCTGCACCATATCGGTATGTGATGTTATACTTTATGATGTGTTGATATTATTCCATAATCTATTAAATATAATACATTTTATTATTCTTTTATCTATCAAAAAACTTTTATCTATCTATCTATCTATCTATCTATCTATCTATGGCTTTAATGCTCTGAAGTAGCATCTTGTTTAATATGTGTAAAAAGACACAAATCACCCCACCCCATCCCCGCTCCTTAAAAAAACCCAAGCCGGGATGTTGACTCACGCTTTTGTGGTGTGCCTAAGGCTACTATAATCCACCTTTTTTTTTTTTTTTTTAATCTAGAAAGATAATCAATCACTTTACAACAGCTCGTGGAAAATTCTGCAACCACAAATAGAAACAGTTTGCTATCAATATCAGTTTTGGCATCGCTGCACACCCTATAATTTCACACTGATTTAAAACTGAGTTAAAATTCAACCGTATAAACCTGCCAGTAGAACGGAGAACAGATAGCAGGATGTAAATCATCAAATCATGACCTAATGAGGCTTCAGGTGTTAAATCCCTTCCAGCTGGTTCTATCTGGTCAGATATTCTCTGTGTCTACGTGTTACTATCTAGTGCTTGTGTGTGTGTGTGTGTGTGTGTGTGTGTGTTTGAGTAATTTTTTTTTATGTGAACACGTCCAGGCGTGATTATCTGTTATGTGATCTGTTACCAGTCTGAAATTGCTACACATTCTGAATTGCCTTCTTCTTCTTCTAACAACAGCAATTTCCTAATGAATAAAATTTTATTCTCATTTATTACAAGATGACACGTCATTACATTTTAATCATTTCTACAGTAGGTACATTTGGTGACATTTGGCTTAGTGGTTAACACTTTTGCTTTCCATCTCCAGGGTCCGGGTCAGGTTTCCTCCTCGGGGTCTGTTTGCGTGGAGTTTGAATGTTCTCTGTGTGCTTGGTGGGTTTATTCCGACTGCTCTGGTTTCCTCCTACAGTCCAAATACATGCGGATTACACTAATAGGTGTTCCCAAATTGCTGGTAGTGTGTGAATGTTACCACGTGAATGCTACCACGATCGTAAAAATGGGAATGAATACAATGGGCCCCATTGGCCTCCATGGTCCCTAGTAGTGATGGGAAGTTTGGATCATTTTAGTGACTCGTTCATCAAAATAAACAAATCTTTTTTTGAGACATTTAGTTCATTTCGTTCTTTTGATCAGAAATTTAAAAATTCAATAAAAAAGACCCCAATACGTTTACATACACAAATCTTGGCTACAGTTCCAGTAATGAAAATATTACAATGCAGCTAAGGATGTATTATAATAAACAGAATGAGCAGCGCATCTCTCATATCTTCCAGTCCGAGTCGTTCGTTCTTTTGAATCTATTGCACTGCATAGCGTCTATGGGAGTCACGTGACAAAAGAACAAACGATTTGGACCGAAAAGACTCGAAGGTAACTACTCGTTTCTGTTTGCTGTACATAACCTATGGAGGTTTTGCGTTGCAAAAAGTAGAAAATGAACAAATCGACTCCTTCTTCTGAGACAAGTTAAAGACTTGTTCAAAAAGAACGAATCGTTCATGAGCGACCCATCACTAGTCCCTAGTTGGACTACAGAGATCCTAAATGGATGGATGGATGGAGTTACCATTAATGTTGTAAAATATCCGTGAAACAAGACAGCCCCTGTTAGTGCTTACAGTACATTATAGAAGGTGTAAACTGTCTTTTGTTTTTTACGAGGCCCCTTTTAGGCGTCGCCACAGCGAATCATCTGCCTCCATCTAACCCTATCCACCGCATCCTCTTCTCTCACACCAACTAACTTCATGTTCTCTCTCACTGCATCCATAAATCTCCTCTTTAAAAAACCTGCCTGGCAGTTCCAAACAACATCCTCCTACCGATATATTCACAATCTCTCCTCTGAACATGTCCAAACCACCTCAATCTGTCCTCTCTGAATTTGTCTCCAAGACATCTCACATGGGTTGTCCCTCTGATGGACTCATTCTTTATCCTATCCATCCTTGTCTCTCCCAAAGAGAACCTCAAAATCTTCATGTCTGGATGACTCTCTCATGGTACAAACTTTAAAGCAACAGAATTACCTCTGACTTTAAATAAATATATTCTTGCAAACAGTGTCACTTAATCATATAGTAGAATTTATTCTTTTATTTTCTATACTGTTTTATCCTGTACAGGGTTGTGGGGGGCCTGCAGCCTATCCCAGGATACTTTGGTTCACCCTAGGCAGGATGCCAATCCATTGCAGGGCATACACATAAACAATAAACAGGCAATTTGGGATCACCAATTAGTCTAATCTGCATGTCTTTGGACTGTGGGAGGAAACCGGAGTTCCCAGAGGAAACCCACCAAGCACATGGAGAAAATGCACACAGACCCCAAGGTGAGAATCGACCCCTCTAGCCTGGGGGTGCAAGGCCACATTGCTAACCTCTACACCACTGTGCTGCCCACACGTCCATGTGAACGTGCTGTTGCTATAGAATAAGGTCTATGCAGAAATCAGCATCACAGACACTCATTCGTTCACGTTCAGCTGATTAATCACTGTGCACTCACACACACTCACACAGTAACAATATTTAACTCTCAGTACTACATTCATGCTGCAACATACAGTATATGCTGTGCATAGTCTACACCCAGGCTTATTATTAATATCATCAGTGATATCTTGGTTTATGATCTTTGATTTCTCCTGGCTTTGATTCTCGCCTCGCCCCGTTCGGTTCGCGTCGCTGGCTGATCACCTGACCGTAGTCTGTTTAACGATTCTCATTTCTGCCTCATGTGTTTTATTTGATTGCTGGACAAAATAAAGTTGATTGCATTTGCATCCTCCACTCCTTATTGCTCCTGACAAGGAGAAATAATAATGTGTTAGAGCATTATTCTAACCCTGTGATTGGAATTGCAACCAGCACTATTGTCAGAGCTGCTTTTATACAAAATTAATGTCTTCTGACTTACCCGAATCAAGATTTCCATATCAGTGTTATTTTTTTTTTAACAACGAAAGCAGGTCTTACTGTATGACTGATCCTGCCTTGATTGTCCGTTTTGGACCATCACTTCTTATTAAATCAGTTTTTTGACATTAGTGCCATAATGATACTGTATATAAGAATAAATTATAGGTATATGATTCTGAAATGCCCTGATATCATTTTCGATAACTGTTAAAAGCATATCACTATATTTCCTATCCGCTTCACAAAAACCATCAACCACTGTTGCTTTCTCTTCCTAACCAAGCACTGAATATCAGACTGCGGATCTTTTATATATCTCTGCTTTGCCACATTATTTTGGGGCATTTCGTGTTGAAGTGCTGCTTTTTGCATCAGCTGCCCAGGGTTTGGGTTGAACTGTCGGATGTGTTGCAGAAGAGAGAGTGAGAGAGAGAGAGAGAGAGACGCCCAGACCACACTCATATTTTTATTCAACTGTTTTCCTCATAGAAAGCTGCAGACCACTGTCTCCAAAAGGAACTATGATTAAAACCTCTGTGCATGAATTTGGTTCCATCCTCTCTAAGCAGCAGCAGCAGGAGGAGGAGGAGGAGGAGGAGAAGAAACCCACCACTTTGGATTGAAAACGAGGAAAGTTATTTTCACATGACTGATTCACTGGGTTATTTGTACATGTTTATATTTCATTCCGAGGCAATTTGAGCATATTTTCAACAAGCACTGTTTTTATATGCCGTGTTAACGATGAAAATGGGATCCCACAGAAAGAACAGGACGGAATCCAGAAGTCGACACAGTTCCACTTTTACATATAGCTACTAAAGACTCACAGATGCTGATGGATCAGGATAGGTTTTAATGTCTGGGAACACAGATTTATTATTATTGAAAAAACAAAACAAACAAATAAAAATCACTAATTAACTGAATTAGCACTCCGCAGTAACATGCAGCCTTTTTTTTTTTAAATCAGACATTAAACCATTGTTACAGTAGTCAAACTGTATCAAAAAACAATTCCCCTTAAGTACACAAGAACACCTGTTTACACAGGCACACACAAGCACACACACTCACCCAGGGACAATTCTACTAACTTCACGCTGACACAATGTCATTGGTTCTTGTTTTGCCAGGTGTAGATAAAAGTATGATATTAGGGTTCATGTTTGTACTAGAGTTGCCACCTTTGTCTTAAAAAAATGATTGACAGACAGAAAAAAAGACAGACCATCTCTTACAGACTTATATTTTTAAGAATTGTGGCTTTGTTGTGTTTATTGTTAGTTCAGCTTGTGTGATCGTTATGCAATATAGATAGCTATAAAATATAACCTTATTTATAATCAACCAAATAAAAACCTGGACTTTATTTGTTCTAGCAAATGTCTTTAAGAAAGGTTGGCGGTTGGAGCCCTAGCTCTGCCAGGTTGCCACTGTTGGGCCCCTGAGCAAGGCCCTTAACCCTGTCTGCTCCAGGGCCACTGTATAATGGCTGACCCTAGAAGCTTTAATATGCGAAGAATAAAGACAGTAATGTATAGGTGACGAATAAAGGCTGAACTTTACTTAAAATATAACTGATTGTGTAATCAGCCAAATAAAAACAAAAACACACCTTTTTATGTCATATATTTTCAGACAGGAACAGGTGGCGACCCTACCGTATACACATACTAGATTGGTGTATTACATTATAAAACTTCATTCAAATACCGTCAACATTAACGAGTGGTTTTTAATGTTTTTGCAGCCAGGGACCATAAAATAAATCCCACAGGCTCTCACAGGACAGTTTAATTTTATGAACATAATCGGACTATATAAATATTAGGTTTGTACTCATCATTTGAATGTGTATAATAAAAGGATGACTATTTGGTGTATCCATTGAGCTTTAAAATGCCAGAGAGCCTCAATTTGTTAAACACTTTTTGTTCCTGAACTTTTCACCAAAAGAACCCATTAAATCCAAGTGAAGCTTTTTTACTTGTTTTTGAGTCATTAAGGTTTCAATTAAAACTTGTTTAATTCAGGGAACTTGTCAAATAGGCCAATAGCTATAAGAACTATAAATACAAAAGGCCCATCTTTAAATAAATAAATCCTTAAAATCCGATCCCGGCCGAAGTGGCTCGGAGCCAGTCGTTCCCATGAACATTTAGCGAGTAGAAAGCTTGATTCGTGAGAATCGACAGATAACTTGTCATCAACTTGTAGAAGAGACTCATCTGTCTATATGACCTGTACACAGAATTATTCACAAACACAACTTGCACATTACAGAAATTCTACTGGGAGTTATTGCAACATCTCCATACAGTCCTGACCTCACTCCAAGCTATTTCCACATTTGGGGCATTAATGGAGTTCCTGGGAGGCCAGAGTTTCAGATATGACTCTGGCATACTGAGTAAACTTAATACCTTAGTGGTATCCAAGCACTAGTGAAAGTGCATTAGTATAACAGGGGATTATCACTCACTCACTCACTCATCTTCTATATCGCTGTATCCTGTATACAGGTGCGCGGGGGGGCCTGGAGCCTATCCCAGGAGGCTTAGGGTACGAGGCGGGGTACACCCTGGACAGTGTGCCAACCCATCGCAGGGCACACACACATACACACACTCACACACACACTCATTCACACACTACGGGCAATTTGGGAACATCAATTAGCCTAATCTGCACATTTTTGGACTGTGGGAGGAAACCAGAGTACCCGGAGGAAACCCACTAAGCACGGGGAGAACATGCAAATTCCTCGCACACAGAGTGTTCTGTTATTCTGTGTAATCACGAGTCCTGGTTTGATTTGAACGCCCCTCGTATGTGTAATACTGTTGACAATGTCAGGACGTGATTTACACCATTGTGGAAAAAGAAAATTCAAACGTTTTTTAAAGCCTTTGGTGTCCCTTGCTTCACTTTGAGAAACACTGACATAAACCATACACTTTGAGCAGGATGGAATCATATTTTCCATGATTTTTTTTTTGCACTTGAGAGAGAGAGAATGTCTGCAGATAAAAAAAATGACTTGGAAGATTTCCAGTGCACAGCCCCCACTATAATACTATATCTCTCAACCTTCTTTCTGCAGTAAAGAGAAATTTCCTAAATGACTATATTATTCTCTTGGGAAGTGCTTGTTTTTCCTCACTCCTCCTGACTATCCAGGGGCCTGTTTACATTCTGTTTAATATGCAATAAATGAAGTGAACATGGGTATTAAAGGTTATGATTGGCAGCTAGAATACGATAAGTGATATAACTCATAGCGCCCATATTAAAAAGGGTCAGAGAGACAAAAATCACATCTGGTTGGACTGCCGTATCATAACTTTTGAAAATCAAACCCAGTCTTTTCTTTGGCTGGGACACATAAGGAGTAGTCGGCAGTGGATTTACAGGCGGCACACTCAAGGGTTAGGCGTGATTGCTTGAATTGGCTGTGCATGTTGCATTTATGGAGCTCCTGAGATGGGTCCCTTCCATGAAAAACAGTTTTATGCCAGAGCGATGGACAAGTGTATATGGGAAAGAGGGAGAGAGACAGAGGATAAATATATGTTGCCAAATATGATATACCCAGAGAGTGACTTTTTAAAAAAAGAGGTCACTTTAAGTAAAGTACGTAAAAATTACTTTCATTATGGCATTACCAGTAACTGTTGTTCCTCAGATAATTGTCTGGCTAAATATGTTTCAATATGGCCTAAATTCCAGATGTCCTTTAGAGGAAATGTTAAATTGTGTCTTGTAAATATTCATAATGCTTCAATAAGTTTTTCAAAGACTAAAGTCTAAACTGCACATTTGCAAATGCTGCAGTATTTGAGATTCCTTTCGGGGGTGGCTGTATAGTAAATGCACTCCAATTCTCTTTTACTGGTTTCATCTGTGGAAATTTTATGTTTCCTATAAAACTGCAAGAGACTGGAGGTCTTCCTCGGATTGTAATAAAAACGGAGAGAAAACGAGTGGAACAAAATGTTTCAGTGGGTTGAGGTTCTCTTCTTCCAGACTTTGGGGTCTCGGAACCTCCATCCAGTTCCAGTTTCTCTTCACTTCACTATCACTCATTATCTTTTCCTCTAGCACTCACTTTCACCCTCTGTCACTCCAACCTATATCCCTGTCAACTTCTCCTCCCCTCTCCCTCTATTCCTAGCTGTGCCAGACTTACAGAGAAGTAATAAAAAATGAATAATGCAGCTCCAGATCAGAGACGTGAGGATTTATGTCTGATGCGCCTGGTCGTGTCCCATCTGTATTGGAGTCCTGTGGATATCTATCAGGAACGGCGTTTTGAAATCAGCAGTCAGGCTGCCAGTAAATTTTCCAAAACTGGATCATAGCACCAAACAAACACAGCAGAGCTTAGTCGCAGTGACAGCTGCACCATCAAGCATGTTTGGAGAAGATTATGACATTTTTTACATGGGATTTTTTTGAATTAATAGATCGTTTCGAATTTGTAGCTTAGTCCGTCATTTTTATATCTGCATTCAAAAAACGTGCATACTTCTTAGTTTCTATACAAAAGACTAAAAGCACCTTGATTTATTTAGTTAGAAAACATTTCCTATTAATCTATTTGTGTTTACTCATTTCTAAACACAGTTGCCAACATTTGTTTATGCGAGTTACCTCCATATTCTCCAGTTTCCTCCCATTGTCCAGAAACTTTCAGGTAAGTAGAAAGCTTTTTTAGTCTTTTAATCCATCATAACCCTCATTAGGAGTAGTTACTTAAAATAAAGTAATTTTATTATTCATTTATTATTAAGTCATTCAAGGGTGGGAGGCACTGTGGCTCAGTTGTTAGCATAATTGTCTCGCGTCTCCAGAGCTGGGGTTCAAGTCCTGCCTCCAGCCTGTGTATGTGCAATTTGCATGTTCTCCCCATGCTTTGTGAGCTTCCTCCTATAGTCCAAAACATGTGTTGTAAACTGATTGGTGTTTCTAAATTGCCCATAGTGTACGAATGGATGCGAGATTGTACCTTGTGATGGGATGGTACCCCAAACTTGGTGTCCTCTGCTTCGTGCCTTGTTTCCCTGGGTTAGGCACCATACATCTTACAATCTTACACATGATAAGGATAATAGACAATAAAAAAATCGACTATATTTATATGTTTTTACAGCCCTACAGGGTCCCCGGTTTGATCCTAAGCCAGGGGTGCTGTCTGCGTGTTCTTTTTTCATGTTCGTGTTGGCTTCCTTCATATTTTCTGGGTGAGTATGCTAAATTTTAAACACTTTCAAACAGAACTTGTGCTAGAAGGACAATAAGAAGACCCCCGAAACATGGCACCTTCACCCGTTTCTGGTAATTCACGCTGAACCCACAAATTCAGTCATGCTGTGTGCTGAGGTGCTTTTGCTAGCATTTACATCACTCACCAAATGCAGTGCTCTGTTTAGACTTCCCATTAGTATAATGCTTAACTACTCCAAATGCTTGGTGCCTTCAAATGGTCCAGTTCTTCATGCACTGGGACTGTATCCTGTGCCATGCTTTAACCATCATAAACAAAACCAATCTTTTAACCAATCATGACGGAGAAGGGAGGATTTGTTTAAAAAAAAATGTATCTCTATCTTCTACTGCTAGAATGAGCCCAGTGCTGTTAACTGTACATTGAATCCCTTAAATACATTTAACTTGATTATAAAAATGATTGGCACTGCTGATCAGTCTCAATCTTGGCTCATTCTTAAGTTCATAGTTTTTGATGCATTACACCTTTAGCACTATTTAATTGCTATGGGTGTGTCTAATCTACTCTGTATCAAGCTGCTAACTGTTTACTGTTGTTTAAACATCCCGGTGGCAGGCCGCACACATTACACATCTTAAAACGTCAGGCCCCTGTTCCGCAAAGACGGGGCTCTCCCTTACACACAGATTTTGTCTCTTGCCCCATCACTATCTCTGTTCACGGTTTAAAAGTGATTCAATAACGACCCCCGTTCCACCTGTGTGTCTCTCACGCAAAACAACTCCTTGAAATGGCTGTGTAAAAGTTGCTCCTTAATTTGCGCAAATCTGAAGAGACATTGAGACCAGAAATCCATAGAAACCATAGAAAACAAGAAATTAAACCATAAAACATTGACCTTTCACAAATCCAAAGCAAAGAATGAAAAAGCCTTTACAGACAATTTTAATAGAGTAAAAATATATAGATGGAAAGGAATTGTTTCCATGGTACTCAACTCAATATTGATTTACATTAACAAACCTGCAATGACATTGTATCCAAATACATATCCTTCAATATGGAGTTGGTCCCCCCTTTTGCCGAAGACTGTCCACAAGATTTTGGAGTGTTTCTGTGGGAATTCGTACCCAGTCATGCTGTAGAGCATTTATGAGCTCAGGCACTGATTTTGCACAAGAAAACCTGGTTCGCCATCTCTGTTCCAGTTCATCCCAAAGGTGCTTGACGGGGTTGAGGTCATTGGGACACAGTCATGTTGGAATAGAAAAGGGCCGTCCCCAAACTGTTACCACAAAGTTGGAAACTTAGCATTGTCCAAGATGTCCAAGTATGCTGAATCATCGAGACTGCCTTTCACGGGGGATGAGGGGCATGATTTTTTTTTGTCCATATAGTGTATGTAACTATATCATTACTTGTATTAAAATGTTGTAGTTAATGACACTGTGTGAATGGTTAATGAGGAACTGTGTTGAAAATATTGAGGAGTTGATCATGTTTATAAAACTGGCCTTTTCAAATTATTATTATTATTATTTTAACTTCTCACACGTGATCACACTGAAGTGATTGTGGTGCCTCATTGTGAGAAACGAGCTTAGCTTCACTTCCACAGCCTGGTGTAACCCAACCACCCAGGCGAGGCGCGCGGTGTGGCGGCTCTCGCGATAACTCGAGCTCGGGTCCACGCTGCTCTATTGTGAGAGTTTTCTAACTCTCGCGAGACGTGAGAAGTTTCCCACGCCTGTTGTTGTGTTGCGTCTGCCCTTTTCTCTCTCTCTGTTCCTCCCCCTCTCCTCCACCTCCTTCTCCTTCCTCCGTCCCACCTCGCCGCCCGCCCCCTTTCTCTCTGTCTCCCTCGTCCCTTCATCTCCAGTCCGCTTGTGTTTGTCTCGGCGGCTGGTCGGTGTGGGAGAGCGGATCTCGCGAGTGTTGGAGTTTTGGTGAGAGTTTGTGGAAGATGGCGCCTGTTGTGACAGGGTAAGTCCGAGATTCAGTGCAGCCTGGTGCTCAGACCGGAGCCAAACTGTTTCATTAAGTAGCTTCATTTGAGACCGAACCACACGGCACACCTGAGCTGAGTCGTGTTTCGCACGGTTATTCTGTTTCATACTTTAAAACCGTTGGCTTTATGAAGCGCGTGCTTGTCTCTCTGTGTGGTGTGCGTGTGTTTTTTCACCCTCTGTCCCGTGTCTGTAGTGACTGTTGCTACCCTGTGCTGTATTATTATGGGCTGTATATTTGTATTGGACCAACGCTGTAACCAGCCGTTAAAAAAGAAAGATGGTTTGTAGTGAAAAACATAATTGTGTGGAACAGAAATATAGTGAATGAGTGTGAAGAGCTTTGTATTTTTTTTTATTTTTTTTTTAGGCGAAAGCATTTCACCATCCTCTGTGTGTGTGTGTGTGTGTGTGTGCGCAGCTCGGGGGCTTTGTTTGTCTCGGCTCCGGTTGCGCCCTCGCCTCGGATTGGCTTTTTTTTTTTTTTTAGCTTTGTATGTGATGGTGGAAGTTACTTCTTCAATTAATATACGTGTGTGAGGGGAAACCTGGTGTGTGTACAAGTGTGTGTGTGTGTGCGCGCGCGCGCACTCTCTCTCGGCTTGAGCGTTGTTTACCAAACAGCCCGCTGCTGCTGCTCTCAGTGTGTGTGTGTGTGTGAGACTCGAGGTCGAGTGCAACTGAGGACATTAAACAGCAACAAACCCCCAACCTTCAAAAAAAAAAAAGCCTTCAAGTCTATGTAATAACAGCGAATTATTATATCTAACACCGTTAAAGTCGCACAGTGTGGTGTGTACGAGGTTTGAAGATGAGATGCATCAGTTTCTTCTCCTAACTCTCATCACCACACACACACACAAAATTCATCATCATCACATCATAACCTCTTTCCATTTATAGTCCTAGGACACAATTTGCACATTAAAGTCACATTAAGAAACCAGAATGAATTCCGTTTTGTGTTTACAGAAACATTCCCAACACATCGTCTGCCTTCTCACCCCAGTATAACTTCTGCAGCGATCACTATATACATTTATAATGCTCACGTTATTAAATAACATGTGCGCAGGTTTGTTCCGTTTGAAACATCTGGACCTGCAAATACGACTTACGATAAAATCTTGTCATCTAAAAATAGCCATATTTATCACTTAGTTGGAGGTTAAAAATAATATTATCACACCGCTTAATCTTATTCTGATTTTGTAATAATAATAATAAAAATCTTATATTTGATGTGATGCTTGATGGAATGTTATAGTAATTTTCTTGACATTTCTAGCTGTAGATCTTCTGTACTGCCGTTTCATTTTTTGAAGAGCCAGCCAACGTTCTACAACCTATAGTGTTATCCCTTTTTCACTACCTATGGATAGATAGATAGATAAGTTATATTTTATATTATATGTATAAAGAAGATGAATTAAAGCGCATACTGTACTTTACATCTATAATCATAGTGTTATGTGTTTTATAAGTACAGGTAGGTTATAGCACTATTTGGTATTTTAGTGCATCCCATAAGACTGTAAGTTATTTGGTGATGGAAGAAGCCGAGATCACGTCTCATTTAATGCATCAGACGTAAAGTCTCTTTTTTTTTTTTTTTTGTGCACAGCGTTCGTTTAAATAAGCTCTTTGCTTCCCTTTATAATCCTTTAGGCAGCTCAGTAGGTGACCGACTCGCGCTCTCTCTCTCTCTCCTCTCTCTCTCTCTCTCTCTGTGTGTGTGTGTGTGTGTAAAGCAGCATCGAGGGGGCCAGCACTACGGGGGCTTTCCAGCACAGCAAACCTGAACTGCCTCTGTTTGCTCAGAGAAGCCAGTAACTGGCTGAACGGCCACCTGTCTGTCTGATTTTATCCACCAAGGCCCGTCTCTGAACACGAGTAAAAGGCGAAGGGTCATATAAGGATTTTTTTCCCTTTTGAAAGCGGGTCGGGTGAAGGCATAAGTGTAATTAAAGGCCCATAAGGAGGTGTATTAGCATGAGACAGGATATTGATGTGTAAACGGTTGGAGATGTGGGTGTTCGGCTGTTCATTGAGCCCTTTTTTTTGGGGGGGGTGGATGGGACGGACGAGGGGTCGGTTCTTCCACCTGTTCCCCTGGTTGCGAAAGCTCAGGGGAGACGAAGTGTGCCACAATAGTGACTCTTTTGTTGTTGGTGTTTTGTTTTGGGGCGGCGGGGGGGGGGGGGGGGGGGGGGGT
>JAQMYJ010000001.1:17971693-17995269 GCA_030014305.1 Clarias laeviceps | reverse complement strand
TATGTATGTGTGTGTGTGCATGCCCCTCCCCTCATACTTGTACTCCACGAAGCTCTGTACGGTGAGAACAAGTTTCACAAGGTGTCAGATTTGGCGAATCTAATAGTATGTTTGAGGGAGAACACTATCGTTCAAAAATTTATTATTATTTTTTTAATCAGATTACCTTTTTAAAACAAAGGTGCGTTGTTTCGAGTAGATAATATTTTGTTTCGTTTTGACTGTTTCGTTTTTTTTAATGCAATTTATAATTTTATAAATACTTCTTATAATCTCAGAGGTAACTGTAACTTTCTGCTTTTTTTTTTTTCATTATGCAATAAAGGTTATGCCACAATTAACTGGTTATACTAACCAATAAATAAACATTGTGTCCTACGCAAAGCACACAGCGTCCTAGACATCACCGTACAGTATTATCTATAATTGTGTGGTTGTGTTTAATCAGGAATCCTATTTTAACAAAAACGACAACAACAAAAATATGTAATATTGTAATCGTGTCACAAAGTTTTGTGGAGGTTTTCAGTTCGAGCTCTAGGTGCGGTGTGTGTGTGTGTGCGCGCCGCTGACGTGCTGAACGGCGTCTGGCGGCAGGTTGTGCTCGTATCGCTGAGTGACATCAGGAAGATGGTATTTCTCAATGAGCCACTGCTGAAAATGTATTCACAGCGGTTAGCTCTTAGAAATTTATCTTTCTGCCTGCAGGCACCTGACAGGCAGGATATGCTTCTAATTTACTGCCCACCACCACAGTGTAATTCACACTTTGACACCAAAGACACACACACACACACACACACACACACACACAGATGCAGAATCAGCTACATTTTCTCTGCCCACGCTGATTTTTTTTTTCTCTCTCTTTTTTTTTTTTTTAAAGCCTCACACTACATACTCCCATCATGCAGCAGTGGTAATGACAGTTGTGTAAGTAGTGAGGAGAAAATACCCGAGGCCCTGAAACGCTACCCCTACTTTACCTCCACTCTGTCTGTGTTTGATAATGCTGCTGATTTAATTCCCAGGGCAAACTGCACAGACTGGTGCGCAAATAGCCATGTTGAAAGACGGGTAAATGTGCACATGAGAGGGTGCAGATGTTTTCTTTCATATCCACTGTACATTTTTATTTTTTATTTTTTTGAAAGGTAGTGGGTGTGGGTGAAAGCAGGACACGGGGAGCGAGACATGTGCTAGCTTTTAAAGCTGATGTTAAAATGTAGTTTTTGAAATATTTTTACATGCATTCTCAGTGTAGAGAGCAAATTTGAGAGGATTTAAAAAAAACTTGTGTGTGTGTATATGTGTGTGTGTGTGTGTGTGTGTATGTATATATATATATATATATATATATTTTTTTTTTTTTCTTTTATTATGGAAGAGTTTGTAGCTTTTCTCTCGCGCCAACTTCCGAATGGCTGCATTGAGTATATCTGAAATGTAATCGTATACTTCCACAGGCTATTGTGTGATGGAGCGATGGAGCAGACGAATCGAGAGAGAATGCCAGGTTAGATCGGTTGACGTGATAACACGGTCAACATTCTTTACTCGATCCTTCGGCTTTAGCGTTTCTCAGAAATGTGTCTCAAGCTGTGTCGGAGTATCACTGTTAAAACACAAGCCCAGAGTTTTAATGGGCTGTTTTATGTATCGTGCATGTGTGTGTGTGTCTGTGTGTGTATATGCTTGTCTCACTGAGTTTTCAACACCCCTCCGCTTGCAGATTTCAGTTGGTCAAGTTTTTTCAGTTCCCCTTTTTTTGCTAGTGTTTAGTTTGACAAGCAATAATAATAACAATAATAAAAAAAGAAAAGATCAGTGTTGTCTGTTGTTTTTTTTTAAACATTTGATTGTGCAAACCTTCATTAGTGAGTGAATTAGCTTTAAAAAGATCAGCGATGTATGGATTTGGTACAGATTTAATACAGAATTATAAAGGCAGTACGTCTCATCGCTTTTCAGTTTCTAAGACACATTAGAAACATACTTGTTGGCCCTTTGCCTTATTTAAACTTGCCTGTTCAGGGGGAATTGAAGTTTTTCAGTCAGTCAGTCAATAGATTAATAAATATATATTTAAAAATCGGCCTTAAACATTACGGTCACATTAGGCATCAGTTTTCCATCAGTGCCCTCTGTGTCCTTTACCATCGAAACCATCGTGTAATCTTCCTGTTTTGAATCAGGTCTAGTGCATTTCTGAGTTGCTTAGAAGACAGATTTAATTTACCGTTCTAAGCTGTAGTTGAGGCTGACATGAGTCATAGATAAGTATTGAAATAAATAGAGTGCATTAAATCATTATTTTTGTGTTTATTTATTATAGTTGGGTTAGTTTTTGAATCGTCGGGTTGGTCTTTTCGAAAATCAGAATAAGTTCATACTAGTTTTTGATTTATGTCGGTAAACTTACAGATGCTAAATGGTCTAATGGCGATTACAAATGATCCATAGCAGAAAATACACCCTGCTTCCGTCTTCTGGACATACTCGGTTCAATTTCAGTTCAGTTTTATTTATAAAGTTCTGCAAATCAGCGTAACAGAATCAAAAGAAAAATGCCAGCAGCGATGAGCGGGACCAAGCACCCTGCGCCATCGTCACCCGGGCGCACCAGAAAGACAGCGGGCACAGTGGGGACATACTAATACCATTATGACTTGATTTTAGAATAGAGGAAACTTTATGTCTAGACCTCCAAAAAGCCCCAGATGCTAGAAAAAAAAAAGCATCACTGACATCACAGTGTGATGGTATGCAATATGATGGCACTCAAAATGATGTCACACAATGATGATTATGTCAGACTGGAAGTTATTAGCTGCTTTTCGGCATAAGCTTAAGGCCCATTTGAGATATCAAAAATCTCTCCAATTTTACATCCTCAGTGTCTTGAGATCACACAGGCCTGGTTTAGAGGCCATGATATACTGTAAATCGCCTTTGGTGCGTTTTGCAAACGACCCCAAAAATAACCGTGTTCCTGTTGAGTAGAGCCCATGACATGCAACGCGAAAGTTGTTCAGCTCAATGAGCTCTTAATGTGTACTGGGTTTCGCTTACATACGCGGAATTTGAAATGTGTGAGGGACATACGTGTATAAATCCGCATTATAAGATTGTCCCAGATGTGAGCAAGCCGACAGAAAACTAACTGAGATGGGAATATGAAGAAACCTTGAGAGGAACCAGACTCGACAGGGAACCCATCCTCATTTGGGTGAGAACAGATAGCAGGGATTGATCTGCCGTTACACGGTGTGTCTTACGACACTCGTGGTTTGAAAGTGTCTCGCTGCTGCTTCTTTTGACTTTATGCGCGGTTGGTGCAATACCACCAACTATTGGACTCGGCTGCTTGAGACAAATCATACAGTAAACATCACGATGTCTTAGCTGTCATTCTCAGCTGCAGTGTTTACATTCTGTTCTATTGACTAGTGTCTCCTTTCGTTAGATATAGTGTTGGAGCTAACGAAGCTGTCTTTTTCCGTCTATATTGATGTGTAATAATTAGTCGATTAAATGCTGTTTGCGGCTTTTAATTTGTCTGCAGTATCACATTTTATATCGAAGCTCTCTTGAGTTCTTGAATCTGATTGGTAGATTAATTTGATATAGTAGTAGCTGGGGCAACTGTAATACAAACGGTAGATTTATATTCATGTTGTAGTGTAACAGCTAATGCACATAGAGTTAAATGTCTCGTATAATACGCCTAATAATAAACAAAAAGGTGTAGGTGTTTAACATCACAGCAAACTGCACTCACACACCTGGTGCTTCCTGTGAGGAGAAGTTTTTAAATTTTTTTTTTTTTAATAATAGAAGAGGCGGCGGAAATGTGAGGTTGGTGAAAAACCAACTTGTCTTATATTTGCTCCGTAATGTTGTGAGTTGCTGATTTTAATGACAATTTTTAAATAAAAAATGTGCAAATTACTGTCGTGTAATAGGAATTAACGAGTCATGTTTTTTTCGGTGCTTGTTCAATGCATTATATTTTATAAAGTAAAGATGTAAGACTTCTGTTTCCTTGGTTACAAACATTTTTTTAAACTGGCGTTAATGTGTTGGAAGTGTTTTGGAAGTTGTTAAAAATAAAATTCTGCACTCTCACACACATGGGCATGAAGTTGCTACACTGATGTTGAAACCTGCAGGTTCCAATCCTGTAGTTGTCGTTCTGCAAAATACACTTTTTTATACTTTAATTTAAATGTATTTATTTATTTATTGCAAAGTTGTTTTTGAAGTGAGATTTAAAGATGTATTCTGTATAACTTCCGCAGAATTGTAATCTCCGTAGGCACCCTGTGTTCAGTAGAGCTGTGTGTGTGATGTGAATCTCAAACCGTCGATTCGTTTCGATCGAGACTTTCAGTTCTGTAGCAGTGAGGTTTATGGTCTTATTTGTCTTGAGCTACTACTTTACTACTTACAGATGTTGAATGAGTAAACACTACTAACGGTGTTTATTAAACATATAGAATGCTGTGTTTAAATGACATGTTTTGTCGCGCACAAAACAGTAATCTTTAAGCTTCTGCTCCGGTCCAGTAGGGGGTGGTATTGCACCAACCATTGCTCATTAAACTCAAAAGAAGAGGAGCTAAGAGCTCTGAAAATTTAGGGGATTTTCAGAAGATGCAAGCAGTTTGTACTTTCTGGGAAAGCTGTGGAGTATTTTCAACAAATTTGGCAATTGTGGTACATTTCAACTTCTGACTCTGAAAAAAAACAAAACACAGCCCATCAATTTAATGATATTAATTGACCAACAAAAGACTGAACGAATCTCACAAAGCGATTTTAATCGCACAGCTCTAGTGTTCAGCCCAAAATGAACAGAGCGTGCGTGTGTGCACTACCAGTCAAAAGTTTGGACACGCCTCCTAATTCCATGGTCTTTCTGATTCTTATTTATTTCTACAAAACAATGCTGAAGGCGTCCAAAACATGCAATAATCTTCTTGGAACAGTTGATATTAATATGATCTGTAAAGCCTACGTAACGTTTCTAATTTGGCTGGTAACTCTAGATGAACTTCTCCTTTGCGGCAGAGCCAAGTTTTGGTCTTGCTTTCCTGAGATGGTCTTCATAAGAGCCAGTTTCATCATGGTAAAGGATTACAAGAACTTCTCCAGAACAGCTGACCTTCAAATCCTAAAATAACACGTGTCTGTTGTTGTTGTTGTTGTGATTGTTACTTAGCTACCTAATTGCATACGTGTTATTTCGTAGATCGAAAAAAAAAATAATAATATAGAAAAATAAATCCAAATGTGTGTGTAAACTTTTTACTGGTACTATAACACATCTTCTCAAACTGCGCTGTTATAAATTAGTCATGACACAGTTGCAGTTGTTCGAAAATGTGTCCAAAAGATTACAACATGGAGCTAACTGGACACTCACTGTGAAGTGTTGCGATCACATCACACGTGAATTCCAATAAAAAAAAAATCTTTTCGAGGACTCTCTTGGAGATTGTAATTATTCAGCTCTGTAATTTTCCAGTCACGAGATTCTGCCGAGAATCGATTTCCGATGTCATGTGCTCTCCGTGCCGATATAGGAAATGCTCATCCTGCCAGTTTTTGCTTGTGATGGCATTACATCACTCTGGCTTCCTTTTGGAAAAGATGGAGGGAAACCCCTATTAACACTTAATATAGCCTCTGAGTTCGTCAACACCCATAACGGCTCTAAAGTTCATGTTGGCGTAATGACCTCGGCTCGTATGTCCTCTTACCTCCAGCGGGAGTGGATACGGGTTACATCAAAAAGAGTCTGACGCGGTTATTCTCATGTCGCAGATGTGATTATTTTCTAAGATGAAAACATCGCAAAATGTGTATACGTCCAAAACCTAAGCAGGGACATCTTGAACAATGTCCATTTTAAATCAGCAGTTCTCAACTTTCACATAAAGGAACTTTTAATGGATCTTAGAAAATCTCAGTAGAGGTTTATTTCATGGATGTAGAATTTTTCAAGTCAGGTTTAGAATGATATTTTGTAGGGATGGAAATCGCCATGGACGTCACGATACCTAGGTGCCGATTTGATTCACGCTGCGATTTTGTAAGTAGAGTTAACTTTCCAACTTACAAACAAGTTCCATTCTGGGAAGTCGTAAGTCGGTCTCGTTTATAAGTGAGTCCAACACACAAATATACAACGTAAAGCATAAAAAAACCTCAAGTTTTGTGTTTTTTAATTCCGCATTATATGCTTGCGAGACGCAAAGAGAATACTGGTGACCCCGCCGGGTCAGCTGACCTTGTTTAAAGAGAACCCGGGAAGACGTCCGCGGGAGGATAACGCTACATGGTGAACGGACGCCATTTACAGCTGTTTCAGACTGTGAATGTTGAGGATTTTCCGAAATTAGGATTTTACTCCCCATCGGGACAGCTTTACAGGACAGCCGTTTTCCATCATCGCGCTCCCGGACTGGTTTGTTGAAACCGAGGAGTCCGACTCATTTCTCCCGCACCCCCTGCCCACACACACACATGTACAATATACCAGAATTTTGACATTTTATACATTCACTTACATGCTGAAAATATTGTATATAATTGTAAATATTGGTGTCTGATGCACTGCAGTGTTTTATTTTTTGTATAATACACGTGTCTGAAATTTGTTTGTATCTGCAGAAATTCATAAATCTGTGACCTATTTAATTATTTTTTTAGATTTGGTTTCAGTCCTAAACAAAGTTCGTATAAATAATTTTGCTCCGACCTCACAGGAATACTTTAGAGCATGCCACTTTTATGATTATAAACGGACAGCAACATTTTATCACCTCCTGTGCAAACATCTGAATAAAAAACGATTTTGCGAGACAGTGGGCTGATAGATGAATTGCCATGAAGTGCAAAATTCACACTGAATCGGTTTAACTCTAATATTTTTGTTACTGATGGTTTTCCTGAACTTTTTGCTATCTAAGCATTCACTAATTATAATTTATTGCTTTGTAATTCATTGAAGTTGTCCTTAGTTAAAATGTCTCATAGGCTTACTTGAATGAGTTTCTGAGGTTCAGATTCGATTAAACCCATTTAATTTCAGTGACCAGTCAAGCCCGTTCATATCTACACGAAATCAATAATAAATATAGCAGCTTTAACTTAAAAAAAACAAAACAAAAACATTTAACCAGTCACGCAGGGTAAAAACAAGCCACTAAATCCTTATTAAGTTGTCTCGGATCTCAGAGCAGAGACCGACTGTGTGTGACTGGGATTTTTACCTCTCAGCGCTGTGGGATAAAGTAGGACCGGAGGGAAGGAAGCAAAAAAATTGATAATGTGCAGAAAAACAGATTAAAACACAATTCCGACAGAACTTCCTTTTCCTCTATTGAGCTCGTCTCATAAGTGTTCACCGGGGGAAATGTCGCCAGCTGCCATTCATCTCTCGCCTTATGTTTTGTTTTCCCTTTTCTCCCCCTTTCCCTCTCAACTTTCCTTGCAGTTACATTCATTACCGCCGTGGCCTTTGTGCTGAGAGTGTGTGTGACTGAATTCTCCCTGGTGTTCCCTTCTGAGATGTGAGATCTTTAGGAACACCATGTGCTGGCTGCTTTCTCCCTGATATCTGCGCTAAGAATTAAATTTCCTGCTGGATAATTGTGAGGGCTTTTTTATTAATTTATGTCATTTGGACAAACGTGCGAGGAGGACACAGACAGGACCGCGCCACCATATGATCTCGCTCAACTAACAGGAAATGGCCCGGCTGCCATCGTTTCACTTTTTTTTTTTTTCTCTCTCTCTCTAGCGACACTTTCTAGTGTGTGTGTGTGTGTGTGTGTGTGTGTGTGTGTGTGTGTGTGTGTGTGTGTGTGGACGGGAGAGGAAAAGACCGTTTGGCACTGTGAGCACAAATGTACCAGTAAACAATTTCTCTAAATACAAGTGAAAATCTCACTAGAAGAAGAAAAGCAAACATATTTTTCTTTCCCTCCCTGACATTTTCCTGTTTTTAAGATCTTTCATGGTAGTCCTTGTGGTAACAGGAGCGCACACCTAACATGCAGTAGTCCTGCAGCAGTAATTACAATTTAGCTCAGGCACTCTCCTTTTCTGGTGTGTGTCTGTGTGTGTGTCTGTGTGTGTGTCTGTCTGTGTGTCTGTCTGTGTGTCTGTCTGTGTGTCTGTCTGTGTGTCTGTCTGTGTGTGTGTCTGTGTGTGTGTCTGTGTGTGTGTCTGTGTGTGTGTCTGTGTGTGTGTCTGTGTGTGTGTCTGTCTGTGTGTCTGTCTGTGTGTCTGTCTGTGTGTGTGTCTGTCTGTGTGTCTGTCTGTGTGTCTGTCTGTGTGTCTTCTTGGTTTAAGCACAGCTCCTAATGTAAAAACTCAGAAGACTGATTTTTATTTTTTTTCCTTTAACCAGTCTGTTAAGACATTTACTAAAGTCCCTCATTACTGTAGCAGATCATGGTAGCTGCATTTTTCCAAATGAGTGTTTGATAATGATTGTATGTGCAAAAGTATGGGTCCCCCTCATTTCTTTATATTCTTCTATTTTTTTATGTAGTCTTGAGGAAATGTTCTCCAGAATGACTTTTTTGGCAAGTTTTCCTGTCCCTGACCAGTTTCAGAGGGATGTTTTTTGTTTGTTAAACCACACAGCGACCTATGAATCATTCAAGCATTTATAAAAGTCTAACGCCAAGCATGAACCAGTGTGAAACGTATGCATACGATCAGGCCAGAGATTAGTTTACTGCTGATGCTCGTCGCTGAGAGGTTGGAACAGACGAGAGGGGAAATGAGGTTGCTGCTTAAACAACCAACTTTTAGGTTGTATCATTAGGCACTTTGCAGTCTGTCACATTAAAACACTTGTTCCCATGTCTATAATTTATCCATTATTTAAATGTAATTTTGTGTGTGTGTGTGTGTATACTTTATATATACGTTATATATATATATATATATATATATATATATATATATATATATAGATATGTATGTATATGTAATGTGTGTGTGTATGTATGTGTATTTATATACTGTACATATTTCTAAAACTTGCTAAACTGGTACCTGTATTTTTCATTAATATTTAGTAATATCCGCTGTGGCGACCCCTTGCCAGGAGCAGCCCGAAAGACCAACAACATGTATTTCTGTCACTGGACCCAAACCCCGTATTTGTCGCTCAGATTAACTTCCCTGTGATATCCTGAGGAATCCGATTTATTGCTGTTTGGTTCAATGTCGTGAACAGGAATCTTTTTCTTAACATATTTGTGCAAATAAAAAAATGTGCTGCTCTTCTCTATCTGCAGTAGCTCAATCCAAACACAAACACGATGGAGCTCAGAGTATACACTTTTACGATTTGTATACATGTGCATGTTATTATTTTTTCAGATGTTGGACACACTTGTGTGTTGTGCACGTCTCACTTTGGGCCGTTTTTGGTTTTGTTTCGTCTCTGTGTTACAATTCAGAGGGCTGAATGTGGGCATCAGCGTTTGTCTGGAACAGGCTGGAATCCATTATCCACTCAAACATCAGTGTTTCACTGTGGGAACCGTATTGATCTCTGGCTCTATAATTATTCTACTTACACACATTGTCCTTCTTCCGTCTCCCTCTCACTCCCTCGTCCTACCCTCTCTCACAATCTCCTTCTGTGTAGCTCTTTGCTCTCAGTCTGGCTTCGTTCTCTTCTGCTTTTTTCCCTTTAATTGCCTCTTCCCCCCCCCCCCCTCCTCTCTTATCTCCCTCTTCTCCTCCACGCATGCTCGATCCTCCCTCCTACTCTAGTGCCTTTGTCCCTCTCTTTTACAGCTTCTCATCATGACCCTCAGACTGTCTGTCTGAGTCCCTGCAGCTCGGGAAGATTCAGCCATTGATTTCTTTCCCCCTCTCTTTTCTATTTTAAATCCTCCAGAGTCTCCTTCTGTCTTACAGACACACCACCTCTCACTAGTCACGGTTTCTCTCAGTACGTCCTCACAGGTCCAGATTACAGCATCACCACCGGACCTGATTGTGCGTGTTGGGTGATGTAACCAGCACCACATACCGACATACAGATGTTCAGTATTTATACTATAAATTAAGTACGAATAGCTTGACCATAATTATATTTATAATATCCATAATAATATCCGTGCAGGCGGAAGTGTGGCGGATAGCACGGCTCTCAGCGCAGGTTTTTGTAAAATGCTATACGGCGCGAGCACGTATGTGTAAGCGGTTTTACAAGAAATTTTAAATCCACCTAAGAGACAAACCTCACAAATCTACTTTTTTTTTTTTTTCTTTTCAAACAGGTGATGTCATACGTGGGCTGCTTGCAATATGACTACGGTTATGACAGCGTTTCCTATAAATTACTTTACTTTGATAATCTGTGCCTTCAGGATTTAGTCACGTCAAGGTACTGTATATCTGGGCCAAGGTTTTGCCATTATGAAATATTACAGTTGTGCTGAGGTAAAGGGGTTTCGCTGTCTGGGGATTTCCGTTGCTGCTTTTCACACATCCACATGTTGGACTGTGTTGCAGTGTGTAAATCCAGCGCGGTTAGACTGTGCAGCTTTAATTGTAGCGGTGTAACTGTGGTGTAGGTCCAAACCTGTTTTAATGAGGGGTATTAAAATATGATAATATTTTTAAACATTATTTGCACTTTATGTTGTGATGATGGCGCAGTTTTTCTGTGTTTTTTTTTTTTTTCAGCGGAAGATTTGTAAATGAGTAGCGAATCGATCATGACCTAAAGTACCACTGCAACAGAAGTCAACCCAAAGCGAAATTTTTCCTTCTCATCAGATCAATAAACAAAGTGAAACTTCTTCCTTTTTTTTTTTTTTTTTTTTTAGTGATTATATATTCTATATTTCGGATTCAGTCTAAAAACACTGACTCTATAGTTTGCTGTTTGGGGAAGAAAATATACATCACATGATCAGTTGGCTAAATAGCATGGACACAGGACGTCTGGTCTCCCATCAGACATGTTGAAGTCGGGAATGACGTAATTTGGATGGAATTATAATAGAACTAGGGCTGAAATGATTCCTCGAGTAATTCGATTACAAAAAATGATCGAGGCAAAATCTTCTGCCTCGAAGCTTCTTTTTAATTAAATTGAAAAGCTTGCGTTATGTTTTTGCGCAATTATTTGTTTGGCGTGACACAGCACACTTCTGGATGCAAGCCACCATTAAACACAGACGAAGAAGAAGCGCTTACATCACCCACAAAGCCGAAAGAGACGCGAACAGTTTGCTGTGTATTGATTTGAGGGAACGTTCTGTTGTGGGCTGCAAAATGAAAGGGCGCGGTAAAAATATATTAAAATTTATTTTAATGTGTGCCTTAGTCTTTTTGATACTTAGTCATTTGAAATACCTTTTTTATTTAGTTTTTGCACCTGAGAAAAGGCTTTAAAATAAGAATGTATGACACTGTAATGCACTTAATTCATCTCAGTCAACTTTAAGCTGTTCCTTGTATTGTGAATAATGACTGTTTATTTTTGATTAAAGGCTGTATGCATTTAAAAAATAAAAGTTGATATTTCTAAAAAGAAAAACAATTAATCTGTTTCTCATATATTTTACATTGCTGTTTAATTAAGAATACTCGATTACTAAAATATTCGATGGCTACAGCCCTTAATGGAACGCTAAATTGTATTTAAACGATAATAAAAAAAATAGCTTTTTTTTTTTTTTTTTACAAACCTGAACAAATTCCATATCTCCGAAGTGATTTGAATATTTTTTCAGATATCGGAGGACAGTGCTATCCACTCCTTCCGCTTGCGTGAGCTCACAGACGCCCCTGATTGGCTGTAGCTCGGTGCGCTCTTGAGCCCTTTCAGCGCTTCTGCTTCGAGATGTGCCTGATTGCGCTCGGCGAGTCTTTCCTTCTCAACATACAGTAGTTGTAAAGACGGGTATTACCATTACCACACCCTTCCCCTCGGTTTGAACCTCTCTCTCCTCTTATCTCTCATCAGAAAGGCGTTTCAGCCCACAGATCAGCTGCTCGCTGGAGGTTTTTCACACCGTACTGTGTAAACTTTACACACTGTTGTGTGTGTGTGTGATTAATCCAAGGATTTGGGAAGCGCTCAGCGTCCCAGAGATCACGTTTCCCACCCCCCGTCCTTTTTGATGTTTGATGTGAACAGAAGCGCACGGGCTGCATTCGTATGATTGCACACTCGGTGCTGCTGCCACCTGATTGGCTGATTTTAGACACTGGGGTTACAGGTGTTCATGCGTGTGTGTGTGTTACGTTTTTCAAATTGGCCAGATTTGTTCAGACGTCAGAAATAAGCAATACGGTTGAGGGGAAAAGATGACTTTATGAATTAACTGGAGTCAGATTTGTTTCTTCATTCAGGAGAAAACGTTTCCTGTTCCCAGGTCAGACACGTCCGAACTTGGATCCTCCTTGAGATTCTCCATGTAGGAGCTGCTTATTGTCATAAATCTCTCCGCATGTCCGAACCCCACGCTGTGTTTTATGATGTCACTTCCTGATGCGTGGAGAAGCCCAAAGCGAGGCAGCAGCCATATTGAGATGCGAGATTTGGCACGACCCGCTTGGCGAGCGGACGATCGCTTGGCAGGGCCGCCGTCTGTGCAACAGCGATGAGAGGATTGAGCAGTCAGAGCCACCTGTTAGTGTTTATACACGGTCACGTGACCAGATGGTCCCAAGGTCACTATAACAGCTGTAGCCTGTGTGTTTGTGTGTGTGTGTGTGTATACACGCCAGTCATGATCAGGATTGTTTAAGATTACACGTCCGTTGGTTACATTTGTTTGTACTGCGTGCACATGTGCTCCGGGACTCGAGCGGTTTCTCAGGTGTTTTCCTCACAACGGAATATTGTTGTTTGTTTGTGTTTGTTTATTGTGCGGTTTAGGTATCACTTTTGGGTGTCTCTCACGCTTTCTATCTCTTGTCCTCTCGTTACAGGAAGTTCGGGGAGCGCCCACAACCACAGCGCCTGACGAGGTAAAGCAAACCAGCACCACCTGATCTCACACACACACACACACACACACACACACACACACACACACACACACACACACACACACAAAGAGAATGCTGTCTGTCTGACACGTGCACTCGGGTTGCACAGTAAGCGCGCTCACGCTCAGAGGGGACTAATGACCTCAGAAAGGTCACAGGTCTGTGTGAGACGTGATGCCCCGAGGCAAATTGTGTGTATTTCCTTCGGGGAACAGCGGCGAGCTCGTCTCCCAGTCACGTCTCTGCAGTTCAGGCTCGTCCGAAAATAAATGCGCTCGCAATTTAGCCAGTGCGGTGCTGTCTTTTTCGAGCGTTTCTTTCTCTGTCTTATGAGAGGAAATGAAAGATTTAGAACCAGTTTTTAGACACATCATTTATAAATTTTAAATTTAGTCTAGAGTCGAGTTCGGAATCTGGAACGTTAATTCGTTCATTCTGCTTTAATTCAATTCAATTTTATTTGCATAGCGCTTTTAACAATTGACATTGACGCAAAGCAGCTTTACACAATCATAAAATGTATTTAAGTTTGTATGTGTACAAATGTGAATTTGCGGGAATTAGGCAGAAATACACCCCGGATCGGATCTCGGTGCATCTCAGGATCACTCGAGTAGGATTGGTCCAGGTATCGACATGTTTTTTGGGACAAATGAGGAAACCAGAGATCCTTAAAGAGAAACCGGCACAGATACACACACAGAGAGTGAGAGAGAGAGAACATTCTCCACACAGACAGTAAGTGAAGTTTACGATCAGATCAGAAACTCTGGAGCTGTGATGTGCCAGCTGTACCCGATGCACCGCTGTGCCACCCTGAGATGTACAATGATGGTGTTTATATTTAAAAAAAAAAAAAAAAAAAAGAGAGGAGAAGAAGTAAAGAAGAATCAAGAGCAGGCTGAAGATCTTGAGCAGCTGATTTAAAGCTCAGAACGCACGGCCGAAAAGGCAGAAGCAGAGCGCACGCATCGTTTCTTCCTGTTTAATTACTTCTCAAGGAGCTCACTTTGTGCCTGAAGGCCACCAGCCGCACAGCACACGCACACACGCACACACACGCTTCGTCCTAATTACTGTCCAATTGGGATTCCGTGTGACTCAAGTGCTATTGCCGATAGAAGTCAATTCTTTTTTTCCGTATATTTTTGACCTGAAATAACTGTTGCGTTTGCATAACAAGATGCACAGAACAGATGGTTTACTGTATTTTGCCAAACAGAAGAAACTTAAAAAAAAAAAAAGTAGTCGTCATTCACGTCATCTTCACGTCGTCATGCAGCTCGGAACTGAAGTGGAGGACTTTGAGCAGATGACGGGTGTCAGCAACATGACTACCAGTGACGAGTGGACAAGGAAAAAGCTGTACGTTAAAATTAAGAGGTGTTGTCTGATTCAGCATGTTGGCGAGTACCAACCGCTTACGTGACTCCATGTCCAAATTCTTGAATCCTACGTGCGTCATACAGGCTTCAGAAATTTAAAATGAGTTTTTTTTTTTTTTTGTTTGTTTTCTCTCCTCCCCTGTACATCGGTACTCTCTGTAAGCAGAAAACGTGGGTGATTTTGATTATTCAGAACTTGTTACTGTAGAGATAATTGCTGTAGTTTACCTGAATGAAAATGATTAAATGACTATTTAATGCAGGTAAGGTGGAATTCACCAGGAACGGGAAACCCTGAACCGTTCTGTTTACTTATGTTTGTGTATTTGGATTTCTTCTGAAATGAAAAGTAGTGTTTAAAATCTTAGTGTTTAAAATTTCTGTTGAAGTAGGTGACTAGATATATTGAAGATCAATCAATAATCAGTTAATTGGCATTAAAACGTTAATCGACTAAAAAGGTTTTAATGGTAGAGGTTTGTTTTACATGTAGCGGTAACCTCTACAACCCAGCTGTACTCTAACATTAGTTTAAAGGGTCAGAGGTTCGATTCCCACCTCAGATCCGTCTACATGAAATCGGCATGTTCTCCTCCGTACTCGGTGGGTTTCCTCCAGGTGCTCCGGTTTCCTCCCACAGTGATAAAATGCCGTTCTTCTATAATGCTGCAGTCACTACCTCAACTCGTCACCTCATTACTACAGAGGATTGTAATGTCATGTCTGTCGCTCTAGTTTGCACATTCGCACCTGCGCTTTATATAAAAAAACGTAGGTAGTTCTTTGTTAACTTAAAATGTCAATCTGTCTTGTCCCAGCTAGCCGGCTAATCGGGTCTCTAAGTTAGCTAGTTAGTTTTCTGTTAATTTATGTTGTATGTAGCACCTTGGTCCTGGAGGAACGTTGTTTCGTTTCACTGTGTACTAACTGTATATGGTCGAAGTGACAATAAAAGCCGACTTGACTTGATTACTTACTGGCTACGTTGGTTTAGGATTGTAACAAAATCTAAAAATATCGGACCAGGATTTCGATTTAATAAGACTGTGAATCTGTCTGAATCGCAATAGTTGAATCGTCACCCAGGTATCGTGATATCGTATCGGATGTTTCCTAGTGATTCCCATCCCTAAAAACTAACCTACGCAGTCCCCTTCGTCAACACCAGATTGAGTCGGCCCGCTTACGATCCACCTCCTCTTCTGCCAACTTTTATACCGAGAACCCGAACACAAAACTGATCGCTGCTGCTGTTGTGAAACACTTCCAGTAAACAGAGCATACAGCGACATGAACTGTCATAGTCTAACAATCACTTCACAAGCGCTTCACGTGCACAGATGGTGTGTGTTTGTGAAAGAAGGGGTGGGGCTACTGACGGTGTAGGGGGGGAACACCTGGATTGTGCCGCTAGAGCTGCGTAAATAAAACTTGAACCGTGGTGCAAATGTGCGTCTGCTGTGACGTTCAGTTTAATTAGTTGTTGATGATCAGTAATGCGTTTGAGTATTGTTTAGGAAAAGAATGTCTGGCGTGAATAATTTCCATTCGCTGGCTGAAATAACACCAAAACCTTTTGTTTCTTTTTCATATTGCTCAGGTTTGTTTCTCCATAAAAGGGTGAACTTCACCTTTTTTTTTTTTTCCTTTTTTTTATGCTTTTATATGTGTTGTAATGTAAACCGTTATACGTATATTACATAGAACAAGAAACAGGATGATGTCACCCTCAGTACTGTACACCTTAGACCAGTAGAACCACCAGTTAAGCTGTCCATCAAGCATATTTGATTTGACTGTAACTCTTTTACCCCTTTAAGGAACTTGTTTTACTCTGTTGACACTTTAAAAAAAAAAAAAAAGTTTTTAAACAAGTAAATCCAAATATGGTTTTAAAGTTCTTAGAAAAAAAATCTATTTTAAACAGCTTATCTAGTTTTAATATTGAATAACAAAAAACTTCTCGCCATGAATATAGCCATAGAAGCTGGCATGGCGTCAAGAAAGAAAGAACACCAGTTAGGATTTTCCCTCTGATTTCACTTTGTGGCTGTGGTTCCCTTGAGTTTCACCCAGTGTTGCTTTATGTAGAGATATATATATATATATATATTTTTTTTTTTTTTTTGCTTCATTTCAGTCAGAGCTTCAAATATTAGTCATGCTTGAAGCAGAAAAGGGAAACATGTATTAGTAATGAACTAGCGAGGAGTCTGTAGGTTGTGAATAGGGAACTTGTGTTATCTTGTACCACAGTCGCACTAATTGCTCAATTCTAACAGGACAGAAAGGGTTGATGCGTTATCGAAAGCTGCGCCTCTGACCAAATCACAGGTTAATGTCAATGCCTATTGTTCCAGCGTGTTGTTATTCCGTTTATAACTTGCATGGCCGACACTAGACATAATAGACTGGCTGTGTTGCAGCATCGCTTGAGAGGGAGCGCCATCGTGATGAATATCAGCATGGCTATGATGTGTCGTAGGCATCAACATCAACAGATTATGGTTTGTTTCTTTATTGAACCAGTTAGCAATCGATTGTTTATGTAGTTAACAGGTGGTGAAAATTCTTTTAAATCATGACCTGTGCTACGTATACAAAAAGTGAGAAGAATAAAACGTGGAGGTGGTGGACAGTCCTGTAAGTTTCTCTGTACATTTCTACTTCAGTTAAATTCAATAAAATTGTATTCATATAGCGCTTTTAACAATGAACTGCTTGCCACCTAACACACAGTATGAATGCAGATCAATTCCTACTCTCTGTTTCACCCAAATGAGGATGGGTTCCCTGTTGAGTCCGGTTCCTCTCAAGGTTTCTTCCTATTGCCATTTCAGGGAGTTTTTCCTTGTGAGATTAAGTGTTGTTTAAGATGACATGAGATTATCAGAAGTAACATTATTATCAGCACTCGTGGGATGCCTCTCGTCCAATCAGATCGCTCGGTACTCAGTACTCAGCGACGTTGTGCACAAATTATGGCATGGCAACATTTTCATATCAAACGTTAACTATAGACGGATGAAAAGTGCCATGAGATGCTGTTTTTAATAAATACAAAATGTAAATCTTTGTCAAAAAAAAAACCAACAACACTTGTGTGACAGAAATCGAACATGGCATGTGCAATCCATGACTGGATCTCACCAGATCATTTGTTTCAAGACTCCTACATCATAAATAATAAAGGTTACAAGCAAAGAAACAGGAACATGTTTTAACTGAAACAGATCTGTGTGCTTTTAATTAATAAATATAGAAAGACATTCTTGAGCTGTGTGTGAGTGCTGAGTGTTTCCATGCATGTATGACATTTCAGTTATGAGTCAGTAGCCATGTGTTGTTTGTTGGGGATTAGACATACTGTACATACGGTTTTCCCCTGGTTAAATGCATGCATGTGCTGTTGCATGTTTAGGGGATGTATGTCACACAGTCTTCCTGTGGAACTGCCCACATCTGTCATATCCTTTCTCAAAACGTATGACTCACTAAGGACCCTTTTAACACTACCCCCCCTCCCCCCCTTTGGTGTGCATATGCACTTCTGTTCTTCTCTGAGGGTTTTTAAAAAAAATAATTTAATTGTATTTATCTGTTGCTTTTACTTGTTGTTTTTCTGTTCATCTCTGCATTTGGAGAAATCGAAACAGACGGTTCCTTGTATGTGGGTGCAGGTTGGCCCTCGTCATTATTCCGTTAGGGAGCACTTAGCCGAGCCAAGTGCGTGTGGTTTTCGCCTGTAGTCACGTGCCGCCACCGCCGCGGCTTTCCCTTCGCGTGCAAGCAGCGCACGCGTACGTATGGGGCACAAGCCGCAAGAACCGAACCGAACCGAAGTCGTCGTGACATACCATTTTTAATAGTCCACGTGGCATTGTGCTCTAGCTTTAATTAATGGCGAGATTAATGAGAGGATACAGCATCGGTAATGACCACATCAGCTCCTGCAGTCTTTGGTGATCTGCTGCGTCCATCCGACTGGCCCCGTCGCTTCCTTCTGAGTCTCGCGTGCAGCAGCGTGGTTTGGCATGATCTCTGACCATATGGAGCAACAATTATGCAGCTGGGCAATACGAGTGCTCTATAAACAGCAACGTAAGTGACTGATCCAGTGATTAATTTAATCCAAGCTTTGGCTCGTGCAGCTTGTGTAGTTCACATTTCACTAGTAGACCTTTTTTTTTTTCTTTTTTTCTTTTATGAGTCAAACGTATAGCAGTGTGTGAAAAAACAAAGCCTTGGGTTACAGACAGGGGAACTAAACCAAAATGACTATTTTCTGATGGATTTCACTTGTACACACAGTGCACACACATTATTATATAGAGTGCAATCTGAATACAAGTGTGTTGTACTTGTTGCACTTGTTGCACTTGCTTGTGTGTGTTTGTGATAGCTTTGACTTTGCTCTTCTCTACTGACCTGAATAATAAACTTATTATAAACTTATAAACTTATAAGTGTTTAACTTGTTTTTTTATGTTGCAGACAAAAATCAAAATATTTGTCCAATAATTCTTTAATCAGGAGCTGAGATCTGGGGTCGATCAAATTGAAAATTTCTGGCCAAAAGTATGCAGACACACAACTATTGCACTTGTGCAATTCTCTTCCTTAAGCCGTCACCACAAATTTGGAAGAACGCAATTGCATAAGATGCATAAAGGCTTTTAAGGCTCTGTTCATATTTCAAGACACAGTGCTCAGTTCTTTTAGCCAGAACAGATTTGCACGTCACGACGGTTCACATTCATAATTGAAAAAGTGACTCTAACGTGGACGTGTTAGTCCTTTGAAACAACACGTGTACACGCTTCATGCGACCGCTCATTTATTTCAATATCATATGCAATTTTGGCAAAACGATTTTGCTCTAGAGGACGGCAAGCAGTTAGTCCCCTGTATTTGTTTAAATCCTGAGGAAAGAAGAAAGCCAGAAGTCTTGCTGTAGCGTCTATTGCTAACGCTGCTATAAAATTCCAGCGGTGCTGGTTCTTGTGGTCTTGACACAAGTCAAAAGAACTTGTGGTCTTGACAAAAGAATTCTGATCTGCCCAAGTCATGTGACCGTGCATCCAATCTAGGACCACATATGAAAGTGACTCGGATCCGATCTAAAAATTTCTTTTTAAAAATCCGAATTGAGTCACTTCAGGCTGGTGATGTGAACATAGTTTTTTCGTCTGCTCCCCTCGAGGGGTCGCCACAGCAGACAATCTGATCCGCACACAACTCGGCAGAGGTTTTTACGCCGGATGCCCTTCATGATCCAACCCTCCTATTTTTCTGACCCGGCTTGAGACCAGTACTGGGTAGTATATGGGGTGTGACAACCACCGACGGCGGGCCTCGGACCCTCTGATCCTCAGATCTCCAAATCAACAACCTAGAGCCTTAGATGGCCGACCCGACACTCACTTTAACGTGAACGTAGCCTAGAAAGCCCAAATCTCTATGTACAAAGCAAACTCCATGAAGTCAGGGTTTGTCAGGGTTGGAATGGAAGAACTCGGCCCAACTGAATGTCTTTCAAGCTAAGCCTTTATTCGTCACATCTGCATATTGAAATTCTTTATTTAGGAGTAGGAAGGGTTACAGTGGCAACTTGCTGGTTGCCAACCCTGTTAAAATAGTTTTGTTTTGTTCACATAATTCCACACATATAAGTGAACACCATTTCTGCCTCTTCTTCACATTGCAAAGCAAATTTCTTACACAGGAAAATTCTCCCGTACAGGACACTGATCAGCTTTTTCTCGTTCCTGTCTCAGACTTATTGAGGATGTTTTCAACGGGAACACTCAACTCCCAAGTCTGGTTAATTTTGATCAGTAAGAGCACAAGGCCTGCCTGAGTCCACTTGAAGAGGTGCTCTTGAGAATGATCCAGAGTACTCGGGCACGCATCGAATCGCTTATGGAAGGCAATCGTACCTGAGAACAGAAGTCGACCACGATGTCATCAGTGCACTCTGCAATCTCATCCTCTGAACTGTACAGCCATAGCTGGTAAAGTAGGAAGGCGTGCAAGTGCATCGCTCCTGAGATATCAATAATATTAGACATGGCGTGAAGGTTAACTTCCTTATTCTCTTCTTTTTTTTTTTTACTGCCATCAGACGGTGTAAATATGCAAGTGTACCCGACAACAGGGGACAAAACATATTGTGAAGTGAAGAGGAGCAGCCGTTCCTGCTCATAGTGTAGATCAATCATGCAAAAATTGAAAACTCAATTGTGGAGAGGACGTGATCACGTGACTTCACATTAGTGATGCGTTTCGGTTCGCTGGGATACTTCTCCACATCAAACCATGAAAGAAAGCAGACAATGTGTATGTGAACTTTATGATCAGGTCCCCACAAACCTCTTCCCATATAGTGTATGTATTTGAATGAAGCACTTTGTGTTACTGTTGCTACATTGCTCACCCAGATGAAGAGGAAAATAACAAGTGAATGTTCATGTACCAACTTGCTCACATTTGAGTAGAAGAACGTTACACACTGAGATGCTCAGCACGTCACATGGCGAGCTCCCACTCGTGCGTAATATTCTTTTTATTTAAAGCAGAATGATTAAGGCCGTCTATTCCACGGTGTCCGCTTTTACCCAGCTTTAAACTCCACTTCTTTGTGTTTTTTAAAATGAGGTTTTCTCCAGGCGTAACATAACAGAGCGTGCTGATTGACGAATCATTTTCCTGACTCGCAGATCTATTGTTAGAGGATCTTCATTATATAATGAAGAATTTGTACGAGATTTTGTCGGGATCATCTCATGCAGTGTGGCAATCAACCGGTCTTAAACTGGCTTTAGCGCCTGCGCGGGTTTATTACCGCACGTCTGATCGTCGCCTTTTACTCACCCTGCCTTAACGTCCCTGCGAGAACTGATTGTGAGGAATCGTGCTAGATTTTGAGAAGCGTGATTGCATTTCGAACGCAATAAACTTCCGGGAAATCATCTTCAGAGGCATTAGGATTAGAATTACCCACAATGCACCTGTACCGAGCCTTCCAGCAAAATGCGCAGTCTGGTTTGATCTTTACTTCAGGATACCAGTCCCATTACGTCTGCTCTCTGTACGAGGTTGCCAGAGATACGCAATAAAGAATTCAGAGTATTAAAAGAGACTTTTTTTTTTCCCCCCATGTGAAAGCTATTAGCAGCACTAGACTTTTTTTTTTTTTTTTTTTTCTCCCTTGCTCTCTCACCCACACACACCTTTCAAGCACGCGGGTCACGCACAGGTCAGACACCGTATCAGAGCTATTGGATGACACGGGTTGCTGCGGGATGACAAAACCGCTTTACTTGGGGAATCAGTTCGAGCCCTTCCTCTTCTCGCGCGAGGCAGGGTGACGATCCTCAGGGCTCAGGATTCGCTCCATTACACCACCAGTTATGTCTCATTTAAGGGAGTGAGAAAATCTTGTTATATAAATAACGCAGTTAATATTTCAGAGCTGTGGGGTTTTTCACATCGAACGGCAAGACCGCTCGAAATAGAAGAATGTTTTGTTAGACGAGAGATGGCTCGGAGATGAGCTCATTAGCCTGCAGTAGGGTGTTTTAATTAAATTACCTTTTTTTTATTTTATTTTTGTGTTTGGTTGTTGCCCCACGCAGGTCCAGTAAGGGTTACTGTAGTGATGTGATCCTGTACCTCTATATCCTGTCCCTCTTCATCTCTTTCTCTCTCAACACCTCCCCCCCCCCCACACACACATATCTTAGCGGCCCCTGTACTTTCCATAACAAAGGACCGTCGAAGTAGACGTTTGCATGTCGGAGCAGAGAAAAGGACTGTGTTTGTGTGTACAGTATGTGTGTGCAGTGTGTGTACAGTGTGATATTCATTGACAACTTTTTTTCCTGCGACTAAGACAAGACGATGATGATGTTACCACATGTTAACATAATTATGTTGTGATGTGTTTCATTTCATTTTAGTTTATTTTATAGTTAAATTGTTGCCAAACACATTAAGCTCATATAGGTTAGCAAATGATTGTGACCCATATGAGCTACAGTATCTCTACAACAGTCCAAGTGTCTAAATAAAAAATAAAAAAAAGTTTAAAAACACTCTATCGTCCTGCTCCTATTGTTTTGTAGTTAAACAAAAACATGGACATGCAGCAGTTGTTGTGATGTTTAAGAATAAATATAATTAGCTGAAAACATCAGATGAAAAGATGCATATTAAATGTTACGATAGTTCATTTGTGATGAAATGGTCTTGGCTAGATTAGATTGACTGTACGGTTAAAATGTTATGTTTTTATTTACTAAAACTTGACTAAAATGTCCAGACTTTTAGTCGACTAGAACTTGACTAAACAAAAATGGCTTAAGATTGACTGACTAAATATGATAAAAACTAACTGGGACATATTTATCCTGGGACTAAGGCTAAAATATGTGTACCCCCCCAACAGTATTCCTTTGCCCCTGTGTGTCCTCTGTGTCTCTCTGGCGTGTCAGGTGTCACCAACATCTGTTCAAACCGCACGTTGTAGGCGTTTCATAGTCCAGTGCATTTTAACATCACACATGCAGCTTTAAAGTGGCGGAAATATTTCCCCGTGATGGAATAAAGCCGGGACATGTTGTGGTGTAAAATGCTTTGAGCGTGCATGTCCAGAGAGATTATTAGCGTGCTTGTGTGGGACTGTTTTCGCTCGGTTAGCTGAAGTAATTGGAAATCGGAATTCTTCAGTCATGAGGTTTGATATTCGTCTTTTCTTTCCAGTCTTCCCTTCTTCATGCTCCCCCCTATTCTTTCCACACACACGCTCACACTCATTTGTCCTTTTGCCCTCTTCATTACCCCCCCTCACACATGCACACACATCTCCCCCCCCCCCTCTTTCATAAAGACCCCCCGGCTGTGAAGGTTGAGGTTTTTGGCCATGCAGCTCGTATGTTCTCAGCAAGCAACACATATTTGTGCTCACCAGAGAATTGGCTAATCAAAGTTGAGCTTGTGTTTCCAGTCAAGCTCTTGAGGTTTGGGCTCATAAAGCACATGCGACCTTTCTTCAGACTTTCTCTTTAAATATGTACACACACACACACACACACACACACACACACACACACACACACACACACACACACACACACACACACA
>JAQMYJ010000001.1:17926598-17942786 GCA_030014305.1 Clarias laeviceps | reverse complement strand
TTTTTTATTTTTACAATTAATATAGATCAAATAAATTGCTTTATGTTGTTAGAGGAATTCTTCCTCTATACAAAGGTACTACTCAACATACTGTAGTCTCCATCACAACAGATACAAGTGTGCCATCGTTGAACCCAACTGTTGAATTCTCTTTGAAAATACCATTTGCCGCAGTTGATGTTGGTTTGCCTTTAATCCTGGTTTCCACTCTTTAAGCTTCTTCATCCATCTGTGCACATTGCTCTTGTCAGTGGTGTCATTGTAGCGCACTGGGAGACCATCAATTGCGACAAAGCGGACTTTCAAAGAGAATCCGAGAAATGCAACATGCGTTTCCTGTTATAAAGACTATGTTGATTAGTTCCATTGTGTAGAGGAAGAATTACTCTAGCAGCATGTGAAATTTGAACATCTTATGTTGGTTAATAAAAAAAAGTTATTCCCATTTTTGCATTTATTACAGCCCTCATGTATTTGTTTATACAGTAGGGTAATTCTTAATCTGCTTTGTCAAACGTTAAAAATAAAATGTAGAAAAAAGGCTTGTATATTTGAGTGTATTAAAAAGATGTCTACCTCGGCTTGCCTTTCTGTTAGCCATTTCGAACTTAATTCCTCTGTACAGCTCGACAGAGATTAATCCATATGCAGTCATCATCACAATTCCTGGCACCAGGATGAGGATCAATAACAGGAACACGTACCTGAGAAAAAGGAAAGTTGCACAGCACGGTGAATCAATACTTTCCAGTACGCTTTCAGTTCCTACAGGATATCGTTCCTAATGTTACAGTATGTCTAAAACACAAAGATTATATGCAAGCAGGGCAGTCTCTGCTTAAAGGCTGTGACTTGCATATCATGGCTGAGGGTGTCATGTTAATGTTACCATGACTGCTGGATGATTTCGCTGGGCCAGATGTGGCGGCACATGTTGCCCGTACTGTTGTTGGTGCGGCGGTATGGCACGAGCGTGCTGGAGATCGGGTACGGCACCATGAGCAGGAAGGAGATCAGCCATGTGGCGCTGATCACCTTGGCAGCGTGGGATTTGGTCTGCCATGTGCGCGATGTCAGTGGATTGCAGATGGCACTGTAGCGCTCCAGAGAGATGGCCACGAGGTTGAAGGTGGACACGCTGACTGAGATACCTGAGAGAAATGGTACTGTCATTTGAGCCTGATGCATTTCACATTCGGTGAGTGAGCATGGGAATACTGAGGCATATTAACCAGCATAGTTATCACGCTGCTAAATAAATCAACACAAGGAGAAAAATTACTGCAGAATTGCTGATATGCTGCTGCTGCACTCTGTGAACCTTCTCTAAGAGAGGAAGGGCAGGAATACGGTTTGAGGGGCTGCCATATTGGGAGATTCGTCTACTCTAAAATCTCCTTAAATACCCAAGATTGATCAGATTTTACACCGAACATGTATAGTACAGAGCATTTTACTGCAGGTTATAATAACCGTATGAGCTAATGTTAAAAGTATGCCGTACTCGGTATGTTAAGAGCCGCTGATGTTTGACATTACTTATTTCAGCACTGGCCAGACTCTGATCTAACGTGCTGTTCTTATAAATGATCAACAAAATGATCTGTTAACTCTCACCCATGACAGAACCCTATGGTTAGAACAATGTCGCTGGTAAATCCAGGCTGCTGTATCATGACCTGATGTCATACTTTAGAGAATTATAAACATGTAAAGCATCATGGCAGCTGTTACATATACAGTGGTGGCCAAAAGTATTGAGACTAAAGTGAAATTCTGAAATAATGGTAATCAAGATAATAAAATTAATTTAAGAATAACATTAGTATTTAGTATGAAGTTCTTAATTCTTTAAAACATGCTAGATCTGGCTAGGTATAGAGTCCAAAAAGACGTCTGAAGTACTCTGGTGTCACTTGCTCAATCCATGCCTGCTTGATTGCTTCCTGAAGATCATTTACAGAAATTTGTCACAAACGTTCAGATATATATTTTTTTGACAGCAGGTTTTAGAAAGTAAAAGTCTGCCACATATTTGTTTCAATTAGTGAAATCATCTATTTGTTGCACAGGCAGAACTATAATACTGTACATGGCATATGTTGTGTTAATACTTTTGGCCCCCACTGTACATATAGTCCAGAAGTACTGTACAACTCCACCTGCAAAACTGGAAGTGCACAGATCAATACACCTATGTACATTCTCAATATGTCTGGTCTTCAATCACATTCTTTATCAGTAGCTCCAAACCAATGCAAATGAGCACAGGTTTTTACAAGTGCTGACAAACAAGACAACTTTGTTAAAACTTCAATATGACCCCTGAGTATCATCTCAAATTTCGCTCGCTGGGCCAGCAAACATAATGAGACATTACATCAACTGTGTAAAGATCTTTGTCAAAAACTTTGTGTACAGCAGATTTCCTCTCTTCTGCAAACTCCTACACTTACTACAGACACTCCTTTGAGTTATGCATCCTGTCAAACTGCGGTATTCCCAGAGCTACAGCTGTAACTCTACACTGCAATTACTCCCAGGATACAGAATATTTTATTACACCGCTTTTCAATACGTCCACGAGCGCTACGCACCCATGAAGTAGGTGGCCACTTTACAGATGCCGCTGCCAAAGACGAAGTTCTTCATCAGGTTGGGAATGAGGGTGAAAGGCATGCAGAACACGCACAGCATCAGGTCACTGACAGCCAGGGAGAGCAGGAAGAGGTTGGTGACGGTTCGCATACGCCGGTTCCTCACCAGCACTGCGATGATCAGGCTGTTCCCCAGAACACTCAGCAGGAAGATCACACAGTAGAGGACGATCCGTACCGTCTGGTTTATATCTGCCGTTCCAGATGGGGGGGGAGACAAAATATGAACGTTGATGAAATATGCATTTTCAAGCTTCTACCTTATAAAGGTTTATGTGTTTATTATAAAGTAGACAAGGTGTAATGGATTCTAAATGTAATAAATCTGCTATATTATTCTGAAAAATCTGTCAGATAAATGAAAAAGACTCATACTAAAGGGACCATCAGGTGGCCATATGCTAAAGATATAATAGCTTATGACAAATGTTCAAATGATTATTTTATCTGAGCAATAAGGAAACATTTCTTCAAAGGGTCATTCTTTCTTTCATCTTTCTGTCTGGGGTTTTACTTGAATCCCACAACATATATATTGTACTTATGAAACATTAATCATCAAATGTGATTATTATTATTATTAAGAAATTAATTTATTCCTATAGTTAAGTTTTTTTTCTCTCGGTCTCTGTTTGAGAAACCCGTACAGAATTATGAGACTTCCACAAGGAAACCAGCGAATGCTCAAAGGTTCTAGCATTTTCAGAATGATTTTGTAGCCTAAACACAAAACTTAGGTTTAGATTTACATTCATTGAACATATTGCAATTATTAACATTTGGAAGAAATGTTTGAGATTTTTTTATTTATTTATTTATTTTTCCATTCAGTTATCCATTTTATGAATTCGGTTTTTCTTTCATTTCTTCTACAGCTTTCCCCATTTTGCTTATTTAGAATATTAGAATACACACACATTCATATTTCCATTTTATTTAAACGAAAGTGTTTAAAAGTTTTGGAGGTTTGTGCGGAATTCTGGTGCCACATGGATGCGTAATTCTTTTCCACAGCTGGGATTTGACTGAATGTCAGAAACAGAGAGTAACATGATGTGAAAGCTCACAACATAATGTAGCTCCTGAACAATAGAGAGTATATATATATATATATATATATATATATATATATATATATGTGTGTATATATGTGTGTGTATATATATATATATATATATAGACCGATATTGTGTTACCTTTAGGCTCGGGCGTCACTCCGGGGTCGCTGGCGTTCTCGCACTCGGACATGTTCCTGAAGGCGAACTCACACAGTATTCTGTAAATGTCCGTGCTGTTAATGAGCATGTCGTGAAGAGTGTATGTCTCCATGATTCGTTTCTCTCCAAATATCAATGAAAAACAAACAAACTTTCTCTCTTCATTGAGTGGAAAACTTTAAAAAACAGACGTTCTGTCGCTCCATCATTTCTCCATCTGTCCTGTGACACGTCATAATTTATTTCTTTAAAAAAAACAAAAAAACAAGAAAGAAGCAGTGATATCTCCAGAGAAATGGAACGTGTGTATTTTAGTGTGTGTGTGAGAGAGAGCTGAAAGGTGGAGGGAAGCGAAAGTGGCGTGGCGTCTCTTCAGCAGCGCGCGCGCAGCCAGGACACCACAGCACACCACACACAAACCCCGCCTTCCTGAAGAAAATCCTCTCAGAGCTCAGTGCTGCTGCTCATCTACCTCAACTTCCACTGCCTCATGTACACACTGCAATGAATGCCAGACAACATCCCAAGCAGTCTTGGCTTTAAAAAAAAAAAAAAGGAGAGGTACTTCAGACTGGTACACCAAATAGTGACTGCTGGTGGGAAGGAAACAGTTCTACAATACAAAACAGTAGAGCATTTAGACAGTTGTAACCATTTATTTATTAATACGGAAACTTCAAAACAATCACTCATCCTCTATACCATTTTATCCTGGATGCAGGGTCACAGGAGACTTAGGGCATGAAGCAGGGTGCCAATCCATTGCAGGATGCACACACACACACTCATTCACACACTATGGGAATGCCAGTTACCCTAATCTGCGTGTCTTTGGACGGAAACTGGAATACCAGGAGAAAACCCACCAAGCACAGGGAGAGCATGGACACAGACCCCAAGGCCGGACTTGAACCCAGAACCCTGAGGTGCATGGCAACAGTGCTAACCACTAAGCCACTGTGCCGACGGTGCGACAACTTAAAAAAAACTGATCAGAATTATTACTGGTCAATCTAATCTAATGGTCAAATTAATTAATGACCTTAACCAGATTATGGTTTCTAGCAGCTTTTAGTGAATCAGACTAAGATGGACTGGATCACAGCAGGGATCATACTGTATTTTCATTTATTTTTTTGCCTCGTTCATCAGCATTTCAAAACACCTTCATAGCCACTTTATCACCTTTTACATTTGTAAATGTAAATGGAGTGCCTACATGACTGTCTGTGACCTTAAAAAGGAAAGATGAAATTAAATAAGAAAAAGCTAATTTGCACATCTTTGCTACTGTATGTGGGAGGAAACCGGAATACCCAGAGAAAAGCACAAGGAGAGCATGGACACAGATCCCAAGGCAGGACTCGAACCCAAAACTCGGAGGTACAGGGTGATAGTGCTAAGCACTAAGCCACCGTACCGACAACTTGAAAAAAATGATCAGAACTATTAATGGTCTATCACCTTAACCAGTTTATGTTTTTTAGCAGCTTTTTAATGACTCAGACTAAGATGGACTTCACAGCAGGGATACTAATGTAAATACTGCACACACAAAAAAGGTTTAAATGTAAAACTTTATTACCGCAGTTTTTTTGGCTCGTTTATCAGCATTTCAAAAACACCCTCATAGCCACTTTTTCACCTTTAACATTTGTATAGGTTGAATACATGACTTCTGCCATTAAGCACCACACCATACACCACACTTTCAAATTCAAATACATATTTTTTATTTGTCACATACACAACCATGCACAGTATGATAAACAGTGAAATGCTTACATGGCAAGACCTTAAAAAGGAAAGTTGAAATGGAATAAGAAGGTAAGAAAAGGCAAATTGCACTAGGAAAAAGAATGTAAAATATAAAATCTACAAATATACAATATACATTATACAATAGAGATATATACAACGTAAATGTTAAAGTATAAACTGTATAAATTATATGGAATGTGCAAAGGGAAAGATATGGTATGTTGGTATGACAGCAGCAGTATGAGGTGAAGTGTGTGTGACAGCAGTGGTATTGTTCATGTTAGTCCTCATTTTGTGCATAGCTAGACCTCATTTATGGATAAATAGGAACCAGCAATGTGCAACATATGTGTTGTGTGCAAATGTGTAGTGCGGTTAGTAGTACAGTGTGCTCCAACACTGGTGTGAAGGAAACAAAGCAATCAATCAATCCAACCAGTCAGGGCATGTTTGGATTCTCAGCACAGCCTGTTATGCTGGTATGACTGCTTGATGGATTTTAAGCACTGACACTGTCTTAGGAATAGTCCAGTTTTACCAATAGTGGTGGTACTATTGTGGTTCTTTTCCACTGAGAGATGGGGTGTATTGAAACATGAAAAAATATATGGCCAGAAACTCTTATAATTATGTATAGCAAATGAACTAGAGTCTATAAATGATAAAAACTTAATATACACCCCGACCAGAAAAGGGTTGCTTAAATGTTTTTTACCTTTCTAAAGGCATCCTATGTAGAACTGAATGGAAACCATGTTGCATGGGTGCTCTGTGTTTTAACCTTTAAGGGTTCTCCCAAGTGATAAAGACAAAGATGCAGTTTTCTAAGAATGCATCAAATATGATTGTAGATCATACAGTTTTGTGTAGCTTTACATCCTTTTACAGAGTACATCATTCAAATGTATCTCTCTAAAAGCCTGCCTCTCTAAAAGTTTCCTTTATCCTTTTCTTAGGCAGTGCTAATGATTTGTGAAAACAGCTGAGGCTAGTTTTTAATGCATGAGAATGGGTTGAAAATTTAATTTCATCCTGTGTTCCAAAACACTTAATCATAAAAAACTGTATACACCCTTTAAGCTTGCAGTAATGTTAGTATGCAGCTCTCTTATGAGAGCCAAGGCAACAAAGCGGGAAAAGAGAAGCAGATAATTGACAGGTGGAAAATGGAACAAAAATGCTTCCAGCTTGTAAGTGCCAAGCATACAGTAGATTACATAAATTATTCCAGGAAGAGTACTCTTAAAGGAAAAGACACAAGTTTGCATCTAAAGGCTATGAATGACAAATAAAAGTACAGATTTGTTTGATTTTTTGAGCCAATTACAGAATACCTAAATTATTTTAGTGGTTATGTAATGTACAGTATCTAACGCACATTTTTACAATATTCATATGATGCATTCATCAAATTTCAAGACTATGCATTTAAGAAAAAAAATTATATTATATGATCCAGACCATGCATTTTTCCCCACACAATTTTGTAATTACCTGAATGACTTTATTTAAAATTATATAAACACATTTGTTAACGTTATGGCAAATGCATCAAATTGTTATAATCCATCAAGCACTTAAATGAAATAGCTATAGCACAAACACATGCAGTATTTATTTTCCATTTTCACCCGTCATGGTTCCAGGAACATTAATAATTAGCTGGTAGAGCTTGATCATTTTTATGCAATGCTAAAAAACAATCAATGATCATTGATATCAATATGACATTGTTATCATTATTATTTTCATAGTGGCACTTATCTTGAATACTTGTATAATAAAGCTTTTTATTACCACTAGAATAACCTTTAGACTAGAACAGAGGAACAGAACGTTTTTGACTCTTGAGGTTCTTAAATTTTGAGGCAGTGGGAGATAGTTTAGACAATAATTTTGATATGTGAATCATGAATTCATCTCACTACAATTAATAATATCTGATTCCAGCTAATGTGTGTCAATGTTTGTTTTTCTGTCATTTAGAAAAATCACAGTTAGTAACGACACTGCCTGGCTCCCAGAAACATTCTTTTACAGTTCTTTTAAGTCCTGCAATGTATCAGTACCATCAATGAAGAAAACTCCATTGATGTGATAACCCATTCATTCCGCACATTCAGATCATCAGCTGACTTCATTTTGTTGCTACATAACGTTCCTGAGTCTAGACCTGACCAACTGAAGCCCCAGACCATAACACTGCCTCCAGAGGCTTGTACAGCGGCCATTATTTATGATTTCTGCATTGCTTCATGCACTTCCCCTCTTACCTTTATGCGCCCATCACCCTGGAATAAGGTCAGTCTGAGCTCATCAGACCACATGACCTTTTTCCATTGTTCCAAAGTTCAATCTTTATGCTCCCTAGCAAATTGAAGTTTTTTTTCTCTAAAAAAGTGGTCTTCCCATGTTTAGCTGTTTAGTCCAAATTCTGCAAGTTCATCACATTGCGTGTATGGAAACTATTTTGTATTACTTTTACTATTAAACTAGTTGTGATTTCTACTCATGATTTTTTTTTCACCAAGCATTTTAGTGACCTTTGGCTTGGTTGCTAATGATTTTTTTCCAACCACATTTCTTTCAAAAGGTTTATGGTTTAGCACTATCCTTCAAGGTTTTAATAATTAATTAGATTTTTTAAAACCTAATTCCAGCAATTTAAAGGTTTTCCTTGATTGATTCAGGTTGATAATTTGACCTTTCTGAAACAGAACCATCTCTTTCTTGTTAGTCTCGTAAATGCTATAGGCTACTCAATAGATTGTATTGACAGCTGATAGCTTATCTTTTGCACATTTGTATTACTGTCCTCTAGTTGTTTATTAGATATTTCTGAGCATTTCTATGAATATTTAAGTCGATTTTATATATTTTTGTGAGTTATGATTTGTGCTTTCAGTTAGCCACTGTTATGCTTAGAAATTAAACGTGTTTTTAATCTTTTTTTAATTTAAGGAAATGTAAAAATGTGTCAAACAACAATTATATTTTATGTAATATATTTTAGTTTCTTTGCTGGCTGGTTACATTTTACTTCTCAATGAGATTTTATTTTAGCATTAAATTAAACAAACACTCAAAATGTGGGTTATTTAAAATTCATGCTAATGGTATGAAGACATTAAATATACTCTAATGATTCACTTAATAATTTTTTAATTAATAATTTAATGTAGGCTATTTTTGGTAAATGTGATTGTAGTACTTTAAAAGTAACCTTTAAAGTTGCTTTAACAATATAATTGAAAATAAAAATAAAATAAGGACAAATTAGTTTTATTCTTCCAATCATCTTCAGGAATGGAATTTGGATTCAAATTCTGATGAAAGTATGGTTTATGGTTTTAAATATTCCTGGGGTGAATGCATTTTGGTAACAGGATTAAATAAAAGTTGTGGGATATTTTTCATAACCTATAATGGAAGCAAAATAATTGTTAAATAAATGCACACATGGATGCAAAAATGCAAATGTTTTCGAAGCAATATAGTATTTCAAGGTAATATGAAAATGTAGCCAAAATTATGTTTTCTGAAAGATGTTTGTCTTAAAGATTTATATAGGTCAGTGTCGTTTACTTTTACATCATATGATCTACATATTTATATATCTAATATCAGTGAAACACAAATGGCACTCCCAATCACATCAGTGCCACTACAATATCACTAGTTTGTCAGCGCTAGTGCTAAGAATGATATATTCAAATAATATCAGCAGTAATCAGATTGTGGTTTATAAACACAGAAGGGTTGGAATAGATGGGCTGCAGCCAGTAATCATATATGTACTAAGAGTTTCTATATAGTGGTTTTATATTTAAAAAATGGCTAATGTGTGCAGCTACAAGGAGGATAAAGCTAATTCTTAAATAACCACAGAGTGGACATGCAGAAGAAGACCAGGATCTCTATGGTGTCTGGTTTCTCTCAAGGTTTCTTCATCAGGGAGATTTTCCTTTCTATTGGCACCTCTGTCTTGCTCATTAGGGGTCAAAATCTATAGTACTGTACAAAACCCTTAAGGCACTGGTAATTTGTTCAAATTAAATGGAATGTAATTCAATTTAACAATGTAGATTACATTAAAGAAATAGGAAGAAAAGATTTACTGTGACAGGCTGCAAATTGCCTAAAGATACAATTAAAAATTAAGTTGTTTATGTAACAACCTCAGCAGCAACCTCATTTCCGCTCTCGTCTGTTCCAACCACTCAGCATTCAGCATTAACGGTAAACTAATTATTAAAATCATCTGCACCTGTTTCTGACTGGTTCATGCCTTAAGTTAGATGTGGTTAATTTTTTACGCTTGAATGGTTCGTAGGTGTCTTAAGAAGCAATAAACATTCCTCTGAAACTGGTCAGGTACAGGGACGGAACTGAAAATGAGAGCCAAAAACCTGCCTAAAAGAGAGCCAGAAAAGGGCTTCAGGAAGGCTGGAGAATTATTCCTTAAGACTCCATTAAAAATGCAAGAAAGTCTGACTCTTTGGAAGCAAAATATAAAGAAATAAATGGCAGCTCAAGACTTTTGCAGAGTAGTGTACTTCAAGATTTCTGTAAAGCTGCTTCATAACAAAACCATTTCATTGTCATTTGTCAAATATCACTTACAACCAATGGAACTATAGCATACATCTTATTGTTAAAACTCATACAGCAGGCCTGTAAAAGTAGAAAAGTGGGGAGGTTTGTGAAGTACACTACCAGTCAAAAGTTTGGACACACCTTCTAAGTCCTTCCATGATCTTTCCTGTTTTTCATTTCTTTCTATTTAACAATACTGAAGGCATCCAAAAAATGCAATAATCTCTTATAAAAAAGTGTATATTAAGACGTGTCTACTACTTAGGCTCTGTAAAGCCTAAGTTAACTCCTCTAATCTGTTGTGCTGTATCTCCGGTGCTGATTTTTGAGGCTGGTCTCCTATGCAGCAAAGGTAAGTTTTGCTTTCCTGGGATGGTCTTCCTGAGAGCATTATGGTGCTGAAAATGGTGGTATGGTTTTGAAATTGAGTATTGTTCGAGAATATAGAAAATAAATCCAAACTTGCGTGCAGATTTCTGACTGGCACTGTGTAGCCAGGTCTGTGATTTTTTTTACTTCAGTAGATCAGGAGGTGGAAATCATAAGCCATGATTACAAACCTTATTATAAATAGTATAACTGAATTATATTACTTATTTTAATGAATCAAATGGATTTAATCTAAACCTTAGTAACTCAAAAACAAGTAGCCCTATAGATATTGCCAGGTACTACCTAGACTAGATAATTTCAGGTATAGAAATCCATATGGCTCCTCACTCACTCACTCACTCACTCATCGTCTATACCACTTTATCCTGTATACAGGGTTACGTGGGCCGGGAGACTATCCTAGGAGACTTGGGCATGAGGTGGGGTACACCTTGGATGGGGTGCCGTCCATTGCAGGGGACACACATGTATACACACTCATTCACACATTACGGGCAATTTGGAAGCGCCAATTAGCCTAATCTGCATACAGTATGATTGGACCAGGGAATGAAAACCCACCAAGCACGGGGAGAACTCCAGGCACACAGACCCCGAGGCAGGAATCGAACCCGACCCTGGACGTGCAAGGCAACAGTGCCACCGTGCTGCCTATTATATTCACCCGTCCTCTATACATCCTCTCTTATCCTGTATACAGAGTCGCATGGGGCCTGGAGTCTGTCTCAGGAGACTTAGGGCACCATGGACAGGGTTCCAATCCATTTCAGGGCACACACAGACACACTCACATGCTCATTCACACACCAGCGGCAATTTGGGAGCATTTAAATGTTTATAATTAAATTGATTTATTATTTATAATTAAATTGAATTTATTTAATTGGTTTGAGAATATTGCGATGACTCTGGTAATAATACCAAGTAATATTGATAATATTTTTTAACAAGCTGACAAATATTAGTTCGAGTTTGTACCTCATATGAAGGAAATGTGTCATAATGAATGAGTTCATGAATAAAACATGGTAAATAAACGTGATATTTCTGAATGTGTTTAGGAAACACGCCGAGGGTAGGAACTGTGTTTCGGTGTCCTTGTTTCCCCTCGCGTGCGCACGGCAGTTGCTAAGAGACGGCGCTTTTACATCCTTAAATGCTGCGCTAGTAAATGAAGCTAAGAAAATTAACTGATTCATTCATATATTATTAAGATGGACGACGGAACAGAGATATCGGTCACCATCGCTCAGGTTGTGCAGCGGCTCAGAGGAACACATTTACACTCCCAGCTGGAGAAACAAGCCAAAGTGAGTAACCTGCATTAGCCTGGCACTGTGTGTGTGTGTGTGTGTGTGTATCCTGTTCAGCTTACACTAACACGCCATGATGTAGATAAAACTACTCTAATTTATTTTATTATAGGAATGTTTACAAAGGCCGGAGATAAAGCTAGAGTCTTTGAAAGAGGACGTGCGGAATTTCCTAAGAGCCTCAGGTACAGTACGCAGTGTGTGTGTGTGTGTGTGTCATCATCCGGGTACTGCACAGACTCTCAGTACAGTAATCATAAATAAGAAGTACTGTAGGAAGCTGATCATGCATTTCTCCCTGTCTGTGTTAGGTTGGGAGAGGAAGCTGCAAAATGCAGTGTACAGAGAACTGCACATGTAAGTTCAAATGTCCCCTTATTGTGTCTATTCATCTTTATTAGTTAATCTGTCAGAATTAAAGCTCACAGCTCCAAGGATTAGGGAGAGTAGAAGGCAATGTTGAAAATGTTTTAGCATTAGGACTCACTGATCAGGTTGGAAATGTGTATATAATATGTATGAAATATTAAATGTTTTATTTTATTTATAATTTTTTTTATAGGAAGACTGGACTGGAAAGTCAGCTTTAAAGGACAGGGAAGCTGAGGGAGAGTGAGATCTATAGGTGGCGGTGATGCAATTTACAGAACTTCAACTTAAGGAGCAGAACAATAATAAGAGGGAACATGTTGAGAAGATAGAGTTTGTTGAAGCGCTGAATAAAAGCAGTTACATAACAGGACAGGACGAGATCAGGAAAGAAGGAAGCGTTTTTAAGGAAGGTTTGGCTTTAAGAGACCAGAAAGATGAGGAAGAGTGAGGCCTACCGTTGGCAGTAATGCAACCTACTAGATTTAAATAACTTTTTTTTTTTAATATAGCTTTTTTTTTAATAATGGTCATTGCCGCAATGAGGCAGTGGTAGCTCAGAGGGCTAAGGCACTGAGTTACTGATTGGAAGGTCAGCAGTTCAAGCCCCAGCTCACCAGTTTGACCCTTAAGCAAGGCCCTTAACTTTATCTGACCTTGCGCTCTGACCCCAGTTACACTGGGACATCCGAAGAAAGAATTTCACTGTGCAGTAATGTATATTTGACCAATAAAAGCTTAACTTAACTTAAAAGCATCTTTACAGTATTAAAAGAAGATTAGGGAAATGAGAATGAAATGTGTGAGAAAATATGAATAAATCAGAATGATCAGTTTGTCACTGATGAGCAAGTTGAGGGTGATGGTGGCAAGGAAAAACTCCATGAGATGGCAATAGGGAGAAACCTTGAGAGGAACCAGACTTGACAGGGAGCTCATTCTCATTTGGTGATACCAGATAGCAGGGATTGTTTTGGTCATAACAAGGTAAAACTAAAAACATCAAAACAATCACGAAAGGTATTCAAGCTGAAACAACTCTCTTATAAATGGTGGCAATAACTGAACTGTGCTGAACAGGGAGTACTGGGGTCCAGGGTTATGTGATTTACACAGTCAGCCCATCAGCGGGAAGGGATGAGCATCATTGCTGACTAGATTTTATTTGGGGGGTTGATGGTTCTGAGATGAGTTGTTTATGGCAGCTTAGAAATGATAGATCACCTGATACTATATTATCATGATACCTAGGTGCTCATTTGATTAGAATTGAGGTTCTGTAAGTATTATAATTTTATATACATTCTGATATTAAATTTTTTTATGCTGCCTGCCAATGTGTGAACAGTTTAAACCGCACTATCTGTAGTGTTATAGGTATCACAACAAGCCACAACACCTGAAATGCAAATGTATAAATATATAAAAAAGTAAGAAAAAAACCATGAATACATGATACATGAATTGCTACACAAAAGAATCGCAATAAGTATTCGAAAGACTTTACATTCACTCTCACTCATTCTCTAGCTGGTCCTGTAAAAGGACATGGGCGCCTGAAGCCTATCCCAGGGGACTCTGGCACTAGGTGGGCTACCAAAGGATGGGGTGCCAATCTATCGCAGGGCAAAAGCACACACACCTGCACATTATGGGCAATTTGGTAACCCTAATTAGCCTAACCACGCACGGGGAGAACATGCAAACTCTACACACACAGACCCGACAGCAGGGCTTGAACCACTACATCACATAGATTTTACATTTTTCCCTTTTTACACGTCTTTCCTTAGGGAATCGACATCATTGCTTGATTTAAAAAAAGGCTTGATGATAAAAACATATGCATCGATTTTCTGCTTCATTAAAAAAAAGGGATGATGTTGTCTAATCAGATTTTCTCTTTGGTAAGAGGTGGTACAGGTAGCTTTAAAACAAACCATAACCGCTGAACTAATATTTATTGTTAATCTATTCACTTTTGGTTCAAAGTTGAAAGGTGACATGCATTCATATTAACTGATAACTGGACCTTTGCTAAATTTAATTGCCTACCTCTGGCCTGGAAAATCAACAACTCAAAGCAGAAAATTGGTTCCAACCCAGGAGTAGACATTAAACATGCACAGAACACTGTTCTGTTAGGGGGGTACAAATTTTTGCACTTGACTTCACAAGTGTTTCTAGCTCTACTCCTGCATCTTTTTTTCTCCGTGTCTGCTTCAGCGAATAACCTTATTATCTTTCCATGAGCAGAATCAGGAGTAATAAAAAGTAATAAAATCGTGATACTTGTGCAGGGTAGTGGCCTTCTGGAACTGGAGCTAAGAACCCATTACTGTATATATAAAATGCAATGCTTTATTTCCCGCTGTTATTAACAGCCAGAACCATCTAGCCAGTAGTGTGTAGTGTTCATGACTTTTAGAAGAGAGGACAGTCCTTGGAAAGATTGGTTTATACCCACACAGTGTAAAAACCTTGTGTTCTCTTTGTGTAGCTAATTTATGTCTGTTTAAACTTCTGCACTGTCTGCGAGTGTTTAATAGTGACCATAGAGGACAAGTGATTTCATCAGATCAAAGACTTACAAAAAAAAAAATATATATAGGACACACATTCAAGATTTTTTTTCACTTATTTTAAAAATACCTAAAAACAAAAGTATTATTATTAAGCTAAATGTAATTTGATTTCATTTAATTACATTATATTGTAGATGTAGATTCCTAGATCCCTGTTGTCCTCTAACAGAATATGCATGATCGTAATCATTAGAGGTTTATCCTTTGAGCTTTTAATGCCAATGCTGTTTTGCATAAGAACTGAATCATTTACACTATCTGACCAAAAGTTTATGGACACCTGATTGTCACACCCATATATACAAGTTATACATAACATTAAAACCACCTAGGTTTTGGGTCTCCCTTGTGTTGCTTGGGTGGCTCTCGCCTTTCGGCACTTGGGTTCACAGGGCCTTTGGGAGTGTGCCATGGTGTCTGAGACCGGGCTATTAGCGGTGGATCCTTTTGGTGCTGTGGCTTGCCGGCCTCAAGTGTAGTGTGCTGTGATGCACTAAGTGCTTTAATACCTTTCTATCGTGGCTACCGTTGAATTTACTCAGCAGTTTGTGCCACATTGTAGCCTTTGTTCCTTGGGTGACCATTATCCTGTCACCAGTTTACTGGTATATAATTGATAATCAGTGTTATTCAGTTGACTTGCCGTTATAACTGATCGGTGTTTCCCAAACTGCTGCCACAGCAGTTTCAAGCGCACAGTTCTTGCCAGTTCCGTATGCTGTTTATTTTAAACTGAACATCGTCTCATAGAATCTAAATGTTTCATTGCTGTCGATCAAAACCTGGAGGCACATTGAGTAACATTGCCTACCCCATTATAGAGTGATTTTTCTCTCTCACTAATCATTATGACACATGCTCTAGGCAGTTGGTCCTGTGACACACAGCCCGATACAAACCAGATTAAAATATCGAATACCCAGTCTGATGGTATGAGGTTGAATCATCAGTGTGTCAATGAGCCGATTGACACTAAGTGGTGAGTAAGAAAAGCACACTTCTGTACGTTTTGCAGTATTATGTATGTAAGTCGTTTGAGGGTCGCTCTGAATCACATGACCTGAGATATAAAAGAAGAGGTGATATCCTGCAAAAGAGACAGTGAGTCATTTGCATTTAAGATGATATTTCATCTTAGACGAGCTTCTCAGAGTGACATGACATTTTGATTTACCATATTTTTCCCTTAAAATGATATATTTTCTCAGTTTAAACTTTTGTTCCGTGATTTATGTTCTATTCTGAATAAAATATTGACATTTGCCATCTCCACATCATTGCATTCAGTTTTTATTCA
>JAQMYJ010000001.1:17913332-17925416 GCA_030014305.1 Clarias laeviceps | reverse complement strand
CCATCTCCACATCATTGCATTCAGTTTTTATTCACAATTTGTTTAGTGTCCCAACTTTTTTGGAATCCGGTTTGTAGTTAAAAGGTTAACATTAAAAATAAGCTGATCAGCTTTAATATAATCAGTGATCTTATTATTTCAGGTTGAAGCCAACATACATTTCTGCCATTGTTTCTGTACAGTAGAACTCTCTGCCTAACCTATTAATACAAAGAAATAAAAGTTTGTAAGGTTGAGTATCTTACAGCTTATTTAAGTTGTACTTCTTTCGTCATCAGCCAAATACACTCCCTGTTCAGTAATAGGAGAGTGAATCACAGATGAGAAATCGAAAAAGAAGATCGTTTAAGTTTTGTCTTAAAACAACTCCAGTGCTTTAAAATTCACTTATACCACTTGAGCGCTGTTATTTCAGTGGTGATGATATTAAGTAATTCCAGTATAAATATTAAATACTCAGTTCAGCTTTTCTAATTAATATCTATTGGTGCAGGTGGTTTACATTGAGCAAGGAGCTTATAAGTAGCTTATTTTAATGAAGATTATTATATCCATCAGATAACTTCATAACATCGCTTTTACTCAACATTTTGGTTTCACTTATGATGCAGGTTAAACTTCAGGCAGATATCTAAGTACTGCAAATGTTTCATAAAATTCTGTTCAGGGTTGATTTAAGACACACGCACAGTTTGATGTATGTACAGTACATTGTCAAAACTTGCGGTTTCTAATCTGCTACATAACTGCTCTTAACTTCACTTCTGCTGAACATTTTGATTTATTTTATGGCGCAGGTTTAACTTCAGGCAAATACCAAAGTACTGCCCAAAGTGTCATTAAACTCTGTCTGTATGTCTGTCCAGCCAGATTTTTCAGACTATTTTCAGAGACTGGTTTCGGGTCCCCGGGTGTCGAAATGTAAAGATATTATTGAAAGAACGAATTCTGACCAATGTACAGACAAAACCTGTCTTTTTTTTATATATAGATCTATTTTGAAAACCTTGGTTTTAAAACCCTTTTTGTACTTGATCTATATTTAGATGTGTACGGCTATGTGCGTATCTGGGTGCAGTCAGAAAGGGAATGTGTGTATTCTTTTGTTAACTATACTTGTTCTCTATGATATCTTTTCCTAGTTGACGTGTGTGCTTATTTTCCTGTGGCTCTGCAATGTGCGGCTTCACTGTTCACTCCAGTGAAGCATGACGAGCAGGGAATCTTGGCAGCCACTTTGTTTATTTCCTGACAGGTGGTAGTAAATTAGGCTACATAAATCTAATAGGGTGACCACACAAAAGGTCCCCAAATCACTGATTTACTTATCCTGTTTTCCGATTACTCCTATGGAAATAAACAACCAGGCTTACAAGTTTCATGTGTAGCTAACAGGAGAAAATGCATGGGTTCTCTGTGTGTAAGCGTGGTTCTACAAATGTGCGAAGGAACCTCATTATACTGCACACATCAAGTTTCTCCTCAAGTTAGGAATTACCTGGATTTAATTACTGAATAGGGTAGAATAGCACGAGTGCCAGGACTGTCCATGAATGAAATGAATTTGCACTGTGGAGTTTGACTGAACTTATTTTATATTTTCCATGATGCTGTGACAAAATCTGTCTGGACAGACATATATACAGTACAGACAGACATGTAGACATACAGACAAACCTACAAACAGACAGGACATTTTCTGAGGTTTTGGCTCCTCCTATGTATGAAATGTAAAGAGCGAGTTGTGACTAATGTACAGACAAAACCTTTCTTTTATTTAATTAGATGTGGCCTATGTACAACGAATATAAAAGTCTACAAATGCCTTTTAAAATAAAAGGATCACATAAAGGATATTTTACAGTGACAACCAACAAAATACAAGCAAAAAACAAATGGAGACCGTATATTTTGAAGGCAAAATAACCTGGTTGTACATTCCTTAACTAAAGCAATGTTAGCTTGTAATACTGCACTTTCTAAAAATAGAGCTTTTCTTCTTAAGCTGTTCCTTTGTTGACTTGGATTTGTGCTTTGTGTTGTTATCATTTCTTCACCTTCAGCTATCTAACAGAGGCATGTTCTTTGGTAAATTTCGGAAGGACGTAGTATTTTTTTGGATGGATGTCCACTGCGTTGTCCTATTTTCATCACTTGCTGATGACGGACTTCACAGTGTTTCATACATATAATGATCTGGAAATTCTTTTGTATCTCAGTCATGTCTGATACATTTGAACAGTGAGTTCTGGTACATGTTTTGTGTCTCTAGCAGTCAGATGAAACGAAGAAGAAAATCCTACAGAAACAGCTGATCTGTATTTGGGGTTAATCAGAATCACCTCATTGATTAAAAGTGCCTGATAAGTACTTACTTTAATTCTAAGCACAGTGGAATTTTCCCTTATAACACAGTGAAAATTCCCTTATATTTCCCACAACTGTATCACAGTTATGTACCTGGGCAACTATGTTTTTTTTTTCCCCCTCTATGAAACTCTTCAGCTTGTTTTTAACATTAAAGATTAACTGTGGAAAAAAGATGTTGCATAGTTTACCTTGGTTTTATTGTTCATTTTTGGTTACATCACAATAATCCGCAATAATAGGGGTGTGTAGAATTTTTAAATCCATTGTATGCATATTCTCTCCATAAAAAGCAGCCCATGTACGAAATATTCAACAGTTTTTCATATTAATTAGTATATATGCTACCTGCATAATCCATATACACTCGGCCAAAACACAGTATTGGTGCTGATTTTATTATTTATTTTTTTGTTATACATATAATGCAGAAAATGTGTCTGCCAAAAAAGCCAGTTCTGAAGTTTATGCCACATGGAAGTGACCAATCTTGCTTCACAAAAAAAATGTAAAAACATTTTTCAGCATTACACTGTCTGTCTTCAAACAATAATAATTTAAAATGCAAATTATTTATATTCTTTATGAGTATTGATAGGAAATTGGTGTAAGCCTCTGGAAGCATATGACCTGAAAAAATAGTTGCTTAAATTGTATTTTGGTAAAAGCTTAAAAAGCAAAAAATATCTGTCGTGTAACCATGTCAAATTCAATATTGCAATATCTTAACAAATTTGCTTGAGAACTAAATTGGCCAAGTTCATTAAAATCATCGAAGGACTTAAATTCAAAAAATGTTATGGACGCTATGGTATGTGTTTTTTTCATATTTAAAATAATATACAATTTGTATCCATACACATACACACACACACACACACACACCTCAAGCAAAGTGTATACAAATTTGCATACAAATGTATGTGTGTATGTGTTGTACAGTTTGCCTCCACCTGCTCACCCTGCAGCTACCCCTGAGCACATGAAAGAGCCGCTGGAATACATGCGCAAAGCCCAGGTACAATTCTTCTTCCTCAGTCTCCACATTCACACTAGTTCAAAACCTTCTGTGCTCACCACACATCTGCCCCACTGTGTGTGTATGGCTGTGTTTTTCACAGGCATGCTGGGAGAAGAGGATCCTGAAGAGTTTGAACAGCATGTGTACTGAGTTGGGAGTCCCACTGGCTCGAAAGGTGCTCAAGAAAATACACTGTTTGCCAATTGAATGCTAGAACGCTGGTTTATTTCCTACTGAACTAAAGCTGTTTCATAAAACAGAACCACTAACATCCCATAGAACCATATTTAACCCTTAAAACTTAAGCAGCACAGATCCATCCATGCCAGCAGCACACCAATTTAAAAACAACAACTGCTTAGACGTTTTCAGATATGTCAGATAGAACCAAAGTTACAATTACTTTTAAAATGCATACAATTTAGTACTTCTGGAATATGGGAATGATGTAGCAAAAATGTCGCATTTACCAAATAGCGTATATTATTATTATTATTATTATATATGACATATTATTGTTTTTGGTTTTAGAAACCAGAAACAACCATAAAAACATGTGATTATATGTATCCGTGCTATTTCATTGCCTAAATTGTATATTTTTTGCTCAGTAATGTTTGTATAGTTAATAAAATAAAATTTCATCATCTCGTCATATTGCCTAGGTTGTGCTGAATAAAAAAGGATATGTCACTCTATGTTGCACAATCCTGAGCCCTATGTATGTTTAATAAAACATAGCAATGCAAAAAGTGACCAAAACGCTCTGGGTTTTAAAGGCTACTTTCTTATAGAACCAAATCTTTAACTTGTCATAGACCTAAAGCTCGAATCCACATGTTTAATTCTCATGTCATAAACCAAAGTTTTATTTTCTCACAAAATCAAACGTATAAGTTCTAACTTGACATAGAATAATATGTTTAACTTTTCAAAATAAATAAATAAAATAACCCTTTGACTTTTCATCAAGCCCAAAGTTCTACCATGTCATAAAACCAAAGAATTAACTGCTTATATAAACAAATGTTTTAATTTCTAGTTGGACTTTTATCTAATTTATTATGTAAAATTGAATTGCTCAAACATGGCAAGTTTCTACAGAGCCTGTGAAAAAATAAGAAAAAGCTGAGAAAATGCTTAACGGAAACATTTGATTTCCTCATAGGGTGAAGAACATCAGTTTTAACTCCTTATAGAACCGAAGATATAAAATGTCCATAATATATTTTTTCTTGATAACATTTATTCCACAGCGACCTGTCGCAGAACAGAGACAGTTAACAATCAAATGGAATGAGATGGGCACAGATGAACCAGGTAACACATGCATATCATCTCATTTTAATTAGCTGTTATGCAATGCAGCACAATCTTTTTAAATTTTAAAGACGTGACTCCTTTATATTGCTCATGTTTTGTTTTTTTAGAATTTATTTATTCATTTTTTCTTTCTGTGGTATTCAGAAGTGACACCAGATGTACAGTATGTGATAAAACATAGACACCAAACACACTGTCAACTTTGAGCATCTTCCCATGAATGACTTAAATGCCTCGTCTGTTTCTTGTGCCGCTACAGGGTTCCAAAGTCTATAAAAGCTCTATAAAAGGCGCATAACAAAGTTCAAAGTTCTGTAGTGTATTCTGCTATTGTGCATTGTGACATTGAGATTTCTCTTCAATTTGCTGGTGATGTGAGGAGAGTAAAGTGAGTTTTCCAGGTTCCGGTTGTAAAAGAGTTCGGAAACTTTAGAAAGCCTGCAGACAACCACACATATTCTCTCTTCCCTTGTAAAGAAAATACTGTGCCTGAATTTCTTTTTCTTGTCTAAAGAGAGTCACAGTACTGTTTGTGAGGGAAGGGAATCACCAGGGAATACCTGATAAGATATTATCACCATACCTATGGCAGGTCTTTTATTCTTGTGAATATCGCACTTTGATGTACTTTTTCTTGTTACAATTCTACACAAACTTAACAGATAATTTTCTACTATCACACAGGATGCTGTATTAATAGTTTAGAGCATGACATCAAATTCAAACATACTGTACACTACAAGTTTGGACACACCTTCTAACTCTACAGATTTTTATTGTTTTTCTACATTGTAAAACAAGGCATCTGATCAATATGCAATAATCTCCTTTAAACAGTTAATATTGAGGCGTGTCTGCTACTTACAGTGCATTCGGAAAGTATTCACATCGCTTCAGTTTTTCCACATTTCGTCATGTTACAGCCTTATACTTTCCGGATGCACTGTATGTCCTGTAAAGCCTTCATAACTGTGCTGTTAATTGGTACGTTTTGAAGCTAGTAACTCTAAATGAACTTCTGGTTCTGGATCTTGCTTTTCTGGGATGGTCTTCATGAGAGCAAGTTTCATCATGGTGCTTGACTGGTTTTGCAAATGCACTTGACAATACTGTTCTTGCAAGAACTGTTCAAGAACAGCTGACCTTTGTGTCAAAAAATAGCAACTGACTGTAAATTACCCAGTGCCATACTGTATGTATTTCATAAAAAAAATAAAAATAAAAATCAGTAGTGTTCTATAATAGATTTTGGCGTCAGTGTAACGATACATGAATTGCCACACAAAAGCGTCACTAAATCAATTTTCCATCTCTATTGTTTCTACTCTAGTGCTTTTTTCCCTATTAACAGAAAGTATAGATAAAATGTGTCAATGTGCTAAAAATATACTCAATAAAAGTCTATTATTTGTTATTAAATAAATTAAATAAACAAATAAAAGAGTAAATGTTTTAGATAAAATTAAGTAATGCGTTTTCAGGTATAAAGTAGCTTTCATTACTCCTCTAAAACAACTATGCCATTTTACTTGAAAACATCACTCTCATATGCATGACATCAATTAATAACGAATTAATCAGAAGTAAAATATTCTGCAAATAAGGAATATTTGCCATTTACTAGAATTTGATTAAATTACAATTATTATGAGTCGTATAATTACACATTATACTACTCATATTTGCCATTAAAAAAAAAACTAAAGAAAACAGGCTTTGTTAATTATAGCCAGTTAATTTTCTGACTATATTAAATGTTCAAGACAAACGTGATTTGGTTCAAGCCTTTCATGAGATATATTATTTTTTCTTTTAAAAATTAAGAAATAAAATTCCTTAATTGTTTTGTCGCTGTCGCCATCAATCCACAATGCAGAATAAAGTGCTACTGGAATAACACAAGTTCGAATATATGCAATGAGTATATCAAGGACATGAATGATTGTAACGGAGGTGAATGCACAGAAGGGAAAACCCTTTTCTGATTTCATGTTTAGAACTAGGGATGATTTATGTCTCTCACAAACCCGTCAAACTATGATTCTTTTATTTTATACTGTACATACTAAACATTTCTACACCAGAGCCACTGGGTGTTTTTTTTGCTCTGGCACTGTGCTAAGCGTGCAGTAGTAGCGCCATGACCGACGCCTTCACAACCCTTTCACACATTAGCTTTGCTATCTCCCTGTGTTTGTATGACTGTAACCCTTTGTGTTTATTTTTCACCTTTTAGCATGTTTACAGTGCTCTTGTGGAATATAGCAGTTCCATAACAGTGTTATCGCTCCACAGCGTATACGATAACATTTGCAGCTGTCCGCTGGACGCTGGCATAAACAGCTTAGCTTGTGAAACCGGAGCATGTCCAGACTGTTGGAATGAGTCCCGATAAGCAGAGCTCACCTCCCAAAACTGCTCGCTCTCTCTCTCTCTCTCTCTCTCTCTCTCATCTTGTCTTAACTATATAATGTAGAACATGCAGATAGCATATCAGTTATTTAATTCGTATTGTATTAAATGTAATGTAACATGCAAAATGTATTGCTTAAACTGTTGCAAACCTGCTTCAAGAATGCGAAAGCTATTTCTGTCTAATTATTACAGTTTTTATTTGTAGATTTAAGCAAGTTCAGACCTGTGTATGCACCCAAAGATTTCCTTGAGGTGAGTTTCTTTTGACTGAGAACATCCGCTACTGTTAAAGAGATTCAGGTAACTGGGATTGAAATAGCTGATTGGATTTCAGGGGCAAATGTTTCTATAAATAACTCCGAAATGGTTTGAGAGATGCTGTCTGCGATTGACAGGCACAAATACATGCTTCCTGATGACAGGATGTTTTCTTTGAGCACACCCAGTTTTCTTATGATTATCTGTAATAGATGTACATACACACTGTTTCTATGGTCAGAGTATAATGTTCTGCAGGTGGGAAAGAGGAAACTCTTTAAAGTATGCGACTGTAAACATCACAGCACATGCTAATGATAATATGTGGAGCATCTTGTGAAACATATTATGTGATATAATGCATAGCTATTTCTGCTACTTCCGAAGGTGTTGATTAGTCTGAAGAACCCCAACCATGAATGTAGTGAGGGACTCACAGCCAGGAGCCACTGGGGACTTATTCAGATCTCCCTTAACATCCGTGATGTCCCACAGATGGTGACGTTTTGAATCACATCTATTTCGTTTTTATGAATGCTAACTTTAATATTTTACACAAAGTGATCAGAGTAAATCTTGCTGGCGTTGATGGAATAGTACAAAACAGCAGACTCATGTCCTGCATCTGTTTTTAGAGAGAAGCTTATCCAGAACTCGGCCTGAATCACAGCCAACTTGGAATAGACGATCACGCGCACGTCCCCCCAGGTATTCCATGATGTTGTCCATCCATCTGTGAATGGCATGTTATGTCACTTCCTCTCACACAAATCCATCCAATTATTTGTTTCATATAGTGCCACCTTAAAGCAAGAATGCACGAAACCAAAAGCACAGCATCTTTGCTTGATGTAAATGCAGCCTTAGTTTGTCCATTTAGTCTGGTTCACAAACTCAGATCTAGTCATTTGCTAAATTATTGAGTAAATCAATAGAGTTCGTAAAGCAAGCTAACAAAAAAATACATTTCTAGTGATTGCTCATTAATTTTGTACGTTCCCTGATTGTTATATAACAGCATACCAAATGAATTATATAAAATAACCAGTACAGGACACAGGATAAAATCTTGGGTGACTGGAAAAGACCATATGTTGGGTTTCACTTGAAAACACAGTTGCCAATTTTCAATATGACAAATTATTTCCAGGATGCACATAATAAAATGTATATAGTAAAACTGCATTTTTAAAAGATCTGCAATATATCTTCTTTTTTTAATGTGCAAGGTTTTGGCAAAGCACAATAATGTTTACCCGCATTACACAAGAAAACATGATCCATACTGTAAAACATATTTCAAAAAATAGAACAAAATAGCACAAAACAGCCGCTGCTGTGAATGAACTAAACGTATTTAATGGATTTTTGGAGAATGCTGAAGCCAAAAAAAAAAGACTGCCCGTATATAGTTATGTAGAGAAACAAAGGAACTCTTTTACTCTCATAACTGTGTTCTGCTATTCTGCACAATAAAAGTTTTACCCCTTATAATATTTTAAATAAAAATAAACCAACAGATTTTTAATACTAAATTACATATTTACATGGCCACAAACACAATTGTAGGCTGATTTATTAATCGTGACAAAACTGAGGGAGGTGAATTTATAATGTTTAGCAAAAGAATACAAAAATCATACTTGTATAAACAAACAAATTTTACATAATATTTTGGTGTTTTTTTTTTCTTGATACCCTTGTGATTCACAGAAACAATGCACAAATTATTGTTTATTAGCTTGCAATAATTTTCGCATCTTTTGCGTTGAAACCCACATATATTTTTGTATTGTTGATGATTGATTGAACAGATTTATCTGAGAATTGACAGCACTGCATATGAAGTAACCAGATGAAAGTGACTACAGTCTTTCATTGCTTACTGTTCTCTCTTTTAATCATCCTTACACAGATTTGTTTGAAAGTGAACACCTTCGTATTGGAAAGAAAGGTAAAAAAAAAAATAACAAAGGCCAACGATTACATAAATAATTGTATGTAATTCCAAAGGTTCTTTCTGTTTAATAGTTGTTGGATGTCAATATTTTGCAGAGAGTATTTGTGTAATGTCTGCTATCCCAGTTTTAACTGTACATGACACATCTGGTATTTGGAAAAGAGAGCAAATAGAGTAGCTTTTTTACAGTTCTCTTTAGACATGCACATGTTTAGTACATCAAATTCATCTCTCTCTCTCTCTCTCTCTCGCTCTCTCTTCACATTTAATGGTGGTTCATCCTGTTGTTCATACAGTCAATGAATGTGAAGTGTATAGATTAACTTTATAGCTGTCTTGTACCTTTTGAAAGTGTGTAAAATAAGTGTGTGTGTGTGTGTGTGTGTGTGTGTGTGTGTTAGTGTTGAGTGAGCAGGACAGTGCAGCTGCTCAGCAGTATAGCAGACAGGGATGTCCCAATGGTCTCAGAGCTCAGTTATGGGCTCTAATTCTCAATGCCACTAATGATCCAGAGGTAACACATACATTTGCTACTGGTTTCTACATGTTTCCCTGTCTGAGTAAACATATGGTTAATAATCTAAGTAAATATAACAGGAAATAAAATACAGAGAGTGCCTATAGTAAGGTGATCTAGGTAGTGAAATATAGAGGTACATACACTGCCATTCCAAAGCTTTTGAACACTCTATATTGTAGGGATGGGATTCACCAGTGACTACCCGATACATTTTTATCACAATATTTAGGGAAAAAAAATAATAATCCTGACTTTGTAACAATTTTATACCTTGAATATTAAATAAAAAAAAAAAAAAGGGATTTGAACAAATATTATACCTTATCTTTACTCAATAACTTTTAACTGAACTGAATTTAACTTTTTAAAGCTACAGATTTATTGAGCACATATCTCTGTCATCCATCATAATAATTATTTCTAAACAAACCTAGCAAATAATCCTACCACATAGGATGCCAGTGTGGGAATAGTTTAGACTGGTGGAAGACTGTGTAATGAGGCTTTTTAAAGCACACAACTTTTAATAATGTAACGCCATAAAAATGCGTTTCTGTTGGAGCACTCTTTAGCTCATTTACTTGGCACAGAATCGGTTATATCACGCATGATTGAATCACAGCTGATCAAACTGGTAAACTGCCAGATCTGTTCACTGGCTGTTCAACTGGTGCATCTCTATTATAAAATGTAAAAAAATCAATTCAATCAATGTGGCAACACATGAAAAGAATCAACACACAATTCATAATTAAATTGATTTCCCCCCTATTTTGTATTATTGTTGTTTAAATAACCTCATTTTAAACACTACAAAAATAAATCTGCCTAGGGAACAGTTGTAAGGCAATCAAGAAATGTTTTTTAAGTGTTTAGTGAAGAGAATTTTTTTAAAGAAAGTTTATAAATGACTTTGTTTTATTGGAGCTGTCTAGATTCTAGATAAGAGCAAAAATTCACTTTTTATTCATGCTTAAATTTTAATAAAATTGCTGTCTATGAATTTTTATCTGTAGGTTCACTGGGCTTCACCCAGTGTTCATAAAGCACTAATTTAGAGTCCCATTAGGACTCTATCTGAGAAGCACCAGTTAATTCCACAAAGATTAAAGTTTTATTTAATTCCTATTCTGTATCATTTGATTTGTTCTGTAGCATTAATAGTGTTCAAGACTGTAATAAAACAAAATTTGGGATTCAGCAAAAATATGGGAAAAGTTCTCAGATCTGAACTTTTCCCAGGTTTAGTACAAAGCACTATGCTTTGTAGAGATGAGATATCCATACTAATACTTTGATTCCCCATCAACTGCTACAGTATGATTAAAGAAGTTAATCACTGAAAAACTTCATGGTTAAACTATTTCACACATAAATCACTAACAAACATTATCAAGTGTAATGACATATAAATCCCCTCTTTTGGCCGCTCCCTTTCAGGGTCAGCACAGGGGATCACCGGGTCTACATATTTGATTTGGAACTTATTTTATGCCTGATGCCCTTCCTGACCCTGTCCCATTTATCTGTGCTTTGGACCGGCACTAAGGGTGCACTGACTTGTGAAAGGAATAAATAATAAAGTCTGTAGAATAAACATAAAATAAGTCATAACAAAGGAGAATAATGATTTAGGAAAATATTTCCTGTCCCAAAAATAAATTTTGTTATCCAAATTTAATTACAGTTTTTAGATAAAAAAAAAAAAAACATTGGTTACATAGTCCGATATCCAGTCCTTTCTCTGCTTTTTGTTTGTATTGTCCAAGTACTGATATTGGCCATCAGATTTTATATGATTTCATCTCTGGTGGAAACTCGTCACATGTTTTGTGGATGATTTTTAAAAGATCAGGATCTTTTTTCAAGCTTGATAGAGACATATCGCGTACATCTCACTGTTGTAATTGTAGGCATTTGTGGTTCTGTCAAGTATTAACCCAGGGGGTGAATACTTATGCAACCAAAAATACAGTATGCCTGCTTTTTTAATGAATCATTAGTGTCTGGATCTTTCAAAAGTGGGAACAGTGACTTCAGTTATAACTATTAAATGATTAAATGAAGGATTCACATATAGAGTATGCCGAAGTTAGGTTTAGGTTTAGTTTATTTATATAGCACATTTATAACAGCCGCGAGACTGTACATCCACATCATAACATCATAAAAAGGCTAAAAGTACACGATACACACAAAACTAATAAAACTAATAGGCAC
>JAQMYJ010000001.1:17895439-17907415 GCA_030014305.1 Clarias laeviceps | reverse complement strand
CCCCCCCCCCCCTAAGATGAGGAAGAGAGCACATAAAAATGTTTTTGGGAATTTTTATGTCTGTTTGTGCATGCATCACTTAAAAAGTATTGATTGAATTTTAATGGGGTTTTCACAGGAGTATTTGGCCAAGCTTGAAGTAAAATATAGACTTTGTTTCATTCTAATCAGTCCATGGGAAGAGAAGATACATTGAAATTTAGATGTAAAACACCCTTATATCATAAAAAAAATCGACCTTGGAAAAATCATTAGTTCTTCTCAAAATTCAACAGATAGCGCTGTACATTCTTTGACCTGCGCTTATGTGTGTGTGCAATTAAATTCCATGCGAATGAAGTCACAGGCACATTTAGTTATAAATATTCAGGAATTTGGTTAGACAGAAGATTGTCGTACAAAACTAATGCTAAACATACAAATTGGTTTTCTTTTATCGAAAGAAAGTTAGTTTTTTTTTTTGTTTCTCTTTTGACATCAGAAGAACTATTATACAGTCCCCTATATTGTCCACAATGGAGTATGGAGATGTTTTGTATGCTTTTTTGTATACTCCTGTCTCTACTCTTAAAACTTTGAGTGCCGTTCGTCTGCCACAGTGTCATTCAATCTATCACACAACATAGCTACTGTACTGACTACTTTCAGTTAGATGACAAGGTCAGATAGTCAGGCTTTGCCATCTCTGTATCTTGATCTATAAAGTTCTACAGTCTAGTTATTAAATATGACCAAGTTATTTAACCTCCGTTGTTGAGTTTAGCACTCAAAACAATGACACCAATCATGGCAAGCTTTAAACATTCTCATTACAATTATGAATTGCAGAAGTACTATGCATCTAACTATACCTAAATTCATCTTGAAAAAAAAATCTTTATAACCAGCACCTTATGGTTGGAATGATTTGCAGTGCAACTTGAGGGCAAGACTTCCTATAGGGGGTTTAAACAAGGCATCTGTTAATATTTTGTTAATAAAATTTTTATATTTTTAAAAGACTGTTTTTGTTGTTTTATGCTAAATGGGCTGTATACCACTTTATTTATCTTTTATGGAGTTGTACACAAAAAATGCTCTCAATGAGACATCCGGTCTAAATTATAAGTCTGAAACTGGACAGTTGGTTTCAAACAGAGCAGGCGAAATGTTTCCAGTGTCCAGTTTCTGAGCTTCTGTAATGCTTTGCTGGCTGTCATTTTACATTCCTCTTCTTGGCTGACAGATTTGACATGAATTGCATTCTGAAATGCTTTTCTGCTCACGATGTTGTACAATGTAGTAATTTGGGTTGTCGTGGTCTTCCTGTCAGTTTAAACCAATCTGGCCTTTCCTCTCTGATCTCTCTTCTCATCAACAAGGAGTTCCTTTCACAGAAGTCCTGATCTCTTTTTGCTGTTACCTCTAGAGGCTTCTGTGCAGGGAAATGACGGGAGATGTACTGAAATACTCAAACAATGCTGTTTGTACCAACAATCATTTCCCCTCACTTTGATGTTTGACGTAGACTGATGTTCTTTTATCTGCAAGTTTTTATTTATTGCACTGCTGCAACATGATTGCCTAACTGTCCAACTGCATAAATGAGCAAAGGGACAGGTGTTAAACAGGTGTTTAAGTCACCACTGATGATATACTATGTGTGTGTGCATGTGATGCAGTGGCTCCCCTGTGTTTCCTCTACAACGAGCCATCCAAGCTGTATAGCGTATTCAGGGAGATGTATGTGCGCTACTTCTTCAGACTGCACTCCATCTCCTCCTCCCCCTCTGTAAGCACTTATTACAGAATGTCTCACTATGCGTCTGGTAGGTGCATGTTTCATGGTCTGTAAATGTTCTGTGTGTGTGTGTGGGTTTTATACAGGGTATAGTTTCTCTTTGTCTGCAGTTTGAGAGGTTACTTCAAACTCATCTCCCCCAGCTCTTCTATCATTTACAAGAGATTGGGGCCCAGCCGTAAGTCTGAAGCACATTGCATCCTCATGTCATGTGTAGTATTACATTTATACGCATCACGACAAGTCAGACTTTAAAAACGCATTGATAAATTTGCTTTATACACCCTTTTGTAGACACCTTGTAAGTAATAGTACTGTCTTATGTCTATAAACATTGATCAGTCATAACTTTATGACCATCTGCCTAATATTGAGTAGGTTCCCCTTTGGCCACTAAAACAGCCCTGACATGTCGAGGTATGAACTCCTCTAAACCACTGATGGTATGCTATGGTATCTGGCACCAAGCCGTCAGTAGCAGATCCTGCAAGTTGCTCGCTGCAGCCTCCATGGATCAGACTTTTTTTTACATCCCACTTCCTTAATTGGATTGAGATCAGGGGAATTTTGAGATCGAGTCAACACCTCAAACTTATTGTTGTGTTCCATAAACCATTCTTGAACCATTTTCACATGGTGGCATGGCGCATTATCCTGCTGAAAGACACCACTGCTATTAGTGAATACCGTTCCCCTGAAGGGATGTACTTTTGTTAGGTGTGTGTACATGTGGTACAGACTAATATCCACATTAATGGCAGGACCCAAGGTTTTTTCCCAGCAGAACAGCTCGGGTCAGCATGTGCATCCTGATCTGCAGCTATGCGACAAACCGAGATGCACTGTGTATTCCGACACCATTCTCTCTGAACCAGCATTAACCTTTTCAGCAGTTTGAGCTACACTGGCTCTTCTATTTGATTGGACTACACAGGGCTGTGATGTGCATCAATTAGCCTTGGCCACCCTGTTGGTAGGTCCTGACCACTGCAGACCAGGAACATTCCACAAAAGCTGCAGTTGCTCTGATCCAGTCATCAAACTATTTGCTTCCTATTGAATCCCATTTTTCTGCTTCCAACACATCAATTTCTCTGACACAATGTTCACTTGCTCTGTAATATATCCACTTCCAGGTGCCACTGTAATAAGATTATCAATGTTATTCACTTCACCGGTCAGTAGTTAGAATGTTATGACTGATTGATGTATGGTTTTATACATGTTTATTTTTATTATTATGTGATATGGAAAGATTGATATTTAATATTCCATCATACCCAAACTAGTAAGAAACAATCAGAAGAAGATCAGAAGAAAAAGACCTTTAAGAATATCTTCTTGGATTCAATATTTAAGTGGCGCCATCTAGTGCTTATAATATGCACATGCAAGTCTCCCATTATAAAATACTGATAAGAAATTTAAAAAAATGGCATTTACTTATCAGTATGCTACAGGATTAAGAGAAGCATGGGACACAAATAAAGAGCCCACAATCTTTGGTCAATAGTACCATCAAGTTAGTTGGGATTAGACATATTTTTAGGCATTTAAAAAAAAAAAACTCTTTAAAGAGACAGTATCTAAGTTTTCATTTTGGTAATAAATGACATTTCCCAACTCAGATTGCGCATCGCCTTTAAGTGGATGGTTCGGGCCTTCTCAGGATACCTATCCACTGACCAACTCTTGTTGCTATGGGACCGTATCCTTGGTTATGAGTCCTTGGAGATAGTAGCAGGTGGGTCAGTCCTGATAGACTCTGAACAAATAAATAGACTAATATTTAATAGATGACATTTTTGTTATAAATTTTTGTAGCTGTTGTTGTTTTTTGTTTTGTGAAATCTGTCTGCTGCACTTTTTATAAATGAAGCCAATATTTAAACCTGTCACGTGGTCGCTAACATTTGCTCGGCTGTCCTTCTCATTTCCTCTGTAGTCCTGGCGGCCGCCGTCTTCACGTTCCGGGCTGAAAATCTGATGGAGGTGACATCATTGGCCTCAGCTGAGGTGAGCGTGTGCATGAGAGAAGGCAAAAGGTACTGAAATAGCGTGTTGACTTACAGCCAGCACCAGTAACCCAGCCTCCCTGAGGCACGTCTTAGAATCGCTGGCCTGGACATTTTTTAATTCAGACCACGCGCCCTCCCTCCAGGGCCCGTAAATGTCCAGACCCAAATGCATTATGTGTTGCAAACAAGCAGTTTTGTGTGTTTTTCTATACAGAGATTAAGCATCTTTAACGCATTACCTCTAAGACTTTTAATTTTTAAGTGTTACACTTAATGTCATGTAGACATCACATGTGGTTATGGATTGTGTCTTGGTTCTCCCTGAGTGTTAAACAGATTCCTAACGTGTCTTTTAATTAGGAACACTTTAATATAGAGGACGGTCACATGAATAGCTAGCATTTTAAGAGCAGCATCATTTGATGCTGTCTCAGGCGACAGTTGGATTGACAGCTGTAGTAAAATTTCATCTGAGTCGTTGGCGGCGGCCCCTGGCTGTAACACACTGACGCACGGACCTGAGGCGAGGAAGGGAAGATGCTGCTGCACTCTATCTGCTTGCTCATGTAGCACCTAGCCCTACTGAAGAACGTACCATAACATACAATATTTTTAGCACCCCAGGCCCGGGGTATGAAACTGTAGACACCCGCAAACATGATAGGAGCCTCTAAATTTACTTGCCACCAAGCCTAAAAGGCCAGAGCTTGAGAATGCTAATGTAGAATGCACAACCCATTCTGAAGTTCTGGCCTTTTAGGCTTTATGGCAAGTAAATTATTTGATTACTCCCCCACTTGCTCAGCATCTTGGCCTATAGAGCCTGGCTCTAGTTTTAGTGACTACTCACTTTTGCCCCCTTAGGGTGGCTGCTGGACACTTTTTTTTTTTTTTTTGAAGCATAAACAACGCCAAGGGTTTTAAGTGATCAGATAAGAAATAAAACATGAGGTTAGGACAACAGTCAAGGACAGGATGGGGCAACACTGTCACCCCATGCTAATTTATTAGTTTCCAATAACACCATGTACAAAGATGGTTTATTCAATTTACACCAAATAAATCTGCCTGTTTTTATTTATGCCAAGGTTAACCTTACCATGGGGGGAAAAGTAAGCATGACCCATAAGGTTCTTAACAAACCATACTGATATACTAGGCATGGTTATATTACATCTGCCTATATTTTACTTTTACTTGTAAATTAAACAGTTTAATGCTGAGCATCAAAAAGCACAAATAGGACCAAAAATGATGAAACCTACAAAGAAAAAGAGAGGGAAAAGTAAGAGGGAAAAGGACAAAAGTCAGCATTAGTTTCTGATTTAATAATTTTATAGTTAGTTTGTTTTACAATTACTGTTTCAAATGTTTCATGTTAGTAAAGGGCTGATTCAGACTTGTCACATCCATACCCTGAAAAATGCCACATCCGTAACACCAGTTTATACGGAATAATTTATTCCATCTTCACTTTTTGTGCTCATTCATTTCACAGGACAAGTGTGATGCTTTAGTTGGCACGCCCTTTGAAAAGTTAGTCTGTGTAATGTCGCATCCATAAATGCTATAATGCCATAAAATGCTAGATATTTGTGTATAGGATGTAAATGATTGCAGGAATTTTGTTGATTTGTTTGTTTTTTAGCTGAAAATATTACAGCATAAGTTATGCAAGTTAATTTACTGATACCAAACAATCCAGAAGTCTTTGGAATCTAATTATTGCAAAACACTGACACTAGAGACTCCTTGCACTAATGTTTCCTAATTACTCTGAACTTAGTCTAAAACTTTTATTTGGTATACAGTTAAATTTATTATTATTAATAATAATAATAATAATAATAATAATAATAATCAGTAGTCAGAGTGTGTGAAGCATTTGTCATAAATGTCCCTTCCTACAGTCTGTTACTACAAAAACGACAATGTATTAGAAGCAGTTACATCCAGGACTGTTGGCAGAGCTGTGCTGTTATTAAGAATGACTCAGCACAGTACAGTGGTATAACAATATTTAACAGACGTGGAAGGTTTTGTGGTTTGTGTCACACCCATCAACATGTTGTAGTAATAATAGTTAATAATAGTTTGAATTAAACGTAGCTATTCAATTCCTAATACATCCCATGTTGATGTTTTTTTATTCTAATAATAAATCAGATTCTCTTTTTTTCTTTGATACAACTTAGAATTGTGTGACTCCACCGTGACCTACAGCAAACTTTTATTCAAATGTTGAATTGAAAGTGGTGTTAAACATCTCCTTTCATTATTTATTGTATCCCTTCTTGTAACAGGCTGTCCTTGCTGACCTATCAACCCTTAAGGTCATGCCCCTCCTGCAGATCTTCCTCTTTGCTACAGCTATCTGAGGAGCGTGTTATGTGGATGTGTGTCGTCTAGAAGCGGTCAGCTGCATCCATCTTAACCACGTCAGTTGTCGAAACTGATGGTGTAGATAGAAGTAAAAAAAATAACAAGGAGAGAGGAAATTTTCTGTGAAATTTTGCCTGCATGTTCCAGCAGGTCAGTAATGGAACATACGGCTTTAAAACATTTAATACTGACATTCTTCAGACGGTTCATTGTGTCTGATCTATAATGATTGTTGTGTCTAAATTGACCTGTGAAAAATGTACAGTACTGTGCAAAAGTCTTGAACCACGCCTTATTTCTTCTTATAGAAATAAATAAAATTATTATATTACTGACTGTAACAGGCTTCAAAGTGCCTAAAGATATATAACAATCTCAGCAGCAACCTCATTTCCCCTCTCATCTGTTCCAATCACTCAGCAATCAGCATCAGCAGCATACTAATCTCCAGTCTGATCATCTGTCATCATCTGCACCTGTTTCTCACTGGTTCCTGTCTTAAGTTAGATGTTTTTTTTTGTATGCTTGAATGATTTATAGGTCACCGTTAACAAACAAAAAAAATCCTCTGAAACTGGTCAGAGACAGGACAGAAAATGAGAGTCAAGAAGTCCTTCAGGAGACCTGTAGACCATTACAAAATCAAGTACAAGAAAGTCTGGCTCTTTGGAAGCAAAATATGAGAGACTTTTGCACAGCACTGTATTACTAATTATTTCTTTAAAAAAATAAAAAAAAAGCTTAATTAATATATGAAAAGAAAATAACCATGTTCCCTAATGCCGTTTAAATTTCATAAAGCCATTTTTTTCGTTTTTGACCCCCTGATATAGTATAGTACCTGATATAACTAATCAGCTAATTAACAGCCTTTTCCGACCTACAGTAGTTACTGTATGATGATAGCAGCGAAACACCCAAATGTACGGGACCGTAGGACCTGAGGAGCAGGATTGGCAACCTGATATAATGATTTAGAGAGTATTACAGCGATGAGACTAATCCATTGTTCCTGGGAGCTGAAAGACATCCCATCCAGGGCGAATCTCCACATCATGTCCAGTGTTCCTGGCTCCAATACAGGTACTCCAATAAGAATAAAAAAAGCAAAACAAAATAAGAAGAATAACAGATTAATTAGACTTATTGCCATGTGCTTATAAGTGGAAAATACCCTAATAATAAAAAAAGTCAGATAAACAATTTGAGGCAATTTTTTGTCTTTCAATATAAGATTTCTCATTAATTTTCTTCATTTCTATAAAGGGTTCTTTATTACCAATAACAAGCTTATAACAGACCTATAAATAATAATCAGCATAAAAAGTACATTGTTGCCATACTTTTTTTTTTTCTTCTAAAAGTGGAAGGAAAAAATCCTAGAGAAGATTAGTAAATGAGTCATTCTAGAATTTGGGGTACATTTCACATTAGTTAAAAAAAAGTACAATAACAATGTTCTTTCTCAACAGAACAAATAGTGGTTCAGGTTAGTACATTCCTTCAGCCTAACACATCTGCTAGTTGTCTGCAAGCTTGAACATTAACAAGTTGACGGTAACATATTTGGCATTTTCCCTATTTTTGACCGATAATTTCAGTGCTATATCTTCATATTTTCATGTTTACTTTGAAATCATTCACGCCAGTTAGACTAATCTGTATGTCTTTGGACTGTGGGAGGAAACTGGAGGACTTGGAGGAAACCCACCACGGAAACTCCACACACACTGACCTGAGGTGCAAATCAAATCCTTGACCCTGGAGGTGCAAGGCCACCATGCTAACCACTATGCTACTAATAATGCCATTATTTAAATGATAAAACCAAGGTAAAAATATATATTTTTTGTATTTACCCTAACACTAATGATATTTATTTGAAACCAAGAAACTCTCAATTGCAAAAACGGACATAGCAAAAATAGTAAATTTGGCAACATTATGAAAATTGTCAAGCTACATGAAGCATACCTTAAACATAATGTTTGTGTGATATTATAACATGCTTTGCCTAGGAAAGGAATAGGTAAAATATGAAATAAAAAAAAAAGTATAGGAAATAGAATGTACAGACATGGAACAGACTCCAAATTATAGAATAACAAACATAAGCTTTGGGAAGTGAAGCTGTAATTATTAATTATAGCCATGAACACAACTATGATATGTTGTGCCAGGCATACACTATGTTGTGCCAGGAATACACTAATAAAATATTGCCTCGAATAAATCTAATGAAACAAGCCTTCTACTAAATGTGTCAGTATCTACATAGTTACTGTTTTATGTGCAATATTTTTTTTTATTGTGTTCATTGTTTTATTATGTATCCTGTCTTTTTTTGACATAAGATTTGTTATGCACATTATGTAAGCAGAAATGTCATGCTTGAAAAACGGTTGCATTATTATAAGAATTATGGGCAGGTTATTATGTGAATGATGAATTCGCCTGAAGCACATAATGCCGATTTTGTCTTGCCATGGGGAGTATGGGCAAATATTTTCTTGTATGTTGTATGGCTGCAGGATGTCAATATGTTCAACATGCCAGTATTAACATTTCAGATGTAACACTACTCCTTTAAGCTTTAACATATTAAGACTGCTTTACATGACTTAATATATGTAATTAAATGTAAAGCATGATGGGGTGTGCTGTTCTAGGAAATAACTAATGACGAGGTGGGGTTATGCGGTGTTACAAAGTGTATTCTTTTCAGTTAAAATCATGCCCAGTGTTACTACTCTTATGCCACAATGATTTGCCAAGATGAATAAAAAATAAATTGTTTAGGAATGACACGTTGTACGCATTTATTTTTTCTTTTATTTTTTAAATGTTGTGGAATATCTGCTAAACAAGTTGGTTCCTGTTTTCACTTCATCATAGCAGCTATAAAACCCTGTTCCCTTTTTACTCTCTTTAATAAAAGTAAACATTTATTGAAAACCAACAAAGCCCTATGTAATAAAATTTAGTTTTTTTAAATGCTGACACTAGATACAAAAAAATAAATACATTTAATACAGAAAACATCACAATTTCTTCACCATTTTACAATCTTTTTATTTATTTGTTTATGTGTCTACTAAATAGATACCAAGAATTTGCTGTTAATTTTGAAACGATAATGTATTTAATATATTGTAACATTCATATACGTGTGCGATTTACTCTGCAGCTGGAGCTATGGACAGAGTCGCTGTTATGAAAAATTAATCACATCTTCTTACCCATTGAGAATTTGTTCGTGAAAAATGAACAAATAAATAAATATATTAACAAGCAAACAACAACAAATAAATAAATAATTTATTGTGGGATGTTTGTTTAGACCCATCATAATTTATTATTTATTACCTCATATATTTATCAATGTTGATCCAATAATTCAAAATATTTTGCTTATTCACCTACCTCATAATATTCTTAGTCATCTAAATGAAAACCTTTTACCAAAAATGTATAAATAAATGTGCTACCATGAACGTCAAGAGTTCATTCATGACATAGCTATGATCATGGTCTTTGACTAACTATTTAATTTGTTCATTTGTGGGTCTCGACATAGCTAATGTTCGCATCATTAACTTAGCAGAAAGACACCCTGTCTTACAGTAAAGCACTCCCTTAACTCATTTGCCATGTGCCTAGCCTGTCCATATCCCCCTGCTAGTTGCTTGGCTGTCTGCCTCCTTCGCTCCCGCCTCTGTGCTCATATCAAATTATGCCTCTCTTCAATTTTTCTGAGCTGCTTCTCTCTCCCTGTGCCTCACAAACACACACACACACACACACACACACACACACACACACATAGATACACACTGGCACTGCAAGGTGGCCTTTCTGGGCCCATCTGCCACCTGTTTGCGTAGCTTCCCACGGCCATGACCTGCTTATTGCTAAAGAATCTCTACTTGCTTTTTTCCCCTCTAAAGCTCTGTTGTTCTTGTTACTAACTTCACTTAGCGTTGCCTAGAGGGTTGGATATTTTTTAGCACACCGAAGACAGCAACTTCAACTCACATATATTATTTTTATCAATTAAAATTCAGAAGTTTTAAAATATCAATCTCTAAAATGAAATTAGTGTCATTTACAATTCTTCTGTCTTTCTCGTAAGTTTCCTTTTTAAGAACCAACAAGCAAAATTGTGGAAAAACAAGTCTGGTGAGTGTGATAAACTCTTTCATCTGAAGTGAATAAAATGTCAATGAAGCATATGATGCAGATTTGTCTTGTTGTGGTTCGTTACATGAATATTTTGTAGTATGTTGTATGGCTGCAGAATGTCAATTATTGCTCTAATGCTCTAACAGGCTTATTAGGTACAGAAAGACATCAGCTTAAGAGTTAAGCTATACATTGTTATATACAGTGTTATATGTGTAACTGTACTGTGTTAATACAGCGATACTTTTAGACACACGGGAGTTTGAGTAAATCAAATAAACTTTAGTCAATTCCACTGACTGTGTATATGAGTGGTGGTGATTTTTTCCACAGCTCCATATTCTCAGGGTACAGTTTTAAAGCCTGGTTTGGTCCTATTAAGCATCACCATCTTGTCTGAATGCACACAGTAGCTCAGTAAATATGACAGTGTGTCACGTATACTACCAGTCCAAAGTCTGGACACACCTACTAATTCCGTTGTCCTTCCTGAATTTTATTTCTTTCTACACTGGAAAACAACCACTTGCAGAATAGTGGCCAGGTCACTACGTGATGCTTGTGGCGGAAAACGTTTCCTGACTCGCTCCTCCAAAACACCCCAAAGTGGCTCAATAATAATTAGATCTGGTGACTGTGCAGGCCATGGGAGATGTTCAACTTCACATTCATGTTCATCAAACCAATCTGTCAATCATCCTGATACCTGGCACCGCCTTCAGGATACAATGTTTGAACTATTGGGTGCACATGGTCCTCCAGAATGGTTCGTGACGCACCCATCTAGCACAAGTATTGGGCCTAGGGAATGCCATGATATTGCAGCCTAAACCATCACTGATTCCACCTCCATGCTTCATTCTGGGCATGCAGCAGTCTGGGTGGTGAAAGACAGTGAAGGTGGACTCATCAGTGAACAATACAAGTTTCACATTGTCCACAGCCCAAGATTTTCACTTGGGACCATTGAAACCGACGTTTAGCATTGGCATGAATGACCAAAAGTTTGGCTATAGCAGCCTGGCCATGTACATTGACCCTGTGGAGCTCCCGATGAACAGTTTTGGTGGGTGGAAACAAGAGAGTTGAGGTGCACATTTAATACTGCAGTGAGTTGGGCAACTGTGGTTTTATGTTTTTTGGATAGAATGCGGGTTAGCACCCTTTCAGACAGCTTCCTCTTGCGTCCACAGTTATTCCTGTTGAATGTGGTTCGTCCTTCTTGCTGGTATGCTGACATTACCCTGGATGCCGTCACAGATGCGCCAGCGAGACGCACACCAACAATTTGTCCTCTTTTGAACATGTCACCCATAATGTTGTGTGCATTGCAATATTTGAAGAAAACTGCGCTATTACTCTGCTAATTAAACCTTCTAAAATCCCAGAGCGGTATAGACAATGAGTGAGTGAGTACATAAAGCTAGGTTAGTGGTTACTGCTAACAGCTAAGCTAGCCTACTTTAGCTCTCTCTCCTAGTTAGTATTTTAACTTTCAGATTGCTAAACACTGTGGATGTCATCATTAACCAAAACATATTGTGTTGGATTGTCAATGCAATCCTCTTCTCCCACTCTTCACACACTGACGGAGAAGAGGGTTGCATTGACAAT
>JAQMYJ010000001.1:17875292-17895366 GCA_030014305.1 Clarias laeviceps | reverse complement strand
CAAACAGGAAGTTAATATCACCAACCATTCCCATTTTATTAAGGTGTATCCATATAAATGGCCCACCCTGTATTTTGTTTTAAATTATTTTCTTTGCTACTTTTACAAGTAAAAAGTGAGGTATTTCATCTTTATTTTCTTCATTTCCTAGTTATGTATTACCACCTTGTTTTTGTCTGTTTTATTTTTTCATGCACTCCAGACATGAATTAACTTGCACAAAAGTTTTACATTTATGTAAACCAATCAGCCATAACATCAAAACCACCTGGGGAATATTGTGTAGTTCCTGATTGCGCAACCAAAACAGCTCTGACCTCACAAGCCCTGTGAAGGTGTGCTATAGTATCTGGCACATGACGTTACCAACAGATCCTTCAAGTTCTGTAAGTTGTGAGGTGTGGCCTCCATGGATCACACTTGTTAGTCCAGCACATCCCACAGATAATTTATCATATTAAGATCTGAGGAATTTGGAGGCAATGTCAACACCTTAAACTTTTTATCATGTTCCTTATACCATTCCTGAACAGCGTGGCAGGGTAGTTTTTCCTGCTGAAAGAGACCAAAGTAATATTGACATAAATGCCAGGACCTAAGATTGTCTAAAACATCACACTGCTGTTACTTTCTTCCCACAGTACATCCTAGAGTCATCTCATCTTACCCCAGGTAAGTGCTACACACATGTTGTTGTTGGTCTTTCGACTGCTCCCGGCAAGAGGTCGCCGCAGCAGACCATCCATTCTGCACATACAAGCTTGGCACAGGTTTTACGCCGGATGCCCTTCCTGAGCAACCCTCCCATTTTACTTGGGCTTGGGACCAGCACTGCATCCAGAGGCACTGTTTGGGCACTGGCTGGGAATGAGCATGTGAGTGTGTATATGTGTGTACCCTGCGATGGATCAGGATCGATTCCCAGCCCATGAACAAACCCTAGCCACTGGATGCAGTACCGGTCCCAAGCCAGGATAAAATGGCAGGGTTGCGTCAGGAAGGGTGTCCGACATAAAACCTGTAACAAGCTGTTGTGCGGATCAGATTGTCTGCTTTGGCGACCCCCTCATCTCAATGAGAGCAGCCGAAAAAAACTAACAACAACTATTCTGATATAGCTCCAATACATATGGATATATGGATAATCTAATGAATATACAATCAATGGATGACGTCATATGGTAACTTCTAGAGACTGGTACAGTATTTTCTCATGAAAAGTTGGGACCACGCCCCTGTCTCGACGTCCCTCCCCCTAATTTTTGAAGATGGATAGAATGTATAATTTGAAACAGTATACAATAGATAAATTATATACGGCATCATTAAATAAATAAGGCAATAAATAACCGTGCTAACACTGATAGCGCGTTAATATTGGCGGGTTCAGCATTTCGAACACGGCTCGTGCGTCTCCCAGCAGCAGCCAATCAGATCCTGCCATGTTGGGACACTCTGACCAATCATATCTCGCCTAACGGAGGCAAAAACTTGTCTGGTTTGCCAGGCGGCGCGGCATTGTGTTGATGCTGGGGCGAAGTTGGCATTCATTTTCGAAACGAAACGCCGTACTTTAGCTCAAACATGACATTAACGAACATGTAACATGCGGCATGTTTTGCCGGCAAGAGCATTAAAAAAAAAAGCAGGAAGTGTGGGACAATAGAGCGACGAGGCGTGTTTCCGCGTTTGCGCGTCAGTCAGTGTGCAGGGGGGAGGGGGAGGAGGAGGAGCAGGGTTCCCACACAAGCACAACTTCTGTTCTGGCGCGTCCTCTCTTTCACATTCCCACACTGTCATGCTTCACCTCATTCTAATGCATATGCGCTAGTATGTAGAGCGGGGGGTGTTGGAGGGAATCATTAGGCAGGAGCCCGCAGCCGTGAATATGAGCTGAGGTATTAAAGTCGATCCCCCTCCTGGTCGCGGCGTCACAGCTGCTCGTGTTGTGAAGCGATTTGCATAAGGACTTCCGCCCCTGCCTTGTACTTCTGCATCGACTGGGAAGCTGCTGAAACGATGCCACACGCTGACGCCACACATCCCGACACATAAAGCTTTCCTGATCCGTGCGCAGGATGTCGGTGATTATCTGGATAACTTAAATATCTGGATGTGACTGTGTGACAACCGGTGGAGGCGGATCTTCTTGACACCGTGTGTGTGTGTGTATATACTGAAGGGACTACACATGATGGTGATGGTGATCATGATGTTCGCCTGCTCTCTGTGGAACTATAAAGATTATTATTCGCTTTGATCCCAGTCGTCTGGATACATTGTAACCTGCCTGTTCTTTTTTTTCTTTTTCTTTTTTCTTCTTCTTCTTTTGATCCAGGATTGTAGCCAGTGCACCTGATTGTTCCTCAACTGGAAATTCTTCCTCGTCTGTGTACACACTTTTTTTTTTGGCTTTGGGACTTAGGAAGTAACCGAGGTGTTGGAGAAGAGAGCCGGCTCTTCACACACACACACACACGTATACACACGTATACACACACAGCACCAGATAGACCCCTCTCTCGCTCTCTCTTTCTCTCTCAACAGGCTAGTCGTGTTAATGTGATGAAGAGTCAGCCTGGCGCAGTATGAGTCATTTTGGACTGAGTTTGGTTTTTTCGACGTTAGATCCAGACTTCTAAGAAACACAGATACGACATGACGAGCGGTTTAGTTGTTTTTCCAGCTCCTACACTGCGCCTTTCTCTGTCTCTGTGCGATGGGATTCTGATCACTCCTGTGTCTGGCCTTGCTTTCATGTGATTTAAGGCTAGACTTTTTTTTTTTTTTTTTTTTTTGAACCCAGACACTTGAAAATTCACCAAGCCTTGTGTGTGTATATATAAAGATATATGTGTGTCCTCTCCTGCTGTGGGAGGAACTGAAATCTTTTCGTCCATCATGTCTCACTTGTCTGGCTTAGCTCTCGCTTTGCTACGTGGACTCTTCTTCTGTGCGCTTGTGGGATTAGAACTGAGCTCCTCAGGAGCCCTGGATACTCCACACACCACCATTGTGCCCACTCCAGGTAAGTCATAACCTCGAAAATACTATATTATTATTATTATTATTATTATTATTATTTTCTTTTTAAATAAAGCTATTAGACACATCCTTGCTAATCATAATGCCAGACACGGTGCTGCAAATGGCTTTGATGCAGAGAAAAGGAGATTCCTGTGCTGTCTCCCTTTGCACTACTCCATCATTTCATTGCTGTGTTTAATCACTGATTCATTGCTGTGAAGGGGGCTAACACTTCCAGGCAGAGTGAGAAGGTAAACCCCAGCCTTCCCTCAGGACTCCCATCACAGTGCAGGGGATTCCTTTCTCTCTCTCTCTCTCGCTCTCTCTCTGTTCCTCACACACACACACACACACACACACACACACACACACACAGTCTACTCTCTGTCTGATATATTGTTATGCTGCAAACCATCCAACATCCGATCCTGAGCCGTTCTGTCATCCTCACTCACTCAGTGAACCACATATTCCTGGTGGATCCGGATTCTGTCCTTAGCCAACTCATTGTGGATGCACCATGCACATGATATTTACATATTCTTTCAGACCTAAGGGAGAACTATTGAGAGCGGACAGGCTTTAAACCTGTGGTTCATATCCATACATTTATTTTCCATATCCCGGGTTAGAGTCAGGGGGCGGCCTGGAGCCGGAGCACAGGGTACAAAGCAGAGGACATCCTGAATGGTGTGCCAGTGCATCATAAGGCAAAGGTGCACGAACACACAAACATCCATACACCTAGTTATACACTAGGGGCAATTTGGATATTGGGCAGCTTACAACACAAGCCTTCAACCCTAGGGGTGTGATGCAAAAGTGTTAAAGACTGTAGGAGAGGACATAATGTAGGAACATATTATGTTGTCTGTGTTTACATGCACACTAGTAATTATCATTAATAATAATAGTAATTACAGTGCTCTGTAATGGATTGGCACCCTGTCCACCGTGTACCCTGATCCAGGCCCTCGCGACCTGGCATAAGCGGTATAGACGAGGATAAAGATAATAATAATATTATTATTACAATTTACAACTGTAGTGTCACGTATCAGATTAAACATTCAGCAAATACGCCTGAATATGATCCTATAGCAGTCTCAAATACATATGCACACTCAAAGCGGTAAAGGTACTCTATAAAAAAACAAACAAACCACTAAGTAATTCAGTGAACAACTACAACAGTGCATACATCATGTCACATTTTATTAAGTAATGTAGGCTTGAATGCTATCACAATAATTAAATACATGAAAACTGGAATAATTCTGCTCATGCAAATCTACTAATGGTGTCTATCACTGTGGGCTTCACAAGACTACATGAGGTAAACGGTAATGCCCAAATCAAGGAAAACCTCCAGGTCAAACAGACTGATCTCATAATGTTCGGTAAATTAACTTCACCATCCAGCATTAGACACATCTCTGAGGTTTTAATTTTCTCGAAGTAAAAAGCCTCACTCGTATCTGAAATGGTTGTGTTTCTTAAAATACAGGCGGGATTACTGTGCGCTTGTGGAACAGGATCAGATGAAACAAGGGTTAGAGAGGGTTCCAGGTTCGAAACTTGTTTAGGTCCGGGATATAGACTTTGGCGTAAAATGCCCGATGTTCCTGCTCTGATCTCCGCTATAACATACAGCACCTACACCCTTAAGCCCAAGTTTGACTTGAGGTGCTGCAACATGACACTGCTGTCACTGAGTTCCAGGAGCTTGTAAGTGAGAATAGGAACTCGGTACACATTCCCGAAATAAAAACGAAAAGAAATCAATCATGAAGCCAGATCGTTTTAATTGCAGGAATGATACGACCCTCGCTGCTTTTTACATTACTGAAGTAAAGCACATGCAGGTATAATTTAAATAGGGACGGCAACTACAGAATTATATTTTTCGCGCCAAACCCGCTGTGTATTGAGGGTACGCCATGCTGGAAGTGTGTGAATGGGCTATAGGATAGTGAGGTTCATGGCTAACATGGCTGAACATATGTGGCACAGGTTCAGCTGGGCAGTCTTGGCTAGATCTGTCACTCACAGCTGTTTTCTCAATCCCGGGCCAGGGTTTAATGACAGTGTATCGTTTCAGCCGTCTGGCCCGGATCAGGCTGACCTGACAGATTGCTGTCTCTCCAGCTGGAACCCCCTCTAGCCTGCCAAGTGCACACTTTAGATAGGTGGTTATATCTAAATCCTGACTATCAAAACTGTTAGATTTGCATGGTAATGGATCTCTGGGCACATTGTCTATATGTCTAGCACAGTCTGTCCCTACAACCCAGACTGCTCTGAATTTCTCTAAAATGAGAAATAGTGATAAAAGTGGCTTGTGTACTTTATACAGGACAACATGAATGTTTGCGTAATCCCTGTTTAAAGTCTCGTGTCTATGATTAAAGGATTTAGTATACCGGATGTAGTGTTATTATTGTGAACAAGTCAGAACCTAAGTCAGGTTTCAATGCGCCTGGATTGTGAGTTGTCTAGTCGCTCCTTTTAAATCAAGGATACCCAAATTCAACAGAAACTTAAACAAATATAAAAAAAAAAAAATCATGTGCACAGAAACGTTTGAACAAATTGTTCCACAGGTGTCGTGATGTCATAAATCTAGTTCTGGCATATTTGAGGTGGTTTGGTTACACCAGTTGGATGTTGCTGTGGCTGAAATCTATTGTATAACGTCTGTGCTAATATTTGTGCTTCTGGCAATTCTCTCAGTTTTCACCTTTGGGAGTAACGAGACTTTATATTGCAAACAAAAAAAAAAAAAAAACTGTAGAAAAAGCTGTTGTCTTCAAATGTGTTCGTAGTAGAAAATGTCCAGTTTTCCTAAAATAGGTATAAACAGCATACCTTTCCTGTTAGTGTCATTGTAGTTACTAAGACTTTTCACCTTTCAGCTGTTTTATTACATGCATATGTACATGTATATACATGTATATATCCACACACCTGTTATTGATTATCTTGTAACTTTGACATGTGTTAAAGGGGTGGGCTATATAATTCAGTAACTGAACAGTCAGTTCTCAAAGTTGATGTATTGGATGCAGGAAAAATGGGCAAGTGTGAGAATCTGAGTGGCTTTAACAAATTGCAGTAGCTAAATCACTGGCTCAGAGCATCTCCAAAGCAAGAGGTTTTGTGAGGTGTTCCTGGTATGCTGTGGTAAGTACCTACCAAAGATGGTTCAAAGTACAAAAAATGGAGATTCACTCACTCATTCATTCATTCATTCATTCATTCATCAAGGGTCATTGATATGCATCTGGTCTGATTCGACAGAAGGCCATGATAGAAAGGTGTCAGAAAACATACAGTGCATTACAGCTAGCTGCGTATGGGGCTGCGTAGCCGTAGCCCAGTCAGGGTACCCATGCTGACCCATGTCCACCACATGGAGTAATGAAAGAAAGTGACCTGGTCTGAAAAATCACGCACTATGACGAAAAAGGCAAATCGATGCTCATGCTCTGGGCGATGTTGTTTTAAGAAATCTTGAGTTCTGACATTCATGTAGATGCTTTACTTTGTCTTAAGAGATTAGTAATGTGTGTGTTCACTAACATGTTTCCACATTTATTGGGTTCTGGTAAAAAAAAAAAAAAGGACACTAAATTACCCTCGGTAACTGCAGTCGTTGTGTGATTTTACTTTCACATTGTATTGCTGCTGAACTTTTGTGAAGCAGGAGCGTCTTTGAGTTCCTCTGAGCCCCATGGCTACGGATAATGTGAAAGTCAATTCCTTCGTTGTTTACAGTTGCAAACAAATTATGGGATATCTGTGTTGGCTGATAATCCTAGCATGTGTTTTATTGCTTGATTATACCTACCGTGCTTTAGGAGTTGGACTGTTGGTTCCTCTTTAGTTTAGCAGTTGTGTGACTAACCATCATCCATGTGTTGTGTTGTAAATGTTCAGTGCCAATGAAGGAGCAAGCGTATTGTTTTTTCTTTCTGGTCAACTTTCTTTTATTTTTTTTAAAGATGACAGAGTACATTAAATGTACTTAATGTACCATTAAGTACATTTACATCATTCTATTTGTCTTCTTCAGTTAAGGTTTTCACTCGAGCTATTACTATTATTAAGTATTTATGCGCATAGGTGTAGTGCTACCAAATGCACTTTTAATCTTAAAGTGAGTAGAAGGAATATTCACATCATCTGGTTTAAACTTATAGTACCTTCTCATTTCTTATACAAACTTATCAGAAGACATATCCTGTAATCTAAAGATGTTAAAGATGTTGGTGAAGAGAACTCAAGGGATTGAGACTAAATAGCTGTGTGGCCAGAGGGAAACCACTTATCAGTCAGGCTAATTGGAGAAAAGGTTTCAATTTGCTCTGGAGCATGAAGAATGTGAAGCGTTGAAAAAAAGGTCATGTGCATTTCATGACAATTCTGATGAGTCCAGATTTACCCTGTTCCAGTTCGAGAGTGCCAGGCGCAACAGAGGAAAAAAAAAAGAGGTGGATGAAGTGCCTGCCGTACCATCCTGTAGTTGCAGTGTCCCAATGCCTGTTGGGACGTTATGTGCGCAAAAAATGTGGCCAGCTGACAATTTGAATATACAGAAAGACCAGATTTTTCCCATCAGTGGATTTTGTTCTTCCGTGATGACAAGGTGACCTTGCCAGGATCCATCGAGCTCAAATTTGAAGGAGTGGTTCAGAGAGCATGCGTCATCATTTTCACACATGGATTGGCCACCACAGAATCCAGACTTTAACCCTTAACAGCATTTCAACTCCCCATCATCAATACAAGATCTTGGAGAGAAATTCATGCGACTCTGGATGGAAATAAATGTTACGATATTGCATAAGCTTAATGAAACTATGTGACAGCGAATGCATACTGTAATCAAAGCAAAAGAAAGTCAAATTATATATATATATATATATATGTTATGGCTAGGCAGTATGTTCTGCAAAGTAAAATTTATATAATAATAAATAATACTTATTTTCAGACGTTCAGATGGGTTTCCAGTGTGTATACAAATGAAAAACATATTTTCAATATTTATATTGCATGAGGCTTAAACAAGCCCATCACACTTTCCCTTATTGTGACCTCATGTGAGAAGATCCCCATCCCCACCTTCTTGCTCAGCTTTGATGTTCTCTGAAACTGCACGTTTGAAAGAGGAGTGAAATAGAGGACGTTTTAGGCTTACAAATGCATTTTAAGCTTGGACATTAACATAAAGACTTTGGAGGGGGGGATTTAAGACCTCTACTAAGTTGTTAAAGAGAAAGTACCATATGGAACCTTTAAGTAAGTTGGCTTCTTTTACAACATCTGGATGGTTTAATATTTGTTGTGGCTGCTCACACACGACCCTATATGTGCTAGTCCATTTCAGCATCTTCTGATGGTTTTCGCATTTTATTTTCTGCCGTATTGGCATGGAAAGAGATGTGTTGAAGTTCTGCTCACGCATGCAGGAAGACGACACGGTGCCGGTTGGAGGCATTTCAGACTGGCCTCGTTGTTACGTCTGAGGTAACCCTAAGCCACATTTTGTCAAAAGAAAAGATTAGTATCTCCTTTGAAAGAGCAGAGGGAATCCCTGAGGCCTCACACAGCATTATGTTTGCGAGCCGAGCTGCCTATGATGTTTACGTCAGAATGTAAATGACGGGGAGTCGTGTTGCATAATCCTGTGGTTTTATTCCCACACTTTTATCAGCCTTCATTACTTGATGTATTTACTCAGTCATTTTATACTCGGTGTGTGTTTACAGCTCCCGCGTGAGCTCAGTGCATCAGCCAGGGTATTTTAGGTCAAATTTAGCACTAATGCAGAGCAATGTGTGTTTTGTTTGAGTCAGAGACGCACAGTTCCCTGTTGGCATGTGCGTGTGCGTGTGTGTGTGTGTGTGTCCGTCCTATTTTTTCCCAGGCCTACTGGGACTCACCAAATGACCCATTTCCCATCCGGCACTTTGCAAGGGTCATCTGCCGATATGCAGAGAGCTATGATGTGTGTGTGTGTGTGTGTGTGTGTGTGTGTGTTTCCCTGCATGGGAATTGCAGTTTGAGAGAAAAACAATTATGCAAACAAATGACAGTGCTCGCTAATGGTTAAAATTTTTTTTTATTAATGTTTACAGTGTATGAGGACTGGACAAAGCAAAAGAATGTGTGTGTGGGTGTGTGTGTGTGTGGTGACAGAGAGAATGTGAGAGTGAGAGTGCCTGTTTGTATATATGTAAATAAGGGACCTTAGTCAGTAAAGGGCTCCCGGTTGCAAACTGATCTATAATGGAATTTCCTGTGCTGCTCTCAATAGCCACCATAGTGAATGCTTTGAGTGAAATGTGTGTGTGTATGTGTGTGTATGTGTGTGTATGCATGTGTATGTGTACAGATGAGATTCTGTATTCGTCTCTCAGCTGCTTCTAAAGTTGGGATGAACAGTAAAGGATTCTGGATCAAAGACTATTCTATATACTGCCAGGTTTTGCCACATACAAAAAAAACACACAATGGATTCAGAATATTAATTATATTAGGAATTTATTAACTCCTCACTTCCAGATCCTAATCAGTGTTATATAGAGCAGATGCACATGGAGGGTAAAATCTAGAGATTGAGAGCACAGACTGATCAATCGTTTGTTCCGTGGCCAGACTTGGCTTCGAATATAACCAGCGTTCACTCCCTCATGCGGCGATCAAAAGCCTGCTGAAGCCGTCTGTAGTCAGGAGCTCTCATGCATGGGGAACTCTCACATCAATCATAGCAGCACTGGCCAATCATGTCTCTCTCTGCTTTTTTCCCGCCCCCTAAAGTTACGTGTGCAGCAGTTCAAAGAGTTCATGTGTTGGATGAAGCAAGTGATCTCGCTTTCACTGTTCCTGTTGAATTTTCAGTTGGATTTTATTTTATACAAAAAAAAAGTCATGTAAACTGGTGCAGTTTTGGAGAAAATGTAAATGTTACTCACTAGTCCATGTTTTAATATATATATGAATATAATTGATGTTTTTATTGAAGTTACAAAAATGTTTTTGTATGCTGTAAATTATAGTTAATTATAGTTGGAATCTATGGTGTCTCTATATATCTCTATATACTGTAAGTCTATAGATAAAACACTTACAGGCTGATAAGTAAAATATAAAAATGTTTAAGATTTGGTCTAAAAAAATTTAATCGATCGAACTTTTCAGTGGTCTATCTTCTGCTTCTTTTCGGTTCAGAATTGATTTACACTTTTAAAAATAATTTAAGTAACCTTACAAATATTAAATGGTCTAAAATCGAAGAATTCATTGAAAATACACCACACCTTGTTACAGAAAGGGCAGTGACGGCTCAAACGATTAAGGTTCTGATCGGGAAAAGTTGGGGTTTCGAGCTCCAGCACCACCAAGTTGCCGCAGTTGAGCCGTTAACCCCATCGGCCCTAGCGGCGCTGTATCCTGGCTGACCCTGTGCTCTTAAAAAAATAATTTAATCTTTATATTGAAATATGAACCGCTTACTCTTCAGCAAATACTCGCATTTTGCCAGAGTATCGCTTTTTGCTTGGTGCAATACGGTCAGCTGCTGGACTGGAGGGCGGAGCAGAAGATTGTCAGGAAAAAAGATTATGACATGACATTTAAACACTCAGCAACTCAGCAACAGTAAAATTTCAGTGCTAATTAAATCCTTAGGTGAAGTAACTAGTTCTGCGACCCTGAATACAGGATAAAGCGGTATAGACGATGAGTGAGTGAAGTAACTAGTTAAGTAACTTAAATTCTTTTGGTGGCCGTTTGAAATAAATCAGTAAACTTATTAAAATTTAATTAAAATCCAAAATCAAATCAAATTGGCAGTCTACCCATACTCGGGTATTACTGTATATTAGATGTAAAATATCGATTTCAGATGAATGAGCTAGTACTTACTGTAGAATTCTTTTCATTTTAATCAGGTGTGATTTTTTAGCATCGTAGCTTCCGAACATTACCGAGCCTGTCATGTTCGCGTCACAGACAGAGAGACATTAGCAGCAATACTACAGTGTAGCGCATCAAAGCAAAACGTCACCTCAGGCTTGATCACGTTTTAGCTGTTAGTTTTTTAAACTTTCTTATTCTATCTTCAAAACATCGATGCCATCAGTAAGGTTTTAAACTGGTTTTGGCTGTATTGTGTATTGAGAGTTTGATATTTACACTTCCAAGATTACCGTCTCATCAGTATCATTCATTTTCACCATATTATCCCATAACCTGTTACACCTTGTGACCGCTTCACTTATTTAGTATATTTAACCTCTCTGGCATTCGAGCAGCGTCATTCATTTCGAGCCGTTCCACTTTCTCTTGTTGGAGTGTAGGTGCAGTCAGAGCCAGATTATTGTCTTATTGTTATGTCGGACTCATTCAGACACACAAGATCTATTTTCAAGTTTCACTGGCTTGTCTGACTGGCACTGTGGCGTCCAGGGTTGAGGGTTCGAATCTCTCCTATGTGCCTTGGTGCTTGATGGGTTTCCCTTGTGTACTTTGGTTTCCTCCTATAATCTAGGCATGCAGGCATGCAGAACAGGTCGATCAGCATTCAGAAACTGCAGGTAGTGTGTGCCGGGTTTAGCCTTCCTAGTATTGCCCTGGGATAGATAATGAATGAATGAATGACTATCAGAATCAGGTTTATTATAAGCAGTTTGTCATGGTATAGTCGTGCAAATGTTAAATCAGGCAGTACTACAAAACAATAATAATATAGACATCTAATAGGAATACATTTCTTTTTTTAAATCAATGTTAAATACAGTATGTGCATGACCTGTAATCTTAAAAAAGAAATCAGTTCCTGCTTTTGCTGTTGAGTCTGTTATTCCATCTTTCATCCATTTTTAACTTTGGTTTGGACATCACATCATTGTTTGCTTGAGGTAATTAAATTAAAATAACTTGCTGTTTTTTTCCCCTCCCTCCCCAAATGAAATGGTCTTCATGTGAGCCTATGCACATTTCAGATTCATGGTGCAATTGTTTAATAATTAACGAGTCGTTTTAGGTGAACAGGTTCATCATTAATAAAGATTTTTTTTGCCTACGTTCAGGCAGAGTTCCTTCATAAATTATCTCACATTCATTTTACAGTGTTAAGTTAAAAAAAGAAAAGAAAAAAAAAATTCCATTATTGAGATAGGGAGATAAATCCTAAGGCAAAGTAGAGCTATAAGTGTGTAGTGTAACCAGCTACATCATAGGCCAGGAGGAAGAACATCTTTTTCGTCATCCAGAAGTGAGGCATAATTAGACACAGGCATACTGATTAGCACTACAGGCTAACATTTTTTTATTAATCTCTTTTTTTACTCTTTTAAGCGTAAAATACGCTATAGGACACTATGTGGGGTTTTAAAATATTTTTAAGTTCAAGTCAAACCAGGACTTTTGATTGTGCAGAATAACAGAACACAGTGATGTGAACTTGCATGAGAGTAAAAACCGTATTTATTTCTCTATATGATTTCCTGCTACACTAATGCACTTATCCTGGTATTTCACTAGCGCTTGGATACCATCAAGGTAGAAAGTTTTCTCATGCCTGCTTCATGTCTGAAACACCGGCCCCCCCAGGAACTCCTTTAATGGCCCAAACATGTGGAAATGGCTAAGAGCGAGGGCAGGGCTGCATGAGGGATGTGGCAATAACTCTCAGAAGAAATGCTGTAATGAACAAGTGGTGTTTGTGAATGATTGTGTGTACGGTTCCCACAGAGAGGTTCGTCTCTCTCTTGCAATTCGGCAACAATGTATCCGTCAGCTTTCAAGGATCAGACTACACATGACAGAAAGTTTGCAGTGAGCTCCGAGCCACCTCTGCTCATTCATGCACGTTCGGCATTTTTTAAAATGTTCGCGCTATTCAAATAATTAACTGCAGTTAAGAGTCTCATCACTGTAACGAGTCTTCTGTAAATGTCAAACGGTTTTACGCTTCCATTCACGAGACATTTCATCCCGGTTCGGCTTGAACGCTCCTCTTTCAGTATGTGATCTTTATTATTTAGAGACGTGCAAACACAAGATGTGTGTTTTACGTGTCAGAGGAGCCTTTAAAGTAAGCACAGAGGCTATTTGAACAGGAAAGTCAACATTTGGTGCAGGCACATTGTGTGTTGACTCTTCTCTAAAGTGCGAGGAGAGGACCGGCGACTGCGTGGTTGAATGCTGCTGCTTTTGTTGCTTTGACCTGGAAACACTATCATATGCTTGACACTGGTGTAGTGTTTGACAAACACGATGACACAAAGTGGTTTCATAAAACCGGGCAATAATATGTTACGCCCCGGTGCGCTTAAATTCTGCTTGTTTAGCATTTCTTTAACTGTACGCTTTACTTTCGGTAGAATTTCATTTTGAGATTATCTGAGATGCTGAAACTCAGAACAGACTATTTATAAATATTTACGTAGATAGCTTATCTAGTTCTGCAACATTGACATATTAAATTCCCAGAAGGATCTTCTTTTTTTCTCTTTTTTCTTTGAAAGGTTCATAAGAGATTATATATACTGTATGTGGCTCCTAATACATGGAACAGTCTGCACAATGAGCTGAAATTACAATCACTGGTTCCTCTGAACAGTTTCAAAGCGTTATTTCAGGAAAACCAGCATATCAGCTATCTGCCACTGTCAAGGTTAAGCAGCGGTTACAAATACTCATACGAACGGCTGCTAACACCATACGGACGATTTTTCGAGCATTTCCTACCGTCTTCTTACGGCGGCCTTATAAGAATCCAGCGTGTGCAGCCTGGTCATAAGTTCGTAAGTGAAACCCACACTTCGTAGAGCCTCCTTAAGAGTGCCTTCGGAACAACCTAACAACAACGTACGATGTTCGTGGATCATTTAGATTCAGAAGACATTTCTGGAAGCTCATGTGCAGACAGAGAGGAGATGTTCCTACCAACTACTTGAGAGTAATTTGCACATTTGGGTGCCATACCACCTTAAGAAAATATCTATGGCCACCGTAGATAGAAAAGTCAACTTTTTTTCCCTCAAGAATGCCTTAAATTGTTCTTAAGAATTAAACAGCAGTATATATATATGTGTACACCGTATTTTATTGTACTGAGTTTAGCGTATATTTGTATGCGAAATTTATGTGAGTTATTGATAAATTTTTATGTAAAGGATGGTCTCATGATCTTTTCTGATTTGTAATTTTCATGTTGTTTGTCAGGACACTCTTGAAAAAGATATATTTTTAATCTCAAGTTTTTTTCTGGCTAAAAGTTTAAATGAACAACTTCAAAAACAGGCTTCAAGGCAAAGACAGCATTTGAATTCTATACAAAAATTTCAGGTTCTGTCCTAAGAGCACCATCTCTAAGTTCTGAATTAATTTTTACAAATACATAAACACAAATTTCCCTATTATTATTATTATTATTATTATGTACTAACAAGCATAAAGTTCCCCTTTTTTTCACATTTCCTATTTTTAAAATTTTCATCTATAATTTTATCTTCACAAATACAACCACAGGTCTATTACATTGCATCTTTTTCATACAGATAAAGCAGACACATTGTCTATAAGTGATTATGGTGTGTGTGATGACACTTGATTTCTTTAAGGACGTCTAGATAGATAATGACACACAAGCTTACTTGTTTCTGACTACAGGATCGCTTTTAGCCGGGTAACTGTGATCATCAGACATCAGTGACTTTGAGGCGTGTAAAATTCTCAGCAGCACTGATAACCAGAGCGTACATTATGTGGCTAAAAAGATGTGCCACCCGAGCTTCACACCTATACATGGGTTTTCCCCAGACACAAGGTTTAAAGTTCACAAGCACCTTTACATCCTGTAGCGTAGCACTGCAGATTTTCTGTTCATTGCCCATGTGCACAACACGAGCTTTATGAAGACCTGGCTCAGATCGCATGGCATGAACTCGAGCGTCCTGCACAGAACCTTTGGGATAAACTGTAATGCCTGCTACACCCTAGGTCTACTCACGCAGCATCAGGTCCTGACCTTATAATGCTCTTGTAACTGAAAAACGCACAAATCAAGAAACATGTCTTGGAAGTCAAGCTTATTATAACAGTAAACTGGATCTGGAATGGGATTTTCTCTGCATAGCTAAGGGGTATGATCAGGTGTCCACATACTTTTGGACATGTCCGTATCTCTGCTGTGAGTATGGTCCAACATCTGGTCAGCGGTGGTCTCTTTTCATGATGAAAGATAAGCTTTATCTAGAGAGATGGCTACGGTGTGTAATTGTATACGTATACAGTTCTATCAGCCTGTGCTATTGACAGTTAGTCGGGATGATTAGATGGCCTACGGGAAACTACACCCAGCTGACGAACAGTGACAGCTGTCATGCAGCTTATAAGCACATTCAGAAAATGACCTATTAATAGACTGTTAATCATTGATCTCACACTGTTCTCAAGTGAGTCATAAAAGTAACCTGATTACACCTAGTTTAGGATGTGTTCTACTTTTATTACAAGTGCTTGATTTCTATTTATTTATTTATTTTTGAAAATGAATGGGTACACATAATTATGACCATACTACGTGACCCCACCCACCAGTGTGTCTTTTTTTAAACATAAAATATATTTTTTTAATATCTTGTAATGATGCTAGTGCATTGTTTTATCCAACCAAAAGATGGAAATCTTACCATAGTTTGAAGCCCCCATTAATTTAATTTGATTCACTTTATTGTTTGACTATCCTTTCGCTTTTTCGAAGACCCTGATACTGAAAAAGTGATTCATCTTATAATTGTATAAAGCGTTCTATCACGTCCCTGAATGACATCACCACCTCATTTCATTCTGACTTTACTGCCAGTAAAAGTGATGACTTTCCACTCGGCCGTTATGGTCATTTGGAAGCAGTGTATGTGATCTTTGCTAAACGTGCAAGTATTTTTACAGACCGCAGTCATGTTTTCCAGTAAGATGTAACCTGGTAGACCAGTGTGTTCGTATGTGTGTGTACGCGTGTGTGCCACACGTATTAGGACCAGGGACAGCGGATGACAGAGGTGACATGGTCACCGGCTCCCGAATGTTCTTCATAGCTAAGCACTTCTGTCAGTCTAGACGGCAGCTTGGCCTTAGGGGCACTTAGGTTCGCCCCAGAGAGCCAAAACAGCCATACACACACACAAACACACATACACACGCTTTGAGCTGTAGTGAGCCAGACAGGCTAGTTATGGATGGAATCTTAAGAGGAGTGCCTGTTTGAAAAGAGTCAGTAATATCATTCTAATTTGATAATTCGATTTATTTGGGTTGCTTTTTCATGAGCGAAGCTGCCGTGAGCTTTACGAATTGAATGCATTTGCTTTTGCTTTAAACATGATTTAAGTTCAGGTTAACAATTTAATCATATAATATTAAGGTTATAATCAATTTAGTCATAATACACTTTTCTATAATATCTATTTTTATTTATTTTTGTAATAATTGCGAAATTATTGGGAGCAATAATGGATGTGATTAAAATCTTCTTAAACGAAATAACATTTATTATTAATTTATCATTCAACACTTTTTGTAATGCGACTCTATTGTACATGCAGTTCATACCATGTACTGCAGAAATACCTTTAATCATACATATACACCATACAACACACACGTTAGTCGGTAATGTTAGGTACCTTTTAATTCCATGGTCTTTTCTTTAAAACAAGACTGAAGGCGTCCAAAATATGCAAAAATCTCCTTCGAACAGTTGATATTGAGATCTGCTACTTATAATCTGTAAAGCCTTCATAACCGCTATATATAAGGTCCTGTTTGTTAACTGGTGATTTCTGAGGCTGGTGACTCTAAATGATCTTCTCCTCTGCAGCAGAGGTAAGTTTTGGTCTTGCTTTCCTGGGATGGTCTTCATGAGAGCCAGTTTCATCACGGGGCTTAATTCGGTTTTCAAATGCACTTGACAATACTGTTCTCGCAAGAACTATTCCAGAAAAGCTACCCTTTGTGGTTGTTGCTGTACTTTAATTATCTAGCGTGTACCTGTGTTATGTCAAAGTTTCTCCAATATTTTTCTAGAATGTAGAGCATAAATCCAAACCTGTACATAATTTAAATCATCTTTAATTATCCTTGATATCCGTGTACTTTTAAGGAGAATTTCAAAGGATCAATCAATGTGTTCATACTTATTGTATATTCCCTGCTTTCAAATTGATGTTTAATATAAACATATTTTTAATAACAATAAAATAAACAACATACTTGGAGTATAAGGGGTTGATGATGATACTATTATTTTTCAGGTCTAAATTATCAGTGTGTGAGAGTGAGTGTGTACGTGTTTGTGTGAATTGACGCCCTGTCCACGGTGTACCCCACCTGGGATAGGCGTGATCGTGTAGAGGATAAGTGCTGTCGAGAATGAGAACGTGAGAACGATCACAGCATATCTTTTTTCTGATAGAGTATAATGCCATCTTCATTTGAATGAAAGACTTTCTATTGATTGGTCAAGTTATAAAATTTCTTATTGCTAAATACACCAACAGTTACACAGGTTGGCCCAAAAGACTGGATCTGTAAGATCTTTGGCACTGTAAGATCCTCTCGCTGACTTGGCCAACTGGCCCCTCCCAGCTCTCCTTGTGTGCGGCCGCAGACGGGAGTCTAACGTGACGTCCAGCGGCTAGGTGGCTTTTCCTGCTGGGAACGGGGGCCTTAACAGGTAGCACACAGCGGCCTTTTCTTTCCTCTTCGCCGGCAGGTTTACGAGGGCTGGCTCTAGGCGAAAGAGAAAATGCCGCTCATGCAGTCCTATCGCGGCTGTCCTTAAAGCGGAGATCAAACGGCTGCATTCTAGCAGCCGTTCCTAGCCTTTGAAGTCCCTGGGGCGCATGACATCAGTCCACTCACATGCCACTCTTTAATCCACCGCACGACTCTGCTCTTTACCTTCGGACCTCAAGCTAAACATTATAGTGCCTGAGATCTATTAATGATGATAATTCACCAGCCGTGCCCTTACCAGCGGGCCCGCAGAAGGGGAGGCCACCTACCTAGTGAGCCTACGGAGGGAGCAAGGAGTGACAGGATTCAGCATTTTTTCCTCACATGAAATTTGATAATGTCCAAGATGGCTTCGAAACTAACAGTAGAAGATCTAACAGAAGTCGATCTCATGTACGCAAGAGAGGATTCTTCACTCGGAACTTGAGTTGCTGCTTAATTTTCATTGCATTTTTGTTGTCTGCCTATGGAACCAGACTTTTGTGCCATCCTGTATGGTTAAGTCGGTCTTTCTGTATGCACTGACATTAATACCAGATTGTTGATTCTGACTCACATATCTCTCTAATGTCTTTGAGGAGAGCACCATTAACCAACTGGAGTGTAATCTGTGTGTGTCATGGCTATAACCTCACATTGTCCAAATGGTTACTGTAGTCGCAGTGAAAATCACTTGCTGTGTTAATGATGCAGGCCAGCTTCCTGTCGCGTGTGTCGCCTATTAATGGAACGGAAACGCTTGTTTGTGTTTTGATAGACGTTAGATGTTGATCTTGTAAAGCTTTTTAAAGCATCAGTCAGTTTGTAGGAAAACGGAAGGAACTGCTGGAGCTGGATCACCTCAGCACTGTAGGTGGATCTTATATTGTCCACATGCGTATCTGTTGTCTAATCCTGTGGTTTGAGGAGTGGATAAAGTGTAGTGTGATTTTATTTATTTATTTTTTTTCTTTTCTGTGGTACAGCATTGACTTCCGGCGGCGGCTAGGACAGTGCGAAAAGAGGAAGCACGTGTAACGTGTTAAGAGCCACTAAAGAGGAAAGCACACTGTGTATTTATTCAGCTGTTGACCACAGCTTTCATACCCTTCGGTAGGGGACACACACATACGGTCTACCACTGGATTTGTAGTAGATCTATGCGGTTGTTGTACGTGGTGTGCAACACATGGTGGGTCATCTTTCTATTAAAGTTAATTACCAGGTCAATCACTGATAATACATCGCAGCGTATATTATTTAGTAGCTGCTGTAAAGTGCATCTAATATGTGCGTGGTTATGAAAGCGAGGACAGTTGATGCTTCAGGCATGAGAAAGACGTTTCACTTGTTGCCTCTTCCTGTTTACTTCTGCGTCTGTGTTTCTCAGAATTCTGAGCAGTCTTTTTTCGTCAGTGGAACTGCACTAATTTGAGCTGGTGCTCTTCTCAGACGCGTTCAAATCCAGCGATAAAGTCATCTTCTGCTTTGTCTGATTCACTCCCCAACTAGCACCCTTGAGAGTCATTTTAAAAGGAGCACTTAAACGTCCCTGTTTAGGCCGCCGGAACAGAACATCTACCCAAGGAACACTCGAAACAAATGTTTTTTAAGAGTGTAATGCTCTCAGACAGGTCATGAAACCAATTTTATAAACCGAGGTAAGATGAGGTAAGTACAGCAGTTAATGCGAGGACACTATGTCTAGGGAGAGAGAGAGAGAGATCTCGTCTCTGTGTCTGCTAAAATAAACCCTGAAGTGGCTTTCTCGCGTGAGGGAGGGACGGATGGACGGACAGATGGATGTACGGGTGGTTTGGATGTAAGGAATAGCTGTACCGTTTTTTTATTTCTCAATGAGGGGAAAGTCCCAGACAGAGAGAGAGAGAGAGAGAGAGAGGGAGAGCTGACCGGTTTGGATTTCTCCTTCTTGCCCAGCGCTTCTCACATCACAAGGCACTGCGCAGTGCTCTTAGAGGTCGCGCATAACTAAAGACAGAGTCTGGATAATCACTGCGTCAGAGGAGAATATAAGGCGCGTTATGCCGAGATAATGCTGATTTTTTTTTTGCCGTGTTTTACAGCAGCACACTGTACATTTCCCTCTGCAGCACATGCCTGCTGAAATTGTGTGACTCATCCTTTTCACTTTGCCTCTTTCAGCTGGGGAAAGCAACACACACACACACACACACACACACACACACACACACACACACACACAGCAATGAATCAAAAATGCAGAGGTTACAGCACT
>JAQMYJ010000001.1:17852929-17863912 GCA_030014305.1 Clarias laeviceps | reverse complement strand
ATGGGTTGTCCCTCTGATGAACTCATTCTTGATCCTATCCATCCTTGTCACTCCCAAAGAGAACCTTAACATCTTCATGTCTGCTACCTCCAGCTCTTCCTCCTGTCTTTTCTTTAGTGTCACTGTCTCTAAGCTGTAGAGCATCGCTGGTCTCACCACTGTCCTGTACACCTTTCCCTATGGCCTTTGGTTAAAAGTATCCGCCATTATAAACATAAAGCATTTAATGTCTAAAAAATACTTCAAGAATTTGTGGATATGAATCAGCTGGTAGAAATTAGATTTCTCATAAAAATGTGCGTAAAACCAAAACCATGTTAATAACCCTCTCTATATATTCATTACTCTTTAAATAATGTTAAACGCTTAGTTTTTTTGTTGTTTTTTTCCTGACTATGAGAACCACTGCACTGTTTTTTTGTCTGCTTGCTCAGCATTTATGCAAACCGCATCCTGACTGCCGGATATTGTCATGTTTTTCCATTTCTATTCTTAGTACACTATGTTCTAATTTTAGCACTCTTATTTTTCCTCTTCTCTGTTTTTGGTACATGGTGTTGCTTCACAAGTCTTCCCATGCGTGTCATTTCCTGTTGCGTGGGTCTCTTACATAGATAGCACCCCACTGGACAAGGCAGAAACCTCTTTCGGCCTGCGTGACTGAAAATAGATTCACTGTCAGTATTCGGTTAATGGAAAGCATCTGTCAGTGAACGGATCTGTTAAGACGGTTCATTAAGACTGTGCAATACTAAGTACCATGCTTGTAAATCTTTTGATGGACTGTATAAACACTGTATAACAATTTCTGATTAATACGCATTAAGACTGTGTATACAAATCACTTAATGGGTGTACATAAACAGTTTATAACTTACAATGCCAGTTAGAGATATATGCGATGCCACACACACACACACACACACACACACACACACACACACACACACGCATGGCTGTAGAGACCCAGGAGCAGACTCTTCAAACCCTCCCCTCCATCTACCCATATGTGAAGCGTAAGACAAAGTATAAGAAATTAAACACTAAACTAAACAGTCTTCGGTATTCAAACATGTCACTATTTGTCAGAGAACAAAGCTCTCTGGACTCCATTTAATTTAACACATCTCCTCTTATACTGAACTTCCAGTCTCACATAGTGTTATGCAGATCAATCCCTGCTATCCGTTTTCACCCAGATGAGGATGGGTTCCCTGTTGAGTCTGGTTCCTCTCAAGGTTTCTTCCTATTACCATCTCAGGGAGTTTTTCCTTGCCACTGTCGCCGTCGTCCTCGGCTTGCTCATCAGAGACAATCTTATCATTTTGATTCATACACATTCAAATTTCATACAAACTTAATTCTTTTGATTGTGTAAAGCTGCTTTGCGATGTCAATTGTTAAAAGCGCTATACAAATAAAATTGATCTGAATTGAATTGAATTGAATCTTAAAAAACTGAACATTTTTGCCATTTTTTGCATTCCTATGTTGAAATAAATAAATAGGGGTCAGGATTGTGCAATACAGAGTGATATATCATTTATTTCAGTTCAGCACAACCTAGGCAATACGATGAAATGAATTTTACTATACAAACATGAGTGAGCAAAAGATTTGAAAAAATGAGACACATAAGCAAAGAAATAGCACAGATTCATAAGATCGGTAATAAAAAAAAAAAAAAAAGTAAATTTTGTGAGATTCCCATATTCAGTAAAATTCACACACAACTTTACACAAAGTAATGATACCTTTGGCTCTACATGACATATCAGAAAACCAAAATGCACATTTGATGTCGGACACCTCACCCGTCGACACACACCTCCAGATAAGCATTTTTCATGCTACCATAGACATTGATAGATTTTCACTACCTTATGTCTCGCTAAACGGGTGAATGTACTATAATAGTAAATGGAGCATGTTTTGGTACTTTATTATATCATATAGTTATTGGAAAATTGAGGGGTAGCATATTCTGATGGACAAATATACTGACGTGTATAACAGTTAGCGAATAAATAGGTATGTATACACTCATACTATAACTTCAAATTTCACGACGTTACATTGTGTTCAGAACATCCTTCAGCCCAGGTGAGTGATTGTTATGTAAATAATATCCCATGCAAATGAGTTCGGTGTGGGACTTCTTCTGTGCAAATGGTGTTATTATGTAAGCAGAGGGAAACACATGCAAGGCAACATGCAAAACACACGAGCTGTTTATGCAGACGAAATTCACCTGCTCTCTTCACTGGCCTCGCCAGGCTTCTCCCTTTCACACGAAACGTCGCCATGTAAGGACCTGTAGCGTGATTGGGTCTTTAACGGCTATTTACAAAGGATTTTATTTACACATAGTCTTTCGTCTATGGGTGTTGCATTTTTTTTTTTAAGTGAGCACTTATTAGGTGTGGTAATCTAGTTAAGACCAGGGTTCATCCAGTCAAATCACAGCAGCACTCGCAAGAACGACAGCATGTAACACAAGAAGTGTGTGTCAGGACCTGTTTAGGAGAATCGCTGTAAAGAGATCCAACATCAAACTTGCATTCGTGCATGCAGTATTTCATGCTCTGATAACTGTTACACTTCATGATTTGAAATCGGGCACTAAACATCACTTAGAACTCACCTGGTCAGAGTAAAGGTTTGTTCAGAGTAAAGTCATGCGGCCTGTAAATGTTTTTGTATGGTTACTGTTACTGTGGTCAAAATGACAACCTACAATTATCAAAATATATTTGATCAATATTGAGTTTTTTTATTCTGTTTGATCTATTTCGCTGGTTACTTAAAGATTCAATCAAAATCGAAACAAGTAAATGTCAATTTGCACCTTGTGTGTTCCTTCAGTAGGAAACCAGTAACAAGAATAAAAAGCCAGATTATAAATAATTAGTTTTTAATCTGAACATAAACAAATGTGTGAATGGGGTTCTTGGAATTTTATTCTAGAACTAAGAGTCCCTGGATTCAAAATATTTGAGGCTATCCGGAAAAGACGAAACTCATAAATACTCATTGAACAATTTAAATATGGATTTAAATTCAAATTAACATTTTATTTGTCACATACACAGTCATACATAGTACGATATGCGGTGAAATGCTTATTTGACACGCGTGACCTTAAAAAAAAAAAGATTATCAGTAAGAGATAAATTATGGAATAAAATAAGAAATAAAATATGGAAAAAGTTTAACTATAGAAAATACAGCTATAGAAGATAAAAAAAAAAACCTGTCGGACTGTAAGTCTAAGGACTTAGCTGTACAAATATAGAAATACATATTTTGTTTTAACCTGCTATGGACATTCTTTAAATCTTTAAACAGTTGTTACGCCTTATCTTACTCATTCAGGCTTGGGGTCCAAGAACATGCGGAGAATGCTAATTGGTGTTTCCAAATGACCCGTGTGATTGTGTAAGTGATTGTTGGCACCTCATCCAGGGTGTACTCTGTCTCATGCCCTGGGATAGACTCCGGCCCATCGTACGGTGTAGATGGATATTGTTCTGATGCTAAATCACCACTTGTGTTTTAAAAAATGCAATGAAACAATAATCAATAAACCTATAGTATTCTGATGTTTTGACTCTTCCTGTTTTTCTTTTTCTGACTTGCAGACCCTTGCCTGACTGTGATCCCACCCTGCATGAACGAGGCTGATCGCTTCAGCCTCGAGGCACTGCGGCACATCCACAAGCAGCTGGATGATGACAATGATGGCGGCATCGAAGTCAACGAGAGTGTGGAGGTCAGCTGGCCCTGTTATGCATGAGTTCAGGTTTTTCACATAAGTAACAGTTTGGCCTGTTTTACTTTGTACTCTTGATCATGCACGCGTGTATGGACATGGCAGCATGGTTCACTTATGCACGTCTGAGGATCAAAAATGATCTCGCACGTTAAATCCTCCATGTCAAAATGTTTAGCGATCTTGTGCCATGTTTGTTTCTGGAGATGTTAAACACACAAACAGGGTGTGTTAGTTTCTCTGTAATGCTTTCTGCTGTCATCTTGATTGTTCTCATCCATACACGGTTACTGGCGAATATAAAGAACACAAAACAGTGATATTTATAAAGGTGTCTTCAGGCTACATGTACAGTTCAAACACAACAGTAATAGGTTATTATGTTATTATTAATAGTTAAAAACTGTGATAATGTGTAGGTATATAATTTGGGACTCAGGTGTAGTTAGTGGAGGACATCGCCTCCTGTTGTGTTACTTAGGTTGATGTTGCACTGCACTGTGAACAGATCTTGATTTTATTCCTATTTTGAAGATTTTTCCCCCTAATTTAGTTGTAACCAATTCCCACCCGTCACTAGGGGTCATCAAAGCTAAAACCTATCTGCTTATTCACATACCATATGAAGCGCTGTAACACACTCAGAGGATATTCGGTCCTTTTGCATGAGTGAGCTCACAAACGCCCATGATTGGTTAGCATGTCCATGACTGGTGTTAGAGTTCTAGAATGCCACTCATCCCTCCCCCCAGGAGAGCTCGGCCAATCGGCGCTCACTAGGCTCCCTGGCGACCTCCTGATCTCCGGATGATAATGGTGAGCTTGTTACTGCTGTCCCACTCGGGGATCCAACTGTGCACATTCCTCAGAATCTCATCATACACACATGTCCTTAAAGGCTGAAAGGTTAAACATGAATTTGGATGTATGGGAATTTAGCGCATTTCAGGTCTTTAGTGACCTAGAGAATGAAAAGAGGTGAAGGGATGGAAGGAAGAAAAAAGGAGAAAAAGAAAGAAAAAAGTGTTACCGAAAGACTAAAAGGAAGGAGGTGAGTGAAACTCAAAGTAAGAGGAAAAAAGATGTAAGCAAGAAATAAGAAAGAGAGAGTAAGGAAGAGATGAAGTTTAGAGATTATTGAAGTAGAGTAAGAAGTTACCCTGCAGTGTGCACTGGCGTTGCGTGTGTGTGTGTATGTTTGTGTGTGCATGTGTGTGTTATATTCGAAACAGTTTAAATGTAGTGTGTATGTTAAATGGTTTGGGTTAGAAAAATTCTCAAAAATATCTCAAAAAGTGTTAAGAAACAATTATAACAATAATAATTGCCTTGTAAACATTGTATGGGGGCGCTCAAGTCAAACCGGGACTTTCTCCTGAACGAAGGCACAAAACCGATTGACATTTAATGAAGACAGTACAGTGATGAGACTCATAGCCGCAGTAAAAACATCTCAATGGTGCAAACGTTTTTAAAGAAGACCGTACGTCCGTGAATGATGATCTCGGCCGAGGAGACTCAGAGCCCACTTCAGTGGTTCCCCATGAACATTCAGTGATTGAAAAACCTGATCCAACTTGCGGAGATAACCATCTGTCTGTGGGAACTGTACACACAATTATTCACAAAGAAACACATGCACATTACAGAAACTTGGCTGGGAGTTATTTCCAGATCCGCTTTACAGTCCTGCCAGGAGTTCCTGGGAGGCCAGCATTTCAGACATGAAGCAGGCAGCCCGAACCCTGGCTCTATTTTACTGGCAAATCTTTCTTCTTTCATGGTATCCAAGCACTAGTGACACACTGGGATAAGTGTTTTAGTGTAGCAGAAGATTATATGAAGAAATAAAGATCAAAAGTCCCAGTTTGACTTGGGTGCCCCTCTTATTTAACAACATACATGAAGAGGGTCAGAGGTCAACCAAAGTTATGCAGTTATGGGTTAAAGGGGAAAGGTCACATCCTCCAGGTTTTCATCCTGGGCTCAGATCTGGCTTCACATCATTGCTTAAAGCCCTAGTCTGTAACATACTAGGACTGGTTCAGAGTTTAATATCTACTGTAAAGCAAAACACATTCATTCATTCATTTATGAAACACTTTTAATCTTTTGAAGCTTAGAGCCATTAAACAGGATGATACAGAACTAAGGTTCCACTCGCAGACCAGACACAAGTGCAAGCTGCTGTGTGCAGGAATATCAGTAAAAAAACAGGCTCATTCCGACCTAAACTCAAGGCTTTGCGCGAGTGTAATTACTCAGGAATGCTACAGACAAACATGTTAAGCTTCAGAGCTAAGCACTAATACGGGAGTTTTAGTAATCGACAATACAAATCTTCACATTACAGCCCATGTACCATAATCTGGTTCAACAGGTGGGGTTCTTGGGTTTTTCATGCTGCTCTACAGGTTGCGTGATGTCATCAGGCCAAGTAGGAATGACAAACGCTCAACAAAAGATCTGTGGTTTCGTGTTGTTGGATTTTTCTGTTTGACAAGGTCGTAATCGCTGCCCTACCTGTCAGTTCGCTATTAGTTTGACTGTGCGTGTCATGCAATATTGTGTGTGTGTGTGTGTGTGTGTGTGTGTGTGTGCTTGTGGATTTTTGAGATTAGTTTTTCATCAGTGTTGCTATGGATGGTCTCTGGGCATGGCAGGTGCTAGACTTTTGGTCACCTATACCCATGTGTTTGCATGTGTGTTTGTGTTACAGAGAGAGAGAGCATGGTGAAAATTCCTTCTGTTGATATGCGTTAGAAATACTAAGCTAGAAGCCTGTGTAGTGCTCTGTGTGTGTGTTTGTGTGTGTGTGTGTGCTTTCCACATATATAGAAGGCTCTAGCGGCGATCGTCTGTACTGGAACGGACTTTTAAGAAGTGTCCTCATGGGAGATTGAAGCATTTCCCTCTTCCGCAGCCAGTGGGACACGGTGTCATCTTTCATACCACAGCAAATTCCAGTGTGTGCATGTGTGTGTGTGTCAGCGTTCCAAGGAAACATGAATACCCTTAAAAGTCCTCTCCTTTTATTAGAAAATCACACATAAACACTAACAACAGCTAGTTAGTCTGGGTAGGAAAAGTCAAATACTTACTGTATATATTTTATTATTAACTGAAAACAGCAGAGAATGTACCACAGTTGACTGAGCTAATTAAGATCGGGTTATTAATATAGAAAAATATCAGCAACTTGTATAATAATCAGCTTAATATTTTGTTCAGACTAGTCAGATAACTCCGCTAGTCTTATTAAACTTATAATATTTTCTAAACAAATACAATTAAAGATATGAATATGAGAATGAATGTGTTTTTCATAAGCTTACCAGATGACTTCATGGTAAAATTAGTGTGCGAGTCAGGAATGGGGCCCTGCTGGATGAAACAGGATGAGCATCAGGTTTTGACTTGTATTTAAAAACTTGAACATTTAACCACGTTGCCAAATTTCAGCAAAATTCCCATCCTAATTTCATCTAAAAAAAAAACTTCAAGAGGCTCTAAACTAGTCTAATGAGTTCAGTCACTGGACATAAACAATGCAGGGATGGTGTGCCTGCATTTCTGATTTACTTTTAGAGAACAATATAAGGGCATATTTTCTTGCAAAAATAAAGAAAAAAGGAAGAAAGGCATGCACTCTAGGAATTTGTTCGACTGCCTTTACTTTTGATTATGATGTGCTGGTGACCTCCATTTGTCTAAATAATGTCTCATATGCTCTGGAATATGCCTGTACTATCAGTGACATTAAGTGTACAGTATCCAGGTCTTCAGCCTAATTTTATTGCCACATAATGTTGCAGAGTCTATACCTGATGAACTGAAGCAACCCTTGATCATAACACTGTCTCCATAGGCTTGTACAGTGGCCACTATGTATGACCATGTGATTCCCTTTTCACCCTGATACACACATCACTATAGTATAGGGTCAGCCTGGATTCATGAAGTTCAATCTTCCTTCTCCCTAGCAAATTGAAGTCTTTCTGATTAATACAGTGGCCACACAGCTGTTTAGTCCCAATTCTCTAAGTTCTCATCACAATGTGTGTGTGGAAATGATCTAGATCTTGATCTAATAAACATATGTGATTCCTAATGTCCTTTTTGCAACTTCAATAATGTTCATTCATGATTGTTTTACGACCACATTTCTTCCATAAAATTGATGGTTCATCACTATCCTTCAAGGCTTTAATAATGGATTGGACATTTCTTAAACCAGTTCCAATATTTGTAATGTTTTGCTTAATGCAGGCCACTAATTTGATCTTTTTCAAAGAGCAACTTGTTTTGTCCAGGCATTGTGTAATGATTTAACTTGTATAAGAACTATTAATTAACTATAATCACTGTAGTATTATATTAGTATGTTCATTGTATCAGTATGTTTTTAAATGATTGTTCTCCATTTTTATTAAAAGAAAACCTTTGCAAAGCATTATAATCAAGTGCTAATTAAAGGAAGCGGTTCAGCTGTCCCTGGTGCTCCAGCGGTAGATAGATAATAAACTGTTATAGTGACTTTTATAATCTTTGTGGAATTATAACCAACTAAGGAACATCATCAATATTATAAGAAATTATTAGGTGGTTATTGTTGTGATGGTAAGCCATTATGATCCGGTACTGCTAGAAAGAGGGGAAAGCAGCTGCTTGCCAAAACTCACAGTCAAGGCCAAACACAGAAGCCCTTTGAGCAAGAAAACATCTGATAATGTTATGCCATCTTAAACAGCACTTCGTCTCCTTAATAACTGCTTCTAAGGCATTCTGAATTGTCTGTGTTGTGTTGTTTTGTTCATGTCTAATGCAAGCTACAAATAGTGATGGGTCGTTCATGAACGATTCGTTCTTTTTGAACGAGTCTTTAACGCGACTCAGAAGAACAAGTTGATTTTCTCCTGGACGCGCATGCGCAAAGCATCGCAAAACCTCCATAGGTTATGTACAGGAAACAGAAATGAGTAGTTACCTCTCGAGTCTTTTGGTCAGAATCGTTCACTCTTTTGTCAGTGACTCTCATAGATGCTATGCAGTGCAGTACACTGGAAACAGAATTGAGTGGTTCTTCTCATGAGTCTTCTAGTCTGAGTCATCCGAGGGGTGAGCTGCTCGTTCTGTTTTTATTTAGGCATTTGGCAGCTCCTATCCAAAGTGACTTTTTAATCTCATTATACACCTGAGCAGTTGAGGGCATTGCTCAAGGGCCCAACAGGGACAACTTGGTGGTTGTGGGATTTGAACCTGGGACCTTCCAAATCGTAGTCCAATGATGTAAACACTACCCCTGACTTCATTTATCATAATACTGTACTGTATGTTCTTAGCTTCATTGTAATACTTTCATTACTAGAACTATAGCCAAAATCTGTGTATGTAGATGCTTGTTTGGTTCTTGAAAATGTAACATTTTATTTTATTTCTGATCAAAAAAATGAATGAACTAAATGACTCAAAAAAAGGGTTTGTTCATTTTCATGAACGAGATTCAAAGAAACGAGTCAATAAAAACTCCCAAACTTCCCATCACTAGCTACAAAGCTATCGAACACAAGCCTGAGTCCCAAATCCCTTTTTAACCCCTGATCAAGGGCACTACTAGGTGGCTACAAGGGATTCTACACTGTACTTAGCACACTACCTTTCCATTGTAAACCTACTTTCACCCCTGATTATCTTCATTATTCAGGTCACATTAGAGCCAGAATCTACATTATTGAAAACGCCAGTCTAGACCATGCCAACTTTGTGTTTAATCTAAATCCAAATAAAGAAATCAATATTTGATGTGCTTAACAAATACAGATGCAGATAGTGGCGTTGTGCTACTAAAACATACTTTTGTCTTAAATCCATTAATGTTTGAAATGATAATAAATGCCACATCTTATCACTTAATCGCAACATGACACCAAGAGCGATAAAGAGAAAATAATGTTTTTTAAATACAAGAGGCAGAGACAGAGCGAGACAGACGTCAGCTGATACAGACACATAACTGATTAACTGGTAGCTCACACATGCTCATTTACACACACACAAAGAGGAGCTGTTCCCAGTATACGTCCATTAACATGACAGAAAGAATGAGCCTTTGAGAATCCACAAGTCGTATTCGATCAATACACGACAGACGCCTCATTGTGTGTTGTGTGCGTGTGTAGATGTGTTTCTGATAGCTTTTGACAGGTTATGATTATTGATTATTGATACCCATTAGACGTCATGGTTTTATATTGGGCTTGGGCTGAAACGTGGGTTGTGTTAATGAGATGCTGAGTTCTGGATCTGATGTAATATGATGTGAATAAAGAATGATTAAATATTATCATATTACATATGATATCTGTTCAGAATTCAATTCGTGAACTACTAGAAAACCATTAACTAGTGAAACCTGTAACACAGTGTATGAGTGCGAATAATGCTGTGTAACTTATCATAGCGCTGCCGATCAGCAAATCTGATACTCTTCCCCTATAACAAATTTTAATATTGATTAGATTAAGTACTGTTTGGGTGGGATAAGATTTCCAGAAGTGCACCTGTTAGCACACTAAACAATGTATGTAATGATTTTGTCTGATTTGCCCAGGATAAGCAATCTCCATACAAATTAGATAGAAGTGTCTTCACTTCTTCAATGGTGTGCATTGTTAACACACCCAAAAGCAGGCAGTACGAACCATTCTATAGCTAGGGTTACTATTATAACGTAAAAGTTGTCTTTTAATTCCGGCAAAGTACCTGGTTAACCTTTGCACGATCATTTCTTTCACTGTGTCTTATAAAGAGCGTCATATGGAAGTATAACAGTGCCAAAATTCCACAAAGCAAAACAGCATACTGAATCGGATGAACTGAAAAAAAAAAAACTTGTCACAAAAAAGCAGTTTGAATTTTTCTGCTTTGAAATTTGATCTGAATGAAAAAAATTCTTAAAGCATTTATACTGCTTGAAATTTTAGACATTGCAATTTATTTTGGTTCTGTATATTTCAACTGAAAATGTAATTCAAGCATTTAAAATTCAGTGCAAAAATATTCACCTTACCAAATTGCTGTTAAAAAATATATTCAATTGTTAAAAATACAATCTTCATTATTTTTCAGCCTCATAAATTCAGGTTGAAAAAATTCAGCTATTAAATTTCAGGTTGGAAAAATTCAGGTATTAAAATTCAGGTTGACAAAAT
>JAQMYJ010000001.1:17828382-17840805 GCA_030014305.1 Clarias laeviceps | reverse complement strand
AACAAAAACAAAGAAATTTGCAAGTGAACCCAAACTTTTGAACGGTAGTGTATACTGTATATATTTTTTGTTAATTTATTAAAAGTAAGATAAAGACATAAATATTCTATTTACATAAGTATTCAGACCTGTCACTTAGTACTTAGACAAAGCACCACTGGCAGCATTGACAGACTAACGTCTGCTCGTGAATGATGCTACAAGCATGATACACCTTTTTTTTTTTTTTTTTTAGAATTTTCTTTCATTCTTCTTGGCAGAATCTGGGCAGGGTCAGTGCACAGCCATTTTCAGGTCTCTGCAAAGATGCTCTATTGGGTTCAGGTCTGGACTCTGGGAATGGATGGTCCACTCCAGGACTTTCACAGAATTGTTCTGAAGCTTTTCCTGTGCTTTCTTGGGTCATGGTCTTGTTGAACTATAAACTGTCATCCCAGTCTCTCTGGAGAAGGTTTTCTCTCAGGATAGCTCTTTATTTCATCTGCATCAGTTTTCCCTCTACACTGACTCATCTCTTAGTCCCAGTCACAGAAAAACATCCACACAGCATGTTATGCCACCACCTCTGGGTTTGACTCTAGGCACATGTGAACTCCAGCCAAGTTGGAGAAGCATTGATAGGAGTAGGATGCACCGAATCTCAATTTCAAGTGTCATAATCAAGCGTCTGAATACTTATGTAAATGGGATATTTCTGTGTTTATTTTATAATAAATTATCAAAAAGCTAACTTTGCTATTGTGGAGTATTATGTGTAAATGAGGAGAAAAGAATTTTGAGTAAATTTTAAGATAGCTGTAAAACATAAAATGTGGAAAACTTAAGGGTTTAAAAACTTTCTACTGGCACTGTGTGTGTGTGTGTGCTTGGCTGTGTGTGTCTTTAATTCCTCTGAGGTGTGTTTGGCTCTGTGTATGTGTGTGTATGTTTGTGTGTGATCGCTCTGAGGTGTGTTTAGCTCTGTGTGTGTGTGTGTGTGTGTGTGTGTGTGTGTGATCCCTCTGAGGTGTGTTTGGCTCTGTGTGGATTTGTGTTTCTGTGTGTGTGTGTGTGTGTGTGTGTGTGTGTCTCTGATCCCTCTGTAGTGTGTTTGGCTCTATGTGTGTAGGTGTTTGTCTGTGTGTCAGCATTTTTTGCTGTGTGTGTCTCTGATTCATATTGTGTTTGGCTTGGAGTGTGTGTGTGAATGTATGTGTGAATGTATGTGTGAATGTATGTGTGAATGTATGTGTGAATGTATGTGTGAATGTATGTGTGCGTGTGCGTGCGTGTGCGTGCGTGTGCGTGTGTGTGTGTGTGTGTGGCTGTGTGTGTCTCTGATCCATATTGTGTTTGGCTCTGTGTGTGTATGTGTAGGTGTGTGTAGGTGTTCGTGTGTGTGTGTGTGTTTGGCTGTGTGTGTCTCTGATTCCTATTGTGTTTGGCTCTGTGTGTGTGTGTGTGTGTGTGTGTGTTTGGCTGTGTGTGTCTCTGATCCCTATTGTGTTTGGCTCTGTGTGTGGTATAGGAAGGCCCTGTCTGAGGTGACAGCATGTCTGCGTGAGCGTCTTCATCGCTGGCAGCAGATTGAGAGACTCTGCGGCTTCCCCGTGGTGCAGAACTCAGGTCTGCCAAGCTTAAGTGCATCACTGTACTCCGAACACAGCTGGGTGGTGATGCCACGTGTCTCACTTCCCCCATACCCCATTGCAGGAGGAGTGGATGATTTGGATGAGGACACGCCCCCCATCGTCCCACAATTTAACTGTGAGAATTTCTGACAGTCCTTATTGTCTTTGGAAAATTCATTTGGACTATAGGAACTGTAAAAGAAGGATTACAAGAGAAATAGTGTCAACTATGTTTAATTACTTTTTAGTTACTAAAAAATGCAAGTAATGAAGCAAGTAATGGAAAAAAACTTAATGCTTTCCTAATTTTTTTAATCTACATAACATATATATTTGAAAATTTGGTTATGTATTTTATTTATCTTTTTGTGTGTGTGTTATTTTTAATATAAGATGTATAAATATGTTTTTGCCTTTCTACCTACACTGTAGCTCCACTGGCTCGTCCTCTGCTGCGTAACAGCAGTTTGTGTCGCTCTCGGCGGAGTCTCCTTTCCCATCAGTCTTCTATTGTTTCGGCTGATCCTGATCTGCTGTCTATGGCCTCAGCGCCAGGTGTCTACAGACCAGAGCCAGACGACGAACACATTTTCTTCAGCGTAGACACAAAAAGGTATTCTCCCGTTTTTTTGTTTCTTAGTTGCTCACATAAAATTGAAATTCAGAAATTTTTCATGAATTAGGTTATAAGGTTATTATAATTGAATTACACAAAAGAAAAACTGCTTGAATGACAGAATTACACTAGAATTAAAATACACTCCCGCTCAAAAGTTTGGGATCACTTTCTAACTCCATGGACATCTCTGATTTTTATTTCTTTCTACATTGTAAGGCGTCCAAAATATACAATAATTTGAACAGTTGATACTGAGATGTATCTGCTTCTCATGATCTGTAAAGCCTTTATAATGGCCTCTAATCTGAGGTGCTGTTAATTGGTGATTTAGAATTGAGACTCTGCGGCAGAGGTAAGTTTTTGTCTTGCTTTCCTGGGATGGTCTTCATGAGAGCCAGTGTCATCATAGTGCTCGATGGATTTTGCAAATGCACTTGACAATACTGTTCTTGGAAGAACTATTACAGAAAGGCTGACCTCCTTGTCTTAAAAATAAATCATTAAACAAAAACAAAGAAAATTGTAAGTGATCCCAAACTTTTGTGTGGTATTGTATATTGTGTGTGTATACTGTATATACAGTGTACGTATATACAGTATACTGTAGGCTCCTGGAATGGACTGGGTTATTTTTGTTATACACTACACACATTTGGATTTAAGATCAAAAGATGAATATGAGATGACAGATCAGAATTTAGCTTTCATTTCTTGGGATGTGTTAAACAACTTAGATCAAGGCACCTTATGTTTTAATTGATCTAAAATATTGGATCATGTGACTCAGACGTAGTTCTTGTTGCTGAGGTTTGCCCTGTTAGATTGATTGTTTTAAACAATTAATAGCTTTGAAACTCTACTCTTGGTTTGAGCCTCAGGTTCTGCCTGTGAAGTCTGCATTAGGTTTTAAAAAGGATAAATTACCCCAAAGACCAGAGAGCTGTCTGTTGGGGGCCATTTCAAACCTGAGAAAAGAGAGAGAAATGATCTGGGCCAATTGAACAAGAATTAAGCATCGCTAATACGAACATTTGGAATGTCATGAAAGAGAAAATGAAAAACAGCAACCAAAAAAAAAAACAGGCTGTCCAAAGAAAATACCAGTTGATGAAAAGAACCTTGTGAGAGCTTGGAAGAATAACCTAAACAATCATCATTGACATCATAAACAACCTCCACAGGACAGTGGTGAAGAAATCACAATCCACTATTTAAAACAGCAGAAATACAGAGACCATATCACAAGATGCAAATCACCCCTCAGCAGTGAGAATCAAAAGGGCAGATATACATTTACAAAGACTACAGAGATGAGCCACAAATTTCATCTCCTTAATGGGAGATGATTGAAAGGCCAAAGTGTTGAGAAAGAAGGGACGTGCTTATGAACATGGTCAAGCACAGTGGAGGTAGTTTCATAGCTAGGGCTTGCATGGCTGCCTCTGGAATGAGCTCACTAATCTTTATTGAGGATATAACTCAGGATGGTACAGTAGCAGCAGAATCATTTCAGAAGTCGACATCATCTAGCATAGGAGAAAAGAGAGAAGCCTTTTATTTGTCACATATAAATTAGAACAATCTGATCAGCAACCAAGAGCGTTAACCATTTGAGCCACCACTGCCCCAAAGACCTAAAACACACTGCCAACAGTGTGTAGACTGGCCACATCAATCACCAGACCCAATTCTGCATACATTTGACCTTCTGCAGAGGAGACTGAACAGTTTGGTGATGTCAGTGGGATGTCATTATATACTGTATGCTACCAAAGATTAAGTGTTATTAACTTTAGTATTGTCTGTGTCAGTACTTTTGATCATCCAACAATGGGGTGCCATGCCACCAAAGGTGCCATGTTCTGATCTGTCATATTCATCTTTTGATGTCAACACAAACATCTTCAGTTTATAGAAAAAACAAAACAAGTACCCTTTCCAATGTAATGTCCAAGGATTAGATTAGGGACTATATGGAAAATTTACTACCTGGAACTTTGAGTGTGGTTTATTTTGTCTGGCCTACAGAGACTCTCAGGACACATGTTCAGATTCAGACTCTCTAAGTTCCTCCGTGGGAAGGAAGCAGTTGTCCAGTTCCTGCACTCAAGGAGCAGATACTCCACAGCGGAAGATCTCTCGCGATGAGTTCCTTTTGTTGGCTCAGGAAGCACAAGCCAATGTCTTGGAAGCTACCCTCTCATCAACACCCTCAGTTTCATCTTCCATTGACCCCACCTCAATCCGCAAGGGCTCTCCTGACCTCACCCGTTCTTCTGCTATCCCAGAATCCCAGAGTTTGACCTTTCACTCTGCCACGAAAGTGGCAGCTTATAACGGCATGCTGGAGAAGTCATACAGCTTGGGCCAGTTGCCTGCTGGCGGGACGCCCCCAGAGGGACGTTACATTTCCCTAAGCTCTCTAGACATGGATGGAAAGACAGGCAAAGAGGCCAAACAGCTCCTGTCGTCCTCCAGTCCCCCAGACTCATGCGACAACCCTGAGAAAAAGCGTTCAAAAATCAAGAGCTTATTCAAAAAGAGCAAAAAGCAATGAAGAAATTGAGAGGAAAGTTAGATGAAGACATAAAAAAGCCTTAAAACAAATAAAAAAAAAAAATGTAATGGACTGTCAATCAGATGCCAAAATGTTTAGTTTTATTTTTCTTTCTTTTTTTTTTTTATATTTTATTTTTATTAAAACAGAATGTAGCTCCGTCTAGGTGCTATCCTGGGTTGGAAGCCTTTATAGTCCACTTGGACTGGCATGTCGTCATTCGAATATCATAAATGGTCAAAAATCAAGGGTCATTTTTTTTTGTCATTTAAAAATAACTAAAGAAGCATTGTGCACTTCATTCTATGTTGTGGTTTTAGGGTTGACTGTGAGAGTTGGATCATCATAACGCACCAAACAAAAATGAAAGCAACATACAATGTAATAGAAATCCAAGTTATTCAAAGAATATCATACTTTATGGAAAAATTTCGTCTTTACCATAACTTACAGTAAAGGCCATGTAAGCAGACAACTGTTCATTTGAAAAGCTTGTTTGTGTAAGTGGTAAACCAATAAAAGTCCTACTTTACAAATTTAGTCAAATTTTAAAATGTTAATGATGCAATTGAAAATGCTGTTTTTTTTGCATAAATATTTGCTTGGCTGAACTTTTCCACATAATTGTAGTGTCATAACTTAGAACTGACATGGACATAATTGGGATTATAAATTATGAATCAGAACAAAATGGCCCATCATAATGATGTTTGGGTAATTAATCTACATAGATTGCAAAATTATATATATAAAATGCTGCCAGTACCATGCTTCACTGTGTGGATGGTGTTCTCTGTGTTGTTAATTTTTAAAATAGGACTTTTTGACAAGACAGCAAAACTTCAGTTTCTCTGCTCTTTAATTTGTATAATTTTACAAATTGTTCAGTTTTGGTCTCATCAGCCAAGAGAAACTTTGACTCTCCACATGCCTCTTGGCAAACTCTAAAGAGGATTTCCTATGGCTCACCACTCTTCCATAAAGCCATTTTTAGCAGACTTCTGGGAGTTAGTTGTCCTGTGTCATCTTAACCCGTCTGAGCTGTTGATCTCTCCAACTCTAGCAGATTTACACTTTGCCTCTTGATTGATTCTCTGACTAATGCCCTGCTTAACCAGTCACTGACATTTGGTGGATGACCTTCTGTAGGCAGAGACACAATTGTCCCCATTCTGTAATTTTATTTTAATAATAGATTAAATGCTGCATTGCAGGATGAACAAACTTTGAGATCATTTTCATTTACCTTGACTGAAGCTTTTCTAGAATGTTTTCTGGACTTAGTTTGAATAGATCCTTGGTCTTTATGATGATGTTTTTATTATTTACTCTGGGACTTTACAGGAACATGATGTATTTAAACTTCTCTAATATTTATGATATAAGCTAAACTCCTTTAAACTAACGTGTTACTTCTAATAGTAACTGTTTACACAAAAGTCATTTCACAGAAACAGCATGAATATTTGTGCAGTAATAACTTTTATTTGGATTATCTGTAAATAATTGTGAAAACTATATTGATATTCATTTATTTTCATTTTCATATTATGGGCTATTTGTGTAGATTCATGACATATAAGCCTAGTTGATCTTGTTTGAGTTCCGGGTTTTAACACTACCCCAGATGGAAAAGTTCAGGAGCAGAATACATAGGAAAAGACTATGTATGTGCCACTGTCAAGTCTTGGTGCCTTTTGCCTATCCACCTCAACAATGTCAACTGTTTCCTTAGTTGGTGGATTAATAATGATAAACACGATGAAACATTACTGATTTTTTTCTTTGTTTGTTTTTGATCATAGAAGTGATCAGTTTGGCTCTAGTGTTCTGGAGGTAAAAGCAAAAAGAGCCCATAATTGTGAAGATATAGAGTTGAATGTGGGCTTTCAGCTCTATATCATTTCCTGTTTACTGATGCCTCAGAGCCCCTGTACTTGACTAATTACCTTTAAGGTAAGGAAAAAAAAGGTAAGACCGAGGTAGCACTTAGTGTCAAACAGACAGACAGTCATAATGCCTGAATAATACAGTCGTAAGGCTATATAAATAATATATAAGCAAGTACAAATGAAGCTCTGTGGTTTACACCGAATCTTCTGACTCGTATAACAAAACAAACCTGTTGTAAGTCTGACTTCGTTATAAGGGCATAATGACTGCTGCAGATAAAGTGCTACCAAAACTCCTGCTAAAGGTTGTTGCACTACTGCTTTCCTGATTTGGAAAGGGCTGCTTTTTTTCGCAGTAAGTTTAGATACATAGAAGAGACGTGCTTAAAAGTAATAAACCGATGGAGCCAAAATGATTTAATGCATTTAGAATGCTTTTTAGTCTATTTATTCTTCAGTGCATTCTTTATTATTATTATTATTATTATTATTATTATTATTATTATTATTATTATTTCCCATGAAAACAATGTTCGGATAGATTTTTAATGTTAAACCTGCCGAACATGCATTTGTTAATGTGTGGAAGGATTCTGTGTTTTATATAAGCATATGCAAATTTTAACCGCCCATTAATAACGCATATTTCTTGGACTGAATGCTCTGTTTCAAGGGCCTAACCATCACTGTGATCATGAATCTCATCCTCACGCACTGTAATACATAGCCTGGCACTAAACCTATGTTATTTTGACAAACCTTGTCATGGGCTTATATTTTACTGTTATTTATACTTTTACTGTCTCACGTATGAGAAGCTAAGTCATCCTGAAGGGGGGGGGGGGGGGGAGAAAAATCATCTGTTAAATGTGTGTTAAAATAATACACCTATTTAACAATCAAAGTGCATCCGATTATGGGGATCACTATGGGAAATGTTTATGATGTGTATGCCGTACATTAATGAATATATATAAGCCACAGATGTTAATATATAGAGGGTTACAGTGAAGGGCAGGATTTATGGTTTTGGTTTTTCTTACATGATTCATGTCAAATCTAACAAAATTCTTACACGTCTACACAATTATAAATTCTGAATGAAAACGTCTCATGCTTGATCCCCTGCATACACACACACTGCTATCATTATAAGGTCCAAAACCATGTATACATTTACACAGGTTAGCGAGGAAGTCCAATGCATCTCTCTGTTATAGGTCAAAGCTTTAGAGCAGTGTTTCTCCATCTTGTTCCTTCAGTACCCAGCCACTTCACATTTAAATGTTTTCTGAGCACTAATGCACCCATTTAGACTTCAGAAGGGCTTTTATAGGGCTTTTAAATTTTAGATTATAAGATGAATCAGGTGTGCTGAGAGCAGGGAAAACACAAAATTGTGCACTGCAGAGATACTACAGGACCGGGATTGGTGCTCCATTGCATCACCATTGCAGCAGCAACCTTATAGAGATCTTCCTGCATAATTGCCTTCTGAAACATTGAGTAGTTCTATTAGGTTTCTCATATTAAGTTTGGAACTAAAGATTGGTATGAAGATCATTTATTTTGCATCACTACACCACCAAGGCATTCATCTGAATCTTCTGGTTATGGTTATGGACTTGCATAATTCAATTTCCTATCTCAAAAAAAAAAAAGTCCATCTCCTCTGGTACAGCAGCTAATTCCGAGCTCGGGAAAGTTCAGATGTTTCCAAATGATTCCAACTTGCATCATACAAAACAGGACAGGACAGGACAGACCCGGAGGAATTTTTTAATGAAATTACAGACAACTGTAACATAATCAGCATTTGTGGTGAGAGTAAACATACTGTACGTAGCCTGCAATGCAGCTTGACACTGAATAGGGAATTTGCCCAATCAGCTTTTCATAAAATTTAGTAAAATTTGCATGTCAAACTCAGTCACACCTAAATGGAGTAACATTAAATTAAATGATTTCAGATGTTTTTTTTGTGTGTGTGTGTTTTTTTTTTTCTTTTCTTCAAAGCGTACTAACCATTAGGCTGTGGCAAATCAGTGGGTTGCCATTAGTAGATGTCTGGCAGCCGTTATACAAACCCCACTAAGATTTTGGCTGGCTTTCAGCAATTAGGACACACTTACAACAGCTATTTATCACAGTCTCCTATTGATAAGACAGTGGAGAGAAAAGCAATCCTGTATTACTTCCCATACACAGAGATTTCACAGTCCTGTAAAGTGGCACACAAGAATCCTTTGTTTCGAACCATGCACTTATTATGCACTTATCTCAGTTCCCCATTTGGGATTGAGCACAGAACTACATATGCGTAGAAAGGGCGATGTTTTCACCCAGTAGCAGTCTTTAGGCTAATTAGATAATGGCTCTTACTGAAATAAACAGGACAAGTAATGGATTTTAATTTTCCTCTTCCACAAGGAGTGCAAATATTACCAAAATTAAATTATAAACCAATGTTTACAGAAGATCCTGAGTGTTTTTTCACATTAAAATTTTATGCATAGGGTTTGTAGTTTCTAAGCATTATGAAGGAGAGTTGACCATTGAATGCTAAATTGGGTTCTAATATTTCTACATGTTTTTGGTTGACTGATATCAGATTGAACTTCCAGGTTCAGTGCCCACATACATGGATGAATCATATTGATATAAATGTCATCGCCCCACCCTCACATTTGCTGTGTGAATATTTGTATACTGTTCAGACATAATTAAAATGTGGTTTAACTCTCATCAATAAAGAGCTAAGCTATTAGACTATTTTTCTTTCACTGTGGGATTTTTTATTTATTTATTTTTTTGGTTAAAGCGCATGTTTTAAAGGCAGGACACAGGCAGACATTTTGTAAAACCACTCTTTAAGCCACTATTTAAAACCACTAATAATTAGAAAATAAACATGATCTTTTTATATTAAAAAAGGCATCAATTTTATCCTAAAAATGCAAATATTCTGATCCCTAAAGAAAGCCGGATGTTGAAGAGACCGACATTATAGAGGCGAGAGATTAAAAATGTACGTTTTGGAAAGTATGAAAAAAAAACAACAACCCCAAAACTGTTCCACCTTCAGCAGTAGATGGCAGTGATGTCCTGCTGAAGCGTAACACTTAATGCGGTCTTACACACATTCTGAACACTTTGCATGTAACAAAATGTAGGGTTTGCAATAACGCACCGATTTTGATTCGTGTCTAGGTTACTTATTGATTACCATTGATTTCAGATGATTAGGATCAGGGACACTCCCCAGATAAAATTGCTAGGTGGTAACTGATTCAGCTAATCTGTGAAAGATCAAATCTTCTCGCAGCTGAATCAGTGGTGTTGCAGTAAATACAGTGGTTCCATAGGAATGACATTCAGAAGCTGTGACGATGAGCACATGCTGTTGCAATGAGAAAAGAAAATTGAGAGGCAAATGTGGATAATAGAAACGGTACGAGGGAGTGAGATTCTGCTGACGTGCACTAAGGTTAATGGCTGGTGACTAGCTTCTGACAGGCTGCGCGGCTGACGAGAATAATGAGAGCGTTTTTCCTTCTTACCACCGCATTTCATACACACACGTTTCGATCCACTCTCAGGAAGGTGTGTGCTAAAGCTCGGCTTGCGCGTGAACCATTTAGATGAGCCTTCGGAGGCAGAAGAGGTGAGCGGATATAAAGTGAATGTTTCTATTTTCCCAGTGTCACACAGCTTTAGTCTCTTTCCACTGGCTCAGCATTTGAGAGCGACAAAACATGCATTGAATGAGCACATGCATGAAGAATGTTCACAAATGTGGGATGGAATTTTTTTAAGTTTCAAGAAGGCTAGCACAAGATGATCTCTAGCAGGCATTTGGAGAAGTACTGTATGAAGGCGCTGTAGTGGTAAAATATTTAAAAATTAGTGATAACATTTTATAGTAAATTCTTAAGAAAAGAGACAGCCGGTGGAATTCTGATAAAACCGATTATAATATGAGCTTGCGTTCTCATTTGTATAAGTGTTCTCCATTATGCATTATACTGTAGTCGTGCCAGCAGTGCATTACAGTAGCCAGGCAAGAAAACAAAAGCATGGATAAATTTAGAGATAGGGTCTCGTTCATGCTATATTGCTTAGATGACAGATTGCCATTTTAGTAATTTTATTAAAGTGCAGGTTAATACAGTTTCATACATCCACTGAACACTTTGTTAGGAACACTTGTACACCTAGTCATTCATGTAGTTTTCTAATCAGAAATCATGTGGCAGCAGTGCAATCATGCAAATGTGAGCCAGCAGCTCAAGGTAATGCTCATATGAAAAAAAAAGTATGATTCCAGTCATTTTGGGCACATAATGATTGTTATAACTGCTGATTTCCTGGGATTTTCACACACAATAGTCTTTAGAGTGCCTCGTTGGTGAGACAGGTCGATGGAGAATGACCAGATGGTTCAAACTGACAGACAGGATATGGTGCCTTAACTATTTTGTGAAACTGTGTTGAGCGGAAAAGCATCTCGGTATGCACAACATGTCGAACTTTGAGATGGAGGCCTACAGCAGAAAAAGACTTCCACTCCGGCTTCCACGTCTTTCAGCCAAGAACAGAAATCTGTGATGACCTCACATTCGATTTGACCTTCTTGTTTGACGTGTGAAGTGTTCTTAATTCTCCTGGGCATAGATGAAAAGGCAGCATGGGAAATGGGAGACAGGTCACGTCTGATGCCTCAATCTCTGTCGAGGGAGGAGTTTTCATATTCACCATCATACTGTATAGATGGCTTCTATCCTTTCTGTCCAAAATGTGCACATTGTTGTTGTCAAATATGTGTACTTTATCTTTTAAATGCAGGTACACTGTTGATTGTGGTCCTGAATTGTTGTTCTCCTATGCTGAGCAATCCTCTTGTGTAAAGGCTGGTTGGTTTCTCCAATGCAGAGCTCTGGACACTCTTCACTATACTGGACTGCATACACTATAGTGATTTGGCGGCCTGTCTTCTGGTTAGACCAGTCTGTCTCTCAGTGTGTTTGTATTTAAAACCTTGTCTGCCCATTATTTTAACTTGCAGAGCCATTAGTTTCTCCTGTGTTTGTTTTCTCTTCCTTTTTTTCTTTTTTGTCTTTCTTATCATTAAAGAAAAACTTCTAATCATGTGTCTACCTTTCTCTGTATTGTCTTAGTCCTATTCTGCTTATTTGTTCAATGCCTAGGCGTTTTTTATAAACTAGGCCTTTTATCTCCACTCTCCATGTATTACATGACCCCTATACAGAGATAATGGCTGTCTTGGGTGTCTAAGACAGGAAGAAAATTTTAGGAATGCTCCTGTCAATTAGGGCATAATCCTTTAAAATAACAAAAATTCACTTTAGCTCACTATGCTTTTATTATGATTCTTTACGATAACTATGATTATTAGTCTGAAACATGATATTACCATGTAGTACTTTCCAACTGGAGTTAGAAAAAGATTTTACTATGGTGACTTATGGTAAGTATGATTGTTACGTATCTGTGATATCCATTTTTAGCGATAGTTGTCATTAGCGATGTAACAGTGATTCGGTACATACCTCGGTTTTGAAGTCAAGGTCCGATATTTCATTTATTATAGACACATAAGAAATACATACAGTATAAACAACAACAAAACATACTGACTTCTAGCTACAGTAACAGCAACATTTATATCAAATATGGCATTTAAAAAAAAAATAAATAAATAAAAAAAAATATATAGGCCTATAT
>JAQMYJ010000001.1:17810820-17821234 GCA_030014305.1 Clarias laeviceps | reverse complement strand
TGTTCATTCATAGTTTTGATGCCTTCAGTGAGAATCTACCAATGTAAATGGTCATGAAAATAAAGAAAACACATTAATGAGTGAAGGTGTGTCCAAACTTTTGGCCTAATGTTTTGTATATATATTTTTATTTTTTTAAATAGTTGTAATTCTTATTGCAAACAAGGACAAGGGGATACAGCATCTGAATTGTTTACTTTAAACCTATATATGACTTGTACGTATGTACGTAAAATGTTTGATATTATTGATTTTAGTACAACCATGTGTTGAATTTAAAGTAAACTAAAGAAATGAACACATTTGTATTGAATACATGAGAACATCTTAAATAAATAATTATATTCTTTTAGTTCACAATATACATGCAAACTGTAAGCTTACAGTAAAAAAATACAAGGAAAACAGAATTGTTTTATGACAAAAAACGACTTATACTAGGTCAGCTTATTCTTAAAACTCAATAATGTAAAAAAATACCACACTGATTGAAGTTAAATTTAGAATAAAATAGCAATATATTGCAAATACTGTATACTGGACTTAAATTAGATGTTTATTTCTGTGTTAGTAATTTTTTCAACCATGTCAATGTATTAGTATTTTCATTTTTAAATGATCTTTTTTTATGTTGCATCATACTATATGCCACTAAAGAAGATACCCCCAGCTCCGGCCTCAATTTCTTCCTTCAGTCAGCAATTTTTATAGTCATGATTTTATGATTTTTTTTTTCAGGCTTAAAGGCAAGTGCCTGTGTTGAAAGGCAATGATCTATTTAAAAACCAGTCTTGTGCACTTCTATTCAAGAAGAACTTGGCAAGCACAGAGGCATGAATTATATACAGGTAAGGTAAATCACCTAAATATCACACTCAGAAATCACCTCCAGTATGTGTATATACAGTATGTATACTTTTATAAATATGAACAATGTTCCACAGTATATGTTTTTGGGTCCAAAATCATCTTGTGCAACAGTTATACAGCAACGCAATTGAGTAAAGAAAAACAGCAATGGTCCTTTATACAAAAAAACTTAACTTGCAATTATAATGACTTCAGCCTCCAGCTGATCTACTCTGTGATCTCTGTCTCTTTCAACCTGACTTGGGCTTGCCTCACTGACCTGGCTGAAAATTGCCTGAAAATATTAGGTGATGAAATTAAACAACAAAATCATCTGCTTATAAATAAGTCCTGTAATTTTAGACTGAAACACTTGACTAGACTTCTCCTGACCTCCAGGCCAACAAGTCCTACACTTTTTTGCATTTATCACTGAAAGCAAGATTAAGTCTTAAATACCTAAGCTGATTTCCTGAGCTTCCCATTCGGATCATTAAAAGCAACTTCATTCTGGAGGTTGCCATTTTTTTAGTGCCTAAGATGTGTTTTTTCGCCAATAAACCACTATTACAAACACTATTGCCTTTAAGCCTGTAAGAAAATTAAAAAAAAAAAAAGAAAAAAAAATTTCATTGCAAATGTAATATGATGTAACATAAAGGCAAGACAATTAAAAAAAAGGCAGAAAAATGAAAGTCTACTACAATGATGCACAAATAAGAAGATGTGTCAGGGGCTGGAGGTGAAGGCGGGTGCAGTGAAGAAGACAAAAGAAGACAAAACAGGCAAAGTATATTGGTTATAGTTATTAAAACAATAATTCCCATTAAAACAATAATCCAGGAAACATGTCTGAAATCCAGGGAAAATGTGTTAACATGTTTGAGTATGTGTAGAATTTGAGTCCACTTATATTATTAGCTTGGTAAAAATATTATAATAGTTTTTGTTATGGTGCTGTTTTCCTCCCACCCCCCACCTCCCTTGGTGTCACCGTGCCTTTTGTGCCTCTAAGTTGCTAATGTGGATTTAAAAAAAAATCATTTGACCTTTCATGTGACCGTTAGGGTATGGTTTGTGATTACACCTGTGACAGGCAGAGAAGAAGCAGCTCAGTTCTCAAGCCATTTTAGAATCCCAAAACAAAAGAGATATGCAAATAAAAAAAATATTAAAATTGATGTACAGGTTGTTTATCCATTGTGCATCATTGTGGTAGGGAAAAAAAACACAGAGATTAATAGGAGCGCTTGCACTTGCATTGTATTTATGTGGACCTCATTTGCTGTGCACGGTGGGCTGTGGTGCACTGAGTGTTCTGGTGCCTTCCTATCATGGAGAAATAATGAATAAGGTCATGATTTAAATTTTCTGACAATTTGTGACTTTTTGTGTTATATTGGTCCTTCTGTCAGATCACACTGAACAGGCTGGCCTTTGCTCCTCACAGGCATAGTTGTGCCTTGGGTGACAATAATGTAAAGTGTTTTTGTTATGTGTCTGATCGGTGATTAACATTCATGGCGAACATGGTGAAAGTTACTCATCAACACAATGACAGGAAATGTTCACCTAAAACATGACCTCATTTATTATTTCTCCAATAGCTTTTTATCAATTTAAATCATAAGTATTCTAGCTTACTTCACAACTTGCCTGAGAAAAAGGAGGCAGTGTCTGGCATGGGGATTAGAGCAGACCTGAAACCATGCTGTGCTTTGCCAGTGATATGCAAATTATACACACAATCAGCATTTCTGTGCAGAGCGTAGCAGCTCACATCAAGAAACTATAAAAAGTCCCAAATGACAATATTATTCTGTTCTTAACAAGATGAAAATAAGATGAAAATAATAGGGAACGAATATTGAATCTTATTGAAAATTAGTGTATCTTAAAACACAGAATGTCTCAACAGTCTTCATACATAAGGGAAATCAACCAAAGGTTGGATCAACAGTTTCTGGGTTCTGCTGTGGCTCAATGAACATCCCTCTAAGATCCTCTGATTTAAGCCCACTTGATTTTTACCTGTGGGGGTATGAGAAGGCAGTGGTGTAGCAGGAAAAGATATAGCACAAACTGTTTGAAGGGAAGCACTGAAAGAGCAATTTCAGTGGAGGTTTATCATGAATGGGAGAAACTCTGTTTGTGTTTACAAAGAGATGGCATTCATGCAGAGAATGTATTGTGAATAAAGATATATTTTGCTAAAAAGTATATTAGATGTTCCTAAATTTGTTACTGGTTCACTATGCCAAAAAGCAGAGCTAATTTAGGAATGGGAATGTTTTCAGTTTTTGCATTCTTGCTTATTCTGGATTTCATCATGAAGGTTAAAGTGCAGCATTATGCTCTTTTCCATTGTCTAATAAAAGTAGGATGAACCACTGTATCAAATAGTTGGTTATTTGTAACATTAAACAGATTTTTGGTTAAATTTGAGTCACATGAAAAGCAAAAAAAATTTTTTTTCTTCATTTAAAAAAAAAAAGTAGCCTCATCTTATGCTACTAGCATATGCAACTAGCATTTTCTTATTAAAGACATTTAATCCTTTCATAGTCTGAGTTTTGAGTTTGAGACAAACTGTGAAAGAAGAGAAAGTTGGGTGGCAAATTGCCGGTGTGCCAGTAAAAGAAACAGAAAAAAAGTGTCAAGAGAGACAGTGTCCAAAATATGACAGCATATTTCAAACAAGGAAAAGCAGCCTTGGGTAGGAAGAAGGGCTGAAATCTGAATCTCACTGACAGGCCTGTATGTGAATATTGAAACAACTGCCTAAAAAACAGCACAGGGCTGAAGTAAAACCATCCCCCCACTCAGTTTCAACCAAAACTGCACATCATTAGTTTCCCAACGGTAAGATTTATGATAGGACTGCCATTCGGGAAGCACTGCAAGCAGAGCTATGTGGAACCTGCTGTAATCAGCGCAAAACTTCAATCTCAGAACAGTAGAAGGAGGCAATGTGGTATGATGAGACATACACTGTTATTTTATTTATTTATTTATGTTTTATCACATGCAAATAGATTTTCTTTCAGAAAGATTTCCGCCCACATCACCTGTTTCCAACTGTTCAATTGAATGTAGGGTCTGTTATCTTACTAATATCAACAAGAAGACAAGAAACATAACAGCTTGTTATACCTGATGTACTGTATGTATACATTGTTTGGTGTTTTCTTTATTGTGTCTGTGCCCACGTCTTATTTGAATCTCTTTTTCTTTTTTTTGTTCATCTGCAGTGCTTTAGGGAGAAAATATTGTGTGTATTGGGTGAATATATTGGGTGCAAGTTAAGGTACCAAAGGATATTTAGGGAATAAACGTAATTTACTTCTCAGGTTCCCAATTTGGGTCTCATTCAAACCGCAAAAGAATAGCCTACTGTATGTGCAGAGTTTGTAGACTCACAGTAGTGATATTTCCTCTCAAAGTGATTCTCTCTCTCTCTCTCTCCCTCTTTCCCTCCCTCATGCACAAAATGGCCAAATAACCAATAGCCAGGGTGGGAAAGAGTAGACTACAAACATATTGTGTTTGCTGGTACAGTTGCAAGTGTGACTTTTACAACATAAAATGATCTTAGCAACCGATCAATGCATTGCTTTATTGATATCAATACATGTTCACTTCCCATGAGCCATATTCAGAGTTGGCCACTAAAATTGTAACCTTATTCTCTAAAAGGGCATTTCTGTGACCTTATTCTCTATGTCAATATTTCTAATGAAAAAAGTTGCATTCAGAGTTGCATTATGGAGTACAATGTCAGTAATACCTAAGCCGACTTTCCGGGCTCCCCATTCGGATAACTATAAAAATAACTTCATCCTGGAGGTTGCCATTTTTTCCTTGAACAAAAGTGCCTAAGATGTGTTTTTTTTCCTCCAATAAACCACTATTAAAAACATTATTGCCTTTAAGCCCGTAGGAAATTGAAAAATTTTAAATAAAATGTGAACAAAATGTGAGGTAAAGTGTATTTTTTCCCCATTCCAAATGTAATATGATGTAACATAAAAGCAAGACAATTAAAAAAAAAAAGAAGAAAAATGAAAGTCTACTACAATGATACATGAATAAGAAGATTGCAAGTGTCAGGGGCTGGAGGTAAAGATGGGTGCAGTGAACTATGAAATGAGGCAAAACAGGCAAAACTATGGTGATAGTGTGACACATACAGCCATGTTCAAAAGTTAATACCCCATATTTAAATTATATGTTTTGTTTGTGTGTGTAAAATCATAAAAATCACCTGATTGTAGGGGGTCTTAGTATTAGGCAAATACAATCTCAGACAAACAACATAGAGCATTTTTTCACTGTGCCAATATTTTTTAACAAAAATGAAGCCAAAAAGAAAAAAACATGTGCTGCTTCCACAGGATTTAAGAGAGAAAGTTGCAGCCAGGTGCTGTTATTCATCAGCCCTTGATTAATTGATCATCAGCAGGTGTGCAGACCTCTATAAAAGCAGAAGTTTTGCCAGTTTGTTGGTCTGGAGAATTCAGGTGTGTGTTTGCCCAATGGCAAGCGACATAAGCAATGGTCTTATAAAAGAAATCGATGATGCACAGCAATCTGGACAGGGTTATAAAACCATTTCCACACAATTTGGAGTGATGAAACATTCTACAGTGATGAAGATTATACACAAGTGGAAATAATACAGTTCCCAATATTCCCAGGAGTGGACGTCCCAGTACATTCATCTCAAGGTCAGAACGTGCAATGCTCAGAGAAATACAAAAAAACAAGCACTACATCTCAGACCCTACAGGCCTCACTGAGCATGTTAAATGGTAAAGTCCGTGACAGCACAATTAAATAGAGATTGAACAAGTACAGTTTATTTGGAAGAGTTGCCAGGAAAGAGGCAAAAACTTTTTTCTGTCTAAAAAAAAACACGGAAGCACTACTGAGGTTCACAAAACAGCATTTCAGCAGAGGTACCTCATACCCACTGTCAGGCACAGAGGTGGAGGAGTGAAGACTTATTTTGCAGCCACAGGACCTCGGCACCTTGCAGTTATTGGGGTGACCATGAACTCTTTTGTATACCAGAGCTTTCTAGAGGCAAATGTGAGGCCAACTGTCCGACAGCTAAACCTTGGTCGAAATTAGGTCATGAAACAGTGACAATGATCTGAAGCACACCAGTAAATCTAAAGAAGAGTGGCTGAAATATAAAAGAATCAATGTTTTAGAATGGCCTAGTCAGGATCTATTCAAGTTATTGCTGCTGAGGTACTTAGTACAAATGCACTTCAAGGTTTTCATTTCACTTCATTTCAATTACTAGTATTATGCATTTCTGCCTTTTTAAAAATTATTTTTAATTGTGACATATGCTTTATTTATATCAGTTTTATATATCTATAGCTCTTTGTTCATAGCATTGCACTAGTAACTTTTGGTCAGTTCTCACATTATTCTGTGTCTACTGACTATATGTAAGATATACATTATGTAATCACATCCACAACCTTGTCCTCATGTAACTGTCTATATTGCTGCTAGATAGCAGGAATTTCCCTTGGGATCCATAAAGTAAGTAAGTAAGTATACAGTATCTCAGTTGGCCATGTGTTCTTTCATTTTGGCTTCATTTTTATTAAATAAATCATGTCTAATACTGAGACCTGATATGATCAGATGATATTTTTGCATAAAAAACCTAGAATTAAAAGAGGATGTACTAGCTTTTGAACTTGACTGTAACACACAGTCATTACAACAAAGAAAAGTCACAACAAAAGCTAGACAAAGAGACAGAAACTCATAACTTAAATAATGGTGCTAAATAAGTAAAGAGACACAACTGAATGTGATCAGGGACTGAGACGTGCTGGGATTGATGGGAAATTTTGTGAAAGTCCTCCAAATAATCCCCCTCCCTCTAAAAAGCTCCCTCTGATGCATGAAACAAAGACAGGACGGGGTCCTGGATAGTGATACAAAATGTCTTTTTTCTTGGTCCCTTGAGAGCACCACCGTCATTGTGGTCTCATCCATATCACTAAGGCATGGTGCTAGCTCCCAGATGGAACACAGAAACAGAGCTACAGATACCATGAAGCCAGGGGAGTGAAGTGGAAGACAGGTGGGTGGATGGGTGGGAGGGGTAGAATTGACGTCCATCATGAAGCAACCTCCATGATTGACACCTTCTGGGAGGGAGCGATGTTCTCAGCAAAGGAAGAAGGGGAGCAAAACAGTGGAGCAATGTCCTCTGAGGGACAGGGAGGGTGCAAAATGCCACTTTCCAGTATGCGGCTCATGGCATTGAAAGATTCTTTCACGGCGCTGGCTCACCCCTCTCTAGGATGACTCCCTGGATACCATCTAAACCTGCATCTTTTCTAATTTTCTGTAATAGAATTAGGGTTCAGGCAGATTCAGTGATAGCTCTAATTAAACAAAATGTGAACTAATAACCAAAAACTAATTTGAAAACAAGAACCATGAGCAGGGCCTATGAATATTAGGCCATACATACAGGCTATTGTGATACTGTGGCAACTAACACGTAGACACCACAACAAGCAAAAAATAATTGCATGGACAGTGTGGCACAAGACCTAATAAAAGCATGTGATTCTAAATAGAGATGGTAAAATTCTAATGTGTCTGCAGGAGGTCGCCTATCTTGTTACCCATTCATTAATTATTAATGTAATGCCAAAGTTTTGGTTAATGCACTCTCTTATAAAGCCAATAAAAACCTCCTACATCAACAGCCATCCCCTTTGGAAAGAATAAATTATTTCATTGATGTGCTATAAATGCCCAGTGCTGCCAAAGTCTGAGTAGGAAAGTGATGGCAAATTATAAATCCGAAATTATATATCCGAAGGCTGGTGACTCATAACTGTGCAGAAGTTTCCTCTATAATTGGCACTGTTGTCATAAGCTTGTACGTTTGAAGCTATTTAGATTAATCAGAGGTTTGTCAAGTGCTGGAATGTGGTCTGGATTGAATCAAGCACTTGAAAATACTTAAGGACAAAGTTTCCCAAACTGGGTACCCTAGTGGGCCATGAAGGTACTGCAGGTGGGCTGTGAGACTTTATTTACAATAAGTACATTAAATTTTTTTATTTTATTTTGTAATTAAATTTGAAATTACCATAACATATTAATGAATAAACAATTCCATTAAATAATAAGAATAAAATAATAATAATAATAATAATAATAATAATAATAATAATAATAATCAAAGCTCATAAAACAAAGCCATGGGCTTTAAATTACTTGTTATTTTTCATTTCTATTAGTCTTGTGTGTTGATCAGAGCTGTGATTAAAGACTTGTCTTGACTGCCAAGATTTTAAATTAGGCCATAAACTTTTGAAGCTTGGGAATCACTTATTCATCAGGAATTCCTTTTTTTTAAAACATCAACCAGCATTGCTTGTGTTGCATATCCTCCATTGTAGCTGATTAAATAACTCGCATTTAAGTCAGTTATTTAATTGAAAGGAGCTCATTGAGAAATGTTTTTGTGGAATTTAATTTATATTAATTTTCAAGCTCTGGTCTGATTAGTGAAATGATGATATAGCTTATTAAAAAATTTCAAAACGCATCTGTTCAAGGTCTGAGGTGCTAGTGCTAGTACAAATGAAGTAATGAAAAGTGCCACTTCAAATCCATGTGTCTTATTTAAACAGAGGAACTGATCACTAATCGTCATTGCCATTCAGCCATGATAGTTGCTTATCTTGATTTTTTCATAAGCATGGGATATTCATAAATATAGTAAAATACCACTGGTTTACAACAATTTTGTACAATACAAGATCTGTATACTGGAATGGATAAGATATTATTCATCCCAACATTTAGTATCCAGAACATATTAGGTAGATTAGTATATGAAGTTAGGTGATGTTTGCATACTGGCTGTGAAAATAAAATGACAATGAACAGTGGTCTCATGTTCTCACAAAGTTGGAAGCACATACTTACTGTATCTAGAGTGCTATTACATGCTGTAGCATTAACATTTCCTTTGACTGGATATAAGCAGTTCATAACATGCTCCATAAAATGTCAATGCAAAGCAAGTTCCATAAAGATGTTTATTGAAATGCTTTTCTGCTCTCCACAGCTCACAGTCAAGAGCAATTATATCAAGAGCGAGTTATTCTTTCCTTCCTTCCGGGCAGCTTGAACCAATCTGGCCATTTTTCTCTGACCTCTCTTATAACAAGGCAATTTAACCCACAAAACTGTCTCTCACTCAGTGGTTTTTCTTTTTTTTCTTTCTATTTTCCTACCATTCTGTGTAAACTCAAGAAACTGTTGTGTGTGAAAATCCCAGGAAATCAGCAGTTTTTGAAATACTCAACTCAGCCCATCTGGCACCGACATCTACAGTACTGTATGCCATGGATAACAGCACATTTACCCCCATTCTAAAGTATGAAGTGACTATTACTGTACTTAAACCTGTTGACCTGTACCTGCATGATATAGCCTACAGTAAATTTGTATACACTGTATAATATATATGAATATTTCTGTATTAGGCTTGTTTTTATTTTTGGAATGCAAAGGTGTGCTGGCTCTATTATAAAAGCCTTGGGTAGCTGATAATCTGTTGGAAATACAATTTACATTTTAACCTTTTTTTTTTCTTTTCTTGTGCACACTCCTCTGAGAGAAAATAGGATTTAACTAAAACAAGGAGGGCAGGGATCTGTTCTTTTAAATCCCTCATCCCCTTTGCTATTGCCTATTGTTGATGTCAGCATCAATTAATGTAAAAAAAATACATTGTTATTTAAATAAAATTTAATTGAAAAATATTAGCTTTTAAAATAATGATCATAAACTGTAGCCTTAGTGACCTATCATACAATTTTTTTTTTAGAATACTGGAGTCTGTGTTTTTTGGTTGACAGTACTTCAAGATTATGTGTCGCTCTTTCATGTTTGCTTAATAGCAGAGGCAGCGAGTAATAAAGTACGAGTACCTTTTGTGCATCTGTAATTTACTTGAATATTTCCTTATGTGATACCTTTTACTATACTTCTACTCACTACAATTCTTGATAAAAAAAAATCTACTTTTACTCCCTACATTTTAAATAGAGACTTGTTACTTTTTAGCTGACAATCACAACAAAGTGCATTTTCTAACCTAAGCATAAATGATTACACTGTCACCTACACCATATCACAACTGAGCTACACCCCAAGTGGCAGAGACAGAAACAAAACAATTCCACCAGCCCAAGTAGTCCAAGTTTACAGAAATGACTGGCAGGTAATTATGAGCACAGTTAGGTTAGTTCATCAAAGTGATTGATAGGCAATGGATCCCACCCACTTGGTCTCTGGGCTATGGATTGTTCTGGCTCCACTTTTCAATTTACTTAGACAAACACACTCGTCAAGCTAGGATTAGATGCAATCTAGCTACCTAGCTAACATACTGAGCAAAACACTTGTGAACTCTCGGTACAGTATGTACATACTGGTCCTTCTCAAAAAATTAGCATATTGTGATAAAGTTCATTATTTTCTGTAATGTACTGATAAACAT